>OY804258.1:73889576-74489576 GCA_963680825.1 Meiosimyza decipiens | reverse complement strand
TTTTGAATTTTTTTTGGAGTTTTTATAATTTTTTCCTAATTTTGAAGTCTTTAGCTACTTGTGAGTTGTTATAGTTTTTCAATTTTTATAATTTTTCTACTGTTGGGAATTTTTTCAAATTTTTGAAACTTAAAAATAGGGTTTGTTTTTTGATTTCTGAGAGGGTTTTGCTAATTTTTCGACCTTTCTTGAATTTTTTTTGGAGTTTTTATAATTTTTTCCTAATTTTGAAGTCTTTAGCTACTTGTGAGTTGTTATAGTTTTTAAATTTTTATAATTTTTCTACTGTTGGGAATTTTTTCAAATTTTTGAAACTTAAAAATAGGGTTTGTTTTTTGATTTCTGAGAGGTTTTTGCTAATTTATCGACCTTTTTTGAATTTTTTTTGGAGTTTTTATAATTTTTTCATAATTTTGAAGTCTTTAGCTACGTGAGAGTTGTTATAGTTTTTCAATTTTTATAATTTTTCTACTGTTGCGAATTTTTTAAAATTTTTGAAACTTAAAAATAGAGTTTTTTTTTTTGATTTCTGAGAGGTTTTTGCTAATTTTTCGACCTTTTTTGAATTTTTTTTGGAGTTTTTATAATTTTTTCCTAATTTTGAAGTCTTTTGCTACTTGTGAGTTGTTATAGTTTTTCAATTTTTATAAGTTTTCAACTGTTGGGAGTTTTTTCAAATTTTTGAAACTTGAAAATAGGGTTTTGTTTTTGATTTCTGAGAGGTTTTTGCTAATTTATCGACCTTTTTTGAATTTTTTTTGGAGTTTTTATAATTTTTTCATAATTTTGAAGTCTTTAGCTACGTGAGAGTTGTTATAGTTTTTCAATTTTTATAATTTTTCTACTGTTGGGAATTTTTTCAAATTTTTGAAACTGAAAAATATGTTTTTTTTTTATTTCTGAGAGGTTTTTGCTAATTTTTCAACCTTTTTTGAATTTTTTTTGGAGTTTTTATAATTTTTTCCTAATTTCGAAGTCTTGGGCTACTTGTGAGGTGTTATAGTTATTCAATTTTTTTAATTTTTCTACTGTTGGGAGTTTTTTCAAATTTTTGAAACTTAAAAATATGTTTTCTTTTTTATTTCTAAGAGGTTTTTGCTAATTTTTCGACCTTTTTTGAATTTTTTTTGGAGTTTTTATAATTTTTTCCTAATTTTGAAGTCTTTAGCTACTTGTGAGTTGTTATAGTTTTTCAATTTTTATAATTTTTCTACTGTTGGGAATTTTTTCAAATTTTTGAAACTTAAAAATAGGGTTTGTTTTTTGATTTCTGAGAGGTTTTTGCTAATTTTTCGACCTTTTTTGAATTTTTTTAGGAGTTTTTATAATTTTTTCCTAATTTTGAAGTCTTCAGCTACTAGAAAGTAGTTATAATTTTTCAATTTTTATAATTTTTCTACTGTTGGAAGTTTTTTCAAATTTTTGAAACTTAAAAATAGGGTTTTTTTTTTTATTTCTGAGAGGCTTTTGCTAATTTTTCGACCTTTTTTGAATTTTTTTTGGAGTTTTTATAATTTTTTCCTAATTTTGAAGTCTTTAGCTACTTGTGAGTTGTTATAGTTTTTCAATTTTTATAATTTTTATAATTTTGAGAGTTTTTTCAAATTTTTGAAACTTAAAAATAGGGTTTTTTTTTTGATTTCTGAGAGGTGTTTGCTAATTTTTCGACCTTTTTTGAATTTTTTTTGGAGTTTTTATAATTTTTTCCTAATTTTGAAGTCTTTAGCTACTTGTGAGTTGTTATAGTTTTTCAATTTTTATAATTTTTCTACTGTTGGGAATTTTTTCAAATTTTTGAAACTTAAAAATAGGGTTTTTTTTTGATTTCTGAGAGGTTTCTGCTAATTTTTCGACTTTTTTTGAATTTTTTTTGGAGTTTTTATAATTTTTTCCTAATTTTGAAGTCTTTAGCTACTTGTGAGTTGGTATAGTTTTTCAATTTTTATAATTTTTCTACTGTTGGGAATTTTTTCAAATTTTTGAAACTTAAAAATAGGGTTTTTTTTTTATTTCTGAGAGGCTTTTGCTAATTTTTCGACCTTTTTTGAATTTTTTTTGGAGTTTTTATAATTTTTTCCTAATTTTGAAGTCTTTAGCTACTTGTGAGTTGTTATAGTTTTTCAATTTTTATAATTTTTCTAATGTTGGGAGTTTTTTCAAATTTTTGAAACTTGAAAATAGGGTTTTGTTTTTGATTTCTGAGAGGTTTTTGCTAATTTATCGACCTTTTATGAATATTTTTTGAAGTTTTTATAATTTTTTCCTAATTTTGAAGTCTTTAGCTACTTGTGAGTTGTTATAGTTTTTCAATTTTTATAATTTTTCCACTGTTGGGAATTTTTTCAAATTTTTGAAACTGAAAAATTGGGTTTGTTTTTGGTTTCTGAGAGGTTTTTGCTAATTTTTCGACCTTTATTGGATTTTTTTTGGAGTTTTTATAATTTTTTCCTAATTTTGAAGTCTTGGGCTACTTGTGAGGTGTTATATTTAGTTTTTCAATTTTTATAATTTTTCTACTGTTGGGAATTTTTTCAAATTTTTGAAACTTAAAAATATGTTTTTTTTTAATTTCTGAGAGGTTTTTGCTAATTTTTCGACCTTTTTTGAATTTTTTTTGGAGTTTTTATAATTTTCCCTAATTTTGAAGTCTTTAGCTACTTGTGAGTTGTTATAGTTTTTCAATTTTTATAATTTTTCTACTGTTGGGAATTTTTTCAAATTTTTGAAACTTGAAAATAGTGGTTTGTTTTTGATTTCTGAGAGGTTTTTGCTAATTTATCGACCTTTTTTGAATTTTTTTTGGAGTTTTTATAATTTTTTCCTAATTTTGAAGTCTTTAGCTACTTGTGAGTTGTTATAGTTTTTCAATTTTTATAATTTTTCTACTGTTGGGAATTTTTTCAAATTTTTGAAACTTAAAAATAGGGTTTGTTTTTTGATTTCTGAGAGGGTTTTGCTAATTTTTCGACCTGTTTTGAATTTTTTTTGGAGTTTTTATAATTTTTTCCTAATTTTGATGTCTTCAGCTATTAAAAAGTAGTTATAATTTATCAATTTTTATAATTTTTCTACTGTTGGGAGTTTTTTCAAATTTTTGAAACTTTAAAATAGGGTTTTTTTTATTTCTGAGAGGTTTTTGCTAATTTTTCGACCCTTTTTGACTTTGTGTTGGAGTTTTTATAATTTTTTCTTTATTTTGAAGTCTTAAGCTACTTGTGAGTTGTAATAGTTTTTCAATTTTTATAATTTTTCCACTGTTGGGAATTTTTTCAAATTTTTGAAACTTAAAAATAGGGTTTGTTTTTTAATTTCTGAGAGGTTTTTGCTAATTTTTCGACCTTTTTTGAATTTTTTTTGGAGTTTTTATAATTTTTTCCTAATTTTGAAGTCTCTAGCTACTTGTGAGTTGTTATAGTTTTTCAATTTTTATAATTTTTCTACTGTTGGGAGTTTTTTCAAATTTTTGAAACTGAAAAATAGGGTTTTTTTTTGATTTCTGAGTGGTTTTTGCTTATTTTTCGACCCTTTTTTACTTTGTGTTGGAGTTTTTATGATTTTTTCTTTATTTTGAAGTCTTTAGCTACTTGTGAGTTGTTATAGTTTTTCAATTTTTATAATTTTTCTACTGTTGGGAATTTTTTCAAATTTTTGAAACTTAAAAATAGGGTTTTTTTTTGATTTCTGAGAGGCTTTTGTTAATTTTTCGACCTTTTTTGAATTTTTTTTGGAGTTTTTATAATTTTTTCCTAATTTTGAAGTCTTGAGCTACTTGTGAGTTGTTATAGTTTTTCAATTTTTATAATATTTCTACTGTTGCGAATTTTTTAAAATTTTTGAAACTTAAAAATAGTGTTTTTTTTTGATTTCTGAGAGGTTTTTGCTAATTTTTCGACCCTTTTTGAATTTTTTTTTGGAGTTTTTATAATTTTTTCCTAATTTTGAAGTCTTCAGCTACTAGAAAGTAGTTATAATTTTTCAATTTTTATAATTTTTCTACTGTTGGGAGTTTTTTCAAATTTTTGAAACTTAAAAATATGGTTTTTTTTTTTTATTTCTAAGAGGTTTTCGCTAATTTTTCGACCTTTTTTCAATTTTTTTTGGAGTTTTTATAATTTTTTCCTAATTTTGAAGTCTTGAGCTACTTGTGAGTTCTTATAGTTTTTCAATTTTTATAATATTTCTACTGTTGCGAATTTTTTAAAATTTTTGAAACTTAAAAATAGAGTTTTTTTTTTGATTTCTGAGAGGTTTTTGCTAATTTTTCGACCTTTTTTGAATTTATTTTGGAGTTTTTATAATTTTTTCCTAATTTTGAAGTCTTTAGCTACTTGTGAGTTGTTATAGTTTTTAAATTTTTATAAGTTTTCTACTGTTGGGAGTTTTTTCAAATTTTTGAAACTTGAAAATAGGGTTTTTTTTTATTTCTGAGAGGTTTTTGATAATTTTTCGACCTTTTTTGAATTTTTTTGGAGTTTTTATAATTTTTTCCTAATTTTGAAGTCTTTAGCTACTTGTGAGTTGTTATAGTTTTTGAATTTTTTTAATTTTTCTACTGTTGGGAATTTTTTCAAATTTTTGAAACTTAAAAATATGTTTTTTTTTTATTTCTAAGAGGTTTTTGCTAATTTTTCGACCGTTTTTGAATTTTTTTTGGAGTTTTTATAATTTTTTCCTAATTTTGAAGTCTTTAGCTACTTGTGAGTTGTTATAGTGTTTCAATTTTTATAATTTTTCTACTGTTGGGAATTTTTTCAAATTTTTGAAACTGAAACATAGGGTTTTTTTTTTTGATTTCTGAGAGGTTTTCGCTAATTTTTCGACCTTTTTGGAATTTATTTTGGAGTTTTTATAATTTTTTCCTAATTTAGAAGTCTTTAGCTACTTGTGAGTTGTTATAGTTTTTCAATTTTTATAATTTTTCTACTGTTGGGAATTTTTTCAAAATTTTTAAACTTAAAAATAGGGTTTTTTTTGATTTCTGAGAGGTTTTTGCTAATTTTTCGACCTTTTTTGAATTTTTTTTGGAGTTTTTATAATTTTTTCCTAATTTTGAAGTCTTCTGCTACTTGTGAGTTGTTATAGTTTTTCAATTTTTATAATTTTTCTACTGTTGGGAATTTTTTCAAATTTTTGAAACTTAAAAATAAGTTTTTTTTTTATTTCTGAGAGGTTTTTGCTAATTTTTCGACCTTTTTTGAATTTTTTTTGGAGTTTTTATAATTTTCTCCTAATTTTGAAGTCTTTAGCTACTTGTGAGGTGTTATAGTTTTTCAATTTTTATAATTTTTCTACTGTTGGGAATTTTTTCAAATTTTTGAAACTTAAAAATAGGGTTTTTTTTTTGATTTCTGAGAGGCTTTTGCTAATTTTACGACCTTTTTTGAATTTTTTTTGGAGTTTTTATAATTTTTTCCTAATTTTGAAATATTTAGCTACTTGTGAGTTGTTATAGTTTTTCAATTTTTATAATTTTTCTACTGTTGGGAATTTTTTCAAATTTTTGAAACTTAAAAATAGGGTTTTTTTTGATTTCTGAGAGGTTTTTGCTAATTTTTCGACCTTTTTTGAATTTTTTTTGGAGTTTTTATAATTTTTTCCTAATTTTGAAGTCTTTAGCTACTTGTGAGATGTTACAGTTTTTCAATTTTTATAATTTTTCTACTGTTCGGACTTTTTTCAAATTTTTGAAACTTAAAAATAGGGTTTGTTTTTTGATTTCTGAGAGGGTTTTGCTAATTTTTCGACCTTTTTTGAATTTTTTTTGGAGTTTTTATAATTTTTTCCTAATTTTGAAGTCTTCAGCTATTAAAAAGTAGTTATAATTTAACAATTTTTATAATTTTTCTACTGTTGGGTTTTTTTCAAATTTTTGAAACTTTAAAATAGGGTTTTTTTTTATTTCTGAGAGGTTTTTGCTAATTTTTCGACCCTTTTTGACTTTGTGTTGGAGTTTTTATAATTTTTTCTTTATTTTGAAGTCTTAAGCTACTTGTGAGTTGTAATAGTTTTTCAATTTTTATAATTTTTCCACTGTTGGGAATTTTTTAAAATTTTTGAAACTTAAAAATAGTGTTTGTTTTTTAATTTCTGAGAGGTTTTTGCTAATTTTTCGACCTTTTTTGAATTTTTTTTGGAGTTTTTATAATTTTTTCCTAATTTTGAAGTCTCTAGCTACTTGTGAGTTGTTATAGTTTTTCAATTTTTATAATTTTTCTACTGTTGGGAATTTTTTCAAATTTTTGAAACTGAAACATAGGGTTTTTTTTTTTGATTTCTGAGAGGTTTTCGCTAATTTTTCGACCTTTTTGGAATTTATTTTGGAGTTTTTATAATTTTTTCCTAATTTTGAAGTCTTCAGCTATTAAAAAGTAGTTATAATTTAACAATTTTTATAATTTTTCTACTGTTGGGTTTTTTTCAAATTTTTGAAACTGAAAAATATGGTTTTTTTTTGATTTCTGAGTGGTTTTTGCTTATTTTTCGACCCTTTTTTACTTTGTGTTGGAGTTTTTATGATTTTTTCTTTATTTTGAAGTCTTTAGCTACTTGTGAGTTGTTATAGTTTTTCAATTTTTATAATTTTTCTACTGTTGGGAATTTTTTCAAATTTTTGAAACTTAAAAATAGGGTTTTTTTTTGATTTCTGAGAGGCTTTTGTTAATTTTTCGACCTTTTTGGAATTTTTTTTGGAGTTTTTATAATTTTTTCCTAATTTTGAAGTCTTGAGCTACTTGTGAGTTGTTATAGTTTTTCAATTTTTATAATATTTCTACTGTTGCGAATTTTTTAAAATTTTTGAAACTTAAAAATAGTGTTTTTTTTTTGATTTCTGAGAGGTTTTTGCTAATTTTTCGACCCTTTTTGAATTTTTTTTTGGAGTTTTTATAATTTTTTCCTAATTTTGAAGTCTTCAGCTACTAGAAAGTAGTTATAATTTTTCAATTTTTATAATTTTTCTACTGTTGGGAGTTTTTTCAAATTTTTGAAACTTAAAAATAGGGTTTTTTTTTTTATTTCTAAGAGGTTTTCGCTAATTTTTCGACATTTTTTCAATTTTTTTTGGAGTTTTTATAATTTTTTCCTAATTTTGAAGTTTTGAGCTACTTGTGAGTTGTTATAGTTTTTCAATTTTTATAATATTTCTACTGTTGCGAATTTTTTAAAATTTTTGAAACTTAAAAATAGAGTTTTTTTTTTGATTTCTGAGAGGTTTTTGCTAATTTTTCGACCTTTTTTGAATTTATTTTGGAGTTTTTATAATTTTTTCCTAATTTTGAAGTCTTTAGCTACTTGTAAGTTGTTATAGTTTTTCAATTTTTATAAGTTTTCTACTGTTGGGAGTTTTTTCAAATTTTTGAAACTTGAAAATAGGGTTTTTTTTTATTTCTGAGAGGTTTTTGATAATTTTTCGACCTTTTTTGAATTTTTTTGGAGTTTTTATAATTTTTTCCTAATTTTGAAGTCTTTAGCTACTTGTGAGTTGTTATAGTTTTTGAATTTTTTTAATTTTTCTACTGTTGGGAATTTTTTCAAATTTTTGAAACTTAAAAATATGTTTTTTTTTTATTTCTAAGAGGTTTTTGCTAATTTTTCGACCGTTTTTGAATTTTTTTTGGAGTTTTTATAATTTTTTCCTAATTTTGAAGTCTTTAGCTACTTGTGAGTTGTTATAGTTTTTCAATTTTTATAATTTTTCTACTGTTGGGAATTTTTTCAAATTTTTGAAACTGAAACATAGGGTTTTTTTTTTTGATTTCTGAGAGGTTTTGGCTAATTTTTCGACCTTTTTGGAATTTATTTTGGAGTTTTTATAATTTTTTCCTAATTTTGAAGTCTTTAGCTACTTGTGAGTTGTTATAGTTTTTCAATTTTTATAATTTTTCTACTGTTGGGAATTTTTTCAAAATTTTTAAACTTAAAAATAGGGTTTTTTTTTTGATTTCTGAGAGGTTTTTGCTAATTTTTCGACCTTTTTTGAATTTTTTTTGGAGTTTTTATAATTTTTTCCTAATTTTGAAGTCTTCAGCTACTTGTGAGTTGTTATAGTTTTTCAATTTTTATAATTTTTCTACTGTTGGGAATTTTTTCAAATTTTTGAAACTTAAAAATAGGGTTTTTTTTTGATTTCTGAGAGGTTTTTGCTAATTTTTCGACGTTTTTTGAATTTTTTTTGCAGTTTTTATAATTTTCTCCTAATTTTGAAGTCTTTAGCTACTTGTGAGGTGTTATAGTTTTTCAATTTTTATAATTTTTCTACTGTTGGGAATTTTTTCAAATTTTTGAAACTTAAAAATAGGGTTTTTTTTTTGATTTCTGAGAGGCTTTTGCTAATTTTTCGACCTTTTTTGAATTTTTTTTGGAGTTTTTATAATTTTTTCCTAATTTTGAAATATTTAGCTACTTGTGAGTTGTTATAGTTTTTCAATTTTTATATTTTTTCTACTGTTGGGAATTTTTTCAAATTTTTGAAACTTAAAAATAGGGTTTTTTTTGATTTCTGAGAGGTTTTTGCTAATTTTTCGACCTTTTTTGAATTTTTTTTGGAGTTTTTATAATTTTTTCCTAATTTTGAAGTCTTTAGCTACTTGTGAGTTGTTACAGTTTTTCAATTTTTATAATTTTTCTACTGTTCGGACTTTTTTCAAATTTTTGAAACTTAAAAATAGGGTTTTTTTTTATTTCTGAGAGGTTTTTGCTAATTTTTCGACCTTTTTTGAATTTTTTTTGGAGTTTTTATAATTTTTTCCTAATTTTGATGTCTTTAGCTACTTGTGAGTTGTTATTGTTTTTCAATTTTTATTATTTTTCTACTGTTGTGAATTTTTTCAAATTTTTGAAACTGAAAAATAGGGTTTTAATTTTATTTCTGAGAGGTTTTTGCTAATTTTTCGACCTTCTTTGAATTTTTTTTGGAGTTTTTATAATTTTTTCCTAATTTTGAAGTCTTTAGCTACTTGTGAGTTGTTGTAGTTTTTCAATTTTCATAATATTTCTACTGTTGGGAATTTGTTCAAATTTTTTAAACTTAAAAGTAGGGTTTTTTTTGATTTCTGAGAGGCTTTTGCTAATTTTTCGACCTCTTTTGAATTTTTTTTGGAGTTTTTATAATTTTTTCCTAATTTTGAAGTCTTTAGCTACTTGTGAATTGTTAAAGTTTTTCAATTTTTATAATTTTTCTACTGTTGGGAATTTTTTCAAATTTTTGAAACTTGAAAATAGGGTTTTGTTATTGATTTCTGAGAGGTTTTTGCTAATTTATCGACCTTTTTTGAATTTTTTTGGAGTTTTTATAATTCTTTCCTAATTTTGAAGTCTTTAGCTACTTGTGAGATGTTATAGTTTTTCAATTTTTTTAATTTTTCTACTGTTGGGAATTTTTTCAAATTTTTGAAACTTAAAAATATGTTTTTTTTTTATTTCTAAGAGGTTTTTGCTAATTTTTCGACCGTTTTTGAATTTTTTTTGGAGTTTTTATAATTTTTTCCTAATTTTGAAGTCTTTAGCTACTTGTGAGTTGTTATAGTTTTTCAATTTTTATAATTTTTCTACTGTTGGGAATTTTTTCAAATTTTTGAAACTGAAACATAGGGTTTTTTTTTTTGATTTCTGAGAGGTTTTCGCTAATTTTTCGACCTTTTTGGAATTTATTTTGGAGTTTTTATAATTTTTTCCTAATTTTGAAGTCTTTAGCTACTTGTGAGTTGTTATAGTTTTTCAATTTTTATAATTTTTCTACTGTTGGGAATTTTTTCAAAATTTTTAAACTTAAAAATAGGGTTTTTTTTTTGATTTCTGAGAGGTTTTTGCTAATTTTTCGACCTTTTTTGAATTTTTTTTGGAGTTTTTATAATTTTTTCCTAATTTTGAAGTCTTCAGCTACTTGTGAGTTGTTATAGTTTTTCAATTTTTATAATTTTTCTACTGTTGGGAATTTTTTCAAATTTTTGAAACTTAAAAATAGGGTTTTTTTTTGATTTCTGAGAGGTTTTTGCTAATTTTTCGACCTTTTTTGAATTTTTTTTGGAGTTTTTATAATTTTCTCCTAATTTTGAAGTCTTTAGCTACTTGTGAGGTGTTATAGTTTTTCAATTTTTATAATTTTTCTACTGTTGGGAATTTTTTCAAATTTTTGAAACTTAAAAATAGGGTTTTTTTTTTGATTTCTGAGAGGCTTTTGCTAATTTTTCGACCTTTTTTGAATTTTTTTTGGAGTTTTTATAATTTTTTCCTAATTTTGAAATATTTAGCTACTTGTGAGTTGTTATAGTTTTTCAATTTTTATATTTTTTCTACTGTTGGGAATTTTTTCAAATTTTTGAAACTTAAAAATAGGGTTTTTTTTGATTTCTGAGAGGTTTTTGCTAATTTTTCGACCTTTTTTGAATTTTTTTTGGAGTTTTTATAATTTTTTCCTAATTTTGAAGTCTTTAGCTACTTGTGAGTTGTTACAGTTTTTCAATTTTTATAATTTTTCTACTGTTCGGACTTTTTTCAAATTTTTGAAACTTAAAAATAGGGTTTTTTTTTATTTCTGAGAGGTTTTTGCTAATTTTTCGACCTTTTTTGAATTTTTTTTGGAGTTTTTATAATTTTTTCCTAATTTTGATGTCTTTAGCTACTTGTGAGTTGTTATTGTTTTTCAATTTTTATTATTTTTCTACTGTTGTGAATTTTTTCAAATTTTTGAAACTGAAAAATAGGGTTTTAATTTTATTTCTGAGAGGTTTTTGCTAATTTTTCGACCTTCTTTGAATTTTTTTTGGAGTTTTTATAATTTTTTCCTAATTTTGAAGTCTTTAGCTACTTGTGAGTTGTTGTAGTTTTTCAATTTTCATAATATTTCTACTGTTGGGAATTTGTTCAAATTTTTTAAACTTAAAAGTAGGGTTTTTTTTGATTTCTGAGAGGCTTTTGCTAATTTTTCGACCTCTTTTGAATTTTTTTTGGAGTTTTTATAATTTTTTCCTAATTTTGAAGTCTTTAGCTACTTGTGAATTGTTATAGTTTTTCAATTTTTATAATTTTTCTACTGTTGGGAATTTTTTCAAATTTTTGAAACTTGAAAATAGGGTTTTGTTTTTGATTTCTGAGAGGTTGTTGCTAATTTATCGACCTTTTTTGAATTTTTTTTGGAGTTTTTATAATTTTTTCCTAATTTTGAAGTCTTTAGCTACTTGTGAGTTGTTATATTTTTTCAATTTTTATAATTTTTCTACTGTTGGGAATTTTTTCAAATTTTTGAAACTTAAAAATAGGGTTTTTTTTTGATTTCTGAGAGGTTTTTGCTAATTTTTCGACCTTTTTTGAATTTTTTTTGGAGTTTTTATAATTTTTTCCTAATTTTGAAGTCTTTAGCTACTTGTGAGTTGTTATAGTTTTTCAATTTTTATAATTTTTCTACTGTTGGGAATTTTTTCAAATTTTTGAAACTTAAACATAGGGTTTTTTTTTTTGATTTCTGAGAGGTTTTTGCTAATTTTTCGACCTTTTTTGAATTTTTTTTGGAGTTTTTATAATTTTTTCCTAATTTTGAAGTCTTTAGCTACTTGTGAGTTGGTATAGTTTTTCAATTTTTATAATTTTTCTACTGTTGGGAATTTTTTCAAATTTTTGAAACTTAAAAATAGGGTTTTTTTTTGATTTCTGAGAGGTTTTTGCTAATTTTTCGACCTTTTTTGAATTTTTTTTGGAGTTTTTATAATTTTTTCCTAATTTTGAAGTCTTTAGCTACTTGTGTGTTGTTATAGTTTTTCAATTTTTATAATTTTTCTACTGTTGGGAATTTTTTCAAATTTTTGAAACTTAAACATAGGGTTTTTTTTTTTGATTTCTGAGAGGTTTTTGCTAATTTTTCGACCTTTTTTGAATTTTTTTTGGAGTTTTTATAATTTTTTCCTAATTTTGAAGTCTTTAGCTACTTGCGAGTTGTTATAGTTTTTCAATTTTTATAATTTTTCTACTGTTGGGAATTTTTTAAAATTTTTTAAACTTGAAAATAGGGTTTTGTTTTTGATTTCTGAGAGGTTTTTGCTAATTTTTCGACCTTTTTTGAATTTTTTTTGGAGTTTTTATAATTTTTTCCTAATTTTGAAGTCTTTAGCTACTTGTGAGTTGTTATAGTTTTTCAATTTTTATAATTTTTCTACTGTTGGGAATTTTTTAAAATTTTTGAAACTGAAAAATAGGGTTTGTTTTTTGATTTCTGAGAGGGTTTTGCTAATTTTTCGACCTTTTTTGAATTTTTTTTGGAGTTTTTATAATTTTTTCCTAATTTTGATGTCTTCAGCTATTAAAAAGTAGTTATAATTTATCAATTTTTATAATTTTTCTACTGTTGGGAGTTTTTTCAAATTTTTGAAACTTAAAAATAGGGTTTTTTTTTATTTCTGAGAGGTTTTTGCTAATTTTTCGACCTTTTTTGAATTTTTTTTGGAGTTTTTATAATTTTTTCCTAATTTTGAAGTCTTTAGCTACTTGTGAGTTGTTGTAGTTTTTCAATTTTCATAATATTTCTACTGTTGGGAATTTGTTCAAATTTTTGAAACTTAAAAGTAGGGTTTTTTTTGATTTCTGAGAGGCTTTTGCTAATTTTTCGACCTCTTTTGAATTTTTTTTGGAGTTTTTATAATTTCTTCCTAATTTTGAAGTCTTTAGCTACTTGTGAATTGTTATAGTTTTTCAATTTTTATAATTTTTCTACTGTTGGGAATTTTTTCAAATTTTTGAAACTTGAAAATAGGGTTTTGTTTTTGATTTCTGAGAGGTTGTTGCTAATTTATCGACCTTTTTTGAATTTTTTTTGGAGTTTTTATAATTTTTTCCTAATTTTGAAGTCTTTAGCTACTTGTGAGTTGTTATAGTTTTTCAATTTTTATAATTTTTCTACTGTTGGGAATTTTTTCAAATTTTTGAAACTTAAAAATAGGGTTTTTTTTTTGATTTCTGAGAGGTTTTTGCTAATTTTTCGACCTTTTTTGAATTTTTTTTGGAGTTTTTATAATTTTTTCCTAATTTTGAAGTCTTTAGCTACTTGTGAGTTAATATAGTTTTTCAATTTTTATAATTTTTCTACTGTTGGGAATTTTTTCAAATTTTTGAAACTCAAACATAGGGTTTTTTTTTTGATTTCTGAGAGGTTTTTGCTAATTTTTCGACCTTTTTTGAATTTTTTTGGGAGTTTTTATAATTTTTTCCTAATTTTGAAGTCTTCAGCTACTAGAAAGTAGTTATAATTTTTCAATTTAAATAATTTCTCTACTGCTGGGAGTTTTTTCAAATTTTTGAAACTTAAAAATAGGGTTTTTTTTTTGATTTCTGAGAGGTTTTTGCTAATTTTTCGACCTTTTTTGAATTTTTTTACGAGTTTTTATAATTTTTTCCTAATTTTGAAGTCTTTAGCTACTTGTGAGTTGTTATAGTTTTGCAATTTTTATAATTTTTCTACTGTTGGGAATTTTTTCAAATTTTTGAAACTTAAAAATATGGTTTTTTTTTTTATTTCTGAGAGGTTTTTGCTAATTTTTGACCTTTTTTGAATTTTTTTTGGAGTTTTTATAATTTTTTCCTAATTGTGAAGTCTACAGCTACTAGAAAGTAGTTATAATTTTTCAATTTTTATAATTTTTCTACTGTTGGGAGTTTGTTTCAAATTTTTGAAACTTAAAAATAGGGATTGTTTTTTGATTTCTGAGAGGTTTTTGCTAATTTTTCGACCTTTTTTGAATTGTTTTTGGAGTTTTTATAATTTTTTCCTAATTTTGAAGTCTTTAGCTACTTGTGAGGTGTTATAGTTTTTCAATTTTTTTAATTTTTCTACTGTTGGGAATTTTTTAAAGTTTTTGAAAATTAAAAATATGTTTTTTTTTTTTATTTCTAAGAGGTTTAGCTACTTGTGAGTTGTTATAGTTTTTCAATTTTTATAATTTTTCTACTGTTGGGAATTTTTTCAAATTTTTGAAACTGAAAAATAGGGTTTTTTTTTGATTTCTGAGAGGTTTTTGCTAATTTTTCGACCTTTTTTGAATTTTTTTTGGAGTTTTTATAATTTTTTCCTAATTTTGAAGTCTTTAGCTACTTG
Organism: Meiosimyza decipiens; assembly: GCA_963680825.1. Taxonomy (NCBI): domain Eukaryota; kingdom Metazoa; phylum Arthropoda; class Insecta; order Diptera; family Lauxaniidae; genus Meiosimyza; species Meiosimyza decipiens. Next base: position 74,475,499 of record OY804258.1, on the reverse strand, counting down.
TGAGTTGTTATAGTTTTTCAATTTTTATAATTTTTCTACTGTTGGGAATTTTTTAAAATTTTTGAAACTTAAAAATAGGGTTTGTTTTTTGATTTCTGAGAGGGTTTTGCTAATTTTTCGACCTTTTTTGAATTTTTTTTGGAGTTTTTATAATTTTTTCCTAATTTTGATGTCTTCAGCTATTAAAAAGTAGTTATAATTTATCAATTTTTATAATTTTTCTACTGTTGGGAGTTTTTTCAAATTTTTGAAACTTAAAAATAGGGTTTTTTTTTATTTCTGAGAGGTTTTTGCTAATTTTTCGACCTTTTTTGAATTTTTTTTGGAGTTTTTATAATTTTTTCCTAATTTTGAAGTCTTTAGCTACTTGTGAGTTGTTGTAGTTTTTCAATTTTCATAATATTTCTACTGTTGGGAATTTGTTCAAATTTTTGAAACTTAAAAGTAGGGTTTTTTTTGATTTCTGAGAGGCTTTTGCTAATTTTTCGATCTCTTTTGAATTTTTTTTGGAGTTTTTATAATTTCTTCCTAATTTTGAAGTCTTTAGCTACTTGTGAATTGTTATAGTTTTTCAATTTTTATAATTTTTCTACTGTTGGGAATTTTTTCAAATTTTTGAAACTTGAAAATAGGGTTTTGTTTTTGATTTCTGAGAGGTTGTTGCTAATTTATCGACCTTTTTTGAATTTTTTTTGGAGTTTTTATAATTTTTTCCTAATTTTGAAGTCTTTAGCTACTTGTGAGTTGTTATAGTTTTTCAATTTTTATAATTTTTCTACTGTTGGGAATTTTTTCAAATTTTTGAAACTTAAAAATAGGGTTTTTTTTTTGATTTCTGAGAGGTTTTTGCTAATTTTTCGACCTTTTTTGAATTTTTTTTGGAGTTTTTATAATTTTTTCCTAATTTTGAAGTCTTTAGCTACTTGTGAGTTGTTATAGTTTTTCAATTTTTATAATTTTTCTACTGTTGGGAATTTTTTCAAATTTTTGAAACTTAAACATAGGGTTTTTTTTTTGATTTCTGAGAGGTTTTTGCTAATTTTTCGACCTTTTTTGAATTTTTTTGGAGTTTTTATAATTTTTTCCTAATTTTGAAGTCTTCAGCTACTAGAAAGTAGTTATAATTTTTCAATTTAAATAATTTCTCTACTGCTGGGAGTTTTTTCAAATTTTTGAAACTTAAAAATAGGGTTTTTTTTTTGATTTCTGAGAGGTTTTTGCTAATTTTTCGACCTTTTTTGAATTTTTTTACGAGTTTTTATAATTTTTTCCTAATTTTGAAGTCTTTAGCTACTTGTGAGTTGTTATAGTTTTGCAATTTTTATAATTTTTCTACTGTTGGGAATTTTTTCAAATTTTTGAAACTTAAAAATATGGTTTTTTTTTTTATTTCTGAGAGGTTTTTGCTAATTTTTGACCTTTTTTGAATTTTTTTTGGAGTTTTTATAATTTTTTCCTAATTGTGAAGTCTACAGCTACTAGAAAGTAGTTATAATTTTTCAATTTTTATAATTTTTCTACTGTTGGGAGTTTGTTTCAAATTTTTGAAACTTAAAAATAGGGATTGTTTTTTGATTTCTGAGAGGTTTTTGCTAATTTTTCGACCTTTTTTGAATTGTTTTTGGAGTTTTTATAATTTTTTCCTAATTTTGAAGTCTTTAGCTACTTGTGAGGTGTTATAGTTTTTCAATTTTTTTAATTTTTCTACTGTTGGGAATTTTTTAAAGTTTTTGAAAATTAAAAATATGTTTTTTTTTTTTATTTCTAAGAGGTTTAGCTACTTGTGAGTTGTTATAGTTTTTCAATTTTTATAATTTTTCTACTGTTGGGAATTTTTTCAAATTTTTGAAACTGAAAAATAGGGTTTTTTTTTGATTTCTGAGAGGTTTTTGCTAATTTTTCGACCTTTTTTGAATTTTTTTTGGAGTTTTTATAATTTTTTCCTAATTTTGAAGTCTTTAGCTACTTGTGAGTTGTTATAGTTTTTCAATTTTTATAATTTTTCTACTGTTGAGAATTTTTCCAAATTTTTGAAACTTGAAAATAGGGTTTTTTTTTGATTTCTGAGAGGTTTTTGCTAATTTTTCGACCTTTTTTGAATTTTTTTTGGAGTTTTTATAATTTTTTCCTAATTTTGAAGTCTTTAGCTACTTGTGAATTGTTATAGTTTTTCAATTTTTATAATTTTTCTACTGTTGGGAATTTTTTCAAATTTTTGAAACTTGAAAATAGGGTTTTGTTTTTGATTTCTGAGAGGTTGTTGCTAATTTATCGACCTTTTTTGAATTTTTTTTGGAGTTTTTATAATTTTTTCCTAATTTTGAAGTCTTTAGCTACTTGTGAATTGTTATAGTTTTTCAATTTTTATAATTTTTTTACTGCTGGGAATTTTTTCAAATTTTTGAAACTTAAAAATTGGGTTTTTTTTTTTTGATTTCTAAGAGGTGTTTTGCTAATTTTTCGACCTTTTTTGAATATTTTTTGGAGTTTTTATAATTTTTTCCTAATTTTGAAGTCTTTAGCTACTTGCGAGTTGTTATAGTTTTTCAATTTATATAATTTTTCTACTGTTGGGACATTTTTCAAATTTTTGAAACTTTAAAATAGGGTTTTTTTTTTTAATTTCTAAGAGGTGTTTGCTAATTTTTCGACCTTTTTTGAATTTTTTTTGGAGTTTTTATAATTTTTTCCTAATTTTGAAGTCTTTAGCTACTTGTGAGTTGTTATAGTTTTTCAATTTTTATAATTTTTCTACTGTTGGGAATTTTTTAAAATTTTTGAAACTTAAAAATAGGGTTTGTTTTTTGATTTCTGAGAGGGTTTTGCTAATTTTTCGACCTTTTTTGAATTTTTTTTGGAGTTTTTATAATTTTTTCCTAATTTTGATGTCTTCAGCTATTAAAAAGTAGTTATAATTTATCAATTTTTATAATTTTTCTACTGTTGGGAGTTTTTTCAAATTTTTGAAACTTAAAAATAGGGTTTTTTTTTATTTCTGAGAGGTTTTTGCTAATTTTTCGACCTTTTTTGAATTTTTTTTGGAGTTTTTATAATTTTTTCCTAATTTTGAAGTCTTTAGCTACTTGTGAGTTGTTGTAGTTTTTCAATTTTCATAATATTTCTACTGTTGGGAATTTGTTCAAATTTTTGAAACTTAAAAGTAGGGTTTTTTTTGATTTCTGAGAGGCTTTTGCTAATTTTTCGACCTCTTTTGAATTTTTTTTGGAGTTTTTATAATTTCTTCCTAATTTTGAAGTCTTTAGCTACTTGTGAATTGTTATAGTTTTTCAATTTTTATAATTTTTCTACTGTTGGGAATTTTTTCAAATTTTTGAAACTTGAAAATAGGGTTTTGTTTTTGATTTCTGAGAGGTTGTTGCTAATTTATCGACCTTTTTTGAATTTTTTTTGGAGTTTTTATAATTTTTTCCTAATTTTGAAGTCTTTAGCTACTTGTGAGTTGTTATAGTTTTTCAATTTTTATAATTTTTCTACTGTTGGGAATTTTTTCAAATTTTTGAAACTTAAAAATAGGGTTTTTTTTTTGATTTCTGAGAGGTTTTTGCTAATTTTTCGACCTTTTTTGAATTTTTTTTGGAGTTTTTATAATTTTTTCCTAATTTTGAAGTCTTTAGCTACTTGTGAGTTGTTATAGTTTTTCAATTTTTATAATTTTTCTACTGTTGGGAATTTTTTCAAATTTTTGAAACTTAAACATAGGGTTTTTTTTTTGATTTCTGAGAGGTTTTTGCTAATTTTTCGACCTTTTTTGAATTTTTTTGGAGTTTTTATAATTTTTTCCTAATTTTGAAGTCTTCAGCTACTAGAAAGTAGTTATAATTTTTCAATTTAAATAATTTCTCTACTGCTGGGAGTTTTTTCAAATTTTTGAAACTTAAAAATAGGGTTTTTTTTTTGATTTCTGAGAGGTTTTTGCTAATTTTTCGACCTTTTTTGAATTTTTTTACGAGTTTTTATAATTTTTTCCTAATTTTGAAGTCTTTAGCTACTTGTGAGTTGTTATAGTTTTGCAATTTTTATAATTTTTCTACTGTTGGGAATTTTTTCAAATTTTTGAAACTTAAAAATATGGTTTTTTTTTTTATTTCTGAGAGGTTTTTGCTAATTTTTGACCTTTTTTGAATTTTTTTTGGAGTTTTTATAATTTTTTCCTAATTGTGAAGTCTACAGCTACTAGAAAGTAGTTATAATTTTTCAATTTTTATAATTTTTCTACTGTTGGGAGTTTGTTTCAAATTTTTGAAACTTAAAAATAGGGATTGTTTTTTGATTTCTGAGAGGTTTTTGCTAATTTTTCGACCTTTTTTGAATTGTTTTTGGAGTTTTTATAATTTTTTTCCTAATTTTGAAGTCTTTAGCTACTTGTGAGGTGTTATAGTTTTTCAATTTTTTTAATTTTTCTACTGTTGGGAATTTTTTAAAGTTTTTGAAAATTAAAAATATGTTTTTTTTTTTTATTTCTAAGAGGTTTAGCTACTTGTGAGTTGTTATAGTTTTTCAATTTTTATAATTTTTCTACTGTTGGGAATTTTTTCAAATTTTTGAAACTGAAAAATAGGGTTTTTTTTTGATTTCTGAGAGGTTTTTGCTAATTTTTCGACCTTTTTTGAATTTTTTTTGGAGTTTTTATAATTTTTTCCTAATTTTGAAGTCTTTAGCTACTTGTGAGTTGTTATAGTTTTTCAATTTTTATAATTTTTCTACTGTTGAGAATTTTTCCAAATTTTTGAAACTTGAAAATAGGGTTTTTTTTTGATTTCTGAGAGGTTTTTGCTAATTTTTCGACCTTTTTTGAATTTTTTTTGGAGTTTTTATAATTTTTTCCTAATTTTGAAGTCTTTAGCTACTTGTGAATTGTTATAGTTTTTCAATTTTTATAATTTTTTTACTGCTGGGAATTTTTTCAAATTTTTGAAACTTAAAAATTGGGTTTTTTTTTTTTTGATTTCTGAGTGGTTTTTGCTAATTTTTCGACCTTTTTTGAATATTTTTTGGAGTTTTTATAATTTTTTCCTAATTTTGAAGTCTTTAGCTACTTGTGAGATGTTATAGTTTTTCAATTTTTATAATATTTCTACTGTTGGGAATTTTTTCAAATTTTTGAAACTTAAAAATAGGGTTTTTTTTTTGATTTCTGAGAGGTTTTTGCTAATTTTACGACCTTTTTTGAATTTTTTTTTGAGTTTTTATAATTTTTTCCTAATTCTGAAGTCTTTAGCTACTTGTGAGTTGGTATAATTTTTCAATTTTTATAATTTTTCTACTGTTGGGAATTTTTTCAAATTTTTGAAACTTAAAAATAGGGTTTTTTTTTGATTTCTGAGAGGTTTTTGCTAATTTTTCGACCTTTTTTGAATTTTTTTTGGAGTTTTTATAATTTTTTCCTAATTTTGAAGTCTTTAGCTACTTGTGAGTTAATATAGTTTTTCAATTTTTATAATTTTTCTACTGTTGGGAATTTTTTCAAATTTTTGAAACTTAAAAATAGGGTTTTTTTTTTATTTCTGAGAGGTTTTTGCTAATTTTTCAACCTTTTTTGAATTTTTTTTGGAGTTTTAATAATTTTTTCCTAATTTTGAAGTCCTCAGCTACTAGAAAGTAGTTATAATTTTTCAATTTAAATAATTTCTCTACTGTTGGGAGTTTTTTCAAATTTTTGAAACTTAAAAATTGGGTTTTTTTTTTTGATTTCTGAGAGGTTTTTGCTAATTTTTCGACCTTTTTTGAATTTTTTTACGAGTTTTTATAATTTTCTCCTAATTTTGAAGTCCTTAGCTACTTGTGAGTTGTTATAGTTTTTCAATTTTTATAATTTTTCTACTGTTGGGAATTTTTTCAAATTTTTGAAACTTAAAAATAGGGTTTTTTTTTGATTTCTGAGAGGTTTTTGGTAATTTTTCGACCTTTTTTGAATTTTTTTTGGATATTTAATAATTTTTTCCTAATTTTGAAGTCTTTAGCTACTTGTGAGTTGTTATAGTTTTTCAATTTTTATAATTTTTCTACAGTTGGGAATTTTTTCAAATTTTTGAAACTTAAAAATAGGGTTTTTTTTTGATTTCTGAGAGGTTTTTGCTAATTTTTCGACCTTTTTTGAATTTTTTTTGGAGTTTATATAATTTTTTCCTAATTTTGAAGTCTTCAGCTACTAGAAAGTAATTATAATTTTTCAATTTAAATAATTTCTCTAATGTTGGAAGTTTTTTCAAATTTTTTAAACTTAAAAATAGGGGTTTTTTTTTTTATTTCTGAGAGGTTTTTGCTAATTTTTCGACCTTTTTTGAATTTTTTTTGGAGTTTTTATAATTTTTTCCTAATTTTGAAGTCTTTAGCTACTTGCGAGTTGTTATAGTTTTTCAATTTTTATAATTTTTCTACTGTTGGGAATTTTTTCAAATTTTTGAAACTTAGAAAAGGGTTTTTTTTTTTGATTTCTGAGAGGTTTTTGCTAATTTTTCGACCTTTTTTGAATTTTTTTTGGAGTTTTTATAATTTTTTCCTAATTTTGAAGTCTTCAGCTACTAGAAAGTAGTTATAATTTTTCAATTTAAATAATTTCTCTACTGTTGGGAGTTTTTACAAATTTTTGAAACTTAAAAATAGGGTTTTTTTTTTGATTTCTGAGAGGTTTTTGCTAATTTTTCGACCTTTTTTGAATTTTTTTACGAGTTTTTATAATTTTCTCCTAATTTTGAAGTCCTTAGTTACTTGTGAGTTGTTATAGTTTTGCAATTTTTATAATTTTTCTACTGTTGGGAATTTTTTCAAATTTTTGAAACTTAAAAATAGGGTTTTTTTTTTGGTTTCTGAGTGGTTTTTGCTAATTTTTGACCTTTCTTGAATTTTTTTTGGAGTTTTTATAATTTTTTCCTAATTTTGAAGTCTTCAGCTACTAGAAAGTAGTTATAATTTTTCAATTTTTATAATTTTTCTACTGTTGGGAGTTTTTTTCAAATTTTTGAAACTTAAAAATAGGGATTGTTTTTTGATTTCTGAGAGGTTTTTGCTAATTTTTCGACCTTTTTTGAATTTTTTTTGGAGTTTTTATAATTTTTTCCTAATTTTGAAGTCTTTAGCTACTAGAAAGTAGTTATAATTTTTCAATTTTTATAATTTTCCTACTGTTGGGAATTTTTTCAAATTTTTGAAACTTGAAAATAGGGTTTTGTTATTGATTTCTGAGAGGTTTTTGCTAATTTATCGACCTTTTTTGAATTTTTTTGGAGTTTTTATAATTCTTTCCTAATTTTGAAGTCTTTAGCTACTTGTGAGATGTTATAGTTTTTTAATTTTTTTAATTTTTCTACTGTTGGGAATTTTTTCAAATTTTTGAAACTTAAAAATATGTTTTTTTTTTATTTCTAAGAGGTTTTCGCTAATTTTTCGACCTTTTTTATATTTTTTTTGGAGTTTTTATAATTTTTTCCTAATTTTGAAGTCTTTAGCTTCTTGCGAATTGTTATAGTTTTTCAATTTTTATAATTTTTCTACTGTTGGGAATTTTTTCAAATTTTTGAAACTTGAAAATAGGGTTTTGTTTTTTATTTCTTAGAGGTTTTTGCTAATTTATCGACCTTTTTTGAACTTTTTTTGGAGTTTTTATAATTTTTTCCTAATTGTGAAGTCTACAGCTACTAGAAAGAAGTTATAATTTTTCAATTTTTATAATTTTTCTACTGTTGGGAGTTTGTTTCAAATTTTTGAAACTTAAAAATAGGGATTGTTTTTTGATTTCTGAGAGGTTTTTGCTAATTTTTCGACCTTTTTTGAATTGTTTTTGGAGTTTTTATAATTTTTTCCTAATTTTGAAGTCTTTAGCTACTTGTGAGTTGTTATAGTTTTTCAATTTTTTTAATTTTTCTACTGTTGGGAATTTTTTAAAGTTTTTGAAAATTAAAAATATGTTTTTTTTTTTATTTCTAAGAGGTTTTTGCTAATTTTTCGACCTTTTTTGAATTTTTTTTGGAGTTTTTATAATTTTTTCCTAATTTTGAAGTCTTTAGCTACTTGTGAGTTGTTATAGTTTTTCAATTTTTATAATTTTTCTACTGTTATGAATTTTTTCAAATTTTTGAAACTTAAAAATATGTTTTTTTTTGATTTCTGAGAGGTTTTTGCTAATTTTTCGAAATTTTTTGAATTTTTTTTGGAGTTTTTATAATTTTTTCCTAATTTTGAAGTCTTTAGCTACTTGTGAATTGTTATAGTTTTTCAATTTTTATAATTTTTTTACTGCTGGGAATTTTTTCAAATTTTTGAAACTTAAAAATTGGGTTTTTTTTTTTTTGATTTCTGAGTGGTTTTTGCTAATTTTTCGACCTTTTTTGAATATTTTTTGGAGTTTTTATAATTTTTTCCTAATTTTGAAGTCTTTAGCTACTTGTGAGATGTTATAGTTTTTCAATTTTTATAATATTTCTACTGTTGGGAATTTTTTCAAATTTTTGAAACTTAAAAATAGGGTTTTTTTTTTGATTTCTGAGAGGTTTTTGCTAATTTTACGACCTTTTTTGAATTTTTTTTTGAGTTTTTATAATTTTTTCCTAATTCTGAAGTCTTTAGCTACTTGTGAGTTGGTATAATTTTTCAATTTTTATAATTTTTCTACTGTTGGGAATTTTTTAAAATTTTTGAAACTGAAAAATAGGGTTTTTTTTTGATTTCTGAGAGGTTTTTGCTAATTTTTCGACCTTTTTTGAATTTTTTTTGGAGTTTTTATAATTTTTTCCTAATTTTGAAGTCTTTAGCTACTTGTGAGTTGTTATAGTTTTTCAATTTTTATAATTTTTCTACTGTTGAGAATTTTTCCAAATTTTTGAAACTTGAAAATAGGGTTTTTTTTTGATTTCTGAGAGGTTTTTGCTAATTTTTCGACCTTTTTTGAATTTTTTTTGGAGTTTTTATAATTTTTTCCTAATTTTGAAGTCTTTAGCTACTTGTGAATTGTTATAGTTTTTCAATTTTTATAATTTTTTTACTGCTGGGAATTTTTTCAAATTTTTGAAACTTAAAAATTGGGTTTTTTTTTTTTTGATTTCTGAGTGGTTTTTGCTAATTTTTCGACCTTTTTTGAATATTTTTTGGAGTTTTTATAATTTTTTCCTAATTTTGAAGTCTTTAGCTACTTGTGAGATGTTATAGTTTTTCAATTTTTATAATATTTCTACTGTTGGGAATTTTTTCAAATTTTTGAAACTTAAAAATAGGGTTTTTTTTTTGATTTCTGAGAGGTTTTTGCTAATTTTACGACCTTTTTTGAATTTTTTTTTGAGTTTTTATAATTTTTTCGTAATTCTGAAGTCTTTAGCTACTTGTGAGTTGGTATAATTTTTCAATTTTTATAATTTTTCTACTGTTGGGAATTTTTTCAAATTTTTGAAACTTAAAAATAGGGTTTTTTTTTGATTTCTGAGAGGTTTTTGCTAATTTTTCGACCTTTTTTGAATTTTTTTTGGAGTTTTTATAATTTTTTCCTAATTTTGAAGTCTTTAGCTACTTGTGAGTTAATATAGTTTTTCAATTTTTATAATTTTTCTACTGTTGGGAATTTTTTCAAATTTTTGAAACTTAAAAATAGGGTTTTTTTTTTATTTCTGAGAGGTTTTTGCTAATTTTTCAACCTTTTTTGAATTTTTTTTGGAGTTTTAATAATTTTTTCCTAATTTTGAAGTCCTCAGCTACTAGAAAGTAGTTATAATTTTTCAATTTAAATAATTTCTCTACTGTTGGGAGTTTTTTCAAATTTTTGAAACTTAAAAATAGGGTTTTTTTTTTGATTTCTGAGAGGTTTTTGCTAATTTTTCGACCTTTTTTGAATTTTTTTACGAGTTTTTATAATTTTCTCCTAATTTTGAAGTCCTTAGCTACTTGTGAGTTGTTATAGTTTTTCAATTTTTATAATTTTTCTACTGTTGGGAATTTTTTCAAATTTTTGAAACTTAAAAATAGGGTTTTTTTTTGATTTCTGAGAGGTTTTTGGTAATTTTTCGACCTTTTTTGAATTTTTTTTGGATATTTAATAATTTTTTCCTAATTTTGAAGTCTTTAGCTACTTGTGAGTTGTTATAGTTTTTCAATTTTTATAATTTTTCTACAGTTGGGAATTTTTTCAAATTTTTGAAACTTAAAAATAGGGTTTTTTTTTGATTTCTGAGAGGTTTTTGCTAATTTTTCGACCTTTTTTGAATTTTTTTTGGAGTTTATATAATTTTTTCCTAATTTTGAAGTCTTCAGCTACTAGAAAGTAATTATAATTTTTCAATTTAAATAATTTCTCTAATGTTGGAAGTTTTTTCAAATTTTTTAAACTTAAAAATAGGGGTTTTTTTTTTGATTTCTGAGAGGTTTTTGCTAATTTTTCGACCTTTTTTGAATTTTTTTTGGAGTTTTTATAATTTTTTCCTAATTTTGAAGTCTTTAGCTACTTGTGAGTTGTTATAGTTTTTCAATTTTTATAATTTTTCTACTGTTGGGAATTTTTTCAAATTTTTGAAACTTAGAAAAGGGTTTTTTTTTTTGATTTCTGAGAGGTTTTTGCTAATTTTTCGACCTTTTTTGAATTTTTTTTGGAGTTTTTATAATTTTTTCCTAATTTTGAAGTCTTCAGCTACTAGAAAGTAGTTATAATTTTTCAATTTAAATAATTTCTCTACTGTTGGGAGTTTTTACAAATTTTTGAAACTTAAAAATAGGTTTTTTTTTTTGATTTCTGAGAGGTTTTTGCTAATTTTTCGACCTTTTTTGAATTTTTTTACGAGTTTTTATAATTTTCTCCTAATTTTGAAGTCCTTAGTTACTTGTGAGTTGTTATAGTTTTGCAATTTTTATAATTTTTCTACTGTTGGGAATTTTTTCAAATTTTTGAAACTTAAAAATAGGGTTTTTTTTTTGGTTTCTGAGTGGTTTTTGCTAATTTTTGACCTTTCTTGAATTTTTTTTGGAGTTTTTATAATTTTTTCCTAATTTTGAAGTCTTCAGCTACTAGAAAGTAGTTATAATTTTTCAATTTTTATAATTTTTCTACTGTTGGGAGTTTTTTTCAAATTTTTGAAACTTAAAAATAGGGATTGTTTTTTGATTTCTGAGAGGTTTTTGCTAATTTTTCGACCTTTTTTGAATTTTTTTTGGAGTTTTTATAATTTTTTCCTAATTTTGAAGTCTTTAGCTACTAGAAAGTAGTTATAATTTTTCAATTTTTATAATTTTCCTACTGTTGGGAATTTTTTCAAATTTTTGAAACTTGAAAATAGGGTTTTGTTATTGATTTCTGAGAGGTTTTTGCTAATTTATCGACCTTTTTTGAATTTTTTTGGAGTTTTTATAATTCTTTCCTAATTTTGAAGTCTTTAGCTACTTGTGAGATGTTATAGTTTTTCAATTTTTTTAATTTTTCTACTGTTGGGAATTTTTTCAAATTTTTGAAACTTAAAAATATGTTTTTTTTTTTATTTCTAAGAGGTTTTCGCTAATTTTTCGACCTTTTTTATATTTTTTTTGGAGTTTTTATAATTTTTTCCTAATTTTGAAGTCTTTAGCTTCTTGCGAATTGTTATAGTTTTTCAATTTTTATAATTTTTCTACTGTTGGGAATTTTTTCAAATTTTTGAAACTTGAAAATAGGGTTTTGTTTTTTATTTCTTAGAGGTTTTTGCTAATTTATCGACCTTTTTTGAACTTTTTTTGGAGTTTTTATAATTTTTTCCTAATTGTGAAGTCTACAGCTACTAGAAAGTAGTTATAATTTTTCAATTTTTATAATTTTTCTACTGTTGGGAGTTTGTTTCAAATTTTTGAAACTTAAAAATAGGGATTGTTTTTTGATTTCTGAGAGGTTTTTGCTAATTTTTCGACCTTTTTTGAATTGTTTTTGGAGTTTTTATAATTTTTTCCTAATTTTGAAGTCTTTAGCTACTTGTGAGGTGTTATAGTTTTTCAATTTTTTTAATTTTTCTACTGTTGGGAATTTTTTAAAGTTTTTGAAAATTAAAAATATGTTTTTTTTTTTATTTCTAAGAGGTTTTTGCTAATTTTTCGACCTTTTTTGAATTTTTTTTTTAAGTTTTTATAATTTTTTCCTAATTTTGAAGTCTTTAGCTAATTGTGAATTGGTATAGTTTTTCAATTTTTATAATTTTTCTACTGTTGGGAATTTTTTCAAATTTTTGAAACTTAAAAATATGTTTTTTTTTGATTTCTGAGAGGTTTTTGCTAATTTTTCGACCATTTTTGAATTATTTTTGGAGTTTTTATAATTTTTTCCTAATTTTGAAGTCTTTAGCTACTTGTGAGTTGTTATAGTTTTTCAATTTTTATAATTTTTCTACTGTTGGGAATTTTTTCAAATTTTTGAAACTGAAAAATAGGGTTTTTTTTTGATTTCTGAGAGGTTTTTGCTAATTTTTCGACCTTTTTTGAATTTTTTTTGGAGTTTTCATAATTTTTTCCTAATTTTGAAGTCTTTAGCTACTTGTGAGTTGTTATAGTTTTTCAATTTTTATAATTTTTCTACTGTTGCGAATTTTTTCAAATTTTTGAAACTTGAAAATAGGGTTTTTTTTTGATTTCTGAGAGGTTTTTGCTAATTTTTCGACCTTTTTTGAATTTTTTTTGGAGTTTTTATAATTTTTTCCTAATTTTGAAGTCTTTAGCTACTTGTGAATTGTTATAGTTTTTCAATTTTTATAATTTTTCTACTGTTGGGAATTTTTTCAAATTTTTGAAACTTAAAAATTGGGTTTTTTTTTTTTGATTTCTGAGTGGTTTTTGCTAATTTTTCGACCTTTTTTGAATATTTTTTGGAGTTTTTATAATTTTTTCCTAATTTTGAAGTCTTTAGCTACTTGTGAGTTAATATAGTTTTTCAATTTTTATAATTTTTCTACTGTTGGGAATTTTTTCAAATTTTTGAAACTTAAAAATAGGGTTTTTTTTTTATTTCTGAGAGGTTTTTGCTAATTTTTCAACCTTTTTTGAATTTTTTTTGGAGTTTTAATAATTTTTTCCTAATTTTGAAGTCTTCAGCTACTAGAAAGTAGTTATAATTTTTCAATTTAAATAATTTCTCTACTGTTGGGAGTTTTTTCAAATTTTTGAAACTTAAAAATAGGGTTTTTTTTTTGATTTCTGAGAGGTTTTTGCTAATTTTTCGACCTTTTTTGAATTTTTTTACGAGTTTTTATAATTTTCTCCTAATTTTGAAGTCCTTAGCTACTTGTGACTTGTTATAGTTTTTCAATTTTTATAATTTTTCTACTGTTGGGAATTTTTTCAAATTTTTGAAACTTAAAAATAGGGTTTTTTTTTTGGTTTCTGAGTGGTTTTTGCTAATTTTTGACCTTTCTTGAATTTTTTTTGGAGTTTTTATAATTTTTTCCTAATTTTGAAGTCTTCAGCTACTAGAAAGTAGTTATAATTTTTCAATTTTTATAATTTTTCTACTGTTGGGAGTTTTTTTCAAATTTTTGAAACTTAAAAATAGGGATTGTTTTTTGATTTCTGAGAGGTTTTTGCTAATTTTTCGACCTTTTTTGAATTTTTTTTGGAGTTTTTATAATTTTTTCCTAATTTTGAAGTCTTTAGCTACTAGAAAGTAGTTATAATTTTTCAATTTTTATAATTTTCCTACTGTTGGGAATTTTTTCAAATTTTTGAAACTTGAAAATAGGGTTTTGTTATTGATTTCTGAGAGGTTTTTGCTAATTTATCGACCTTTTTTGAATTTTTTTGGAGTTTTTATAATTCTTTCATAATTTTGAAGTCTTTAGCTACTTGTGAGATGTTATAGTTTTTCAATTTTTTTAATTTTTCTACTGTTGGGAATTTTTTCAAATTTTTGAAACTTAAAAATATGTTTTTTTTTTTATTTCTAAGAGGTTTTCGCTAATTTTTCGACCTTTTTTATATTTTTTTTGGAGTTTTTATAATTTTTTCCTAATTTTGAAGTCTTTAGCTTCTTGCGAATTGTTATAGTTTTTCAATTTTTATAATTTTTCTACTGTTGGGAATTTTTTCAAATTTTTGAAACTTGAAAATAGGGTTTTGTTTTTTATTTCTTAGAGGTTTTTGCTAATTTATCGACCTTTTTTGAACTTTTTTTGGAGTTTTTATAATTTTTTCCTAATTGTGAAGTCTACAGCTACTAGAAAGTAGTTATAATTTTTCAATTTTTATAATTTTTCTACTGTTGGGAGTTTGTTTCAAATTTTTGAAACTTAAAAATAGGGATTGTTTTTTGATTTCTGAGAGGTTTTTGCTAATTTTTCGACCTTTTTTGAATTGTTTTTGGAGTTTTTATAATTTTTTCCTAATTTTGAAGTCTTTAGCTACTTGTGAGGTGTTATAGTTTTTCAATTTTTTTAATTTTTCTACTGTTGGGAATTTTTTAAAGTTTTTGAAAATTAAAAATATGTTTTTTTTTTTATTTCTAAGAGGTTTTTGCTAATTTTTCGACCTTTTTTGAATTTTTTTTTTAAGTTTTTATAATTTTTTCCTAATTTTGAAGTCTTTAGCTAATTGTGAATTGGTATAGTTTTTCAATTTTTATAATTTTTCTACTGTTGGGAATTTTTTCAAATTTTTGAAACTTAAAAATATGTTTTTTTTTGATTTCTGAGAGGTTTTTGCTAATTTTTCGACCATTTTTGAATTATTTTTGGAGTTTTTATAATTTTTTCCTAATTTTGAAGTCTTTAGCTACTTGTGAGTTGTTATAGTTTTTCAATTTTTATAATTTTTCTACTGTTGGGAATTTTTTCAAATTTTTGAAACTGAAAAATAGGGTTTTTTTTTGATTTCTGAGAGGTTTTTGCTAATTTTTCGACCTTTTTTGAATTTTTTTTGGAGTTTTCATAATTTTTTCCTAATTTTGAAGTCTTTAGCTACTTGTGAGTTGTTATAGTTTTTCAATTTTTATAATTTTTCTACTGTTGCGAATTTTTTCAAATTTTTGAAACTTGAAAATAGGGTTTTTTTTTGATTTCTGAGAGGTTTTTGCTAATTTTTCGACCTTTTTTGAATTTTTTTTGGAGTTTTTATAATTTTTTCCTAATTTTGAAGTCTTTAGCTACTTGTGAATTGTTATAGTTTTTCAATTTTTATAATTTTTCTACTGTTGGGAATTTTTTCAAATTTTTGAAACTTAAAAATTGGGTTTTTTTTTTTTGATTTCTGAGTGGTTTTTGCTAATTTTTCGACCTTTTTTGAATATTTTTTGGAGTTTTTATAATTTTTTCCTAATTTTGAAGTCTTTAGCTACTTGTGAGTTAATATAGTTTTTCAATTTTTATAATTTTTCTACTGTTGGGAATTTTTTCAAATTTTTGAAACTTAAAAATAGGGTTTTTTTTTTATTTCTGAGAGGTTTTTGCTAATTTTTCAACCTTTTTTGAATTTTTTTTGGAGTTTTAATAATTTTTTCCTAATTTTGAAGTCTTCAGCTACTAGAAAGTAGTTATAATTTTTCAATTTAAATAATTTCTCTACTGTTGGGAGTTTTTTCAAATTTTTGAAACTTAAAAATAGGGTTTTTTTTTTGATTTCTGAGAGGTTTTTGCTAATTTTTCGACCTTTTTTGAATTTTTTTACGAGTTTTTATAATTTTCTCCTAATTTTGAAGTCCTTAGCTACTTGTGAGTTGTTATAGTTTTTCAATTTTTATAATTTTTCTACTGTTGGGAATTTTTTCAAATTTTTGAAACTGAAAAATAGGGTTTTTTTTTTTGATTTCTGAGAGGTTTTTGGTAATTTTTCGACCTTTTTTGAATTTTTTTTGGATATTTAATAATTTTTTCCTAATTTTGAAGTCTTTAGCTACTTGTGAGTTGTTATAGTTTTTCAATTTTTATAATTTTTCTACTGTTGGGAATTTTTTCAAATTTTTGAAACTTAAAAATATGTTTTTTTTTTGATTTCTGAGAGGTTTTTGCTAATTTTTCGACCATTTTTGAATTATTTTTGGAGTTTTTATAATTTTTTCCTAATTTTGAAGTCTTTAGCTACTTGTGAGTTGTTATAGTTTTTCAATTTTTATAATTTTTCTACTGTTGGGAATTTTTTCAAATTTTTGAAACTTAAAAATATGTTTTTTTTTTGATTTCTGAGAGGTTTTTGCTAATTTTTCGACCATTTTTGAATTATTTTTGGAGTTTTTATAATTTTTTCCTAATTTTGAAGTCTTTAGCTACTTGTGAGTTGTTATAGTTTTTCAATTTTTATAATATTTCTACTGTTGGGAATTTTTTCAAATTTTTGAAACTTAAAAATAGGGTTTTTTTTTTGATTTCTGAGAGGTTTTTGCTAATTTTACGACCTTTTTTGAATTTTTTTATGAGTTTTTATAATTTTTTCCTAATTTTGAAGTCTTTAGCTACTTGTGAGTTGGTATAATTTTTCAATTTTTATAATTTTTCTACTGTTGGGAATTTTTTCAAATTTTTGAAACTTAAAAATATGGTTTTTTTTTGATTTCTGAGAGGTTTTTGCTAATTTTTCGACCTTTTTTGAATTTTTTTTGGAGTTTTTATAATTTTTTCCTAATTTTGAAGTCTTTAGCTACTTGTGAGTTAATATAGTTTTTCAATTTTTATAATTTTTCTACTGTTGGGAATTTTTTCAAATTTTTGAAACTTAAAAATAGGGTTTTTTTTTTATTTCTGAGAGGTTTTTGCTAATTTTTCAACCTTTTTTGAATTTTTTTTGGAGTTTTAATAATTTTTTCCTAATTTTGAAGTCTTCAGCTACTAGAAAGTAGTTATAATTTTTCAATTTAAATAATTTCTCTACTGTTGGGAGTTTTTTCAAATTTTTGAAACTTAAAAATAGGGTTTTTTTTTTGATTTCTGAGAGGTTTTTGCTAATTTTTCGACCTTTTTTGAATTTTTTTACGAGTTTTTATAATTTTCTCCTAATTTTGAAGTCCTTAGCTACTTGTGAGTTGTTATAGTTTTTCAATTTTTATAATTTTTCTACTGTTGGGAATTTTTTCAAATTTTTGAAACTTAAAAATAGGGTTTTTTTTTGATTTCTGAGAGGTTTTTGGTAATTTTTCGACCTTTTTTGAATTTTTTTTGGATACTTAATAATTTTTTCCTAATTTTGAAGTCTTTAGCTACTTGTGAGTTGTTATAGTTTTTCAATTTTTATAATTTTTCTACAGTTGGGAATTTTTTCAAATTTTTGAAACTTAAAAATAGGGTTTTTTTTTGATTTCTGAGAGGTTTTTGCTAATTTTTCGACCTTTTTTGAATTTTTTTTGGAGTTTATATAATTTTTTCCTAATTTTGAAGTCTTCAGCTACTAGAAAGTAATTACAATTTTTCAATTTAAATAATTTCTCTAATGTTGGAAGTTTTTTCAAATTTTTTAAACTTAAAAATAGGGGTTTTTTTTTTATTTCTGTAAGGTTTTTGCTAATTTTTCGACCTTTTTTGAATTTTTTTTGGAGTTTTTATAATTTTTTCCTAATTTTGAAGTCTTTAGCTACTTGTGAGTTGTTATAGTTTTTCAATTTTTATAATTTTTCTACTGTTGGGAATTTTTTCAGTTTTTTGAAACTTAGAAAAGGGTTTTTTTTTTTGATTTCTGAGAGGTTTTTGCTAATTTTTCGACCTTTTTTGAATTTTTTTTGGAGTTTTTATAATTTTTTCCTAATTTTGAAGTCTTCAGCTACTAGAAAGTAGTTATAATTTTTCAATTTAAATAATTTCTCTACTGTTGGGAGTTTTTTCAAATTTTTGAAACTTAAAAATAGGGTTTTTTTTTTTGATTTCTGAGAGGTTTTTGCTAATTTTTCGACCTTTTTTGAATTTTTTTACGAGTTTTTATAATTTTCTCCTAATTTTGAAGTCCTTAGTTACTTGTGAGTTGTTATAGTTTTGCAATTTTTATAATTTTTCTACTGTTGGGAATTTTTTCAAATTTTTGAAACTTAAAAATAGGGTTTTTTTTTTGGTTTCTGAGTGGTTTTTGCTAATTTTTGACCTTTCTTGAATTTTTTTTGGAGTTTTTATAATTTTTTCCTAATTTTGAAGTCTTCAGCTACTAGAAAGTAATTATAATTTTTCAATTTTTATAATTTTTCTACTGTTGGGAGTTTTTTTCAAATTTTTGAAACTTAAAAATAGGGATTGTTTTTTGATTTCTGAGAGGTTTTTGCTAATTTTTCTACCTTTTTTGAATTTTTTTTGGAGTTTTTATAATTTTTTCCTAATTTTGAAGTCTTTAGCTACTAGAAAGTAGTTAAAATTTTTCAATTTTTATAATTTTCCTACTATTGGGAATTTTTTCAAATTTTTGAAACTTGAAAATAGGGTTTTGTTATTGATTTCTGAGAGGTTTTTGCTAATTTATCGACCTTTTTTGAATTTTTTTGGAGTTTTTATAATTCTTTCCTAATTTTGAAGTCCTTAGCTACTTGTGAGATGTTATAGTTTTTCAATTTTTTTAATTTTTCTACTGTTGGGAATTTTTTCAAATTTTTGAAACTTAAAAATATGTTTTTTTTTTTATTTCTAAGAGGTTTTCGCTAATTTTTCGACCTTTTTTATATTTTTTTTGGAGTTTTTATAATTTTTTCCTAATTTTGAAGTCTTTAGCTACTTGCGAATTGTTATAGTTTTTCAATTTTTATAATTTTTCTACTGTTGGGAATTTTTTCAAATTTTTGAAACTTGAAAATAGGGTTTTGTTTTTTATTTCTTAGAGGTTTTTGCTAATTTATCGACCTTTTTTGAACTTTTTTTGGAGTTTTTATAATTTTTTCCTAATTTTGATGTCTTTAGCTTCTTGTGAGTTGTTATAGTTTTTCAATTTTTATAATTTTTCTACTGTTGGGAATTTTTTCCAATTTTTGTAACTTAAAAAAAGGGTTTTTTTTTTTGATTTCTGAGAGGTTTTCGCTAATTTTTCGACCTTTTTTGAATTTTTTTTGGAGTTTTTATAGTTTTTTCCTAACATTGAAGTCTTTAGCTACTTGTGAGTTGTTATAGTTTTTCAATTTTTATAATTTTTCTACTGTTGGGAATTTTTTCAAATTTTTGAAACTGAAAAATAGGGTTTTTTTTTGATTTCTGAGAGGTTTTTGGTAATTTTTCGACCTTTTTTGAATTTTTTTTGGAGTTTTTATAATTTTTTCCTAATTTTGAAGTCTTTAGCTACTTGTGAGTTGTTATAGTTTTTCAATTTTTATAATTTTTCTACTGTTGAGAATTTTTTCAAATTTTTGAAACTGAAAAATAGGGTTTTTTTTTTTGATTTCTGAGAGGTTTTTGCTAATTTTTGACCTTTTTTGAACTGTTTTTGGAGTTTTTATAATTTTTTCCTAATTTTGAAGTCTTTAGCTACTTGCGAATTGTTATAGTTTTTCAATTTTTATAATTTTTCTACTGTTGGGAATTTTTTCAAATTTTTGAAACTTAAAAATATGGTTTTTTTTTTGATTTCTGAGAGGTTTTTGCTAATTTTTCGACCTTTTTTGAATTTTTTTGGAGTTTTTATAATTTTTTCCTAATTTTGAAGTCTTCAGCTACTGGAAAGTAGTTATAATTTTTCAATTTAAATAATTTCTCTACTGTTGGGAGTTTTTTCAAATTTTTGAAACTTAAAAATAGGGTTTTTTTTGATTTCTGAGAGGTTTTTGCTAATTTTTCGACCTTTTTTGAATTTTTTTTGGAGTTTTTATAATTTTTTCCTAATTTTGAAGTCTTTAGCTACTAGAAAGTAGTTATAATTTTTCAATTTTTATAATTTTCCTACTGTTGGGAATTTTTTCAAATTTTTGAAACTTGAAAATAGGGTTTTGTTTTTGATTTCTGAGAGGTTTTTGGTAATTTTTCGACCTTTTTGAATTTTTTTTGGAGTTTTTATAATTTTTTCCTAATTTTGAAGTCTTTAGCTACTAGAAAGTAGTTATAATTTTTCAATTTTTATAATTTTCCTACTGTTGGGAATTTTTTCAAATTTTTGAAACTTGAAAATAGGGTTTTGTTTTTGATTTCTGAGAGGTTTTTGCTAATTTATCGACCTTTTTTGGATTTTTTTGGAGTTTTTATAATTCTTTCCTAATTTTGAAGTCTTTAGCTACTTGTGAGTTGTTATAGTTTTTCAATTTTTATAATTTTTCTACTGTTGGGAATTTTTTCAAATTTTTGAAACTTAAAAATATGTTTTTTTTTGATTTCTGAGAGGTTTTTGCTAATTTTTCGACCATTTTTGAATTATTTTTGGAGTTTTTATAATTTTTTCCTAATTTTGAAGTCTTTAGCTACTTGTGAGTTGTTATAGTTTTTCAATTTTTATAATTTTTCTACTGTTGGGAATTTTTTCAAATTTTTGAAACTGAAAAATAGGGTTTTTTTTTGATTTCTGAGAGGTTTTTGCTAATTTTTCGAACTTTTTTGAATTTTTTTTGGAGTTTTTATAGTTTTTTCCTAATTTTGAAGTCTTTAGCTACTTGTGAGTTGTTATAGTTTTTCAATTTTTATAATTTTTCTACTGTTGCGAATTTTTTCAAATTTTTGAAACTTGAAAATAGGGTTTTTTTTTGATTTCTGAGAAGTTTTTGCTAATTTTTCGACCTTTTTTGAATTTTTTTTGGAGTTTTTATAATTTTTTCCTAATTTTGAAGTCTTTAGCTACTTGTGAATTGTTATAGTTTTTCAATTTTTATAATTTTTCTACTGTTGCGAATTTTTTCAAATTTTTGAAACTTGAAAATAGGGTTTTGTTTTTGATTTCTGAGAGGTTTTTGCTAATTTATCGACCTTTTTTGGATCTTTTTGGAGTTTCTATAATTCTTTCCTAATTTTGAAGTCTTTAGCTACTTGTGAGTTGTTATAGTTTTTCAATTTTTATAATTTTTCTACTGTTGGGAATTTTTTCAAATTTTTGAAACTTAAAAATATGTTTTTTTTTGATTTCTGAGAGGTTTTTGCTAATTTTTCGACCATTTTTGAATTTTTTTTGGAGTTTTTATAATTTTTTCCTAATTTTGAAGTCTTTAGCTACTAGAAAGTAGTTATAATTTTTCAATTTTTATAATTTTCCTACTGTTGGGAATTTTTTCAAATTTTTGAAACTTGAAAATAGGGTTTTGTTATTGATTTCTGAGAGGTTTTTGCTAATTTATCGACCTTTTTAGAATTTTTTTGGAGTTTTTATAATTCTTTCCTAATTTTGAAATCTTTAGCTACTTGTGAGATGTTATAGTTTTTCAATTTTTTTAATTTTTCTACTGTTGGGAATTTTTTCAAATTTTTGAAACTTAAAAATATGTTTTTTTTTTTATTTCTAAGAGGTTTTCGCTAATTTTTCGACCTTTTTTATATTTTTTTTGGAGTTTTTATAATTTTTTCCTAATTTTGAAGTCCTTAGCTTCTTGCGAATTGTTATAGTTTTTCAATTTTTATAATTTTTCTACTGTTGGGAATTTTTTCAAATTTTTGAAACTTGAAAATAGGGTTTTGTTTTTTATTTCTTAGAGGTTTTTGCTAATTTATCGACCTTTTTTGAACTTTTTTTGGAGTTTTTATAATTTTTTCCTAATTGTGAAGTCTACAGCTACTAGAAAGTAGTTATAATTTTTCAATTTTTATAATTTTTCTACTGTTGGGAGTTTGTTTCAAATTTTTGAAACTTAAAAATAGGGATTGTTTTTTGATTTCTGAGAGGTTTTTGCTAATTTTTCGACCTTTTTTGAATTGTTTTTGGAGTTTTTATAATTTTTTCCTAATTTTGAAGTCTTTAGCTACTTGTGAGGTGTTATAGTTTTTCAATTTTTTTAATTTTTCTACTGTTGGGAATTTTTTAAAGTTTTTGAAAATTAAAAATATGTTTTTTTTTTTATTTCTAAGAGGTTTTTGCTAATTTTTCGACCTTTTTTGAATTTTTTTTGGAGTTTTTATAATTTTTTCCTAATTTTGAAGTCTTTAGCTACTTGTGAGTTGTTATAGTTTTTCAATTTTTATAATTTTTCTACTGTTGGGAATTTTTTCAAATTTTTGAAACTTAAAAATATGTTTTTTTTTGATTTCTGAGAGGTTTTTGCTAATTTTTCGACCATTTTTGAATTATTTTTGGAGTTTTTATAATTTTTTCATAATTTTGAAGTCTTTAGCTACGTGAGAGTTGTTATAGTTTTTCAATTTTTATAATTTTTCTACTGTTGGGAATTTTTTCAAATTTTTGAAACTGAAAAATAGGGTTTTTTTTTGATTTCTGAGAGGTTTTTGCTAATTTTTCGACCTTTTTTGAATTTATTTTGGAGTTTTTATAATTTTTTCCTAATTTTGAAGTCTTTAGCTACTTGTGAGTTGTTATAGTTTTTCAATTTTTATAATTTTTCTACTGTTGCGAATTTTTTCAAATTTTTGAAACTTGAAAATAGGGTTTTTTTTTTGATTTCTGAGAGGTTTTTGCTAATTTTTCGACCTTTTTTGAATTTTTTTTGGAGTTTTTATAATTTTTTCCTAATTTTGAAGTCTTTAGCTACTTGTGAATTGTTATAGTTTTTCAATTTTTATAATTTTTCTACTGTTGGGAATTTTTTCAAATTTTTGAAACTAAAAAATTGGGTTTTTTTTTTTGATTTCTGAGTGGTTTTGCTAATTTTTCGACCTTTTTTGAATATTTTTTGGAGTTTTTATAATTTTTTCCTAATTTTGAAGTCTTTAGCTACTTGTGAGATGTTATAGTTTTTCAATTTTTATAATATTTCTACTGTTGGGAATTTTTTCAAATTTTTGAAACTTAAAAATAGGGTTTTTTTTTTGATTTCTGAGAGGTTTTTGCTAATTTTACGACCTTTTTTGAATTTTTTTATGAGTTTTTATAATTTTTTCCTAATTTTGAAGTCTTTAGCTACTTGTGAGTTGGTATAATTTTTCAATTTTTATAATTTTTCTACTGTTGGGAATTTTTTCAAATTTTTTAAACTTAAAAATAGGGTTTTTTTTTGATTTCTGAGAGGTTTTTGGTAATTTTTCGACCTTTTTTGAATTTTTTTTGGATATTTAATAATTTTTTCCTAATTTTGAAGTCTTTAGCTACTTGTGAGTTGTTATAGTTTTTCAATTTTTATAATTTTTCTACAGTTGGGAATTTTTTCAAATTTTTGAAACTTAAAAATAGGGTTTTTTTTTGATTTCTGAGAGGTTTTTGCTAATTCTTCGACCTTTTTTGAATTTTTTTTGGAGTTTATATAATTTTTTCCTAATTTTGAAGTCTTCAGCTACTAGAAAGTAATTACAATTTTTCAATTTAAATAATTTCTCTAATGTTGGAAGTTTTTTCAAATTTTTTAAACTTAAAAATAGGGGTTTTTTTTTTATTTCTGTAAGGTTTTTGCTAATTTTTCGACCTTTTTTGAATTTTTTTTGGAGTTTTTATAATTTTTTCCTAATTTTGAAGTCTTTAGCTACTTGTGAGTTGTTATAGTTTTTCAATTTTTATAATTTTTCTACTGTTGGGAATTTTTTCAAATTTTTGAAACTTAGAAAAGGGTTTTTTTTTTGATTTCTGAGAGGTTTTTGCTAATTTTTCGACCTTTTTTGAATTTTTTTTGGAGTTTTTATAATTTTTTCTTAATTTTGAAGTCTTCAGCTACTAGAAAGTAGTTATAATTTTTCAATTTAAATAATTTCTCTACTGTTGGGAGTTTTTTCAAATTTTTGAAACTTAAAAATAGGGTTTTTTTTTTGATTTCTGAGAGGTTTTTGCTAATTTTTCGACCTTTTTTGAATTTTTTTACGAGTTTTTATAATTTTCTCCTAATTTTGAAGTCCTTAGTTACTTGTGAGTTGTTATAGTTTTGCAATTTTTATAATTTTTCTACTGTTGGGAATTTTTTCAAATTTTTGAAACTTAAAAATAGGGTTTTTTTTTTGGTTTCTGAGTGGTTTTTGCTAATTTTTGACCTTTCTTGAATTTTTTTTGGAGTTTTTATAATTTTTTCCTAATTTTGAAGTCTTCAGCTACTAGAAAGTAGTTATAATTTTTCAATTTTTATAATTTTTCTACTGTTGGGAGTTTTTTTCAAATTTTTGAAACTTAAAAATAGGGATTGGTTTTTGATTTCTGAGAGGTTTTTGCTAATTTTTCGACCTTTTTTGAATTTTTTTTGGAGTTTTTATAATTTTTTCCTAATTTTGAAGTCTTTAGCTACTAGAAAGTAGTTATAATTTTTCAATTTTTATAATTTTCCTACTGTTGGGAATTTTTTCAAATTTTTGAAACTTGAAAATAGGGTTTTGTTATTGATTTCTGAGAGGTTTTTGCTAATTTATCGACCTTTTTTGAATTTTTTTGGAGTTTTTATAATTCTTTCCTAATTTTGAAGTCTTTAGCTACTTGTGAGATGTTGTAGTTTTTCAATTTTTTTAATTTTTCTACTGTTGGGAATTTTTTCAAATTTTTGAAACTTAAAAATATGTTTTTTTTTTTATTTCTAAGAGGTTTTCGCTAATTTTTCGACCTTTTTTATATTTTTTTTGGAGTTTTTATAATTTTTTCCTAATTTTGAAGTCTTTAGCTTCTTGCGAATTGTTATAGTTTTTCAATTTTTATAATTTTTCTACTGTTGGGAATTTTTTCAAATTTTTGAAACTTGAAAATAGGTTTTTGTTTTTTATTTCTTAGAGGTTTTTGCTAATTTAACGACCTTTTTTGAACTTTTTTTGGAGTTTTTATAATTTTTTCCTAATTTTGAAGTCTTTAGCTACTTGTGAGTTGTTATAGTTTTTCAATTTTTATAATTTTTCTACTGTTGGGAATTTTTTCAAATTTTTTAAAACTTAAAAATATGTTTTTTTTTGATTTCTGAGAGGTTTTTGCTAATTTTTCGACCATTTTTGAATTATTTTTGGAGTTTTTATAATTTTTTCCTAATTTTGAAGTCTTTAGCTATTTGTGAGTTGTTATAGTTTTTCAATTTTTATAATTTTTCTACTGTTGGGAATTTTTTCAAATTTTTGAAACTGAAAAATAGGGTTTTTTTTTGATTTCTGAGAGGTTTTTGCTAATTTTTCGACCTTTTTTGAATTTTTTTTGGAGTTTTTATAATTTTTTCCTAATTTTGAAGTCTTTAGCTACTTGTGAGTTGTTATAGTTTTTCAATTTTTATAATTTTTCTACTGTTGCGAATTTTTTCAAATTTTTGAAACTTGAAAATAGGGTTTTTTTTTGATTTCTGAGAGGTTTTTGCTAATTTTTCGACCTTTTTTGAATTTTTTTTGGAGTTTTTATAATTTTTTCCTAATTTTGAAGTCTTTAGCTACTTGTGAATTGTTATAGTTTTTCAATTTTTATAATTTTTCTACTGTTGGGAATTTTTTCAAATTTTTGAAACTTAAAAATTGGGTTTTTTTTTTTTGATTTCTGAGTGGTTTTTGCTAATTTTTCGACCTTTTTTGAATATTTTTTGGAGTTTTTATAATTTTTTCCTAATTTTGAAGTCTTTAGCTACTTGTGAGATGTTATAGTTTTTCAATTTTTATAATATTTCTACTGTTGGGAATTTTTTCAAATTTTTGAAACTTAAAAATAGGGTTTTTTTTTTGATTTCTGAGAGGTTTTTGCTAATTTTACGACCTTTTTTGAATTTTTTTATGAGTTTTTATAATTTTTTCCTAATTTTGAAGTCTTTAGCTACTTGTGAGTTGGTATAATTTTTCAATTTTTATAATTTTTCTACTGTTGGGAATTTTTTCAAATTTTTGAAACTTAAAAATAGGGTTTTTTTTTGATTTCTGAGAGGTTTTTGCTAATTTTTCGACCTTTTTTGAATTTTTTTTGGAGTTTTTATAATTTTTTCCTAATTTTGAAGTCTTTAGCTACTTGTGAGTTAATATAGTTTTTCAATTTTTATAATTTTTCTACTGTTGGGAATTTTTTCAAATTTTTGAAACTTAAAAATAGGGTTTTTTTTTTTATTTCTGAGAGGTTTTTGCTAATTTTTCAACCTTTTTTGAATTTTTTTTGGAGTTTTAATAATTTTTTCCTAATTTTGAAGTCTTCAGCTACTAGAAAGTAGTTATAATTTTTCAATTTAAATAATTTCTCTACTGTTGGGAGTTTTTTCAAATTTTTGAAACTTAAAAATAGGGTTTTTTTTTGATTTCTGAGAGGTTTTTGCTAATTTTTCGACCTTTTTTGAATTTTTTTACAAGTTTTTATAATTTTCTCCTAATTTTGAAGTCCTTAGCTACTTGTGAGTTGTTATAGTTTTTCAATTTTTATAATTTTTCTACTGTTGGGAATTTTTTCAAATTTTTGAAACTGAAAAATAGGGTTTTTTTTTGATTTCTGAGAGGTTTTTGGTAATTTTTCGACCTTTTTTGAATTTTTTTTGGATATTTAATAATTTTTTCCTAATTTTGAAGTCTTTAGCTACTTGTGAGTTGTTATTGTTTTTCAATTTTTATAATTTTTCTACAGTTGGGAATTTTTTCAAATTTTTGAAACTTAAAAATAGGGTTTTTTTTTGATTTCTGAGAGGTTTTTGCTAATTTTTCGACCTTTTTTGAATTTTTTTTGGAGTTTATATAATTTTTTCCTAATTTTGAAGTCTTCAGCTACTAGAAAGTAATTACAATTTTTCAATTTAAATAATTTCTCTAATGTTGGAAGTTTTTTCAAATTTTTTAAACTTAAAAATAGGGGTTTTTTTTTTATTTCTGTAAGGTTTTTGCTAATTTTTCGACCTTTTTTGAATTTTTTTTGGAGTTTTTATAATTTTTTCCTAATTTTGAAGTCTTTAGCTACTTGTGAGTTGTTATAGTTTTTCAATTTTTATAATTTTTCTACTGTTGGGAATTTTTTCAAATTTTTGAAACTTAGAAAAGGGTTTTTTTTTTTGATTTCTGAGAGGTTTTTGCTAATTTTTCGACCTTTTTTGAATTTTTTTTGGAGTTTTTATAATTTTTTCCTAATTTTGAAGTCTTTAGCTACTAGAAAGTAGTTATAATTTTTCAATTTTTATAATTTTCCTACTGTTGGGAATTTTTTCAAATTTTTGAAACTTGAAAATAGGGTTTTGTTATTGATTTCTGAGAGGTTTTTGCTAATTTATCGACCTTTTTTGAATTTTTTTGGAGTTTTTATAATTCTTTCCTAATTTTGAAGTCTTTAGCTACTTGTGAGATGTTGTAGTTTTTCAATTTTTTTAATTTTTCTACTGTTGGGAATTTTTTCAAATTTTTGAAACTTAAAAATATGTTTTTTTTTTTATTTCTAAGAGGTTTTCGCTAATTTTTCGACCTTTTTTATATTTTTTTTGGAGTTTTTATAATTTTTTCCTAATTTTGAAGTCTTCAGCTACTAGAAAGTAGTTATAATTTTTCAATTTTTATAATTTTTCTACTGTTGGGAGTTTTTTTCAAATTTTTGAAACTTAAAAATAGGGATTGGTTTTTGATTTCTGAGAGGTTTTTGCTAATTTTTCGACCTTTTTTGAATTTTTTTTGGAGTTTTTATAATTTTTTCCTAATTTTGAAGTCTTTAGCTTCTTGCGAATTGTTATAGTTTTTCAATTTTTATAATTTTTCTACTGTTGGGAATTTTTTCAAATTTTTGAAACTTGAAAATAGGTTTTTGTTTTTTATTTCTTAGAGGTTTTTGCTAATTTAACGACCTTTTTTGAACTTTTTTTGGAGTTTTTATAATTTTTTCCTAATTGTGAAGTCTACAGCTACTAGAAAGTAGTTATAATTTTTCAATTTTAATAATTTTTCTACTGTTGGGAGTTTGTTTCAAATTTTTGAAACTTAAAAATAGGGATTGTTTTTTGATTTCTGAGAGGTTTTTGCTAATTTTTCGACCTTTTTTGAATTGTTTTTGGAGTTTTTATAATTTTTTCCTAATTTTGAAGTCTTTAGCTACTTGTGAGGTGTTATAGTTTTTCAATTTTTTTAATTTTTCTACTGTTGGGAATTTTTTAAAGTTTTTGAAAATTAAAAATATGTTTTTTTTTTTATTTCTAAGAGGTTTTTGCTAATTTTTCGACCTTTTTTGAATTTTTTTTGGAGTTTTTATAATTTTTTCCTAATTTTGAAGTCTTTAGCTACTTGTGAGTTGTTATAGTTTTTCAATTTTTATAATTTTTCTACTGTTGGGAATTTTTTCAAATTTTTTAAAACTTAAAAATATGTTTTTTTTTGATTTCTGAGAGGTTTTTGCTAATTTTTCGACCATTTTTGAATTATTTTTGGAGTTTTTATAATTTTTTCCTAATTTTGAAGTCTTTAGCTACTTGTGAGTTGTTATAGTTTTTCAATTTTTATAATTTTTCTACTGTTGGGAATTTTTTCAAATTTTTGAAACTGAAAAATAGGGTTTTTTTTTGATTTCTGAGAGGTTTTTGCTAATTTTTCGACCTATTTTGAATTTTTTTTGGAGTTTTTATAATTTTTTCCTAATTTTGAAGTCTTTAGCTACTTGTGAGTTGTTATAGTTTTTCAATTTTTATAATTTTTCTACTGTTGCGAATTTTTTCAAATTTTTGAAACTTGAAAATAGGGTTTTTTTTTGATTTCTGAGAGGTTTTTGCTAATTTTTCGACCTTTTTTGAATTTTTTTTGGAGTTTTTATAATTTTTTCCTAATTTTGAAGTCTTTAGCTACTTGTGAATTGTTATAGTTTTTCAATTTTTATAATTTTTCTACTGTTGGGAATTTTTTCAAATTTTTGAAACTTAAAAATTGGGTTTTTTTTTTTTGATTTCTGAGTGGTTTTTGCTAATTTTTCGACCTTTTTTGAATATTTTTTGGAGTTTTTATAATTTTTTCCTAATTTTGAAGTCTTTAGCTACTTGTGAGATGTTATAGTTTTTCAATTTTTATAATATTTCTACTGTTGGGAATTTTTTCAAATTTTTGAAACTTAAAAATAGGGTTTTTTTTTTGATTTCTGAGAGGTTTTTGCTAATTTTACGACCTTTTTTGAATTTTTTTATGAGTTTTTATAATTTTTTCCTAATTTTGAAGTCTTTAGCTACTTGTGAGTTGGTATAATTTTTCAATTTTTATAATTTTTCTACTGTTGGGAATTTTTTCAAATTTTTGAAACTTAAAAATAGGGTTTTTTTTTGATTTCTGAGAGGTTTTTGCTAATTTTTCGACCTTTTTTGAATTTTTTTTGGAGTTTTTATAATTTTTTCCTAATTTTGAAGTCTTTAGCTACTTGTGAGTTAATATAGTTTTTCAATTTTTATAATTTTTCTACTGTTGGGAATTTTTTCAAATTTTTGAAACTTAAAAATAGGGTTTTTTTTTTTATTTCTGAGAGGTTTTTGCTAATTTTTCAACCTTTTTTGAATTTTTTTTGGAGTTTTAATAATTTTTTCCTAATTTTGAAGTCTTCAGCTACTAGAAAGTAGTTATAACTTTTCAATTTAAATAATTTCTCTACTGTTGGGAGTTTTTTCAAATTTTTGAAACTTAAAAATAGGGTTTTTTTTTGATTTCTGAGAGGTTTTTGCTAATTTTTCGACCTTTTTTGAATTTTTTTACGAGTTTTTATAATTTTCTCCTAATTTTGAAGTCCTTAGCTACTTGTGAGTTGTTATAGTTTTTCAATTTTTATAATTTTTCTACTGTTGGGAATTTTTTCAAATTTTTGAAACTGAAAAATAGGGTTTTTTTTTGATTTCTGAGAGGTTTTTGGTAATTTTTCGACCTTTTTTGAATTTTTTTTGGATATTTAATAATTTTTTCCTAATTTTGAAGTCTTTAGCTACTTGTGAGTTGTTATTGTTTTTCAATTTTTATAATTTTTCTACAGTTGGGAATTTTTTCAAATTTTTGAAACTTAAAAATAGGGTTTTTTTTTGATTTCTGAGAGGTTTTTGCTAATTTTTCGACCTTTTTTGAATTTTTTTTGGAGTTTATATAATTTTTTCCTAATTTTGAAGTCTTCAGCTACTAGAAAGTAATTACAATTTTTCAATTTAAATAATTTCTCTAATGTTGGAAGTTTTTTCAAATTTTTTAAACTTAAAAATAGGGGTTTTTTTTTATTTCTGTAAGGTTTTTGCTAATTTTTCGACCTTTTTTGAATTTTTTTTGGAGTTTTTATAATTTTTTCCTAATTTTGAAGTCTTTAGCTACTTGTGAGTTGTTATAGTTTTTCAATTTTTATAATTTTTCTACTGTTGGGAATTTTTTCAAATTTTTGAAACTTAGAAAAGGGTTTTTTTTTTTGATTTCTGAGAGGTTTTTGCTAATTTTTCGACCTTTTTTGAATTTTTTTTGGAGTTTTTATAATTTTTTCCTAATTTTGAAGTCTTCAGCTACTAGAAAGTAGTTATAATTTTTCAATTTAAATAATTTCTCTACTGTTGGGAGTTTTTTCAAATTTTTGAAACTTAAAAATAGGGTTTTTTTTTTGATTTCTGAGAGGTTTTTGCTAATTTTTCGACCTTTTTTGAATTTTTTTACGAGTTTTTATAATTTTTTCCTAATTTTGAAGTCCTTAGTTACTTGTGAGTTGTTATAGTTTTGCAATTTTTATAATTTTTCTACTGTTGGGAATTTTTTCAAATTTTTGAAACTTAAAAATAGGGTTTTTTTTTTGGTTTCTGAGTGGTTTTTGCTAATTTTTGACCTTTCTTGAATTTTTTTTGGAGTTTTTATAATTTTTTCCTAATTTTGAAGTCTTCAGCTACTAGAAAGTAGTTATAATTTTTCAATTTTTATAATTTTTCTACTGTTGGGAGTTTTTTTCAAATTTTTGAAACTTAAAAATAGGGATTGTTTTTTGATTTCTGAGAGGTTTTTGCTAATTTTTCGACCTTTTTTGAATTTTTTTTGGAGTTTTTATAATTTTTTCCTAATTTTGAAGTCTTTAGCTACTAGAAAGTAGTTAAAATTTTTCAATTTTTATAATTTTCCTACTATTGGGAATTTTTTCAAATTTTTGAAACTTGAAAATAGGGTTTTGTTATTGATTTCTGAGAGGTTTTTGCTAATTTATCGACCTTTTTTGAATTTTTTTGGAGTTTTTATAATTCTTTCCTAATTTTGAAGTCTTTAGCTACTTGCGAATTGTTATAGTTTTTCAATTTTTATAATTTTTCTACTGTTGGGAATTTTTTCAAATTTTTGAAACTTGAAAATAGGGTTTTGTTTTTTATTTCTTAGAGGTTTTTGCTAATTTATCGACCTTTTTTGAACTTTTTTTGGAGTTTTTATAATTTTTTCCTAATTTTGATGTCTTTAGCTTCTTGTGAGTTGTTATAGTTTTTCAATTTTTATAATTTTTCTACTGTTGGGAATTTTTTCCAATTTTTGTAACTTAAAAAAAGCGTTTTTTTTTTTGATTTCTGAGAGGTTTTTGCTAATTTTTCGACCTTTTTTGAATTTTTTTTGGAGTTTTTATAGTTTTTTCCTAACATTGAAGTCTTTAGCTACTTGTGAGTTGTTATAGTTTTTCAATTTTTATAATTTTTCTACTGTTTTGAATTTTTTCAAATTTTTGAAACTGAAAAATAGGGTTTTTTTTTGATTTCTGAGAGGTTTTTGGTAATTTTTCGACCTTTTTTGAATTTTTTTTGGAGTTTTTATAATTTTTTCCTAATTTTGAAGTCTTTAGCTACTTGTGAGTTGTTATAGTTTTTCAATTTTTATAATTTTTCTACTGTTGGGAATTTTTTCAAATTTTTGAAACTGAAAAATAGGGTTTTTTTTTGATTTCTGAGAGGTTTTTGGTAATTTTTCGACCTTTTTTGAATTTTTTTTGGAGTTTTTATAATTTTTTCCTAATTTTGAAGTCTTTAGCTACTTGTGAGTTGTTATAGTTTTTCAATTTTTATAATTTTTCTACTGTTGGGAATTTTTTCAAATTTTTGAAACTTAAAAATAGGGTTTTTTTTTTTGATTTCTGAGAGGTTTTTGCTAATTTTTGACCTTTTTTGAACTGTTTTTGGAGTTTTTATAATTTTTTCCTAATTTTGAAGTCTTTAGCTACTTGCGAATTGTTATAGTTTTTCAATTTTTATAATTTTTCTACTGTTGGGAATTTTTTCAAATTTTTGAAACTTAAAAATATGGTTTTTTTTTTGATTTCTGAGAGGTTTTTGCTAATTTTTCGACCTTTTTTGAATTTTTTTGGAGTTTTTATAATTTTTTCCTAATTTTGAAGTCTTCAGCTACTGGAAAGTAGTCATAATTTTTCAATTTAAATAATTTCTCTACTGTTGGGAGTTTTTTCAAATTTTTGAAACTTAAAAATAGGGTTTTTTTTTGATTTCTGAGAGGTTTTTGCTAATTTTTCGACCTTTTTTGAATTTTTTTTGGAGTTTTTATAATTTTTTCCTAATTTTGAAGTCTTTAGCTACTAGAAAGTAGTTATAATTTTTCAATTTTTATAATTTTTCTACTGTTGGGAATTTTTTCAAATTTTTGAAACTTGAAAATAGGGTTTTGTTTTTGATTTCTGAGAGGTTTTTGGTAATTTTTCGAACTTTTTGAATTTTTTTTGGAGTTTTTATAATTTTTTCCTAATTTTGAAGTCTTTAGCTACTAGAAAATAGTTATAATTTTTCAATTTTTATAATTTTCCTACTGTTGGGAATTTTTTCAAATTTTTGAAACTTGAAAATAGGGTTTTGTTTTTGATTTCTGAGAGGTTTTTGCTAATTTATCGACCTTTTTTGGATTTTTTTGGAGTTTTTATAATTCTTTCCTAATTTTGAAGTCTTTAGCTACTTGTGAGGTGTTATAGTTTTTCAATTTTTTTAATTTTTCTACAGTTGGGAATTTTTTCAAATTTTTGAAACTTAAAAATATGTTTTT
Organism: Meiosimyza decipiens; assembly: GCA_963680825.1. Lineage (NCBI taxonomy): Eukaryota > Metazoa > Arthropoda > Insecta > Diptera > Lauxaniidae > Meiosimyza > Meiosimyza decipiens. Next base: position 74,442,701 of record OY804258.1, on the reverse strand, counting down.
TTTTTTATTTCTAAGAGGTTTTCGCTAATTTTTCGACCTTTTATATATATTTTTTTGGAGTTTTTATAATTTTTTCCTAATTTTGAAGTCTTTAGCTACTTGCGAATTGTTATAGTTTTTCAATTTTTATAATTTTTCTACTGTTGGGAATTTTTTCAAATTTTTGAAACTTGAAAATAGGGTTTTGTTTTTTATTTCTTAGAGGTTTTTGCTAATTTATCGACATTTTTTGAACTTTTTTTGGAGTTTTTATAATTTTTTCCTAATTTTGAAGTCTTTAGCTACTTGTGAGTTGTTATAGTTTTTCAATTTTTATAATTTTTCTACTGTTGGGAATTTTTTCCAATTTTTGTAACTTAAAAATAGGGTTTTTTTTTTTGATTTCTGAGAGGTTTTCGCTAATTTTTCGACCTTTTTTGAATTTTTTTTGGAGTTTTTATAGTTTTTTCCTAACATTGAAGTCTTTAGCTACTTGTGAGTTGTTATAGTTTTTCAATTTTTATAATTTTTCTACTGTTGGGAATTTTTTCAAATTTTTGAAACTGAAAAATAGGGTTTTTTTTTGATTTCTGAGAGGTTTTTGGTAATTTTTCGACCTTTTTTGAATTTTTTTTGGAGTTTTTATAATTTTTTCCTAATTTTGAAGTCTTTAGCTACTTGTGAGTTGTTATAGTTTTTCAATTTTTATAATTTTTCTACTGTTGGGAATTTTTTCAAATTTTTGGAACTTAAAAATAGGGTTTTTTTTTTGATTTCTGAGAGGTGTTTGCTAATTTTTCGACCTTTTTTGAATTTTTTTTGGAGTTTTTATAATTTTTTCCTAATTTTGAAGTCTTTAGCTACTTGTGAGTTGTTATAGTTTTTCAATTTTTATAATTTTTCTACTGTTGGGAATTTTTTCAAATTTTTGAAACTTAAAAATAGGGTTTTTTGTTTTTGATTTCTGAGAGGTTTTTGCTAATTTTTCGACCTTTTTTGAATTTTTTTTGGAGTTTTTATAATTTTTTCCTAACATTGAAGTCTTTAGCTACTTGTGAGTTGTTATAGTTTTTCAATTTTTATAATTTTTCTACTGTTGGGAGTTTTTTCAAATGTTTGAAACTTAAAAATAGGGTTTTTTTTTTGATTTCTGAGAGGTTTTTGCTAATTTTTCGACCTTTTTTGAATTTTTTTACGAGTTTTTATAATTTTCTCCTAATTTTGAAGTCCTTAGCTACTTGTGAGTTGTTATAGTTTTGCAATTTTTATAATTTTTCTACTGTTGGGAATTTTTTCAAATTTTTGAAACTTAAAAATAGGGTTTTTTTTTTATTTCTGAGTGGTTTTTGCTAATTTTTGACCTTTTTTGAACTGTTTTTGGAGTTTTTATAATTTTTTCCTAATTTTGAAGTCTTTAGCTACTTGCGAATTGTTATAGTTTTTCAATTTTTATAATTTTCCTACTGTTGGGAATTTTTTCCAATTTTTGTAACTTAAAAAAAGGGTTTTTTTTTTGATTTCTGAGAGGTTTTCGCTAATTTTTCGACCTTTTTTGAATTTTTTTTGGAGTTTTTATAGTTTTTTCCTAACATTGAAGTCTTTAGGTACTTGTGAGTTGTTATAGTTTTTCAATTTTTATAATTTTTCTACTGTTGGGAATTTTTTCAATTTTTGAAACTGAAAAATAGGGTTTTTTTTTGATTTCTGAGAGGTTTTTGGTAATTTTTCGACCTTTTTTGAATTTTTTTTGGAGTTTTTATAATTTTTTCCTAATTTTGAAATCTTTAGCTACTTGTGAGTTGTTATAGTTTTTCAATTTTTATAATTTTTCTACTGTTGGGAATTTTTTCAAATTTTTGAAACTTAAAAATAGGGTTTTTTTTTTTGATTTCTGAGAGGTGTTTGCTAATTTTTCGACCTTTTTTGAATTTTTTTTGGAGTTTTTATAATTTTTTCCTAATTTTGAAGTCTTTAGCTACTTGTGAGTTGTTATAGTTTTTCAATTTTTATAATTTTTCTACTGTTGGGAATTTTTTCAAATTTTTGAAACTTAAAAATAGGGTTTTTTTTTTGATTTCTGAGAGGTTTTTGCTAATTTTTCGACCTTTTTTGAATTTTTTTTGGAGTTTTATAATTTTTTCCTAATTTTGAAGTCTTCAGCTACTAGAAAAGAGTTATAATTTTTCAATTTAAATAATTTCTCTACTGTTGGGAGTTTTTTCAAATTTTTGAAACTTAAAAATAGGGTTTTTTTTTGATTTCTGAGAGGTTTTTGCTAATTTTTCGACCTTTTTTGATTTTTTTTGGAGTTTTTATAATTTTCTCCTAATTTTGAAGTCCTTAGCTACTTGTGAGTTGTTATAGTTTTGCAATTTTTATATTTTTTCTACTGTTGGGAATTTTTTCAAATTTTTGAAACTTAAAAATAGGGTTTTTTTTTGATTTCTGAGAGGTTTTTGCTAATTTTTGACCTTTTTTGAATTTTTTTTGGAGTTTTTATAATTTTTTCCTAATTTTGAAGTCTTCAGCTACTAGAAAGTAGTTATAATTTTTCAATTTTTATAATTTTTCTACTGTTGGGAGTTTTTTTCAAATTTTTGAAACTTAAAAATAGGGATTGTTTTTTGATTTCTGAGATGTTTTTGCTAATTTTTCGACCTTTTTTGAATTTTTTTTGGAGTTTTTATAATTTTTTCCAAATTTTGAGTCTTTAGCTACAAGAAAGTAGTTATAATTTTTCAATTTTTATAATTTTCCTACTGTTGGGAATTTTTTCAAATTTTTGAAACTTGAAAATAGGGTTTTGTTTTTGATTTCTGAGAGGTTTTTGCTAATTTTTGACCTTTTTTGAATTTTTTTTGGAGTTTTTATAATTTTTTCCTAATTTTGAAGTCTTTAGCTACTAGAAAGTAGTTATAATTTTTCAATTTTTATAATTTTCCTACTGTTGGGAATTTTTTCAAATTTTTGAAACTTGAAAATAGGGTTTTGTTTTTGATTTCTGAGAGGTTTTTGCTAATTTATCGACCTTTTTTGAATTTTTTTGGAGTTTTTATAATTCTTTCCTAATTTTGAAGTCTTTAGCTACTTGTGAGGTGTTATAGTTTTTCAATTTTTTTAATTTTTCTACTGTTGGGAATTTTTTCAAATTTTTGAAACTTAAAAATATGTTTTTTTTTTTATTTCTAAGAGGTTTTCGCTAATTTTTCGTCCTTTTTTATATTTTTTTTGGAGTTTTTATAATTTTTTCCTAATTTTGAAGTCTTTAGCTACTTGCGAATTGTTATAGTTTTTCAATTTTTATAATTTTTCTACTGTTGGGAATTTTTTCAAATTTTTGAAACTTGAAAATAGGGTTTTGTTTTTTATTTCTTAGAGGTTTTTGCTAATTTATCGACCTTTTTTGAACTTTTTTTGGAGTTTTTATAATTTTTTCCTAATTTTGATGTCTTTAGCTAATTGTGAGTTGTTATAGTTTTTCAATTTTTATAATTTTTCTACTGTTGGGAATTTATTCCAATTTTTGTAACTTAAAAAAAGGGTTTTTTTTTTGATTTCTGAGAGGTTTTCGCTAACTTTTCGACCTTTTTTGAATTTTTTTTGGAGTTTTTATAGTTTTTTCCTAACATTGAAGTCTTTAGCTACTTGTGAGTTGTTATAGTTTTTCAATTTTTATAATTTTTCTACTGTTGGGAATTTTTTCAAATTTTTGAAACTGAAAAATAGGGTTTTTTTTTTTGATTTCTGAGAGGTTTTTGCTAATTTTTCGACCTTTTTTGAATTTTTTTGGAGTTTTTATAATTCTTTCCTAATTTTGAAGTCTTTAGCTACTTGTGAGGTGTTATAGTTTTTCAATTTTTTTAATTTTTCTACTGTTGGGAATTTTTTCAAATTTTTGAAACTTAAAAATAGGGATTGTTTTTTGATTTCTGAGAGGTTTTTGCTAATTTTTCGACCTTTTTTGAATTGTTTTTGGAGTTTTTATAATTTTTTCCTAATTTTGAAGTCTTTAGCTACTTGCGAATTGTTATAGTTTTTCAATTTTTATAATTTTTCTACTGTTGGGAATATTTTCAAATTTTTGAAACTTGAAAATAGGGTTTTGTTTTTTATTTCTTAGAGGTTTTTGCTAATTTATCGACCTTTTTTGAACTTTTTTTGGAGTTTTTATAATTTTTTCCTAATTTTGATGTCTTTAGCTACTTGTGAGTTGTTATAGTTTTTCAATTTTTATAATTTTTCTACTGTTGGGAATTTTTTCCAATTTTTGTAACTTAAAAAAAGGGTTTTTTTTTTTTATTTCTGAGAGGTTTTCGCTAATTTTTCGACCTTTTTTGAATTTTTTTTGGAGTTTTTATAGTTTTTTCCTAACATTGAAGTCTTTAGCTACTTGTGAGTTGTTATAGTTTTTCAATTTTTATAATTTTTCTACTGTTGGGAATTTTTTCAAATTTTTGAAACTGAAAAATAGGGTTTTTTTTTGATTTCTGAGAGGTTTTTGGTAATTTTTCGACCTTTTTTGAATTTTTTTTGGAGTTTTTATAATTTTTTCCTAATTTTGATGTCTTTAGCTACTTGTGAGTTGTTATAGTTTTTCAATTTTTATAATTTTTCTACTGTTGGGAATTTTTTCAAATTTTTGAAACTTAAAAATAGGGTTTTTTTTTTTTGATTTCTGAGAGGTGTTTGCTAATTTTTCGACCTTTTTTGAACTTTTTTTGGAGTTTTTATAATTTTTTCCTAATTTTGATGTCTTTAGCTACTTGTGAGTTGTTATAGTTTTTCAATTTTTATAATTTTTCTACTGTTGGGAATTTTTTCCAATTTTTGTAACTTAAAAATAGTGTTTTTTTTTTTTGATTTCTGAGAGGTTTTCGCTAATTTTTCAACCTGTTTTGAATTTTTTTTGGAGTTTTTATAATTTTTTCCTAATTTTGAAGTCTTTAGCTACTTGTGAGTTGTTATAGATTTTCAATTTTTATAATTTTTCTACTGTTGGGAATTTTTTCAAATTTTTGAAACTGAAAAATAGGGTTTTTTTTGATTTCTGAGAGGTTTTTGCTAATTTTTCGACCTTATTTGAATTTTTTTTGGAGTTTTTATAATTTTTTCCTAATTTTGAAGTCTTTAGCTACTTGTGAGTTGTTATAGTTTTTCAATTTTTATAATTTTTCTACTGTTGGGAATTTTTTCAAATTTTTGAAACTTAAAAATATGTTTTTTTTTGATTTCTGAGAGGTTTTTGCTAATTTTTCGACCATTTTTGAATTATTTTTGGAGTTTTTATAATTTTTTCCTAATTTTGAAGTCTTTAGCTACTTGTGAGTTGTTATAGTTTTTCAATTTTTATAATTTTTCTACTGTTGGGAATTTTTTCAAATTTTTGAAACTGAAAAATAGGGTTTTTTTTTTGATTTCTGATAGGTTTTTGCAAATTTTTCGACCTTTTTTGAATTTTTTTTGGAGTTTTTATAATTTTTTCCTAATTTTGAAGTCTTTAGCTACTTGCGAGTTTTTATAGTTTTTCAATTTTTATAATTTTTCTCAATTTTTGAAACTTTTTAAAATTTTTGAAACTTTAAAATAGGGTTTTTTTTTGATTTCTGAGAGGTTTTTGCTAATTTTTCGACCTTTTTCGAATTTTTTTTGGAGTTTTTATAATTTTTTCCTAATTTTGAAGTCTTTAGCTACTTGTGGGTTGTTATAGTTTTTCAATTTTTATAATTTTTCTACTGTTGGGAATTTTTTCAAATTTTTGAAACTGAAAAATAGGGTTTTTTTTTGATTTCTGAGAGGTTTTTGCTAATTTTTCGACCATTTTTGAATGTTTTTTGGAGTTTTTATAATTTTTTCCTAATTTTGAAGTCTTTAGCTACTTGCGAGTTTTTATAGTTTTTCAATTTTTATAATTTTTCTCAATTTTTTAAACTTTTTAAAATTTTTGAAACTTGAAAATAGGGTTTTGTTTTTTATTTCTTAGAGGTTTTTGCTAATTTATCGACCTTTTTTGAACTTTTTTTGGAGTTTTTATAATTTTTTCCTAATTTTGATGTCTTTAGCTACTTGTGAGTTGTTATAGTTTTTCAATTTTTATAATTTTTCTACTGTTGGGAATTTTTTCCAATTTTTGTAACTTAAAAATAGGGTTTTTTTTTTGATTTCTGAGAGGTGTTTGCTAATTTTTCGACCTTTTTTGAACTTTTTTTGGAGTTTTTATAATTTTTTCCTAATTTTGATGTCTTTAGCTACTTGTGAGTTGTTATAGTTTTTCAATTTTTATAATTTTTCTACTGTTGGGAATTTTTTCCAATTTTTGTAACTTAAAAATAGTGTTTTTTTTTTTTGATTTCTGAGAGGTTTTCGCTAATTTTTCAACCTTTTTTGAATTTTTTTTGGAGTTTTTATAATTTTTTCCTAATTTTGAAGTCTTTAGCTACTTGCGAGTTGTTATAGTTTTTCAATTTTTATAATTTTTCTACTGTTGGGAATTTTTTCCAATTTTTGTAACTTAAAAATAGTGTTTTTTTTTTTTGATTTCTGAGAGGTTTTCGCTAATTTTTCAACCTTTTTTGAATTTTTTTTGGAGTTTTTATAATTTTTTCCTAATTTTGAAGTCTTTAGCTACTTGCGAGTTGTTATAGTTTTTCAATTTTTATAATTTTTCTACTGTTGGGAATTTTTTCAAATTTTTGAAACTGAATAATAGGGTTTTTTTTTGATTTCTGAGAGGTTTTTGCCAATTTTTCGACCTTTTTTGAATTTTTTTTGGAGTTTTTATAATTTTTTCCTAATTTTGAAGTCTTTAGCTATTTGTGAGTTGTTATAGTTTTTCAATTTTTATAATTTTTCTACTGTTGGGAATTTTTTCAAATTTTTGAAACTGAAAAATAGGGTTTTTTTTTGATTTCTGAGAGGTTTTTGCTAATTTTTCGACCTTTTTTGAATGTTTTTTGGAGTTTTTATAATTTTTTCCTAATTTTGAAGTCTTTAGCTACTTGTGAGTTGTTATAGTTTTTCAATTTTTATAATTTTTCTACTGTTGGGAATTTTTTCAAATTTTTGAAACTTGAAAATAGGGTTTATTTTTGATTTCTGAGAGGTTTTTGCTAATTTTTCGACCTTTTTTGAATTTTTTTTGGAGTTTTTATAATTTTTTCCTAATTTTGAAGTCTTTAGCTACTTGTGAATTGTTATAGTTTTTCAATTTTTATAATTTTTCTACTGCTGGGAATTTTTTCAAATTTTTGAAACTTAAAAATTGGGTTTTTTTTTTTTGATTTCTGAGTGGTTTTTGCTAATTTTTCGACCTTTTTTGAATATTTTTTGGAGTTTTTATAATTTTTTCCTAATTTTGAAGTCTTTAGCTACTTGTGAGATGTTATAGTTTTTCAATTTTTATAATATTTCTACTGTTGGGAATTTTTTCAAATTTTTGAAACTTAAAAATAGGGTTTTTTTTTTGATTTCTGAGAGGTTTTTGCTAATTTTTCGACCTTTTTTGAATTTTTTTTTGAGTTTTTATAATTTTTTCCTAATTTTGAAGTCTTTAGCTTCTTGTGAGTTGGTATAATTTTTCAATTTTTATAATTTTTCTACTGTTGGGAATTTTTTCAAATTTTTGAACTTAAAAATAGGGTTTTTTTTTGATTTCTGAGAGGTTTTTGCTAATTTTTCGACCTTTTTTGAATTTTTTTTGGAGTTTTTATAATTTTTTCCTAATTTTGATGTCTTTAGCTACTTGTGAGTTGTTATAGTTTTTCAATTTTTATAATTTTTCTACTGTTGGGAATTTTTTCAAATTTTTGAAACTTAAAAATACGGTTTTTTTTTTTGATTTCTGAGAGGTGTTTGCTAATTTTTCGACCTTTTTTGAACTTTTTTTGGAGTTTTTATAATTTTTTCCTAATTTTGATGTCTTTAGCTACTTGTGAGTTGTTATAGTTTTTCAATTTTTATAATTTTTCTACTGTTGGAAATTTTTTCCAATTTTTGTAACTTTAAAATAGTGTTTTTTTTTTTTTGATTTCTGAGAGGTTTTCGCTAATTTTTCAACCTTTTTTGAATTTTTTTTGGAGTTTTTATAATTTTTTTCTAATTTTGAAGTCTTTAGCTACTTGTGAGTTGTTATAGTTTTTCAATTTTTATAATTTTTCTACTGTTGGGAATTTTTTCAAATTTTTGAAACTGAAAAATAGGTTTTTTTTTGATTTCTGAGAGGTTTTTGCTAATTTTTCGACCTTTTTTGAATTTTTTTTGGAGTTTTTATAATTTTTTCCTAATTTTGAAGTCTTTAGCTACTTGTGAGTTGTTATAGTTTTTCAATTTTTATAATTTTTCTACTGTTGGGAATTTTTTCAAATTTTTGAAACTTAAAAATATGTTTTTTTTTTGATTTCTGAGAGGTTTTTGCTAATTTTTCGACCATTTTTGAATTATTTTTGGAGTTTTTATAATTTTTTCCTAATTTTGAAGTCTTTAGCTACTTGTGAGTTGTTATAGTTTTTCAATTTTTATAATTTTTCTACTGTTGGGAATTTTTTCAAATTTTTGAAACTGAAAAATAGGGTTTTTTTTTTGATTTCTGATAGGTTTTTGCAAATTTTTCGACCTTTTTTGAATTTTTTTTGGAGTTTTTATAATTTTTTCCTAATTTTGAAGTCTTTAGCTACTTGCGAGTTGTTACAGTTTTTCAATTTTTATAATTTTTCTCAATTTTTGAAACTTTTTCAAATTTTTGAAACTTGAAAATAGGGTTTTTTTTTGATTTCTGAGAGGTTTTTGCTAATTTTTCGACCTTTTTCGAATTTTTTTTGGAGTTTTTATAATTTTTTCCTAATTTTGAAGTCTTTAGCTACTTGTGAGTTGTTATAGTTTTTCAATTTTTATAATTTTTCTACTGTTGGGAATTTTTTCAAATTTTTGAAACTTAAAAATAGGGTTTTTTTTTGATTTCTGAGAGGTTTTTGCTAATTTTTCGACCTTTTTTGAATTTTTTTTTGAGTTTTTATAATTTTTTCCTAATTTTGAAGTCTTTAGCTACTTGTGAGTTGTTATAGTTTTTCAATTTTTATAATTTTTCTACTGTTGGGAATTTTTTCAAATTTTTGAAACTGAAAAATAGGGTTTTGTTTTTTATTTCTTAGAGGTTTTTGCTAATTTATCGACCTTTTTTGAACTTTTTTTGGAGTTTTTATAATTTTTTCCTAATTTTGATGTCTTTAGCTACTTGTGAGTTGTTATAGTTTTTCAATTTTTATAATTTTTCTACTGTTGGGAATTTTTTCCAATTTTTGTAACTTAAAAAAAGGGTTTTTTTTTTTGATTTCTGAGAGGTTTTCGCTAATTTTTCGACCTTTTTTGAATTTTTTTTGGAGTTTTTATAGTTTTTTCCTAACATTGAAGTCTTTAGCTACTTGTGAGTTGTTATAGTTTTTCAATTTTTATAATTTTTCTACTGTTGGGAATTTTTTCAAATTTTTGAAACTGAAAAATAGGGTTTTTTTTTGATTTCTGAGAGGTTTTTGGTAATTTTTCGACCTTTTTTGAATTTTTTTTGGAGTTTTTATAATTTTTTCCTAATTTTGATGTCTTTAGCTACTTGTGAGTTGTTATAGTTTTTCAATTTTTATAATTTTTCTACTGTTGGGAATTTTTTCAAATTTTTGAAAATTAAAAATAGGGTTTTTTTTTTTGATTTCTGAGAGGTGTTTGCTAATTTTTCGACCTTTTTTGAACTTTTTTTGGAGTTTTTATAATTTTTTCCTAATTTTGATGTCTTTAGCTACTTGTGAGTTGTTATAGTTTTTCAATTTTTATAATTTTTCTACTGTTGGGAATTTTTTCCAATTTTTGTAACTTAAAAATAGTGTTTTTTTTTTTTTGATTTCTGAGAGGTTTTCGCTAATTTTTTAACCTTTTTTGAATTTTTTTTGGAGTTTTTATAATTTTTTCCTAATTTTGAAGTCTTTAGCTACTTGTGAGTTGTTATAGTTTTTCAATTTTTATGATTTTTCTACTGTTGGGAATTTTTTCAAATTTTTGAAACTGAAAAATAGGGTTTTTTTTGATTTCTGAGAGGTTTTTGCTAATTTTTCGACCTTTTTTGAATTTTTTTTGGAGTTTTTATAATTTTTTCCTAATTTTGAAGTCTTTAGCTACTTGTGAGTTGTTATAGTTTTTCAATTTTTATAATTTTTCTACTGTTGGGAATTTTTTCAAATTTTTGAAACTTAAAAATATGTTTTTTTTTTGATTTCTGAGAGGTTTTTGCTAATTTTTCGACCATTTTTGAATTATTTTTGGAGTTTTTATAATTTTTTCCTAATTTTGAAGTCTTTAGCTACTTGTGAGTTGTTATAGTTTTTCAATTTTTATAATTTTTCTACTGTTGGGAATTTTTTCAAATTTTTGAAACTGAAAAATAGGGTTTTTTTTTTGATTTCTGATAGGTTTTTGCAAATTTTTCGACCTTTTTTGAATTTTTTTTGGAGTTTTTATAATTTTTTCCTAATTTTGAAGTCTTTAGCTACTTGCGAGTTGTTATAGTTTTTCAATTTTTATAATTTTTCTCAATTTTTGAAACTTTTTCAAATTTTTGAAACTTGAAAATAGGGTTTTGTTTTTTATTTCTTAGAGGTTTTTGCTAATTTTTCGACCTTTTTCGAATTTTTTTTGGAGTTTTTATAATTCTTTCCTAATTTTGAAGTCTTTAGCTACTTGTGAGTTGTTATAGTTTTTCAATTTTTATAATTTTTCTACTGTTGGGAATTTTTTCAAATTTTTGAAACTGAAAAATAGGGTTTTTTTTGATTTCTGAGAGGTTTTTGCTAATTTTTCGACCTTTTTTGAATGTTTTTTGGAGTTTTTATAATTTTTTCCTAATTTCGAAGTCTTTAGCTACTTCTGAGTTGTTATAGTTTTTCAATTTTTATAATTTTTCTACTGTTGGGACTTTTTTCAAATTTTTGAAACTTGAAAATAGGGTTTTTTTTTGATTTCTGAGAGGTTTTTGCTAATTTTTCGACCTTTTTTGAATTTTTTTTGGAGTTTTTATAATTTTTTCCTAATTTTGAAGTCCTTAGCTACTTGTGAATTGTTATAGTTTTTCAATTTTTATAATTTTTCTACTGCTGGGAATTTTTTCAAATTTTTGAAACTTAAAAATTGGGTTTTTTTTTTTTGATTTCTGAGTGGTTTTTGCTAATTTTTCGACCTTTTTTGAATATTTTTTGGAGTTTTTATAATTTTTTCCTAATTTTGAAGTCTTTAGCTACTTGTGAGATGTTATAGTTTTTCAATTTTTATAATATTTGTACTGTTGGGAATTTTTTCAAATTTTTGAAACTTAAAAATAGGGTTTTTTTTTTTGATTTCTGAGAGGTTTTTGCTAATTTTTCGACCTTTTTTGAATTTTTTTTTGAGTTTTTATAATTTTTTCCTAATTTTGAAGTCTTTAGCTTCTTGTGAGTTGGTATAATTTTTCAATTTTTATAATTTTTCTACTGTTGGGAATTTTTGTCAAATTTTTGAAACTTAAAAATAGGGTTTTTTTTTGATTTCTGAGAGGTTTTTGCTAATTTTTCGACCTTTTTTGAATTTTTTTTGGAGTTTTTATAATTTTTTCCTAATTTTGAAGTCTTTAGCTACTTGTGAGTTAATATAGTTTTTCAATTTTTATAATTTTTCTACTGTTGGGAATTTTTTCGAATTTTTGAAACTTAAAAATAGGGTTTTTTTTTTATTTCTGAGAGGTTTTTGCTAATTTTTCAACCTTTTTTGAATTTTTTTTGGAGTTTTAATAATTTTTTCCTAATTTTGAAGTCTTCAGCTACTAGAAAGTAGTTATAATTTTTCAATTTAAATAATTTCTCTACTGTTGGGAGTTTTTTCAAATTTTTGAAACTTAAAAATAGGGTTTTTTTTTTGATTTCTGAGAGGTTTTTGGTAATTTTTCGACCTTTTTTGAATTTTTTTACGAGTTTTTATAATTTTCTCCTAATTTTGAAGTCCTTAGCTACTTGTGAGTTGTTATAGTTTTTCAATTTTTATAATTTTTCTACTGTTGGGAATTTTTTCAAATTTTTGAAACTGAAAAATAGGGTTTTTTTTTGATTTCTGAGAGGTTTTTGGTAATTTTTCGACCTTTTTTGAATTTTTTTTGGATATTTAATAATTTTTTCCTAATTTTGAAGTCTTTAGCTACTTGTGAGTTGTTATAGTTTTTCAATTTTTATAATTTTTCTACAGTTGGGAATTTTTTCAAATTTTTGAAACTTAAAAATAGGGTTTTTTTTGATTTCTGAGAGGTTTTTGCTAATTTTTCGACCTTTTTTGAATTTTTTTTGGAGTTTATATAATTTTTTCCTAATTTTGAAGTCTTCAGCTACTAGAAAGTAATTATAATTTTTCAATTTAAATAATTTCTCTAATGTTGGAAGTTTTTTCAAATTTTTTAAACTTAAAAATAGGGGTTTTTTTTTTATTTCTGTGAGGTTTTTGCTAATTTTTCGACCTTTTTTGAATTTTTGTTGGAGTTTTTATAATTTTTTCCTAATTTTGAAGTCTTTAGCTACTTGTGAGTTGTTATAGTTTTTCAATTTTTATAATTTTTCTACTGTTGGGAATTTTTTCAAATTTTTGAAACTTAGAAAAGGGTTTTTTTTTTTGATTTCTGAGAGGTTTTTGCTAATTTTTCGACCTTTTTTGAATTTTTTTTGGAGTTTTTATAATTTTTTCCTAATTTTGAAGTCTTCAGCTACTAGAAAGTAGTTATAATTTTTCAATTTAAATAATTTCTCTACTGTTGGGAGTTTTTTCAAATTTTTGAAACTTAAAAATAGGGTTTTTTTTTTGATTTCTGAGAGGTTTTTGCTAATTTTTCGACCTTTTTTGAATTTTTTTTGAGTTTTTATAATTTTCTCCTAATTTTGAAGTCCTTAGTTACTTGTGAGTTGTTATAGTTTTGCAATTTTTATAATTTTTCTACTGTTGGGAATTTTTTCAAATTTTTGAAACTTAAAAATAGGGTTTTTTTTTTGGTTTCTGAGTGGTTTTTGCTAATTTTTGACCTTTCTTGAATTTTTTTTGGAGTTTTTATAATTTTTTCCTAATTTTGAAGTCTTCAGCTACTAGAAAGTAGTTATAATTTTTCAATTTTTATAATTTTTCTACTGTTGGGAGTTTTTTTCAAATTTTTGAAACTTAAAAATAGGGATTGTTTTTTGATTTCTGAGAGGTTTTTGCTAATTTTTCGACCTTTTTTGAATTTTTTTTGGAGTTTTTATAATTTTTTCCTAATTTTGAAGTCTTTAGCTACTAGAAAGTAGTTATAATTTTTCAATTTTTATAATTTTCCTACTATTGGGAATTTTTTCAAATTTTTGAAACTTGAAAATAGGGTTTTGTTTTTGATTTCTGAGAGGTTTTTGCTAATTTATCGACGTTTTTTGAATTTTTTTGGAGTTTTTATAATTCTTTCCTAATTTTGAAGTCTTTAGCTACTTGTGAGGTGTTATAGTTTTTCAATTTTTTTAATTTTTCTACTGTTGGGAATTTTTTCAAATTTTTGAAACTTAAAAATATGTTTTTTTTTTATTTCTAAGAGGTTTTTGCTAATTTTTCGACCTTTTTTATATTTTTTGTGGAGTTTTTATAATTTTTTCCTAATTTTGAAGTCTTTAGCTACTTGCGAATTGTTATAGTTTTTCAATTTTTATAATTTTTCTACTGTTGGGAATTTTTTCAAATTTTTGAAACTTGAAAATAGGGTTTTGTTTTTTATTTCTTAGAGGTTTTTGCTAATTTTTCGACCTTTTTTGAACTTTTTTTGGAGTTTTTATAATTTTTTCCTAATTTTGATGTCTTTAGCTACTTGTGAGTTGTTATAGTTTTTCAATTTTTATAATTTTTCTACTGTTGGGAATTTTTTCCAATTTTTGTAACTTAAACAAAGGGTTTTTTTTTTGATTTCTGAGAGGTTTTCGCTAATTTTTCGACCTTTTTTGAATTTTTTTTGGAGTTTTTATAGTTTTTTCCTAACATTGAAGTCTTTAGCTACTTGTAAGTTGTTATAGTTTTTCAATTTTTATAATTTTTCTACTGTTGGGAATTTTTTCAAATTTTTGAAACTGAAAAATAGGGTTTTTTTTGATTTCTGAGAGGTTTTTGGTAATTTTTCGACCTTTTTTGAATTTTTTTTGGAGTTTTTATAATTTTTTCCTAATTTTGAAGTCTTTAGCTACTTGTGAGTTGTTATAGTTTTTCAATTTTTATAATTTTTCTACTGTTGGGAATTTTTTCAAATTTTTGAAACTTGAAAATAGGGTTTTGTTTTTTATTTCTTAGAGGTTTTTGCTAATTTTTCGACCTTTTTTGAACTTTTTTTGGAGTTTTTATAATTTTTTCCTAATTTTGATGTCTTTAGCTACTTGTGAGTTGTTATAGTTTTTCAATTTTTATAATTTTTCTACTGTTGGGAATTTTTTCAAATTTTTGAAACTTAAAAATAGGGTTTTTTTTTTTGATTTCTGAGAGGTTTTTGCTAATTTTTCGACCTTTTTTGAATTTTTTTTGGAGTTTTTATAATTTTTTCCTAATTTTGAAGTCTTCAGCTACTAGAAAGTAGATATAATTTTTCAATTTAAATAATTTCTCTACTGTTGGGAATTTTTTCAAATTTTTGAAACTTAAAAATATGGTTTTTTTTGATTTCTGAGAGGTTTTTGGTAATTTTTCGACCTTTTTTGATTTTTTTTACGAGTTTTTATAATTTTCTCCTAATTTTGAAGTCCTTAGCTACTTGTGAGTTGTTATAGTTTTGCAATTTTTATAATTTTTCTACTGTTGGGAATTTTTTCAAATTTTTGAAAGTTAAAAATTGGGTTTTTTTTTTTTGATTTCTGAGAGGTGTTTGCTAATTTTTCGACCTTTTTTGAATTTTTTTTGGAGTTTTTATAATTTTTTCCTAATTTTGAAGTCTTTAGCTACTTGTGAGTTGTTATAGTTTTTCAATTTTTATAATTTTTCTACTGTTGGGAATTTTTTCAAATTTTTGAAACTTAAAAATAGGGTTTTTTTTTTTGATTTCTGAGAGGTTTTTGCTAATTTTTCGACCTTTTTTGAATTTTTTTTGGAGTTTTTATAATTTTTTCCTAATTTTGAAGTCTTCAGCTACTAGAAAGTAGATATAATTTTTCAATTTAAATAATTTCTCTACTGTTGGGAGTTTTTTCAAATTTTTGAAACTTAAAAATATGGTTTTTTTTTGATTTCTGAGAGGTTTTTGCTAATTTTTCGACCTTTTTTGATTTTTTTTACGAGTTTTTATAATTTTCTCCTAATTTTGAAGTCCTTAGCTACTTGTGAGTTGTTATAGTTTTTCAATTTTTATAATTTTTCTACTGTTGGGAGTTTTTTTCAAATTTTTGAAACTTAAAAATAGGGATTGTTTTTTGATTTCTGAGAGGTTTTTGCTAATTTTTCGACCTTTTTTGAATTTTTTTTGGAGTTTTTATAATTTTTTCCTAATTTTGAAGTCTTTAGCTACTAGAAAGTAGTTATAATTTTTCAATTTGAAAAATTTTTGAAACTTGAAAATAGGGTTTTGTTTTTTATTTCTTAGAGGTTTTTGCTAATTTATCGACCTTTTTTGAACTTTTTTTGGAGTTTTTATAATTTTTCCTAATTTTGATGTCTTTAGCTACTTGTGAGTTGTTATAGTTTTTCAATTTTTATAATTTTTCTACTGTTGGGAATTTTTTCAAATTTTTGTAACTTAAAAATAGTGTTTTTTTTTTTGATTTCTGAGAGGTTTTCGCTAATTTTTCGACCTTTTTTGAATTTTTTTTGGAGTTTTTATAGTTTTTTCCTAACATTGAAGTCTTTAGCTACTTGTGAGTTGTTATAGTTTTTCAATTTTTATAATTTTTCTACTGTTGGGAATTTTTTCAAATTTTTGAAACTGAAAAATAGGGTTTTTTTTTGATTTCTGAGAGGTTTTTGCTAATTTTTCGACCTATTTTGAATTTTTTTTGGAGTTTTTATAATTTTTTCCTAATTTTGAAGTCTTTAGCTACTTGTGAGTTGATATAGTTTTTCAATTTTTATAATTTTTCTACTGTTGGGAATTTTTTCAAATTTTTGAAACTTAAAAATAGGGTTTTTTTTTTGATTTCTGAGAGGTGTTTGCTAATTTTTCGACCTTTTTTGAATTTTTTTTGGAGTTTTTATAATTTTTTCCTAATTTTGAAGTCTTTAGCTACTTGTGAGTTGTAATAGTTTTTCAATTTTTATAATTTTTTTACTGTTGGGAATTTTTTCAAATTTTTGAAACTTAAAAATAGGGTTTTTTTTTATTTCTGAGAAGTTTTTGCTAATTTTTCGACCTTTTTTGAATTTTTTTTGGAGTTTTTATAATTTTTTCCTAACATTGAAGTCTTTAGCTACTTGTGAGTTGTTATAGTTTTTCAATTTTTATAATTTTTCTACTGTTGGGAGTTTTTTCAAATTTTTGAAACTTAAAAATAGGGTTTTTTTTTGATTTCTGAGAGGTTTTTGCTAATTTTTCGACCTTTTTTGAATTTTTTTACGAGTTTTTATAGTTTTCTCCTAATTTTGAAGTCCTTAGCTACTTGTGAGTTGTTATAGTTTTGCAATTTTTATAATTTTTCTACTGTTGGGAATTTTTTCAAATTTTTGAAACTTAAAAATAGGGTTTTTTTTTGATTTCTGAGTGGTTTTTGCTAATTTTTGACCTTTTTTGAATTTTTTTGGAGTTTTTATAATTTTTTCCTGATTTTGATGTCTTTAGCTACTTGTGAGTTGTTATAGTTTTTCAATTTTTATAATTTTTCTACTGTTGGGAATTTTTTCCAATTTTTGTAACTTAAACAAAGGGTTTTTTTTTTGATTTCTGAGAGGTTTTCGCTAATTTTTCGACCTTTTTTGAACTTTTTTTGGAGTTTTTATAATTTTTTCCTAATTTTGATGTCTTTAGCTACTTGTGAGTTGTTATAGTTTTTCAATTTTTATAATTTTTCTACTGTTGGGAATTTTTTCAAATTTTTGAAACTTAAAAATATGTTTTTTTTTTATTTCTAAGAGGTTTTTGCTAATTTTTCGACCTTTTTTATATTTTTTGTGGAGTTTTTATAATTTTTTCCTAATTTTGAAGTCTTTAGCTACTTGCGAATTGTTATAGTTCTTCAATTTTTATAATTTTTCTACTGTTGGGAATTTTTTCAAATTTTTGAAACTTGAAAATAGGGTTTTGTTTTTTATTTCTTAGAGGTTTTTGCTAATTTTTCGACCTTTTTTGAACTTTTTTTGGAGTTTTTATAATTTTTTCCTAATTTTGATGTCTTTAGCTACTTGTGAGTTGTTATAGTTTTTCAATTTTTATAATTTTTCTACTGTTGGGAATTTTTTCCAATTTTTGTAACTTAAACAAAGGGTTTTTTTTTTGATTTCTGAGAGGTTTTCGCTAATTTTTCGACCTTTTTTGAATTTTTTTTGGAGTTTTTATAGTTTTTTCCTAACATTGAAGTCTTTAGCTACTTGTAAGTTGTTATAGTTTTTCAATTTTTATAATTTTTCTACTGTTGGGAATTTTTTCAAATTTTTGAAACTGAAAAATAGGGTTTTTTTTGATTTCTGAGAGGTTTTTGGTAATTTTTCGACCTTTTTTGAATTTTTTTTGGAGTTTTTATAATTTTTTCCTAATTTTGAAGTCTTTAGCTACTTGTGAGTTGTTATAGTTTTTCAATTTTTATAATTTTTCTACTGTTGGGAATTTTTTCAAATTTTTGAAAGTTAAAAATTGGGTTTTTTTTTTTTGATTTCTGAGAGGTGTTTGCTAATTTTTCGACCTTTTTTGAATTTTTTTTGGAGTTTTTATAATTTTTTCCTAATTTTGAAGTCTTTAGCTACTTGTGAGTTGTTATAGTTTTTCAATTTTTATAATTTTTCTACTGTTGGGAATTTTTTCAAATTTTTGAAACTTAAAAATAGGGTTTTTTTTTTTGATTTCTGAGAGGTTTTTGCTAATTTTTCGACCTTTTTTGAATTTTTTTTGGAGTTTTTATAATTTTTTCCTAATTTTGAAGTCTTCAGCTACTAGAAAGTAGATATAATTTTTCAATTTAAATAATTTCTCTACTGTTGGGAGTTTTTTCAAATTTTTGAAACTTAAAAATATGGTTTTTTTTTGATTTCTGAGAGGTTTTTGCTAATTTTTCGACCTTTTTTGATTTTTTTTACGAGTTTTTATAATTTTCTCCTAATTTTGAAGTCCTTAGCTACTTGTGAGTTGTTATAGTTTTGCAATTTTTATAATTTTTCTACTGTTGGGAATTTTTTCAAATTTTTGAAACTTAAAAATAGGGTTTTTTTTTTGATTTCTGAGTGGTTTTTGCTAATTTTTGACCTCTTTTGAATTTTTTTTGGAGTTTTTATAATTTTTTCCTAATTTTGAAGTCTTCAGCTACTAGAAAGTAGTTATAATTTTTCAATTTTTATAATTTTTCTACTGTTGGGAGTTTTTTTCAAATTTTTGAAACTTAAAAATAGGGATTGTTTTTTGATTTCTGAGAGGTTTTTGCTAATTTTTCGACCTTTTTTGAATTTTTTTTGGAGTTTTTATAATTTTTTCCTAATTTTGAAGTCTTTAGCTACTAGAAAGTAGTTATAATTTTTCAATTTGAAAAATTTTTGAAACTTGAAAATAGGGTTTTGTTTTTTATTTCTTAGAGGTTTTTGCTAATTTATCGACCTTTTTTGAACTTTTTTTGGAGTTTTTATAATTTTTCCTAATTTTGATGTCTTTAGCTACTTGTGAGTTGTTATAGTTTTTCAATTTTTATAATTTTTCTACTGTTGGGAATTTTTTCCAATTTTTGTAACTTAAAAATAGGGTTTTTTTTTTTGATTTCTGAGAGGCTTTCGCTAATTTTTCGACCTTTTTTGAATTTTTTTTGGAGTTTTTATAGTTTTTTCCTAACATTGAAGTCTTTAGCTACTTGTGAGTTGTTATAGTTTTTCAATTTTTATAATTTTTCTACTGTTGGGAATTTTTTCAAATTTTTGAAACTGAAAAATAGGGTTTTTTTTTGATTTCTGAGAGGTTTTTGCTAATTTTTCGACCTATTTTGAATTTTTTTTGGAGTTTTTATAATTTTTTCCTAATTTTGAAGTCTTTAGCTACTTGTGAGTTGTTATAGTTTTTCAATTTTTATAATTTTTCTACTGTTGGGAATTTTTTCAAATTTTTGAAACTTAAAAATAGGGTTTTTTTTTTGATTTCTGAGAGGTGTTTGCTAATTTTTCGACCTTTTTTGAATTTTTTTTGGAGTTTTTATAATTTTTTCCTAATTTTGAAGTCTTTAGCTACTTGTGAGTTGTTATAGTTTTTCAATTTTTATAATTTTTTTACTGTTGGGAATTTTTTCAAATTTTTGAAACTTAAAAATAGGGTTTTTTTTTATTTCTGAGAGGTTTTTGCTAATTTTTCGACCTTTTTTGAATTTTTTTTGGAGTTTTTATAATTTTTTCCTAACATTGAAGTCTTTAGCTACTTGTGAGTTGTTATAGTTTTTCAATTTTTATAATTTTTCTACTGTTGGGAGTTTTTTCAAATTTTTGAAACTTAAAAATAGGGTTTTTTTTTGATTTCTGAGAGGTTTTTGCTAATTTTTCGACCTTTTTTGAATTTTTTTACGAGTTTTTATAGTTTTCTCCTAATTTTGAAGTCCTTAGCTACTTGTGAGTTGTTATAGTTTTGCAATTTTTATAATTTTTCTACTGTTGGGAATTTTTTCAAATTTTTGAAACTTAAAAATAGGGTTTTTTTTTGATTTCTGAGTGGTTTTTGCTAATTTTTGACCTTTTTTGAATTTTTTTGGAGTTTTTATAATTTTTTCCTGATTTTGAAGTCTTTAGCTACTAGAAAGTAGTTATAATTTTTCAATTTTTACAATTTTCCTACTGTTGGGAATTTTTTCAAATTTTTGAAACTTGAAAATAGGGTTTTGTTTTTGATTTCTGAGAGGTTTTTGCTAATGTATCGACCTTTTTTGAATTTTTTTGGAGTTTTTATAATTCTTTCCTAATTTTGAAGTCTTTAGCTACTTGTGAGGTGTTATAGTTTTTCAATTTTTTTAATTTTTCTACTGTTGGGAATTTTTTCAAATTTTTGAAACTTAAAAATATGTTTTTTTTTTATTTCTAAGAGGTTTTCGCTAATTTTTCGACCTTTTTTATATTTTTTTTGGAGTTTTTATAATTTTTTCCTAATTTTGAAGTCTTTAGCTACTTGCGAATTGTTATAGTTTTTCAATTTTTATAATTTTTCTACTGTTGGGAATTTTTTCAAATTTTTTAAACTTGAAAATAGGGTTTTGTTTTTTATTTCTTAGAGGTTTTTGCTAATTTATCGACCTTTTTTGAACTTTTTTTGGAGTTTTTATAATTTTTTCCTAATTTTGATGTCTTTAGCTACTTGTGAGTTGTTATAGTTTTTCAATTTTTATAATTTTTCTACTGTTTGGAATTTTTTCCAATTTTTGTAACTTAAAAAAAGGGTTTTTTTTTTTTGATTTCTGAGAGGTTTTCGCTAATTTTTCGACCTTTTTTGAATTTTTTTTGGAGTTTTTATAGTTTTTTCCTAACATTGAAGTCTTTAGCTACTTGTGAGTTGTTATAGTTTTTCAATTTTTATAATTTTTCTACTGTTGGGAATTTTTTCAAATTTTTGAAACTGAAAAATAGGGTTTTTTTTTGATTTCTGAGAGGTTTTTGGTAATTTTTCGACCTTTTGTGAATTTTTTTTGGAGTTTTTATAATTTTTTCCTAATTTTGAAGTTTTTAGCTACTTGTGAGTTGTTATAGTTTTTCAATTTTTATAATTTTTCTACTGTTGGGAATTTTTTCAAATTTTTGAAACTTAAAAATACGGTTTTTTTTTTTGATTTCTGAGAGGTGTTTGCTAATTTTTCGACCTTTTTTGAATTTTTTTTGGAGTTTTTATAATTTTTTCCTAATTTTGAAGTCTTTAGCTACTTGTGAGTTGTTATAGTTTTTAAATTTTTATAATTTTTCTACTGTTGGGAATTTTTTCAAATTTTTGTAACTTAAAAATAGGGTTTTTTTTTTTGATTTCTGAGAGGTTTTTGCTAATTTTTCGACCTTTTTTGAATTTTTTTTTGAGATTTTATAATTTTTTCCCAATTTTGAAGTCTTTAGCTACTAGAAAGTAGTTATAATTTTTCAATTTGAAAAATTTTTGAAACTTGAAAATAGGGTTTTGTTTTTTATTTCTTAGAGGTTTTTGCTAATTTATCGACCTTTTTTGAATTTTTTTGGAGTTTTTATAATTCTTTCCTAATTTTGAAGTCTTTAGCTACTTGTGAGGTGTTATAGTTTTTCAATTTTTATAATTTTTCTACTGTTGGGAATTTTTTCAAATTTTTGAAACTTAAAAATACGGTTTTTTTTTTTGATTTCTGAGAGGTGTTTGCTAATTTTTCGACCTTTTTTGAATTTTTTTTGGAGTTTTTATAATTTTTTCCTAATTTTGAAGTCTTTAGCTACTTGTGAGTTGTTATAGTTTTTAAATTTTTATAATTTTTCTACTGTTGGGAATTTTTTCAAATTTTTGAAACTGAAAAATAGGGTTTTTTTTTTGATTTCTGAGAGGTTTTTGCTAATTTTTCGACCTTTTTTGAATTTTTTTTGGAGTTTTTATAATTTTTTCCTAATTTTGAAGTCTTTAGCTACTTGTGAGTTGTTATAGTTTTTCAATTTTTATAATTTTTCTACTGTTGGGACATTTTTCAAATTTTTGAAACTTAAAAATAGGGTTTTTGTTTTTGATTTCTGAGAGGTGTTTGCTAATTTTTCGACCTTTTTTGAATTTTTTTTGGAGTTTTTATAATTTTTTCCTAATTTTGAAGTCTTTAGCTACTTGTGAGTTGTTATAGTTTTTCAATTTTTATAATTTTTCTACTGTTGGGACTTTTTTCAAATTTTTGAAACTTAAAAATTGGGATTTTTTTTTGATTTCTGAGAGGTTTTTGCTAATTTTTCGACCTTTTTTGAATTTTTTTTGGAGTTTTTATAATTTTTTCCTAATTTTGAAGTCTTTAGCTACTTGTGAGTTGTTATAGTTTTTCAATTTTTATAATTTTTCTACTGTTGGGACTTTTTTCAAATTTTTGAAACTTAAAAATTGGGATTTTTTTTTGATTTCTGAGAGGTTTTTGCTAATTTTTCGACCTTTTTTGAATTTTTTTTGGAGTTTTTATAATTTTTTCCTAATTTTGAAGTCTTTAGCTACTTGTGAGTTGTTATAGTTTTTAAATTTTTATAATTTTTCTACTGTTGGGAATTTTTTCAAATTTTTGTAACTTAAAAATAGGGTTTTTTTTTTTGATTTCTGAGAGGTTTTTGCTAATTTTTCGACCTTTTTTGAATTTTTTTTTGAGATTTTATAATTTTTTCCCAATTTTGAAGTCTTCAGCTACTAGAAAGTAGTTATAATTTTTCAATTTAAATAATTTCTCTACTGTTGGGAGTTTTTTCAAATTTTTGAAACTTAAAAATATGGTTTTTTTTTGATTTCTGAGAGGTTTTTGCTAATTTTTCGACCTTTTTTGAATTTTTTTAAGAGTTTTTATAATTTTCTCCTAATTTTGAAGTCCTTAGCTACTTGTGAGTTGTTATAGTTTTGCAATTTTTATAAATTTTCTACTGTTGGGAATTTTTTCAAATTTTTGAAACTTAAAAATAGGGTTTTTTTTTGATTTCTGAGTGGTTTTTGCTAATTTTTGACCTTTTTTGAATTTTTTTTGGAGTTTTTATAATTTTTTCCTAATTTTGAAGTCTTCAGCTACTAGAAAGTAGTTATAGTTTTTCAATTTTTATAATTTTTCTACTGTTGGGAGTTTTTTTCAAATTTTTGAAACTTAAAAATAGGGATTGTTTTTTGATTTCTGAGAGGTTTTTGCTAATTTTTCGACCTTTTTTGAATTTTTTTTGGAGTTTTTATAATTTTTTCCTAATTTTGAAGTCTTTAGCTACTAGAAAGTAGTTATACTTTTCCATTTTTATAATTTTCCTACTGTTGGGAATTTTTTCAAATTTTTGAAACTTGAAAATAGGGTTTTGTTTTTGATTTCTGAGAGGTTTTTGCTAATTTATCGACCTTTTTTGAATTTTTTTGGAGTTTTTATAATTCTTTCCTAATTTTGAAGTCTTTAGCTACTTGTGAGGTGTTATAGTTTTTCAATTTTTTTAATTTTTCTACTGTTGGGAATTTTTTCAAATTTTTGAAACTTAAAAATATGTTTTTTTTTTTATTTCTAAGAGGGTTTCGCTAATTTTTCGTCCTTTTTTGTATTTTTTTTGGAGTTTTTATAATTTTTTCCTAATTTTGAAGTCTTTAGCTACTTGCGAATTGTTATAGTTTTTCAATTTTTATAATTTTTCTACTGTTGGGAATTTTTTCAAATTTTTGAATTTTGAAAATAGGGTTTTGTTTTTTATTTCTTAGAGGTTTTTGCTAATTTATCGACCTTTTTTGAACTGTTTTTGGAGTTTTTATAATTTTTTCCTAATTTTGAAGTCTTTAGCTACTTGTGAGTTGTTATAGTTTTTCAATTTTTATAATTTTTCTACTGTTGGGAATTTTTTCAAATTTTTGAAACTTAAAAATAGGATTTTTTTTTTTGATTTCTGAGAGGTGTTTGCTAATTTTTCGACCTTTTTTGAATTTTTTTTGGAGTTTTTATAATTTTTTCCTAATTTTGAAG
Organism: Meiosimyza decipiens; assembly: GCA_963680825.1. Classification (NCBI taxonomy): domain Eukaryota; kingdom Metazoa; phylum Arthropoda; class Insecta; order Diptera; family Lauxaniidae; genus Meiosimyza; species Meiosimyza decipiens. The sequence goes on along the minus strand of OY804258.1, from coordinate 74,418,921 downwards.
TCTTTAGCTACTTGTGAGTTGTTATAGTTTTTCAATTTTTATAATTTTTCTACTGTTGGGAATTTTTTCAAATTTTTGAAACTTAAAAATAGGGTTTTTTTTTATTTCTGAGATGTTTTTGCTAATTTTTCGACCTTTTTTGAATTTTTTTTGGAGTTTTTAAAATTTTTTCCTAACATTGAAGTCTTTAGCTACTTGTGAGTTGTTATAGTTTTTCAATTTTTATAATCTTTCTACTGTTGGGAGTTTTTTCAAATTTTTGAAACTTAAAAATAGGGTTTTTTTTTGATTTCTGAGAGGTTTTTGCTAATTTTTCGACCTTTTTTGAATTTTTTTACGAGTTTTTATAGTTTTCTCCTAATTTTGAAGTCCTTAGCTTCTTGTGAGTTGTTATAGTTTTGCAATTTTTATAATTTTTCTACTGTTGGGAATTTTTTCAAATTTTTGAAACTTAAAAATAGGGTTTTTTTTTGATTTCTGAGTGATTTTTGCTAATTTTTGACCTTTTTTGAATTTTTTTGGAGTTTTTATAATTTTTTCCTGATTTTGAAGTCTTTAGCTACTAGAAAGTAGTTATAATTTTTCAATTTTTACAATTTTCCTACTGTTGGGAATTTTTTCAAATTTTTGAAACTTGAAAATAGGGTTTTGTTTTTGATTTCTGAGAGGTTTTTGCTAATGTATCGACCTTTTTTGAATTTTTTTGGAGTTTTTATAATTCTTTCCTAATTTTGAAGTCCTTAGCTACTTGTGAGGTGTTATAGTTTTTCAATTTTTTTAATTTTTCTACTGTTGGGAGTTTTTTCAAATTTTTGAAACTTAAAAATAGGGTTTTTTTTTGATTTCTGAGAGGTTTTTGCTAATTTTTCGACCTTTTTTGAATTTTTTTACGAGTTTTTATAGTTTTCTCCTAATTTTGAAGTCCTTAGCTTCTTGTGAGTTGTTATAGTTTTGCAATTTTTATAATTTTTCTACTGTTGGGAATTTTTTCAAATTTTTGAAACTTAAAAATAGGGTTTTTTTTTGATTTCTGAGTGATTTTTGCTAATTTTTGACCTTTTTTGAATTTTTTTACGAGTTTTTATAATTTTCTCCTAATTTTGAAGTCCTTAGTTACTTGTGAGTTGTTATAGTTTTGCAATTTTTATAATTTTTCTACTGTTGGGAATTTTTTCAAATTTTTGAAACTTAAAAATACGGTTTTTTTTTTGATTTCTGAGTGGTTTTTGCTAATTTTTGACCTTTTTTGAATTTTTTTTGGAATTTTTATAATTTTTTCCTAATTTTGAAGTCTTCAGCTACTAGAAAGTAGTTATAATTTTTCAATTTTTATAATTTTTCTACTGTTGGGAGTTTTTTTCAAATTTTTGAAACTTAAAAATAGGGATTGTTTTTTGATTTCTGAGAGGTTTTTGCTAATTTTTCGACCTTTTTTGAATTTTTTTTGGAGTTTTTATAATTTTTTCCTAATTTTGAAGTCTTTAGCTACTTGTGAGTTGTTATAGTTTTTCAATTTTTATAATTTTTCTACTGTTGGGAATTTTTTCAAATTTTTGAAACTTAAAAATATGGTTTTTTTTGATTTCTGAGAGGTTTTTGCTAATTTTTCGACCATTTTTGAATTATTTTTGGAGTTTTTATAATTTTTTCCTAATTTTGAAGTCTTTAGCTACTTGTGAGTTGTTACAGTTTTTCAATTTTTATAATTTTTCTACTGTTGGGAATTTTTTCAAATTTTTGAAACTGAAAAATAGGGTTTTTTTTTTGATTTCTGAGAGGTTTTTGCTAATTTTTCGACCTTTTTTGAATTTTTTTTGGAGTTTTTATAATTTTTTCCTAATTTTGAAGTCTTTAGCTACTTGTGAGTTGTTATAGTTTTTCAATTTTTATAATTTTTCTACTGTTGGGAATTTTTTCAAATTTTTGAAACTTAAAAATAGGGTTTTTTTTTGATTTCTGAGAGGTTTTTGCTAATTTTTCGACCTTTTTTGAATTTTTTTTGGAGTTTTTATAATTTTTTCCTAATTTTGAAGTCTTTAGCTACTTGTGACTTGTAATAGTTTTTCAATTTTTCTACTGTTGGGAATTTTTTCAAATTTTTGAAACTTAAAAATTGGGTTTTTTTTTTTTGATTTCTAGTGGTTTTTGCTAATTTTTCGACCTTTTTTGAATATTTTTTGGAGTTTTTATAATTTTTTCCTAATTTTGAAGTCTTTAGCTACTTGTGAGTTGTTATAGTTTTTCAATTTTTATAATTTTTCTACTACTACTTGGGAATTTTTTCAAATTTTTGAAACTTAAAAATAGGGTTTTTTTTTTATTTCTGAGAGGTTTTTGCTAATTTTTCGACCTTTTTTGAATTTTTTTTGGAGTTTTTATAATTTTTTCCTAATTTTGAAGTCTTTAGCTACTTGTGAAATGGTATAGTTTTTCAATTTTTATAATTTTTCTACTGTTGGGAATTTTTTCAAATTTTTGAAACTTAAAAATAGGGTTTTTTTTTGATTTCTGAGAGGTTTTTGCTAATTTTTCGACCTTTTTTGAATTTTTTTTGGAGTTTTTATAATTTTTTCCTAACATTGAAGTCTTTAGCTACTTGTGAGTTATTATAGTTTTTCAATTTTTATAATTTTTCTACTGTTGGGAGTTTTTTAAATTTTTGAAACTTAAAAATAGGGTTTTTTTTTTGATTTCTGAGAGGTTTTTGCTAATTTTTCGACCTTTTTTGAATTTTTTTACGAGTTTTTATAATTTTCTCCTAATTTTGAAGTCCTTAGCTACTTGTGAGTTGTTATAGTTTTGCAATTTTTATAATTTTTCTACTGTTGGGAATTTTTTCAAATTTTTGAAACTTAAAAATAGGGTTTTTTTTTTTGATTTCTGAGAGGTTTTTGCTAATTTTTCGACCTTTTTTGAATTTTTTTTGGAGTTTTTATAATTTTTTCCTAATTTTGAAGTCTTTAGCTACTAGAAAGTAGTTATAATTTTTCAATTTTTATAATTTTCCTACTGTTGGGAATTTTTTCAAATTTTTGAAACTTGAAAATAGGGTTTTGTTTTTGATTTCTGAGAGGTTTTTGCTAATTTATCGACCTTTTTTGAATTTTTTTGGAGTTTTTATAATTCTTTCCTAATTTTGAAGTCTTTAGCTACTTGTGAGGTGTTATAGTTTTTCAATTTTTTTAATTTTTCTACTGTTGGGAATTTTTTCAAATTTTTGAAACTTAAAAATATGTTTTTTTTTTTATTTCTAAGAGGTTTTCGCTAATTTTTCGTCCTTTTTTGTATTTTTTTTGGAGTTTTTATAATTTTTTCCTAATTTTGAAGTCTTTAGCTACTTGCAAATTGTTATAGTTTTTCAATTTTTATAATTTTTCTACTGTTGGGAATTTTTTCAAATTTTTTAAACTTAAAAATAGGGTTTTTTTTTTTGATTTCTGAGAGGTTTTTGCTAATTTTTCGACCTTTTTTGAACTTTTTTTGGAGTTTTTATAATTTTTTCCTTATTTTGATGTCTTTAGCTACTTGTGAGTTGTTATAGTTTTTCAATTTTTATAATTTTTCTACTGTTGGGAATTTTTTCCAATTTTTGTAACTTAAAAAAAGGGTTTTTTTTTTTTGATTTCTGAGAGGTTTTCGCTAATTTTTCAACCTTTTTTGAATTTTTTTTGGAGTTTTTATAATTTTTTCCTAATTTTGAAGTCTTTAGCTACTTGTGAGTTGTCATAGTTTTTCAATTTTTATAATTTTTCTACTGTTGGGAATTTTTTCAAATTTTCGAAACTGAAAAATAGGGTTTTTTTTGATTTCTGAGAGGTTTTTGCTAATTTTTCGACCTTTTTTTGGAGTTTTTATAATTTTTTCCTAATTTTGAAGTCTTTAGCTACTTGTGAGTTGTTATAGTTTTTCAATTTTTATAATTTTTCTACTGTTGGGAATTTTTTCAAATTTTTGAAACTTAAAAATATGGTTTTTTTTGATTTCTGAGAGGTTTTTGCTAATTTTTCGACCATTTTTGAATTATTTTTGGAGTTTTTATAATTTTTTCCTAATTTTGAAGTCTTTAGCTACTTGTGAGTTGTAACAGTTTTTCAATTTTTATAATTTTTCTACCGTTGGGAATTTTTTCAAATTTTTGAAACTGAAAAATAGGGTTTTTTTTTTGATTTCTGAGAGGTTTTTGCTAATTTTTCGACCTTTTTTGAATTTTTTTTGGAGTTTTTATAATTTTTTCCTAATTTTGAAGTCTTTAGCTACTTGTGAGTTGTTATAGTTTTTCAATTTTTATAATTTTTCTACTGTTGGGAATTTTTTCAAATTTTTGAAACTTAAAAATAGGGTTTTTTTTTGATTTCCGAGAGGTTTTTGGTAATTTTTCGACCTTTTTTGAATTTTTTTTGGAGTTTTTATAATTTTTTCCTAATTTTGAAGTCTTTAGCTACTTGTGAGTTGTTATAGTTTTTCAATTTTTATAATTTTTCTACTGTTGGGAATTTTTTCAAATTTTTGAAACTTAAAAAGGGTTTTTTTTTAATTCTGAGAGGCTTTTGCTAATTTTTCGACCTTTTATGAATTTTTTTTGGAGTTTTTATATTTTTTTCCTAATTTTGAAGTCTTTAGCTACTTGTGAGTTGTTATAGTTTTTCTATTTGTATAATTTTTCTACTATTGGGACATTGTTCAAATTTTTGAAACTTTAAAATAGGGTTTTTTTTTTGATTTCTGAGAGGTTTTTGCTAATTTTTCGACCTTTTTTGAATTTTTTTTCTAGTTTTTATAATTTTTTCCTAATTTTGAAGTCTTTAGCTACTTGTGAGTTGTTATAGTTTATCAATTTTTATAATTTTTCTACTGTTGGGAATTTTTTCAAATTTTTGAAACTTAAAAATAGGGTTTTTTTTTGATTTCTGAGAGGTTTTTGCTAATTTTTCGACCTTTTTTGAATTTTTTTTGGAGTTTTTATAATTTTTTCCTAATTTTGAAGTCTTTAGCTACTTCTGAGTTGATATAGTTTTTCAATTTTTATAATTTTTCTACTGTTGGGAATTTTTTCAAATTTTTGAAACTTAAAAATAGGGTTTTTTTTTTGATTTCTGAGAGGTGTTTGCTAATTTTTCGACCTTTTTGAATTTTTTTTGGAGTTTTTATAATTTTTTCTTAATTTTGAAGTCTTTAGCTACTTGTGAGTTGTTATAGTTTTTCAATTTTTATAATTTTTCTACTGTTGGGAATTTTTTCAAATTTTTGAAACTTAAAAATAGGGTTTTTTTTTGATTTCTGAGAGGCTTTTGCTAATTTTTCGACCTTTTTTGAATTTTTTTGGAGTTTTTATAATTTTTTCCTAATTTTGAAGTCTTTAGCTACTTGTGAGTTGTTATAGTTTTTCAATTTTTATAATTTTTCTACTGTTGGGAATTTTTTCAAATTTTTGAAACTTGAAAATAGGGTTTTGTTTTTGATTTCTGAGAGGTTTTTGGTAATAGGTTTTTGGTAATTTTTCGACCTTTTTTGAATTTTTTTTGGAGTTTTTATAATTTTTTCTTAATTTTGAAGTCTTTAGCTACTTGTGAGTTGTTATAGTTTTTCAATTTTTATAATTTTTCTACTGTTGGGAATTTTTTAAATTTTTGAAACTTAAAAATAGGGTTTTTTTTTTATTGCTGAGAGGTTTTTGCTAATTTTTCGACCTTTTTTGAATTTTTTTTGGAGTTTTAATAATTTTTTCCTAATTTTGAAGTCTTCAGCTACTAGAAAGTAGTTATAATTTTTCAATTTTTATAATTTTTCTACTGTTGGGAGTTTTTTCAAATTTTTGAAACTTAAAAATAGGGTTTTTTTTTATTTCTAAGAAGTGTTTGCTAATTTTTCGACCTTTTTTGAATTTTTTTTGGAGTTTTTATAATTTTTTCCTAATTTTGAAGTCTTTAGCTACTTGTGAGTTGTTATAGTTTTTCAATTTTTATAATTTTTCTACTGTTGGGAATTTTTTCAAATTTTTGAAACTGAAAAAAAGGGTTTTTTTTTTGATTTCTGAGAGGTTTTTGGTAATTTTTCGACCTCTTTTGAATTTTTTTTGGAGTTTTTATAATTTTTTCCTAATTTTGAAGTCTTTAGCTACTTGTGAGTTGTTATAGTTTTTCAATTTTTATAATTTTTCTACTGTTGGGAATTTTTTCAAATTTTTGAAACTTAAAAATAGGGTTTTTTTTTTGATTTCTGAGAGGTGTTTGCTAATTTTTCGACCTTTTTTGAATTTTTTTTTGAGTTTTTATAATTTTTTCCTAATTTTGAAGTCTTTAGCTACTTGTCAATTGTTATAGTTTTTCAATTTTTATAATTTTTCTACTGTTGGGAATTTTTTCAAATTTTTGAAACTTAAAAATAGGGTTTTTTTTATTTCTGAGAGGTTTTTGCTAATTTTTGACCTTTTTTGAATTTTTTTTGGAGTTTTTATAATTTTTTCCTAATTTTGAAGTTTTTAGCTACTTGTGAGTTGTTATAGTTTTTCAATTCTTATAATTTTTCTACTGTTGGGAGTTTTTTTCAAATTTTTGAAACTTAAAAATAGGTATTGTTTTTTGATTTCTGAGAGGTTTTTGCTAATTTTTCGACCTTTTTTGAAATTTTTTTGGAGTTTTTATAATTATTTCCTAATTTTGAAGTCTTTAGCTACTAGAAAGTAGTTATAATTTTTCAATTTTTATAATTTTCCTACTGTTGGGAATTTTTTCAAATTTTTGAAACTTAAAAATAGGGTTTTGTTTTTGATTTCTGAGAGGTTTTTGGTAATTTTTCGACCTTTTTTGAATTTTGTTTTGAGTTTTTATAATTTTTTCCTAATTTTGAAGTCTTTAGCTACTTGTGAGTTGTTATAGTTTTTCAATTTTTATAATTTTTCTACTGTTGGGAATTTTTTCAAATTTTTGAAACTTAAAAATAGGGATTGTTTTTTGATTTCTGAGAGGTTTTTGCTAATTTTTCGACTTTTTTTGAATTTTTTTTAGAGTTTTTATAATTTTTTCCTAATTTTGAAGTCTTTAGCTACTAGAAAGTAGTTATAATTTTTCAATTTTTATAATTTTCCTACTGTTGGGAATTTTTTCAAATTTTTGAAACTTGAAAATAGGGTTTTGTTTTTGATTTCTGAGAGGTTTTTGCTAATTTATCGACCTTTTTTGAATTTTTTTGGAGTTTTTATAATTCTTTCCTAATTTTGAAGTCTTTAGCTACTTGTGAGGTGTTATAGTTTTTCAATTTTTTTAATTTTTCTACTGTTGGGAATTTTTTCAAATTTTTGAAACTTAAAAATATGTTTTTTTTTTTATTTCTAAGAGGTTTTTGCTAATTTATCGACCATTTTTGAATTTTTTTGGAGTTTTTATAATTCTTTCCTAATTTTGAAGTCTTTAGCTACTTGTGAATTGTTATAGTTTTTCAATTTTTATAATTTTTCTACTGTTGGGAATTTTTTCAAATTTTTGAATTTTGAAAATAGGGTTTTGTTTTTTATTTCTTAGAGGTTTTTGCTAATTTATCGACCTTTTTTGAACTGTTTTTGGAGTTTTTATAATTTTTTCCTAATTTTGAAGTCTTTAGCTACTTGTGAGTTGTTATAGTTTTTCAATTTTTATAATTTTTCTACTGTTGGGAATTTTTTCCAATTTTTGTAACTTAAAAAAAGGGTTTTTTTTTTGATTTCTGAGAGGTTTTCGCTAATTTTTCGACCTTTTTTGAATTTTTTTTGGAGTTTTTATAATTTTTTCCTAACATTGAAGTCTTTAGCTACTTGCGAGTTATTATAGTTTTTCAATTTTTATAATTTTTCTACTGTTGGGAGTTTTTTCAAATTTTTGAAACTTAAAAATAGGGTTTTTTTTTTGATTTCTGAGAGGTTTTTGCTAATTTTTCGACCTTTTTTGAATTTTTTTACGAGTTTTTATAATTTTCTCCTAATTTTGAAGTCCTTAGCTACTTGTGAGTTGTTATAGTTTTGCAATTTTTATAATTTTTCTACTGTTGGGAATTTTTTCAAATTTTTGAAACTTAAAAATAGGGTTTTTTTTTTTGATTTCTGAGTGGTTTTTGCTAATTTTTGACCTTTTTTGAATTTTTTTTGGAATTTTTATAATTTTTTCCTAATTTTGAAGTCTTCAGCTACTAGAAAGTAGTTATAATTTTTCAATTTTTATAATTTTTCTACTGTTGGGAGTTTTTTTCAAATTTTTGAAACTTAAAAATAGGGTTTGTTTTTTAATTTCTGAGAGGTTTTTGCTAATTTTTCGACCTTTTTTGAATTTTTTTTGGAGTTTTTATAATTTTTTCCTAATTTTGAAGTCTTTAGCTACTAGAAAGTAGTTATAATTTTTCAATTTTTATAATTTTCCTACTGTTGGGAATTTTTTCAAATTTTTGAAACTTAAAAATAGGGTTTTGTTTTTGATTTCTGAGAGGTTTTTGCTAATTTATCGACCTTTTTTGAATTTTTTTGGAGTTTTTATAATTCTTTCCTAATTTTGAAGTCTTTAGCTACTTGTGAGGTGTTATAGTTTTTCAATTTTTTTAATTTTTCTACTGTTGGGAATTTTTTCAAATTTTTGAAACTTAAAAATATGTTTTTTTTTTATTTCTAAGAGGTTTTCGCTAATTTTTCGACCTTTTTCGTATTTTTTTTTTGAGTTTTTATAATTTTTTCCTAATTTTGAAGTCTTTAGCTACTTGCGAATTGTTATAGTTTTTCAATTTTTATAATTTTTCTACTGTTGGGAATTTTTTCAAATTTTTTAAACTTAAAAATAGGGTTTTTTTTTTGATTTCTGAGAGGTTTTTGCTAATTTTTCGACCTTTTTTGAACTTTTTTTGGAGTTTTTATAATTTTTTCTTAATTTTGATGTCTTTAGCTACTTGTGAGTTGTTATAGTTTTTCAATTTTTATAATTTTTCTACTGTTGGGAATTTTTTCCAATTTTTGTAACTTAAAAATAGGGTTTTTTTTTTTTTGATTTCTGAGAGGTTTTCGCTAATTTTTCAACCTTTTTTGAATTTTTTTTGGAGTTTTTATAATTTTTTCCTAATTTTGAAGTCTTTAGCTACTTGTGAGTTGTCATAGTTTTTCAATTTTTATAATTTTTCTACTGTTGGGAATTTTTTCAAATTTTCGAAACTGAAAAATAGGGTTTTTTTTGATTTCTGAGAGGTTTTTGCTAATTTTTCGACCTTTTTTGAATTTTTTTTGGAGTTTTTATAATTTTTTCCTAATTTTGAAGTCTTTAGCTACTTGTGAGTTGTTATAGTTTTCAATTTTTTTTAATTTTTCTACTGTTGGGAATTTTTTCAAATTTTTGAAACTAAAAATATGGTTTTTTTTGATTTCTGAGAGGTTTTTGCTAATTTTTCGACCATTTTTGAATTATTTTTGGAGTTTTTATAATTTTTTCCTAATTTTGAAGTCTTTAGCTACTTGTGAGTTGTTACAGTTTTTCAATTTTTATAATTTTTCTACTGTTGGGAATTTTTTCAAATTTTTGAAACTGAAAAATGGGGTTTTTTTTTTGATTTCTGAGAGGTTTTTGCTAATTTTTCGACCTTTTTTGAATTTTTTTTGGAGTTTTTATAATTTTTTCCTAATTTTGAAGTCTTTAGCTACTTGTGAGTTGTTATAGTTTTTCAATTTTTATAATTTTTCTACTGTTGGGAATTTTTTCAAATTTTTGAAACTTAAAAATAGGGTTTTTTTTTGATTTCTGAGAGGTTTTTGCTAATTTTTCGACCTTTTTTGAATTTTTTTTGGAGTTTTTATAATTTTTTCCTAATTTTGAAGTCTTTAGCTACTTGTGAGTTGTTATAGTTTTTCAATTTTTATAATTTTTCTACTGTTGGGAATTTTTTCAAATTTTTGAAACTTAAAATGGGTTTGTTTTTAATTCTGAGAGGCTTTTGCTAATTTTTCGACCTTTTTTGAATATTTTTTGGAGTTTTTATAATTTTTTCCTAATTTTGAAGTCTTTAGCTACTTGTGAGTTGTTATAGTTTTTCAATTTTTATAATATTTCTACTGTTGGGAATTTTTTCAAATTTTTGAAACTTAAAAATAGGGTTTTTTTTTTATTTCTGAGAGGTTTTTGCTAATTTTTCGACCTTTTTTGAATTTTTTTTGGAGTTTTTATAATTTTCTCCTAATTTTGAAGTCTTTAGCTACTTGTGAGTTGGTATAGTTTTTCAATTTTTATAATTTTTCTACTGTTGGGAATTTTTTCAAATTTTTGAAACTTAAAAATAGGGTTTTTTTTTGATTTCTGAGAGGTTTTTGCCAATTTTTCGACCTTTTTTGAATTTTTTTTGGAGTTTTTATAATTTTTTCCTAATTTTGAAGTCTTTAGCTACTTGTGAGTTGTTATAGTTTTTCAATTTTTATAATTTTTCTACTGTTGGGAATTTTTTCAAATTTTTGAAACTTAAAAATAGGGTTTTTTTTTTTGATTTCTGAGAGGTGTTTGCTAATTTTTCGACCTTTTTTGAATTTTTTTTGGAGTTTTTATAATTTTTTCTTAATTTTGAAGTCTTTAGCTACTTGTGAGTTGTTATAGTTTTTCAATTTTTATAATTTTTCTACTGTTGGGAATTTTTTCAAATTTTTGAAACTTAAAAATAGGGTTTTTTTTTGATTTCTGAGAGGCTTTTGCTAATTTTTCGACCTTTTTTGAATTTTTTTTGGAGTTTTTATAATTTTTTCCTAATTTTGAAGTCTTTAGCTACTTGTGAGTTGTTATAGTTTTTCAATTTTTATAATTTTTCTACTGTTGGGAATTTTTTCAAATTTTTGAAACTTGAAAATAGGGTTTTGTTTTTGATTTCTGAGAGGTTTTTGGTAATAGGTTTTTGGTAATTTTTCGACCTTTTTTGAATTTTTTTTAGAGTTTTTATAATTTTTTCCTAATTTTGAAGTCTTTAGCTACTTGTGAGTTGTTATAGTTTTTCAATTTTTATAATTTTTCTACTGTTGGGAATTTTTTCAAATTTTTGAAACTGAAAAATAGGGTTTTTTTTTTATTGCTGAGAGGTTTTTGCTAATTTTTCGACCTTTTTTGAATTTTTTTTGGAGTTTTAATAATTTTTTCCTAATTTTGAAGTCTTCAGCTACTAGAAAGTAGTTATAATTTTTGAATTTTTATAATTTTTCTACTGTTGGGAGTTTTTTCAAATTTTTGAAACTTAAAAATAGGGTTTTTTTTTATTTCTAAGAAGTGTTTGCTAATTTTTCGACCTTTTTTGAATTTTTTTTGGAGTTTTTATAATTTTTTCCTAATTTTGAAGTCTTTAGCTACTTGTGAGTAGTTATAGTTTTTCAATTTTTATAATTTTTCTACTGTTGGGAATTTTTTCAAATTTTTGAAACTGAAAAATAGGGTTTTTTTTTGATTTCTGAGAGGTTTTTGGTAATTTTTCGACCTTTTTTGAATTTTTTTTGGAGTTTTTATAATTTTTTCCTAATTTTGAAGTCTTTAGCTACTTGTGAGTTGTTATAGTTTTTCAATTTTTATAATTTTTCTACTTTTGGGAATTTTTTCAAATTTTTGAAACTTAAAAATAGGGTTTTTTTTTTGATTTCTGAGAGGTGTTTGCTAATTTTTCGACCTTTTTTGAATTTTTTTTTGAGTTTTTATAATTTTTTCCTAATTTTGAAGTCTTTAGCTACTTGTCAATTGTTATAGTTTTTCAATTTTTATAATTTTTCTACTGTTGGGAATTTTTTCAAATTTTTGAAACTTAAAAATAGGGTTTTTTTTTATTTCTGAGAGGTTTTTGCTAATTTTTGACCTTTTTTGAATTTTTTTTGGAGTTTTTATAATTTTTTCCTAATTTTGAAGTTTTTAGCTACTTGTGAGTTGTTATAGTTTTTCAATTCTTATAATTTTTCTACTGTTGGGAGTTTTTTTCAAATTTTTGAAACTTAAAAATAGGTATTGTTTTTTGATTTCTGAGAGGTTTTTGCTAATTTTTCGACCTTTTTTGAAATTTTTTTGGAGTTTTTATAATTATTTCCTAATTTTGAAGTCTTTAGCTACTAGAAAGTAGTTATAATTTTTAAATTTTTATAATTTTCCTACTGTTGGGAATTTTTTCAAATTTTTGAAACTTGAAAATAGGGTTTTGTTTTTGATTTCTGAGAGGTTTTTGGTAATTTTTCGACCTTTTTTGAATTTTTTTTTGAGTTTTTATAATTTTTTCCTAATTTTGAAGTCTTTAGCTACTTGTGAGTTGTTATAGTTTTTCAATTTTTATAATTTTTCTACTGTTGGGAATTTTTTCAAATTTTTGAAACTTAAAAATAGGGATTGTTTTTTGATTTCTGAGAGGTTTTTGCTAATTTTTCGACCTTTTTTGAATTTTTTTTGGAGTTTTTATAATTTTTTCCTAATTTTGAAGTCTTTAGCTACTTGTGAGTTGTCATAGTTTTTCAATTTTTATAATTTTTCTACTGTTGGGAATTTTTTCAAATTTTCGAAACTGAAAAATAGGGTTTTTTTTGATTTCTGAGAGGTTTTTGCTAATTTTTCGACCTTTTTTGAATTTTTTTTGGAGTTTTTATAATTTTTTCCTAATTTTGAAGTCTTTAGCTACTTGTGAGTTGTTATAGTTTTTCAATTTTTTTTAATTTTTCTACTGTTGGGAATTTTTTCAAATTTTTGAAACTTAAAAATATGGTTTTTTTTGATTTCTGAGAGGTTTTTGCTAAATTTTCGACCATTTTTGAATTATTTTTGGAGTTTTTATAATTTTTTCCTAATTTTGAAGTCTTTAGCTACTTGTGAGTTGTTACAGTTTTTCAATTTTTATAATTTTTCTACTGTTGGGAATTTTTTCAAATTTTTGAAACTGAAAAATGGGGTTTTTTTTTTGATTTCTGAGAGGTTTTTGCTAATTTTTCGACCTTTTTTGAATTTTTTTTGGAGTTTTTATAATTTTTTCCTAATTTTGAAGTCTTTAGCTACTTGTGAGTTGTTATAGTTTTTCAATTTTTATAATTTTTCTACTGTTGGGAACTTTTTCAAATTTTTGAAACTTAAAAATAGGGTTTTTTTTTGATTTCTGAGAGGTTTTTGCTAATTTTTCGACCTTTTTTGAATTTTTTTTGGAGTTTTTATAATTTTTTCCTAATTTTGAAGTCTTTAGCTACTTGTGAGTTGTTATAGTTTTTCAATTTTTATAATTTTTCTACTGTTGGGAATTTTTTCAAATTTTTGAAACTTAAAATGGGTTTTTTTTTAATTCTGAGAGGCTTTTGCTAATTTTTCGACCTTTTTTGAATATTTTTTGGAGTTTTTATAATTTTTTCCTAATTTTGAAGTCTTTAGCTACTTGTGAGTTGTTATAGTTTTTCAATTTTTATAATTTTTCTACTGTTGGGAATTTTTTCAAATTTTTGAAACTTAAAAATAGGGTTTTTTTTTTGATTTCTGAGAGGTGTTTGCTAATTTTTCGACCTTTTTTGAATTTTTTTTGGAGTTTTTATAATTTTTTCCTAATTTTGAAGTCTTTAGCTACTTGTGAGTTGTTATAGTTTTTCAATTTTTATAATTTTTCTACTGTTGGGAATTTTTTCAAATTTTTGAAACTTAAAAATATGGTTTTTTTTGATTTCTGAGAGGTTTTTGCTAATTTATCGACCTTTTTTGAACTTTTTTTGGAGTTTTTATAATTTTTTCCTAATTTTGATGTCTTTAGCTACTTGTGAGTTGTTATAGTTTTTCAATTTTTATAATTTTTCTACTGTTGGGAATTTTTTCCAATTTTTGTAACTTAAAAAAAGGGTTTTTTTTTTTTTGATTTCTGAGAGGTTTTTGCTAATTTTTCGACCTTTTTTGAATTTTTTTTGGAGTTTTTATAATTTTTTCCTAATTTTGAAGTCTTTAGCTACTTGTGAGTTGTTATAGTTTTTCAATTTTTATAATTTTTCTACTGTTGGGAATTTTTTCAAATTTTTGAAACTGAAAAATAGGGTTTTTTTTTGATTTCTGAGAGGTTTTTGGTAATTTTTCGACCTTTTTTGAATTTTTTTTGGAGTTTTTATAATTTTTTCCTAATTTTGAAGCCTTTAGCTACTTGTGAGTTGTTATAGTTTTTCAATTTTTATAATTTTTCTACTGTTGGGAATTTTTTCAAATTTTTGAAACTTAAAAATAGGGTTTTTTTTTTGATTTCTGAGAGGTGTTTGCTAATTTTTCGACCTTTTTTGAATTTTTTTTGGAGTTTTTATAATTTTTTCCTAATTTTGAAGTCTTTAGCTACTTGTGAGTTGTTATAGTTTTTCAATTTTTATAATTTTTCTACTGTTGGGAATTTTTTCAAATTTTTGAAACTTAAAAATATGGTTTTTTTTGATTTCTGAGAGGTTTTTGCTAATTTTTCGACCATTTTTGAATTATTTTTGGAGTTTTTATAATTTTTTCTAATTTTGAAGTCTTTAGCTACTTGTGAGTTGTTACAGTTTTTCAATTTTTATAATTTTTCTACTGTTGGGAATTTTTTCAAATTTTTGAAACTGAAAAATAGGGTTTTTTTTTTTATTTCTGAGAGGTTTTTGCTAATTTTTCGACCTTTTTTGAATTTTTTTTGGAGTTTTTATAATTTTTTCCTAATTTTGAAGTCTTTAGCTACTTGTGAGTTGTTATAGTTTTTCAATTTTTATAATTTTTCTACTGTTGGGAATTTTTTCAAATTTTTGAAACTTAAAAATAGGGTTTTTTTTTGATTTCTGAGAGGTTTTTGCTAATTTTTCGACCTTTTTTGAATTTTTTTTGGAGTTTTTATAATTTTTTCCTAATTTTGAAGTCTTTAGCTACTTGTGAGTTGTTATAGTTTTTCAATTTTTATAATTTTTCTACTGTTGGGAATTGTTTCAAATTTTTGAAACTTAAAAATGGTTTTTTTTTAATTCTGAGAGGCTTTTGCTAATTTTTCGACCTTTTATGAATTTTTTTTGGAGTTTTTATAATTTTTTCCTAATTTTGAAGTCTTTAGCTACTTGTGAGTTGTTATAGTTTTTCAATTTTTATAATATTTCTACTGTTGGGAATTTTTTCAAATTTTTTAAACTTAAAAATAGGGATTTTTTTTTGATTTCTGAGAGGTTTTTGCTAATTTTTCGACCTTTTTTGAATTTTTTTTGGAGTTTTTATAATTTTTTCCTAATTTTGAAGTCTTTAGATACTTGTGAGTTGTTATTGTTTTTCAATTTTTATAATTTTTCTACTGTTGGGAATTTTTTCAAATTTTTGAAACTGAAAAATAGGGTTTTTTTTTTGATTTCTGAGAGGTTTTTGCTAATTTTTCGACCTTTTTTGAATTTTTTTTGGAGTTTTTATAATTTTTTCCTAATTTTGAAGTCTTTAGCTACTTGTGAGTTGTTATAGTTTTTCAATTTTTATAATTTTTCTACTGTTGGGAGTTTTTTCAAATTTTTGAAACTTAAAAATAGGGTTTTTTTTTTTGATTTCTGAGAGGCTTTTGCTAATTTTTCGACCTTTTTTGAATTTTTTTTTGGAGTTTTTATAATTTTTTCCTAATTTTGAAGTCTTTAGCTACTTGTGAGTTGTTATAGTTTTTCAATTTTTATAATTTTTCTTTTGTTGGGAATTTTTTCAAATTTTTGAAACTTAAAAATAGGGTTTTTTTTTGATTTCTGAGAGGTTTTTGCTAATTTTTCGACCCTTTTTGAATTGTTTTTGGAGTTTTTATAATTTTTTCCTAATTTTGAAGTCTTGAGCTACTTGGCAGTTGTTATAGTTTTTCAATTTTTATAATTTTTCTACTGTTGGGAATTTTTTCAAATTTTTGAAACTTAAAAATAGGTTTTTTTTTGATTTCTGATAGGTTTTTGCTAATTTTCGACCTTTTTTGAATTTTTTTTGGAGTTTTTATAATTTTTTCCTAATTTTGAAGTCTTTAGCTACTTGTGAGGTGTTATAGTTTTTCAATTTTTATAATTTTTCTACTGTTGGGAATTTTTTCAAATTTTTGAAACTTAAAAATAGGGTTTTTTTTTGATTTCTGAGAGGTTTTTGCTAATTTTTCGACATTTTTTGAATTTTTTTTGGAGTTTTTATAATTTTTTCCTATTTTTGAAGTCTTTAGCTACTTGCGAGTTGTTATAGTTTTTCAATTTTTATAATTTTTCTTCTGTTGGGAATTTTTTCAAATTTTTGAAACTTAAAAATAGGGATTTTTTTTTGATTTCTGAGAGGCTTTTGCTAATTTTTCGATCTTTTTTGAATTTTTTTTGGAGTTTTTATAATTTTTTCCTAATTTTGAAGTCTTTAGCTACTTGTGAGTTGTTATAGTTTTTCAATTTTATAATTTTTCTGCTGTTGGGAATTTTTTAAAATTTTTGAAACTTGAAAATAGGGTTTTGTTTTTGATTTCTGAGAGGTTTTTGCTAATTTTTCGACCTTTTTTGAATTTTTTTTGGAGTTTTTATAATTTTTTTTCTAATTTTGAAGTCTTTAGCTACTTGTGAGTTGTTATAGTTTTTCAATTTTTATAATTTTTCTACTGTTGGGAATTTTTTAAAACTTTTGAAACTTGAAAATAGGGTTTTGTTTTTGATTTCTGAGAGGTTTTTGCTAATTTTTCGACCTTTTTTGTATTTTTTTTGGAGTTTTTATAATTTTTTCCTAATTTTGAAGTCTTTAGCTACTTGTGAGTTGTTATAGTTTTTCAATTTTTATAATTTTTCTACTGTTGGGAATATTTTCAAATTTTTGAAACTTAAAAATAGGGTTTTTTTTTGATTTCTGAGAGGCTTTTGCTAATTTTTCGACCTTTTTTGAATTTTTTTTGGAGTTTTTATAATTTTTTCCTAATTTTGAAGTCTTTAGCTACTTGTGAGTTGTTATAGTTTTTCAATTTTTATAATTTTTCTACTGTTGGGAATATTTTCAAATTTTTGAAACTGAAAAATAGGGTTTTTTTTTTTGATTTCTGAGAGGTTTTTGCTAATTTTTAGACCTTTTTTGAATTTTTTTTGGAGTTTTTATAATTTTTTCTTAATTTTGAAGTCTTTAGCTACTTGTGAGTTGCTATAGTTTTTCAATTTTTATAATTTTTCTACTGTTGGGAATTTTTTCAAATTTTTGAAACTTAAAAATAGGGTTTTGTTTTTGATTTCTGAGAGGTTTTTGCTAATTTTTCGACCTTTTTTGAATTTTTTTTTGAGTTTTTATGATTTTTTCCTAATTTTGAAGTCTTTTGCTACTTGTGAGTTGTTATAGTTTTTCAATTTTTATAATTTTTCTACTTTTGGGAATTTTTTCAAATTTTTGAAACTTAAAAATAGGGTTTTTTTTTATTTCTGAGATGTTTTTGCTAATTTTTCGACCTTTTTTGAATTTTTTTTGGAGTTTTTATAATTTTTTCCTAATTTTGAAGTCTTTAGCTACTTGTGGGGTGTTATAGTTTTTCAATTTTTATAATTTTTCTACTGTTGGGAATTTTTTCAAATTTTTGAAACTTAAAAATATGTTTTTTTTTTTATTTCTAAGAGGATTTGCTAATTTTTCGACCTTTTTTGAATTTTTTTTGGAGTTTTTATAATTTTTTCCTAATTTTGAAGTCTTTAGCTACTTGTGAGTTGTTATAGTTTTTCAATTTATATAATTTTTCTACTGTTGGGACATTTTTCAAATTTTTGAAACTTTAAAATAGGGTTTTTTTTTTGATTTCTAAGAGGTGTTTGCTAATTTTTCGACCTTTTTTGAACTTTTTTTGGAGTTTTTATAATTTTTTCCTAATTTTGAAGTCTTTAGCTACTTGTGAGGTGTTATAGTTTTTCAATTTTTTTAATTTTTCTACTGTTGGGAATTTTTTCAAATTTTTGAAACTTAAAAATATGTTTTTTTTTTATTTCTAAGAGGTTTTCGCTGATTTTTCGACCTTTTTGAATTTTTTTTGGAGTTTTTATAATTTTTTCCTAATTTTGAAGTCTTTAGCTACTTGTGAGTTGTTATAGTTTTTCAATTTTTATAATATTTCTACTGTTGGGAATTTTTTCAAATTTTTTAAACTTAAAAATAGGGATTTTTTTTTGATTTCTGAGAGGTTTTTGCTAATTTTTCGACCTTTTTTGAATTTTTTTTGGAGTTTTTATAATTTTTTCCTAATTTTGAAGTCTTTAGCTACTTGTGAGTTGTTAAAGTTTTTCAATTTATATAATTTTTCTACTGTTGGGACATTTTTCAAATTTTTGAAACTTTAAAATACGGTTTTTTTTTTTAATTTCTAAGAGGTGTTTGCTAATTTTTCGACCTTTTTTGAATTTTTTTTGGAGTTTTTATAATTTTTTCCTAATTTTGAAGTCTTTAGCTACTTGTGAGTTGTTATAGTTTTTCAATTTTTATAATTTTTCTACTGTTGGGAATTTTTTCAAATTTTTGAAACTGAAAAATAGTGTTTTTTTTTTGATTTCTGAGAGGTTTTTGCTAATTTTTCGACCTTTTATGATTTTTTTTTGGAGTTTTTATAATTTTTTCCTAATTTTGAAGTCTTTAGCTACTTGTGAGTTGTTATAGTTTTTCAATTTTTATAATTTTTCTACTGTTGGGACTTTTTTCAAATTTTTGAAACTTAAAAATTGGATTTTTTTTTATTTCTGAGTGGTTTTTGTTAATTTTTCGACCTTTTTTGAATTTTTTTTGGAGTTTTTATAATTTTTTCCTAATTTTGAAGTCTTTAGCTACTTGTGCGTTGTTATAGTTTTTCAATTTTTATAATATTTCTACTGTTGGGAATTTTTTCAAATTTTTTAAACTTAAAAATAGGGATTTTTTTTTGATTTCTGAGAGGTTTTTGCTAATTTTTCGACCTTTTTTGAATTTTTTTTTGAGTTTTTATAATTTTTTCCTACTTTTGAAGTCTTTAGCTACTTGTGAGTTGTTATAGTTTTTCAATTTTTATAATTTTTCTACTGTTGGGAATTTTTTCAAATTTTTGAAACTGAAAAATAGGGTTTTTTTTTTGATTTCTGAGAGGCTTTTGCTAATTTTTCGATCTTTTTTGAATTTTTTTTGGAGTTTTTATAATTTTTTCCTAATTTTGAAGTCTTTAGCTACTTGTGAGTTGTTATAGTTTTTAAATTTTTATAATTTTTCTGCTGTTGGGAATTTTTTCAAATTTTTGAAACTTGAAAATAGGGTTTTGTTTTTGATTTCTGAGAGGTTTTTGCTAATTTTTCGACCTTTTTTGAATTTTTTTTTTGGATTTTTTATAATTTTTTCCTAATTTTGAAGTCTTTAGCTACTTGTGAGTTGTTATAGTTTTTCAATTTTTATAATTTTTCTTTTGTTGGGAATTTTTTCAAATTTTTGAAACTTAAAAATAGGGTTTTTTTTTATTTCTGAGAGGTTTTTGCTAATTTTTCGACCCTTTTTGAATTGTTTTTGGAGTTTTTATAATTTTTTCCTAATTTTGAAGTCTTGAGCTACTTGTCAGTTGTTATAGTTTTTCAATTTTTATAATTTTTCTACTGTTGGGAATTTTTGAAACTTAAAAATAGGGTTTTTTTTTTGATTTCTGATAGGTTTTTGCTAATTTTCGACCTTTTTTGAATTTTTTTTTTAAGTTTTTATAATTTTTTCCTAATTTTGAAGTCTTTAGCTAATTGTGAATTGGTATAATTTTTCAAATTTTATAATTTTTCTACTGTTGGGAATTTTTTCAAATTTTTGAAACTTGAAAATAGGGTTTTGTTTTTGATTTCTGAGAGGTTTTTGCTAATTTTTCGACCTTTTTTGAATTTTTTTTTTGAGTTTTTATAATTTTTTCCTAATTTTGAAGTCTTCAGCTACTAGAAAGTAGTTATAGTTTTTCAATTTTTATAATTTTTCTACTTTTGGGAATTTTTTCAAATTTTTGAAACTTAAAAATAGGGTTTTTTTTTATTTCTGAGATGTTTTTGCTAATTTTTCGACCTTTTTTGAATTTTTTTTGGAGTTTTTATAATTTTTTCCTAATTTTGAAGTCTTTAGCTACTTGTGAGTTGTTATAGTTTTTCAATTTTTATAATTTTTCTACTGTTGGGAATTTTTTCAAATTTTTGAAACTGAAAAATAGGGTTTTTTTTTTATTTCTGAGAGGTTTTTGCTAATTTTTCGACCTTTTTGGAATTTTTTTTGGAGTTTTTATAATTTTTTCCTAATTTTGAAGTCTTTAGCTACTTGTGAGTTGTTATAGTTTTTCAATTTTTATAATTTTTCTTCTGTTGGGAATTTTTTAAAATTTTTGAAACTTAAAAATAGGGATTTTTTTTTGATTTCTGAGAGGCTTTTGCTAATTTTTCGATCTTTTTTGAATTTTTTTTGGAGTTTTTATAACTTTTTCCTAATTTTGAAGTCTTTAGCTACTTGATAGTTGTTATAGTTTTTCAATTTTTATAATTTTTCTGCTGTTGGGAATTTTTTCAAATTTTTGAAACTTGAAAATAGGGTTTTGTTTTTGATTTCTGAGAGGTTTTTGCTAATTTTTCGACCTTTTTTGAATTTTTTTTGGAGTTTTTATAATTTTTTCCTAATTTTGAAGTCTTTAGCTACTTGTGAGTTGTTATAGTTTTTCAATTTTTATAATTTTTCTACTGTTGGGAATTTTTTCAAATTTTTGAAACTTGAAAATAGGGTTTTGTTTTTGATTTCTGAGAGGTTTTTGCTAATTTTTCGACCTTTTTTGTATTTTTTTTGGAGTTTTTATAATTTTTTCCTAATTTTGAAGTCTTTAGCTACTAGAAAGTAGTTATAATTTTTCAATTTTTATAATTTTTCTACTGTTGGGAGTTTTTTCAAATTTTTGAAACTTAAAAATAGGGTTTTTTTTTTATTTCTAAGAGGTGTTTGCTAATTTTTCGACCTTTTTTGAATTTTTTTTGGAGTTTTTATAATTTTTTCCTAATTTTGAAGTCTTTAGCTACTTGTGAGTTGTTATAGTTTTTCAATTTTTATAATTTTTCTACTGTTGGGAATATTTTCAAATTTTTGAAACTTAAAAATAGGGTTTTTTTTTGATTTCTGAGAGGCTTTTGCTAATTTTTCGATCTTTTTTGAATTTTTTTTGGAGTTTTTATAATTTTTTCCTAATTTTGAAGTCTTTAGCTACTTGTGAGTTGTTATAGTTTTTCAATTTTTATAATTTTTCTACTGTTGGGAATATTTTCAAATTTTTGAAACTGAAAAATAGGGTTTTTTTTTTGATTTCTGAGAGGTTTTTGCTAATTTTTAGACCTTTTTTGAATTTTTTTTGGAGTTTTTATAATTTTTTCTTAATTTTGAAGTCTTTAGCTACTTGTGAGTTGCTATAGTTTTTCAATTTTTATAATTTTTCTACTGTTGGGAATTTTTTGAAATTTTTGAAACTTAAAAATATGTTTTTTTTTTTATTTCTAAGAGGTTTTTGCTAATTTTTCGACCTTTTTAAATTTTTTTTGGAGTTTTTATATTTTTTTTCCTAATTTTGAAGTCTT
Source organism: Meiosimyza decipiens (assembly GCA_963680825.1). Classification (NCBI taxonomy): domain Eukaryota; kingdom Metazoa; phylum Arthropoda; class Insecta; order Diptera; family Lauxaniidae; genus Meiosimyza; species Meiosimyza decipiens. Next base: position 74,397,422 of record OY804258.1, on the reverse strand, counting down.
TAGCTACTTGTGAGTTGTTATATTTATTCAATTTATATAATTTTTCTACTGTTGGGAATTTTTTCAAATTTTTGAAACTTAAAAATATGTTTTTTTTTTTATTTCTAAGAGGTTTTTGCTAATTTTTCGACCTTTTTAAATTTTTTTGGAGTTTTTATATTTTTTTTCCTAATTTTGAAGTCTTTAGCTACTTGTGAGTTGTTATAGTTTTTCAATTTATATAACTTTTCTACTGTTGGGACATTTTTCAAATATTTGAAACTTTAAAATAGGGTTTTTTTTTTTGATTTCTAAGAGGTGTTTGCTAATTTTTCGACCTTTTTTGAACTTTTTTTGGAGTTTTTATAATTTTTTCCTAATTTTGAAGTCTTTAGCTACTTGTGAGTTGTTATAGTTTTTCAATTTATATAATTTTTCTACTGTTGGGACATTTTTCAAATTTTTGAAACTTTAAAATAGGGTTTTTTTTTTAATTTCTAAGAGGTGTTTGCTAATTTTTCGACCTTTTTTGAATTTTTTTTGGAGTTTTTATAATTTTTTCCTAATTTTGAAGTCTTTTGCTACTTGTGAGTTGTTATAGTTTTTCAATTTTTATAATTTTTCTACTGTTGGGAATTTTTTAAAATTTTTGAAACTGAAAAATAGTGTTTTTTTTTTGATTTATGAGAGGTTTTTGCTAATTTTTCGACCTTTTATGATTTTTTTTTGGAGTTTTTATAATTTTTTCCTAATTTTGAAGTCTTTAGCTACTTGTGAGTTGTTATAGTTTTTCAATTTTTATAATTTTTCTACTGTTGGGACTTTTTTCAAATTTTTGAAACTTAAAAATTGGCTTTTTTTTTTATTTCTGAGTGGTTTTTGTTAATTTTTCGACCTTTTTTGAATTTTTTTTGGAGTTTTTATAATTTTTTCCTAATTTTGAAGTCTTTAGCTACTTGTGAGTTGTTATAGTTTTTCAATTTTTGTAATATTTCTACTGTTGGGAATTTTTTCAAATTTTTTAAACTTAAAAATAGGGATTTTTTTTTGATTTCTGAGAGGTTTTTGCTAATTTTTCGACCTTTTTTGAATTTTTTTTGGAGTTTTTATAATTTTTTCCTAATTTTGAAGTCTTTAGCTACTTGTGAGTTGTTATAGTTTTTCAATTTTTATAATTTTTCTACTGTTGGGAATTTTTTCAAATTTTTGAAACTGAAAAATAGGGTTTTTTTTTTGATTTCTGAGAGGTTTTTGCTAATTTTTCGACCTTTTTTGAATTTTTTTTGGAGTTTTTATAATTTTTTCCTAATTTTGAAGTCTTTAGCTACTTGTGAGTTGTTATATTTTTTCAATTTATATAATTTTTCTACTGTTGGGAATTTTTTCAAATTTTTGAAACTTAAAAATATGTTTTTTTTTTTATTTCTAAGAGGTTTTTGCTAATTTTTCGACCTTTTTAAATTTTTTTGGAGTTTTTATATTTTTTTTCCTAATTTTGAAGTCTTTAGCTACTTGTGAGTTGTTATAGTTTTTCAATTTATATAACTTTTCTACTGTTGGGACATTTTTCAAATATTTGAAACTTTAAAATAGGGTTTTTTTTTTTGATTTCTAAGAGGTGTTTGCTAATTTTTCGACCTTTTTTGAACTTTTTTTGGAGTTTTTATAATTTTTTCCTAATTTTGAAGTCTTTAGCTACTTGTGAGTTGTTATAGTTTTTCAATTTTTATAATTTTTCTACTGTTGGGACATTTTTCAAATTTTTGAAACTTTAAAATAGGGTTTTTTTTTTAATTTCTAAGAGGTGTTTGCTAATTTTTCGACCTTTTTTGAATTTTTTTTGGAGTTTTTATAATTTTTTCCTAATTTTGAAGTCTTTTGCTACTTGTGAGTTGTTATAGTTTTTCAATTTTTATAATTTTTCTACTGTTGGGAATTTTTTAAAATTTTTGAAACTGAAAAATAGTGTTTTTTTTTTGATTTATGAGAGGTTTTTGCTAATTTTTCGACCTTTTATGATTTTTTTTTGGAGTTTTTATAATTTTTTCCTAATTTTGAAGTCTTTAGCTACTTGTGAGTTGTTATAGTTTTTCAATTTTTATAATTTTTCTACTGTTGGGACTTTTTTCAAATTTTTGAAACTTAAAAATTGGCTTTTTTTTTTATTTCTGAGTGGTTTTTGTTAATTTTTCGACCTTTTTTGAATTTTTTTTGGAGTTTTTATAATTTTTTCCTAATTTTGAAGTCTTTAGCTACTTGTGAGTTGTTATAGTTTTTCAATTTATATAATTTTTCTACTGTTGGGAATTTTTTCAAATTTTTGAAACTTAAAAATATGTTTTTTTTTTTATTTCTAAGAGGTTTTTGCTAATTTTTCGACCTTTTTAAATTTTTTTGGAGTTTTTATATTTTTTTTCCTAATTTTGAAGTCTTTAGCTACTTGTGAGTTGTTATAGTTTTTCAATTTATATAACTTTTCTACTGTTGGGACATTTTTCAAATATTTGAAACTTTAAAATAGGGTTTTTTTTTTTTGATTTCTAAGAGGTGTTTGCTAATTTTTCGACCTTTTTTGAACTTTTTTTGGAGTTTTTATAATTTTTTCCTAATTTTGAAGTCTTTAGCTACTTGTGAGTTGTTATAGTTTTTCAATTTATATAATTTTTCTACTGTTGGGACATTTTTCAAATTTTTGAAACTTTAAAATAGGGTTTTTTTTTTTAATTTCTAAGAGGTGTTTGCTAATTTTTCGACCTTTTTTGAATTTTTTTTGGAGTTTTTATAATTTTTTCCTAATTTTGAAGTCTTTTGCTACTTGTGAGTTGTTATAGTTTTTCAATTTTTATAATTTTTCTACTGTTGGGAATTTTTTCAAATTTTTGAAACTGAAAAATAGTGTTTTTTTTTTGATTTCTGAGAGGTTTTTGCTAATTTTTCGACCTTTTATGATTTTTTTTTGGAGTTTTTATAATTTTTTCCTAATTTTGAAGTCTTTAGCTACTTGTGAGTTGTTATAGTTTTTCAATTTTTATAATTTTTCTACTGTTGGGAATTTTTTCAAATTTTTGAAACTGAAAAATAGGGTTTTTTTTTTTGATTTCTGAGAGGTTTTTGCTAATTTTTCGACCTTTTTTGAATTTTTTTTGGAGTTTTTATAATTTTTTCCTAATTTTGAAGTCTTTGGCTACTTGTGAGTTGTTATAGTTTTTCAATTTTTATAATTTTTCTACTGTTGGGAATTTTTTCAAATTTTTGAAACTTAAAAATATGTTTGTTTTTTTTATTTCTAAGAGGTTTTTGCTAATTTTTCGACCTTTTTAAATTTTTTTGGAGTTTTTATATTTTTTTTCCTAATTTTGAAGTCTTTAGCTACTTGTGAGTTGTTATAGTTTTTCAATTTATATAACTTTTCTACTGTTGGGACATTTTTCAAATATTTGAAACTTTAAAATAGGGTTTTTTTTTTTGATTTCTAAGAGGTGTTTGCTAATTTTTCGACCTTTTTTGAACTTTTTTTGGAGTTTTTATAATTTTTTCCTAATTTTGAAGTCTTTAGCTACTTGTGAGTTGTTATAGTTTTTCAATTTATATAATTTTTCTACTGTTGGGACATTTTTCAAATTTTTGAAACTTTAAAATAGGGTTTTTTTTTTTAATTTCTAAGAGGTGTTTGCTAATTTTTCGACCTTTTTTGAATTTTTTTTGGAGTTTTTATAATTTTTTCCTAATTTTGAAGTCTTTTGCTACTTGTGAGTTGTTATAGTTTTTCAATTTTTATAATTTTTCTACTGTTGGGAATTTTTTAAAATTTTTGAAACTGTAAAATAGTGTTTTTTTTTTGATTTATGAGAGGTTTTTGCTAATTTTTCGACCTTTTATGATTTTTTTTTGGAGTTTTTATAATTTTTTCCTAATTTTGAAGTCTTTAGCTACTTGTGAGTTGTTATAGTTTTTCAATTTTTATAATTTTTCTACTGTTGGGAATTTTTTCAAATTTTTGAAACTTAAAAATATGTTTTTTTTTTTTATTTCTAAGAGGTTTTTGCTAATTTTTCGACCTTTTTAAATTTTTTTGGAGTTTTTATATTTTTTTTCCTAATTTTGAAGTCTTTAGCTACTTGTGAGTTGTTATAGTTTTTCAATTTATATAACTTTTCTACTGTTGGGACATTTTTCAAATATTTGAAACTTTAAAATAGGGTTTTTTTTTTTGATTTCTAAGAGGTGTTTGCTAATTTTTCGACCTTTTTTGAACTTTTTTTGGAGTTTTTATAATTTTTTCCTAATTTTGAAGTCTTTAGCTACTTGTGAGTTGTTATAGTTTTTCAATTTATATAATTTTTCTACTGTTGGGACATTTTTCAAATTTTTGAAACTTTAAAATAGGGTTTTTTTTTTTAATTTCTAAGAGGTGTTTGCTAATTTTTCGACCTTTTTTGAATTTTTTTTGGAGTTTTTATAATTTTTTCCTAATTTTGAAGTCTTTTGCTACTTGTGAGTTGTTATAGTTTTTCAATTTTTATAATTTTTCTACTGTTGGGAATTTTTTCAAATTTTTGAAACTGAAAAATAGTGTTTTTTTTTTGATTTCTGAGAGGTTTTTGCTAATTTTTCGACCTTTTATGATTTTTTTTTGGAGTTTTTATAATTTTTTCCTAATTTTGAAGTCTTTAGCTACTTGTGAGTTGTTATAGTTTTTCAATTTTTATAATTTTTCTACTGTTGGGACTTTTTTCAAATTTTTGAAACTTAAAAATTGGCTTTTTTTTTATTTCTGAGTGGTTTTTGTTAATTTTTCGACCTTTTTGAATTTTTTTTGGAGTTTTTATAATTTTTTCCTAATTTTGAAGTCTTTAGCTACTTGTGAGTTGTTATAGTTTTTCAATTTTTATAATATTTCTACTGTTGGGAATTTTTTCAAATTTTTTAAACTTAAAAATAGGGATTTTTTTTTGATTTCTGAGAGGTTTTTGCTAATTTTTCGACCTTTTTTGAATTTTTTTTGGAGTTTTTATAATTTTTTCCTAATTTTGAAGTCTTTAGCTACTTGTGAGTTGTTATAGATTTTCAATTTTTATAATTTTTCTACTGTTGGGAATTTTTTCAAATTTTTGAAACTGAAAAATAGGGTTTTTTTTTTGATTTCTGAGAGGTTTTTGCTAATTTTTCGACCTTTTTTGAATTTTTTTTGGAGTTTTTATAATTTTTTCCTAATTTTGAAGTCTTTAGCTACTTGTGAGTTGTTATAAATTTTCAATTTTTATAATTTTTCTACTGTTGGGAATTTTTTCAAATTTTTGAAACTTAAAAATAGGGTTTTTTTTTTGATTTCTGAGAGGCTTTTGCTAATTTTTCGACCTTTTTTGAATTTTTTTTTGGAGTTTTTATAATTTTTTCCTAATTTTGAAGTCTTTAGCTACTTGTGAGTTGTTATAGTTTTTCAATTTTTATAATTTTTCTACTGTTGGGAATTTTTTCAAATTTTTGAAACTTAAAAATATGGTTTTTTTTTGATTTCTGAGAGGTTTTTGCTAATTTTTCGACCCTTTTTGAATTGTTTTTGGAGTTTTTATAATTTTTTCTTAATTTTGAAGTCTTGAGCTACTTGTCAGTTGTTATAGTTTTTCAATTTTTATAATTTTTCTACTGTTGGGAATTTTTTAAAATTTTTGAAACTGAAAAATAGTGTTTTTTTTTTGATTTATGAGAGGTTTTTGCTAATTTTTCGACCTTTTATGATTTTTTTTTGGAGTTTTTATAATTTTTTCCTAATTTTGAAGTCTTTAGCTACTTGTGAGTTGTTATAGTTTTTAAATTTATATAATTTTTCTACTGTTGGGACATTTTTCAAATTTTTGAAACTTTAAAATAGGGTTTTTTTTTTAATTTCTAAGAGGTGTTTGCTAATTTTTCGACCTTTTTTGAATTTTTTTTGGAGTTTTTATAATTTTTTCCTAATTTTGAAGTCTTTTGCTACTTGTGAGTTGTTATAGTTTTTCAATTTTATAATTTTTCTACTGTTGGGAATTTTTTCAAATTTTTGAAACAGTGTTTTTTTTTTGATTTCTGAGAGGTTTTGCTAATTTTTCGACCTTTTATGATTTTTTTTTGGAGTTTTTATAATTTTTTCCTAATTTTGAAGTCTTTAGCTACTTGTGAGTTGTTATAGTTTTTCAATTTTATAATTTTTCTACTGTTGGGACTTTTTTCAAATTTTTGAAACTTAAAAATTGGCTTTTTTTTTATTTCTGAGTGGTTTTTGTTATTTTTCGACCTTTTTGAATTTTTTTGGAGTTTTTAAATTTTTTCTTCCTAATTTTGAAGTCTTTAGCTACTTGTGAGTTGTTATAGTTTTTCAATTTTTATAATATTTCTACTGTTGGGAATTTTTTCAAATTTTTTAAACTTAAAAATAGGGATTTTTTTTTGATTTCTGAGAGGTTTTTGCTAATTTTTCGACCTTTTTTGAATTTTTTTTGGAGTTTTTATAATTTTTTCCTAATTTTGAAGTCTTTAGCTACTTGTGAGTTGTTATAGTTTTTCAATTTTTATAATTTTTCTACTGTTGGGAATTTTTTCAAATTTTTGAAACTGAAAAATAGGGTTTTTTTTTTGATTTCTGAGAGGTTTTTGCTAATTTTTCGACCTTTTTTGAATTTTTTTTGGAGTTTTTATAATTTTTTCCTAATTTTGAAGTCTTTAGCTACTTGTGAGTTGTTATAATTTTTCAATTTTTATAATTTTTCTACTGTTGGGAATTTTTTCAAATTTTTGAAACTGAAAAATAGGGTTTTTTTTTTGATTTCTGAGAGGTTTTTGCTAATTTTTCGACCTTTTTTGAATTTTTTTTGGAGTTTTTATAATTTTTTCCTAATTTTGAAGTCTTTAGCTACTTGTGAGTTGTTATAGTTTTTCAATTTATATAATTTTTCTACTGTTGGGAATTTTTTCAAATTTTTGAAACTTAAAAATATGTTTTTTTTTTTATTTCTAAGAGGTTTTTGCTAATTTTTCGACCTTTTTAAATTTTTTTTGGAGTTTTTATATTTTTTTTCCTAATTTTGAAGTCTTTAGCTACTTGTGAGTTGTTATAGTTTTTCAATTTATATAATTTTTCTACTGTTGGGAATTTTTTCAAATTTTTGAAACTTAAAAATATGTTTTTTTTTTTATTTCTAAGAGGTTTTTGCTAATTTTTCGACCTTTTTAAATTTTTTTGGAGTTTTTATATTTTTTTTCCTAATTTTGAAGTCTTTAGCTACTTGTGAGTTGTTATAGTTTTTCAATTTATATAACTTTTCTACTGTTGGGACATTTTTCAAATATTTGAAACTTTAAAATAGGGTTTTTTTTTTTGATTTCTAAGAGGTGTTTGCTAATTTTTCGACCTTTTTTGAACTTTTTTTGGAGTTTTTATAATTTTTTCCTAATTTTGAAGTCTTTAGCTACTTGTGAGTTGTTATAGTTTTTCAATTTATATAATTTTTCTACTGTTGGGACATTTTTCAAATTTTTGAAACTTTAAAATAGGGTTTTTTTTTTAATTTCTAAGAGGTGTTTGCTAATTTTTCGACCTTTTTGAATTTTTTTTGGAGTTTTTATAATTTTTTCCTAATTTTGAAGTCTTTTGCTACTTGTGAGTTGTTATAGTTTTCAATTTTTATAATTTTTCTACTGTTGGGAATTTTTTCAAATTTTTGAAACTTAAAAATTGGCTTTTTTTTTATTTCTGAGTGGTTTTTGTTAATTTTTCGACCTTTTTGAATTTTTTTTGGAGTTTTTATAATTTTTTCCTAATTTTGAAGTCTTTAGCTACTTGTGAGTTGTTATAGTTTTTCAATTTTTATAATATTTCTACTGTTGGAATTTTTTCAAATTTTTTAAACTTAAAAATAGGGTTTTTTTTTGATTTCTGAGAGGTTTTTGCTAATTTTTCGACCTTTTTTGAATTTTTTTTTGAGTTTTTATAATTTTTTCCTAATTTTGAAGTCTTTAGCTACTTGTGAGTTGTTATAGTTTTTCAATTTTTATAATTTTTCTACTGTTGGGAATTTTTTCAAATTTTTGAAACTGAAAAATAGGGTTTTTTTTTTGATTTCTGAGAGGTTTTTGCTAATTTTTCGACCTTTTTTGAATTTTTTTTGGAGTTTTTATAATTTTTTCCTAATTTTGAAGTCTTTAGCTACTTGTGAGTTGTTATAGTTTTTCAATTTTTATAATTTTTCTACTGTTGGGAATTTTTTCAAATTTTTGAAACTTAAAAATATGGTTTTTTTTTGATTTCTGAGAGGTTTTTGCTAATTTTTCGACCCTTTTTGAATTGTTTTTGGAGTTTTTATAATTTTTTCTTAATTTTGAAGTCTTGAGCTACTTGTCAGTTGTTATACGTTTTTCAATTTTTATAATTTTTCTACTGTTGGGAATTTTTTAAAATTTTTGAAACTGAAAAATAGTGTTTTTTTTTTGATTTATGAGAGGTTTTTGCTAATTTTTCGACCTTTTATGATTTTTTTTTGGAGTTTTTATAATTTTTTCCTAATTTTGAAGTCTTTAGCTACTTGTGAGTTGTTATAGTTTTTCAATTTTTATAATTTTTCTACTGTTGGGACTTTTTTCAAATTTTTGAAACTTAAAAATTGGCTTTTTTTTTTATTTCTGAGTGGTTTTTGTTAATTTTTCGACCTTTTTTGAATTTTTTTTGGAGTTTTTATAATTTTTTCCTAATTTTGAAGTCTTTAGCTACTTGTGAGTTGTTATAGTTTTTCAATTTTTATAATATTTCTACTGTTGGGAATTTTTTCAAATTTTTTAAACTTAAAAATAGGGATTTTTTTTTGATTTCTGAGAGGTTTTTGCTAATTTTTCGACCTTTTTTGAATTTTTTTTGGAGTTTTTATAATTTTTTCCTAATTTTGAAGTCTTTAGCTACTTGTGAGTTGTTATAGTTTTTCAATTTTTATAATTTTTCTACTGTTGGGAATTTTTTCAAATTTTTGAAACTGAAAAATAGGGTTTTTTTTTTGATTTCTGAGAGGTTTTTGCTAATTTTTCGACCTTTTTTGAATTTTTTTTGGAGTTTTTATAATTTTTTCCTAATTTTGAAGTCTTTAGCTACTTGTGAGTTGTTATAGTTTTTCAATTTATATACTTTTTCTACTGTTGGGAATTTTTTCAAATTTTTGAAACTTAAAAATATGTTTTTTTTTTTATTTCTAAGAGGTTTTTGCTAATTTTTCGACCTTTTTAAATTTTTTTTGGAGTTTTTATATTTTTTTTCCTAATTTTGAAGTCTTTAGCTACTTGTGAGTTGTTATAGTTTTTCAATTTATATAATTTTTCTACTGTTGGGAATTTTTTCAAATTTTTGAAACTTAAAAATATGTTTTTTTTTTATTTCTAAGAGGTTTTTGCTAATTTTTCGACCTTTTTAAATTTTTTTGGAGTTTTTATATTTTTTTTCCTAATTTTGAAGTCTTTAGCTACTTGTGAGTTGTTATAGTTTTTCAATTTATATAACTTTTCTACTGTTGGGACATTTTTCAAATATTTGAAACTTTAAAATAGGGTTTTTTTTTTTGATTTCTAAGAGGTGTTTGCTAATTTTTCGACCTTTTTTGAACTTTTTTTGGAGTTTTTATAATTTTTTCCTAATTTTGAAGTCTTTAGCTACTTGTGAGTTGTTATAGTTTTTCAATTTATATAATTTTTCTACTGTTGGGACATTTTTCAAATTTTTGAAACTTTAAAATAGGGTTTTTTTTTTAATTTCTAAGAGGTGTTTGCTAATTTTTCGACCTTTTTTGAATTTTTTTTGGAGTTTTTATAATTTTTTCCTAATTTTGAAGTCTTTTGCTACTTGTGAGTTGTTATAGTTTTTCAATTTTTATAATTTTTCTACTGTTGGGAATTTTTTCAAATTTTTGAAACTGAAAAATAGTGTTTTTTTTTTGATTTCTGAGAGGTTTTTGCTAATTTTTCGACCTTTTATGATTTTTTTTTGGAGTTTTTATAATTTTTTCCTAATTTTGAAGTCTTTAGCTACTTGTGAGTTGTTATAGTTTTTCAATTTTTATAATTTTTCTACTGTTGGGACTTTTTTCAAATTTTTGAAACTTAAAAATTGGCTTTTTTTTTATTTCTGAGTGGTTTTTGTTAATTTTTCGACCTTTTTGAATTTTTTTTGGAGTTTTTATAATTTTTTCCTAATTTTGAAGTCTTTAGCTACTTGTGAGTTGTTATAGTTTTTCAATTTTTATAATATTTCTACTGTTGGGAATTTTTTCAAATTTTTTAAACTTAAAAATAAGGGATTTTTTTTTGATTTCTGAGAGGTTTTTGGTAATTTTTCGACCTTTTTTGAATTTTTTTTGGAGTTTTTATAATTTTTTCCTAATTTTGAAGTCTTTAGCTACTTGTGAGTTGTTATAGTTTTTCAATTTTTATAATTTTTCTACTGTTGGGAATTTTTTCAAATTTTTGAAACTGAAAAATAGGGTTTTTTTTTTGATTTCTGAGAGGTTTTTGCTAATTTTTCGACCTTTTTTGAATATTTTTTGGAGTTTTTATAATTTTTTCCTAATTTTGAAGTCTTTAGCTACTTGTGAGTTGTTATAAATTTTCAATTTTTATAATTTTTCTACTGTTGGGAATTTTTTCAAATTTTTGAAACTTAAAAATAGGGTTTTTTTTTTGATTTCTGAGAGGCTTTTGCTAATTTTTCGACCTTTTTTGAATTTTTTTTTGGAGTTTTTATAATTTTTTCCTAATTTTGAAGTCTTTAGCTACTTGTGAGTTGTTATAGTTTTTCAATTTTTATAATTTTTCTACTGTTGGGAATTTTTTCAAATTTTTGAAACTTAAAAATATGGTTTTTTTTTGATTTCTGAGAGGTTTTTGCTAATTTTTCGACACTTTTTGAATTGTTTTTGGAGTTTTTATAATTTTTTCTTAATTTTGAAGTCTTGAGCTACTTGTCAGTTGTTATAGTTTTTCAATTTTTATAGTTTTTCTACTGTTGGGAATTTTTTCAAATTTTTGAAACTTAAAAATAGGGTTTTTTTTTTTATTTCTGTTAGGTTTTTGCTAATTTTCGACCTTTTTTGAATTTTTTTTGGAGTTTTTATAATTTTTTCCTAATTTTGAAGTCTTTAGCTACTTGTGAGTTGTTATAGTTTTTCAATTTTTATAATATTTCTACTATTGGGAATTTTTTCAAATTTTTGAAACTTTAAAATAGGGTTTTTTTTTTTGATTTCTAAGAGGTGTTTGCTAATTTTTCGACCTTTTTTGAACTTTTTTTGGAGTTTTTATAATTTTTTCCTAATTTTGAAGTCTTTAGCTACTTGTGAGGTGTTATAGTTTTTCAATTTTTTTAATTTTTCTACTGTTGGGAATTTTTTCAAATTTTTGAAACCTAAAAATATGTTTTTTTTTTTATTTCTAAGAGGTTTTCGCTAATTTTTCGACCTTTTTTATATTTTTTTTGGAGTTTTTATAATTTTTTCCTAATTTTGAAGTCTTTAGCTACTAGCGAATTGTTATAGTTTTTCAATTTTTATAATTTTTCTACTGTTGGGAATTTTTTCAAATTTTTGAAACTTGAAAATAGGGTTTTGTTTTTTATTTCTTAGAGGTTTTTGCTAATTTATCGACCTTTTTTGAACTTTTTTTGGAGTTTTTATAATTTTTTCCTAATTTTGATGTCTTTAGCTACTTGTGAGTTGTTATAGTTTTTCAATTTTTATAATTTTTCTACTGTTGGGAATTTTTTCCAATTTTTGTAACTTAAAAAAAGGGTTTTTTTTTTTGATTTCTGAGAGGTTTTCGCTAATTTTTCGACCTTTTTTGAATTTTTTTTGGAGTTTTTATAATTTTTTCCTAACATTGAAGTCTTTAGCTACTTGTGAGTTGTTATAGTTTTTCAATTTTTATAATTTTTCTACTGTTGGGAATTTTTTCAAATTTTTGAAACTGAAAAATAGGGTTTTTTTTTTGATTTCTGAGAGGTTTTTGGTAATTTTTCAACCTTTTTTGAATTTTTTTTGGAGTTTTTATAATTTTTTCCTAATTTTGAAGTCTTTAGCTACTTGTGAGTTGTTATAGTTTTTCAATTTTTATAATTTTTCTACTGTTGGGAATTTTTTCAAATTTTTGAAACTTAAAAATAGGGTTTTTGTTTTTGATTTCTGAGAGGTGTTTGCTAATTTTTCGACCTTTTTTGAATTTTTTTTGGAGTTTTTATAATTTTTTCCTAATTTTGAAGTCTTTAGCTACTTGTGAGTTGTTATAGTTTTTCAATTTTTATAATTTTTCAACTGTTGGGAATTTTTTCAAATTTTTGAAACTTAAAAATAGGGTTTTTTTTTTGATTTCTGAGAGGTTTTTGCTAATTTTCGACCTTTTTTGGATTTTTTTTTGGAGTTTTTATAATTTTTTCCTAATTTTGAAGTCTTTAGCTACTTGTGAGTTGTTATAGTTTTTCAATTTTTATAATTTTTCTACTGTTGGGAATATTTTCAAATTTTTGAAAATGAAAAATAGGGTTTTTTTTTTTGATTTCTGAGTGGTTTTTGCTAATTTTTCGACCTTTTATGAATTTTTTTTGGAGTTTTTATAATTTTTTCCTAATTTTGAAGTCTTTAGCTACTTGTGAGTTGTTATAGTTTTTCAATTTTTATAATTTTTCTACTGTTGGGACATTTTTCAAAATTTTTAAACTTTAAAATAGGGTTTTTTTTTTGATTTCTGAGAGGTGTTTGCTAATTTTTCGACCTTTTTTGAATTTTTTTTTTAAGTTTTTATAATTGTTTCCTAATTTTGAAGTCTTTAGCTACTTGTGAGTTGTTATAGTTTTTCAATTTTTATAATTTTTCTACTGTTGGGAATTTTTTCAAATTTTTGAAACTTAAAAATAGGGTTTTTTTTATTTCAGAGAGGTTTTTGCTAATTTTTCGTCCTTTTATGAATTTTTTTTGGAGTTTTTATAATTTTTTCCTAATTTTGAAGTCTTTAGCTACTTGTGAATTGTTATACTTTTTCAATTTTTTTAATTTTTCTACTGTTGGGAATTTTTTCAAATGTTTGAAACTTATAAATTGGGTTTTTTTTTTATTTCTGAGAGGTTTTTGCTAATTTTTCGACCTTTATTGAATTTTTTTTGGAGTTTTTATAATTTTTTCCTAATTTTGAAGTCTTTAGCTACTTGTGAGTTGGTATAGTTTTTCAATTTTTATAATTTTTCTACTGTTGGGAATTTTTTCAAATTTTTTAAACTTAAAAATAGGGTTTTTTTTTTATTTCTGAGAGGTTTTCGCTAATTTTTCGAACTTTTTTGAATTTATTTTGGAGTTTTTATAATTTTTTCCTAATTTTGAAGTCTTTAGCTACTTGTGAGTTGTTAAAATTTTTCAATTTTTATAATTTTTCTACTGTTGGGAATTTTTTCAAATTTTTGAAACTTGAAAATAGGGTTTTGTTTTTGATTTCTGAGAGGTTTTTGCTAATTTTTCGACCTTTTTTGAATTTTTTTTTTGAGTTTTTATAATTTTTTCCTAATTTTGAAGTCTTCAGCTACTAGAAAGTAGTTATAGTTTTTCAATTTTTATAATTTTTCTACTTTTGGGAATTTTTTCAAATTTTTGAAACTTAAAAATAGGGTTTTTTTTTATTTCTGAGATGTTTTTGCTAATTTTTCGACCTTTTTTGAATTTTTTTTGGAGTTTTTATAATTTTTTCCTAATTTTGAAGTCTTTAGCTACTTGTGGGGTGTTATAGTTTTTCAATTTTTATAATTTTTCTACTGTTGGGAATTTTTTCAAATTTTTGAAACTTAAAAATAGGGTTTTTTTTTTGATTTCTGAGAGGTTTTTGCTAATTTTTCGACCTTTTTTGAATTTTTTTTGGAGTTTTTATAATTTTTTCCTAATTTTGAAGTCTTTAGCTACTTTTGAGTTGTTATAGTTTTTCAATTTTTATAATTTTTCTACTGTTGGGAATTTTTTCAAATTTTTGAAACTTGAAAATAGGGTTTTTTTTTGATTTCTGAGAGGTTTTTGCTAATTTTTCGACCTTTTTTGAATTTTTTTTGCAGTTTTTATAATTTTTTCCTAATTTTGAAGTCTTTAGCTACTTGTGAGTTGTTATAGTTTTTCAATTTTTTTAATTTTTCTACTGTTGGGAATTTTTTCAAATTTTTGAAACTTAAAAATAGGGTTTTTTTTTGATTTCTGAGAGGTTTTTGCTAATTTTTCGACCTTTTTTGAATTTTTTTTGGAGTTTTTATAATTTTTTCCTAATTTTGAAGTCTTTAGCTACTTGTGAGTTGTTATAGTTTTTCAATTTTTATAATTTTTCTACTGTTGGGAATTTTTTCAAATTTTTGAAACTTAAAAATAGGGTTTTTTTTTATTTCTGAGATGTTTTTGCTAATTTTTCGACCTTTTTTGAATTTTTTTTGGAGTTTTTATAATTTTTTCCTAATTTTGAAGTCTTTAGCTACTTGTGGGGTGTTATAGTTTTTCAATTTTTATAATTTTTCTACTGTTGGGAATTTTTTCAAATTTTTGAAACTTACAAATATGTTTTTTTTTTATTTCTAAGAGGATTTGCTAATTTTTCGACCTTTTTGAATTTTTTTTGGAGTTTTTATAATTTTTTCCTAATTTTGAAGTCTTTAGCTACTTTTGAGTTGTTATAGTTTTTCAATTTTTATAATTTTTCTACTGTTGGGAATTTTTTCAAATTTTTGAAACTAAAAAATAGGGGTTTTTTTTTGATTTCTGAGAGGTTTTTGCTAATTTTTCAACCTTTTTTGAATTTTTTTTGGAGTTTTTATAATTTTTTCCTAATTTTGAAGTCTTTAGCTACTTGTGAGTTGTTATAGTTTTTCAATTTTTATAATTTTTCTACTGTTGGGAATTTTTTCAAATTTTTGAAACTTAAAAATAGGGTTTTTTTTTTGATTTCTGAGAGGTTTTTGCTAATTTTTCGACCTTTTTTGAATTTTTTTTGGAGTTTTTATAATTTTTTCCTAATTTTGAAGTCTTTAGCTACTTGTGAGTTGTTATAGTTTTTCAATTTTTATAATTTTTCTACTGTTGGGAATTTTTTCAAATTTTTGAAACTTAAAAATAGGGTTTTTTTTTTGATTTCTGAGAGGTTTTTGCTAATTTTTCGACCTTTTTTGAATTTTTTTTGGAGTTTTTATAATTTTTTCCTAATTTTGAAGTCTTTAGCTACTTGTGAGTTGTTATAGTTTTTCAATTTTTATAATTTTTCTACTGTTGGGAATTTTTTCAAATTTTTGAAACTTGAAAATAGGGTTTTGTTTTTGATTTCTGAGAGGTTTTTGCTAATTTTTCGACCTTTTTAAATTTTTTTTGGAGTTTTTATATTTTTTTTCCTAATTTTGAAGTCTTTAGCTACTTGTGAGTTGTTATAGTTTTTCAATTTATATAATTTTTCTACTGTTGGGACATTTTTCAAATTTTTGAAACTTTAAAATAGGGTTTTTTTTTTGATTTCTAAGAGGTGTTTGCTAATTTTTCGACCTTTTTTGAATTTTTTTTGGAGTTTTTATAATTTTTTCCTAATTTTGAAGTCTTTAGCTACTTGTGAGTTGTTATAGCTTTTCAATTTTTATAATTTTTCTACTGTTGGGACTTTTTTCAAATTTTTGAAACTTAAAAATTGGGATTTTTTTTTGATTTCTGAGAGGTTTTTGCTAATTTTTCGACCTTTTTTGAATTTTTTTTGGAGTTTTTATAATTTTTTCCTAATTTTGAAGTCTTTAGCTACTTGTGAGTTGTTATAGTTTTTCAATTTTTATAATTTTTCTACTGTTGGGAATTTTTTCAAATTTTTGAAACTGAAAAATATGGTTTTTTTTTTGATTTCTGAGAGGTTTTTGCTAATTTTTCGACCTTTTTTGAATTTTTTTTGGAGTTTTTATAATTTTTTCCTAATTTTAAAGTCTTTAGCTACTTGTGAGTTGTTATAGTTTTTCAATTTTTATAATTTTTCTACTGTTGGGACATTTTTCAAATTTTTGAAACTTTAAAATAGGGTTTTTTTTTTGATTTCTAAGAGGTGTTTGCTAATTTTTCGACCTTTTTTGAATTTTTTTTTTAAGTTTTTATAATTTTTTCCTAATTTTGAAGTCTTTAGCTAATTGTGAATTGGTATAGTTTTTCAATTTTTATAATTTTTCTACTGTTGGGAATTTTTTCAAATTTTTGAAACTTGAAAATAGGGTTTTGTTTTTGATTTCTGAGAGGTTTTTGCTAATTTTTCGACCTTTTTTGAATTTTTTTTTTGAGTTTTTATAATTTTTTCCTAATTTTGAAGTCTTCAGCTACTAGAAAGTAGTTATAGTTTTTCAATTTTTATAATTTTTCTACTTTTGGGAATTTTTTCAAATTTTTGAAACTTAAAAATAGGGTTTTTTTTATTTCTGAGATGTTTTTGCTAATTTTTCGACCTTTTTTGAATTTTTTTTGGAGTTTTTATAATTTTTTCCTAATTTTGAAGTCTTTAGCTACTTGTGAGTTGTTATAGTTTTTCAATTTTTATAATTTTTCTACTGTTGGGAATTTTTTCAAATTTTTGAAACTTGAAAATAGGGTTTTGTTTTTGATTTCTGAGAGGTTTTTGCTAATTTTTCGACCTTTTTTGAATTTTTTTTGGAGTTTTTATAATTTTTTCCTAATTTTGAAGTCTTTAGCTACTTGTGAGTTGTTATAGTTTTTCAATTTTTATAATTTTTCTACTGTTGGGAATTTTTTCAAATTTTTGAAACTTAAAAATAGGGTTTTTTTTATTTCAGAGAGGTTTTTGCTAATTTTTCGTCCTTTTATGAATTTTTTTTGGAGTTTTTATAATTTTGTCCTAATTTTGAAGTCTTTAGCTACTTGTGAATTGTTATACTTTTTCAATTTTTTTAATTTTTCTACTGTTGGGAATTTTTTCAAATGTTTGAAACTTATAAATTGGGTTTTTTTTTTATTTCTGAGAGGTTTTTGCTAATTTTTCGACCTTTATTGAATTTTTTTTGGAGTTTTTATAATTTTTTCCTAATTTTGAAGTCTTTAGCTACTTGTGAGTTGGTATAGTTTTTCAATTTTTATAATTTTTCTACTGTTGGGAATTTTTTCAAATTTTTTAAACTTAAAAATATGTTTTTTTTTTTATTTCTGAGAGGTTTTCGCTAATTTTTCGAACTTTTTTGAATTTATTTTGGAGTTTTTATAATTTTTTCCTAATTTTGAAGTCTTTAGCTACTTGTGAGTTGTTAAAATTTTTCAATTTTTATAATTTTTCTACTGTTGGGAATTTTTTCAAATTTTTGAAACTTGAAAATAGGGTTTTGTTTTTGATTTCTGAGAGGTTTTTGCTAATTTTTCGACCTTTTTTGAATTTTTTTTTTGAGTTTTTATAATTTTTTCCTAATTTTGAAGTCTTCAGCTACTAGAAAGTAGTTATAGTTTTTCAATTTTTATAATTTTTCTACTTTTGGGAATTTTTTCAAATTTTTGAAACTTAAAAATAGGGTTTTTTTTTATTTCTGAGATGTTTTTGCTAATTTTTCGACCTTTTTTGAATTTTTTTTGGAGTTTTTATAATTTTTTCCTAATTTTGAAGTCTTTAGCTACTTGTGGGGTGTTATAGTTTTTCAATTTTTATAATTTTTCTACTGTTGGGAATTTTTTCAAATTTTTGAAACTTAAAAATATGTTTTTTTTTTTATTTCTAAGAGGATTTGCTAATTTTTCGACCTTTTTGAATTTTTTTTGGAGTTTTTATAATTTTTTCCTAATTTTGAAGTCTTTAGCTACTTTTGAGTTGTTATAGTTTTTCAATTTTTATAATTTTTCTACTGTTGGGAATTTTTTCAAATTTTTGAAACTAAAAAATAGGGGTTTTTTTTTGATTTCTGAGAGGTTTTTGCTAATTTTTCAACCTTTTTTGAATTTTTTTTGGAGTTTTTATAATTTTTTCCTAATTTTGAAGTCTTTAGCTACTTGTGAGTTGTTATAGTTTTTCAATTTTTATAATTTTTCTACTGTTGGGAATTTTTTCAAATTTTTGAAACTTAAAAATAGGGTTTTTTTTTTGATTTCTGAGAGGTTTTTGCTAATTTTTCGACCTTTTTTGAATTTTTTTTGGAGTTTTTATAATTTTTTCCTAATTTTGAAGTCTTTAGCTACTTGTGAGTTGTTATAGTTTTTCAATTTTTATAATTTTTCTACTGTTGGGAATTTTTTCAAATTTTTGAAACTTGAAAATAGGGTTTTTTTTTGATTTCTGAGAGGTTTTTGCTAATTTTTCGACCTTTTTTGAATTTTTTTTGCAGTTTTTATAATTTTTTCCTAATTTTGAAGTCTTTAGCTACTTGTGAGTTGTTATAGTTTTTCAATTTTTATAATTTTTCTACTGTTGGGAATTTTTTAAAATTTTTGAAACTTAAAAATAGGGTTTTTTTTTGATTTCTGAGAGGTTTTTGCTAATTTTTCGACCTTTTTTGAATTTTTTTTGGAGTTTTTATAATTTTTTCCTAATTTTGAAGTCTTTAGCTACTTGTGAGTTGTTATAGTTTTTCAATTTTTATAATTTTTCTACTGTTGGGAATTTTTTCAAATTTTTGAAACTTAAAAATAGGGTTTTTTTTTATTTCTGAGATGTTTTTGCTAATTTTTCGACCTTTTTTGAATTTTTTTTGGAGTTTTTATAATTTTTTCCTAATTTTGAAGTCTTTAGCTACTTGTGGGGTTTTATAGTTTTTCAATTTTTATAATTTTTCTACTGTTGGGAATTTTTTCAAATTTTTGAAACTTAAAAATATGTTTTTTTTTTATTTCTAAGAGGATTTGCTAATTTTTCGACCTTTTTGAATTTTTTTTGGAGTTTTTATAATTTTTTCCTAATTTTGAAGTCTTTAGCTACTTTTGAGTTGTTATAGTTTTTCAATTTTTATAATTTTTCTACTGTTGGGAATTTTTTCAAATTTTTGAAACTAAAAAATAGGGGTTTTTTTTTGATTTCTGAGAGGTTTTTGCTAATTTTTCAACCTTTTTTGAATTTTTTTTGGAGTTTTTATAATTTTTTCCTAATTTTGAAGTCTTTAGCTACTTGTGAGTTGTTATAGTTTTTCAATTTTTATAATTTTTCTACTGTTGGGAATTTTTTCAAATTTTTGAAACTTGAAAATAGGGTTTTGTTTTTGATTTCTGAGAGGTTTTTGCTAATTTTTCGACCTTTTTTGAATTTTTTTTGGAGTTTTTATAATTTTTTCCTAATTTTGAAGTCTTTAGCTACTTGTGAGTTGTTATAGTTTTTCAATTTTTATAATTTTTCTACTGTTGGGAATTTTTTCAAATTTTTGAAACTTAAAAATAGGGTTTTTTTTATTTCAGAGAGGTTTTTGCTAATTTTTCGTCCTTTTATGAATTTTTTTTGGAGTTTTTATAATTTTGTCCTAATTTTGAAGTCTTTAGCTACTTGTGAATTGTTATACTTTTTCAATTTTTTTAATTTTTCTACTGTTGGGAATTTTTTCAAATGTTTGAAACTTATAAATTGGGTTTTTTTTTTATTTCTGAGAGGTTTTTGCTAATTTTTCGACCTTTATTGAATTTTTTTTGGAGTTTTTATAATTTTTTCCTAATTTTGAAGTCTTTAGCTACTTGTGAGTTGGTATAGTTTTTCAATTTTTATAATTTTTCTACTGTTGGGAATTTTTTCAAATTTTTTAAACTTAAAAATATGTTTTTTTTTTATTTCTGAGAGGTTTTCGCTAATTTTTCGAACTTTTTTGAATTTATTTTGGAGTTTTTATAATTTTTTCCTAATTTTGAAGTCTTTAGCTACTTGTGAGTTGTTAAAATTTTTCAATTTTTATAATTTTTCTACTGTTGGGAATTTTTTCAAATTTTTGAAACTTGAAAATAGGGTTTTGTTTTTGATTTCTGAGAGGTTTTTGCTAATTTTTCGACCTTTTTTGAATTTTTTTTTTGAGTTTTTATAATTTTTTCCTAATTTTGAAGTCTTCAGCTACTAGAAAGTAGTTATAGTTTTTCAATTTTTATAATTTTTCTACTTTTGGGAATTTTTTCAAATTTTTGAAACTTAAAAATAGGGTTTTTTTTTATTTCTGAGATGTTTTTGCTAATTTTTCGACCTTTTTTGAATTTTTTTTGGAGTTTTTATAATTTTTTCCTAATTTTGAAGTCTTTAGCTACTTGTGGGGTGTTATAGTTTTTCAATTTTTATAATTTTTCTACTGTTGGGAATTTTTTCAAATTTTTGAAACTTAAAAATATGTTTTTTTTTTTATTTCTAAGAGGATTTGCTAATTTTTCGACCTTTTTGAATTTTTTTTGGAGTTTTTATAATTTTTTCCTAATTTTGAAGTCTTTAGCTACTTTTGAGTTGTTATAGTTTTTCAATTTTTATAATTTTTCTACTGTTGGGAATTTTTTCAAATTTTTGAAACTTAAAAATAGGGTTTTTTTTTTGATTTCTGAGAGGTTTTTGCTAATTTTTCGACCTTTTTTGAATTTTTTTTGGAGTTTTTATAATTTTTTCCTAATTTTGAAGTCTTTAGCTACTTGTGAGTTGTTATAGTTTTTCAATTTTTATAATTTTTCTACTGTTGGGAATTTTTTCAAATTTTTGAAACTTGAAAATAGGGTTTTTTTTTGATTTCTGAGAGGTTTTTGCTAATTTTTCGACCTTTTTTGAATTTTTTTTGCAGTTTTTATAATTTTTTCCTAATTTTGAAGTCTTTAGCTACTTGTGAGTTGTTATAGTTTTTCAATTTTTATAATTTTTCTACTGTTGGGAATTTTTTAAAATTTTTGAAACTTAAAAATAGGGTTTTTTTTTGATTTCTGAGAGGTTTTTGCTAATTTTTCGACCTTTTTTGAATTTTTTTTGGAGTTTTTATAATTTTTTCCTAATTTTGAAGTCTTTAGCTACTTGTGAGTTGTTATAGTTTTTCAATTTTTATAATTTTTCTACTGTTGGGAATTTTTTCAAATTTTTGAAACTTAAAAATAGGGTTTTTTTTTATTTCTGAGATGTTTTTGCTAATTTTTCGACCTTTTTTGAATTTTTTTTGGAGTTTTTATAATTTTTTCCTAATTTTGAAGTCTTTAGCTACTTGTGGGGTTTTATAGTTTTTCAATTTTTATAATTTTTCTACTGTTGGGAATTTTTTCAAATTTTTGAAACTTAAAAATATGTTTTTTTTTTATTTCTAAGAGGATTTGCTAATTTTTCGACCTTTTTGAATTTTTTTTGGAGTTTTTATAATTTTTTCCTAATTTTGAAGTCTTTAGCTACTTTTGAGTTGTTATAGTTTTTCAATTTTTATAATTTTTCTACTGTTGGGAATTTTTTCAAATTTTTGAAACTAAAAAATAGGGGTTTTTTTTTGATTTCTGAGTGGTTTTTGCTAATTTTTCAACCTTTTTTGAATTTTTTTTGGAGTTTTTATAATTTTTTCCTAATTTTGAAGTCTTTAGCTACTTGTGAGTTGTTATAGTTTTTAAATTTTTATAATTTTTCTACTGTTGGGAATTTTTTCAAATTTTTGAAACTTAAAAATAGGGTTTTTTTTTTGATTTCTGAGAGGTTTTTGCTAATTTTTCGACCTTTTTTGAATTTTTTTTGGAGTTTTTATAATTTTTTCCTAATTTTGAAGTCTTTAGCTACTTGTGAGTTGTTATAGTTTTTCAATTTTTATAATTTTTCTACTGTTGGGAATTTTTTCAAATTTTTGAAACTTAAAAATAGGGTTTTTTTTTTGATTTCTGAGAGGTTTTTGCTAATTTTTCGACCTTTTTTGAATTTTTTTTTGAGTTTTTATAATTTTTTCCTAATTTTGAAGTCTTTTGCTACTTGTGAGTTGTTATAGTTTTTCAATTTTTATAATTTTTCTACTGTTGGGAATTTTTTCAAATTTTTGAAACTTGAAAATAGGGTTTTGTTTTTGATTTCTGAAAGGTTTTTGCTAACTTTTCGACCTTTTTTGAATTTTTTTTGGAGTTTTTATAATTTTTTCCTAATTTTGAAGTCCTTAGCTACTTGTGAGTTGTTATAGTTTTTCAATTTTTATAATTTTTTTACTGTTGGGAAGTTTTTTATAATTTTTGAACTTAAAAATAGGGTTTTTTTTTTATTTCTGAAAGGTTTTTGCTAATTTTTCGACCTTTTTTGAATTTTTTTTGGAGTTTTTATAATTTTTTCCTAATTTTGAAGTCTTTAGCTACTTGTAAGTTGTTATAGTTTTTCAATTTTTATAATTTTTCTACTGTTGGGAATTTTTTCAAATTTTTGAAACTTAAAAATAGGGTTTTTTTTTTTATTTCTGAGAGGTTTTTGCTTATTTTCGACCCTTTTTGAATTTTCTTTGGAGTTTTTATGATTTTTTCTTAATTGTTAAGTCTTCAGCTACTTGTAAGTTGTTATAGTTTTTCAATTTTTATAATTTTTCTACTGTTGGGAATTTTTTCAAATTTTTGAAACGTTAAAATAGGGTTTTTTTTTTTGATAATTTTGAAGTCTTTAGCTAATTGTGAATTGGTATAGTTTTTCAATTTTTATAATTTTTCTACTGTTGGGAATTTTTTCAAATTTTTGAAACTTGAAAATAGGGTTTTGTTTTTGATTTCTGAGAGGTTTTTGCTAATTTTTCGACCTTTTTTGAATTTTTTTTGGAGTTTTTATAATTTTTTCCTAATTTTGAAGTCTTCAGCTACTAGAAAGTAGTTATAGTTTTTCAATTTTTATAATTTTTCTACTGTTGGGAATTTTTTCAAATTTTTGAAACTTAAAAATATGTTTTTTTTTTTATTTCTAAGAGGATTTGCTAATTTTTCGACCTTTTTGAATTTTTTTTGGAGTTTTTATAATTTTTTCCTAATTTTGAAGTCTTTAGCTACTTTTGAGTTGTTATAGTTTTTCAATTTTTATAATTTTTCTACTGTTGGGAATTTTTTCAAATTTTTGAAACTTAAAAATAGGGTTTTTTTTTTGATTTCTGAGAGGTTTTTGCTAATTTTTCGACCTTTTTTGAATTTTTTTTGGAGTTTTTATAATTTTTTCCTAATTTTGAAGTCTTTAGCTACTTGTGAGTTGTTATAGTTTTTCAATTTTTATAATTTTTCTACTGTTGGGAATTTTTTCAAATTTTTGAAACTTGAAAATAGGGTTTTTTTTTGATTTCTGAGAGGTTTTTGCTAATTTTTCGACCTTTTTTGAATTTTTTTTGCAGTTTTTATAATTTTTTCCTAATTTTGAAGTCTTTAGCTACTTGTGAGTTGTTATAGTTTTTCAATTTTTATAATTTTTCTACTGTTGGGAATTTTTTAAAATTTTTGAAACTTAAAAATAGGGTTTTTTTTTGATTTCTGAGAGGTTTTTGCTAATTTTTCGACCTTTTTGAATTTTTTTTGGAGTTTTTATAATTTTTTCCTAATTTTGAAGTCTTTAGCTACTTGTGAGTTGTTATAGTTTTTCAATTTTTATAATTTTTCTACTGTTGGGAATTTTTTCAAATTTTTGAAACTTAAAAATAGGGTTTTTTTTTATTTCTGAGATGTTTTTGCTAATTTTTCGACCTTTTTTGAATTTTTTTTGGAGTTTTTATAATTTTTTCCTAATTTTGAAGTCTTTAGCTACTTGTGGGGTTTTATAGTTTTTCAATTTTTATAATTTTTCTACTGTTGGGAATTTTTTCAAATTTTTGAAACTTAAAAATATGTTTTTTTTTTATTTCTAAGAGGATTTGCTAATTTTTCGACCTTTTTGAATTTTTTTTGGAGTTTTTATAATTTTTTCCTAATTTTGAAGTCTTTAGCTACTTTTGAGTTGTTATAGTTTTTCAATTTTTATAATTTTTCTACTGTTGGGAATTTTTTCAAATTTTTGAAACTAAAAAATAGGGGTTTTTTTTTGATTTCTGAGAGGTTTTTGCTAATTTTTCAACCTTTTTTGAATTTTTTTTGGAGTTTTTATAATTTTTTCCTAATTTTGAAGTCTTTAGCTACTTGTGAGTTGTTATAGTTTTTCAATTTTTATAATTTTTCTACTGTTGGGAATTTTTTCAAATTTTTGAAACTTAAAAATAGGGTTTTTTTTTTGATTTCTGAGAGGTTTTTGCTAATTTTTCGACCTTTTTTGAATTTTTTTTGGAGTTTTTATAATTTTTTCCTAATTTTGAAGTCTTTAGCTACTTGTGAGTTGTTATAGTTTTTCAATTTTTATAATTTTTCTACTGTTGGGAATTTTTTCAAATTTTTGAAACTTAAAAATAGGGTTTTTTTTTTGATTTCTGAGAGGTTTTTGCTAATTTTTCGACCTTTTTTGAATTTTTTTTTGAGTTTTTATAATTTTTTCCTAATTTTGAAGTCTTTTGCTACTTGTGAGTTGTTATAGTTTTTCAATTTTTATAATTTTTCTACTGTTGGGAATTTTTTCAAATTTTTGAAACTTGAAAATAGGGTTTTGTTTTTGATTTCTGAGAGGTTTTTGCTAATTTTTCGACCTTTTTTGAATTTTTTTTTGAGTTTTTATAATTTTTTCCTAATTTTGAAGTCTTTAGCTACTAGAAAGTAGTTATAATTTTTCAATTTTTATAATTTTTCTACTGTTGGGAGTTTTTTCAAATTTTTGAAACTTAAAAATAGGGTTTTTTTTTATTTCTAAGAGGTGTTTGCTAATTTTTCGACCTTTTTTGAATTTTTTTTGGAGTTTGAAAATTAAAAATATGGTTTTTTTTTTGATTTCTGAGAGGTTTTTGCTAATTTTTCGACCTTTTTAAATTTTTTTTGGAGTTTTTATATTTTTTTTCCTAATTTTGAAGTCTTTAGCTACTTGTGAGTTGTTATAGTTTTTCAATTTATATAATTTTTCTACTGTTGGGACATTTTTCAAATTTTTGAATCTTTAAAATAGGGTTTTTTTTTGATTTCTAAGAGGTGTTTGCTAATTTTTCGACCTTTTTTGAATTTTTTTTGGAGTTTTTATAATTTTTTCCTAATTTTGAAGTCTTTAGCTACTTGTGAGTTGTTATAGTTTTTCAATTTTTATAATTTTTCTACTGTTGGGACTTTTTTCAAATTTTTGAAACTTAAAAATTGGGATTTTTTTTTGATTTCTGAGAGGTTTTTGCTAATTTTTCGACCTTTTTTGAATTTTTTTTGGAGTTTTTATAATTTTTTCCTAATTTTGAAGTCTTTAGCTACTTGTGAGTTGTTATAGTTTTTCAATTTTTATAATTTTTCTACTGTTGGGAATTTTTTCAAATTTTTGAAACTGAAAAATAGGGTTTTTTTTTTGATTTCTGAGAGGTTTTTGCTAATTTTTCGACCTTTTTTGAATTTTTTTTGGAGTTTTTATAATTTTTTCCTAATTTTGAAGTCTTTAGCTACTTGTGAGTTGTTATAGTTTTTCAATTTTTATAATTTTTCTACTGTTGGGACATTTTTCAAATTTTTGAAACGTTAAAATAGGGTTTTTTTTTTTGATTTCTAAGAGGTGTTTGCTAATTTTTCGACCTTTTTTGAATTTTTTTTTTAAGTTTTTATAATTTTTTCCTAATTTTGAAGTCTTTAGCTAATTGTGAATTGGTATAGTTTTTCAATTTTTATAATTTTTCTACTGTTGGGAATTTTTTCAAATTTTTGAAACTTGAAAATAGGGTTTTGTTTTTGATTTCTGAGAGGTTTTTGCTAATTTTTCGACCTTTTTTGAATTTTTTTTTTGAGTTTTTATAATTTTTTCCTAATTTTGAAGTCTTCAGCTACTAGAAAGTAGTTATAGTTTTTCAATTTTTATAATTTTTCTACTTTTGGGAATTTTTTCAAATTTTTGAAACTTAAAAATAGGGTTTTTTTTTATTTCTGAGATGTTTTTGCTAATTTTTCGACCTTTTTTGAATTTTTTTTGGAGTTTTTATAATTTTTTCCTAATTTTGAAGTCTTTAGCTACTTGTGAGTTGTTATAGTTTTTCAATTTTTATAATTTTTCTACTGTTGGGAATTTTTTCAAATTTTTGAAACTTGAAAATAGGGTTTTGTTTTTGATTTCTGAGAGGTTTTTGCTAATTTTTCGACCTTTTTTGAATTTTTTTTGGAGTTTTTATAATTTTTTCCTAATTTTGAAGTCTTTAGCTACTTGTGAGTTGTTATAGTTTTTCAATTTTTATAATTTTTCTACTGTTGGGAATTTTTTCAAATTTTTGAAACTTAAAAATAGGGTTTTTTTTATTTCTGAGATGTTTTTGCTAATTTTTCGACCTTTTATGAATTTTTTTTGGAGTTTTTATAATTTTTTCCTAATTTTGAAGTCTTTAGCTACTTGTGGGGTGTTATAGTTTTTCAATTTTTATAATTTTTCTACTGTTGGGAATTTTTTCAAATTTTTGAAACTTAAAAATATGTTTTTTTTTATATTTCTAAGAGGATTTGCTAATTTTTCGACCTTTTTGAATTTTTTTTGGAGTTTTTATAATTTTTTCCTAATTTTGAAGTCTTTAGCTACTTGTGAGTTGTTATAGTTTTTCAATTTTTATAATTTTTCTACTGTTGGGAATATTTTCAAATTTTTGAAACTGAAAAATATGGTTTTTTTTTTGATTTCTGAGAGGTTTTTGCTAATTTTTCGACCTTTTTTGAATTCTTTTTGGAGTTTTTATAATTTTTTCCTAATTTTGAAGTCTTTAGCTACTTGTGAGTTGTAATAGTTTTTCAATTTTTATAATTTTTCTACTGTTGGGAGTTTTTTCAAATTTTTGAAACTTAAAAATAGGGTTTTTTTTTTATTTCTGAGAGGTTTTTGCTAATTTTTCGACCTTTTTTGAATTTTTTTTGGAGTTTGAAAATTAAAAATAGGGTTTTTTTTTTTGATTTCTGAGAGGTTTTTGCTAATTTTTCGACCTTTTTTGAATTTTTTTTGGAGTTTTTATAATTTTTTCCTAATTTTGAAGTCTTTAGCTACTTGTGAGTTGTTATAGTTTTTCAATTTTTATAATTTTTCTACTGTTGGGACATTTTTCAAATTTTTGAAACTTTAAAATAGGGTTTTTTTTTTTGATTTCTAAGAGGTGTTTGCTAATTTTTCGACCTTTTTTGAATTTTTTTTTTAAGTTTTTATAATTTTTTCCTAATTTTGAAGTCTTTAGCTAATTGTGAATTGGTATAGTTTTTCAATTTTTATAATTTTTCTACTGTTGGGAATTTTTTCAAATTTTTGAAACTTGAAAATAGGGTTTTGTTTTTGATTTCTGAGAGGTTTTTGCTAATTTTTCGACCTTTTTTGAATTTTTTTTTTGAGTTTTTATAATTTTTTCCTAATTTTGAAGTCTTCAGCTACTAGAAAGTAGTTATAGTTTTTCAATTTTTATAATTTTTCTACTTTTGGGAATTTTTTCAAATTTTTGAAACTTAAAAATAGGGTTTTTTTTTATTTCTGAGATGTTTTTGCTAATTTTTCGACCTTTTTTGAATTTTTTTTGGAGTTTTTATAATTTTTTCCTAATTTTGAAGTCTTTAGCTACTTGTGAGTTGTTATAGTTTTTCAATTTTTATAATTTTTCTACTGTTGGGAATTTTTTCAAATTTTTGAAACTTGAAAATAGGGTTTTGTTTTTGATTTCTGAGAGGTTTTTGCTAATTTTTCGACCTTTTTTGAATTTTTTTTGGAGTTTTTATAATTTTTTCCTAATTTTGAAGTCTTTAGCTACTTGTGAGTTGTTATAGTTTTTCAATTTTTATAATTTTTCTACTGTTGGGAATTTTTTCAAATTTTTGAAACTTAAAAATAGGGTTTTTTTTTATTTCTGAGATGTTTTTGCTAATTTTTCGACCTTTTTTGAATTTTTTTTGGAGTTTTTATAATTTTTTCCTAATTTTGAAGTCTTTAGCTACTTGTGGGGTGTTATAGTTTTTCAATTTTTATAATTTTTCTACTGTTGGGAATTTTTTCAAATTTTTGAAACTTAAAAATATGTTTTTTTTTTTATTTCTAAGAGGATTTGCTAATTTTTCGACCTTTTTGAATTTTTTTTGGAGTTTTTATAATTTTTTCCTAATTTTGAAGTCTTTAGCTACTTGTGAGTTGTTATAGTTTTTCAATTTTTATAATTTTTCTACTGTTGGGAATATTTTCAAATTTTTGAAACTGAAAAATATGGTTTTTTTTTTGATTTCTGAGAGGTTTTTGCTAATTTTTCGACCTTTTTTGAATTCTTTTTGGAGTTTTTATAATTTTTTCCTAATTTTGAAGTCTTTAGCTACTTGTGAGTTGTAATAGTTTTTCAATTTTTATAATTTTTCTACTGTTGGGAATTTTTTCAAATTTTTGAAACTTAAAAATAGGGTTTTTTTTTGATTTCTGAGAGGTTTTTGCTAATTTTTCGACCTTTTTTGAATTTTTTTTGGAGTTTGAAAATTAAAAATAGGGTTTTTTTTTTGATTTCTGAGAGGTTTTTGCTAATTTTTCGACCTTTTTAAATTTTTTTTGGAGTTTTTATAATTTTTTCCTAATTTTGAAGTCTTTAGCTACTTGTGAGTTGTTATAGTTTTTCAATTTTTATAATTTTTCTACTGTTGGGACTTTTTTCAAATTTTTGAAACTTAAAAATTGGGATTTTTTTTTGATTTCTGAGAGGTTTTTGCTAATTTTTCGACCTTTTTTGAATTTTTTTTGGAGTTTTTATAATTTTTTCCTAATTTTGAAGTCTTTAGCTACTTGTGAGTTGTTATAGTTTTTCAATTTTTATAATTTTTCTACTGTTGGGAATTTTTTCAAATTTTTGAAACTTAAAAATAGTGTTTTTGTTTTTGATTTCTGAGAGGTTTTTGCTAATTTTTCGACCTTTTTTGAATTTTTTTTGGAGTTTTTATAATTTTTTCCTAATTTTGAAGTCTTTAGCTACTAGAAAGTAGTTATAATTTTTCAATTTTTATAATTTTTCTACTGTTGGGAGTTTTTTCAAATTTTTGAAACTTAAAAATAGGGTTTTTTTTTATTTCTAAGAGGTGTTTGCTAATTTTTCGACCTTTTTTGAATTTTTTTTGGAGTTTGAAAATTAAAAATAGGGTTTTTTTTTTGATTTCTGAGAGGTTTTTGCTAATTTTTCGACCTTTTTAAATTTTTTTTGGAGTTTTTATATTTTTTTTCCTAATTTTGAAGTCTTTAGCTACTTGTGAGTTGTTATAGTTTTTCAATTTATATAATTTTTCTACTGTTGGGACATTTTTCAAATTTTTGAAACTTTAAAATAGGGTTTTTTTTTTTGATTTCTAAGAGGTGTTTGCTAATTTTTCGACCTTTTTTGAATTTTTTTTGGAGTTTTTATAATTTTTTCCTAATTTTGAAGTCTTTAGCTACTTGTGAGTTGTTATAGTTTTTCAATTTTTATAATTTTTCTACTGTTGGGACTTTTTTCAAATTTTTGAAACTTAAAAATTGGGATTTTTTTTTGATTTCTGAGAGGTTTTTGCTAATTTTTCGACCTTTTTTGAATTTTTTTTGGAGTTTTTATAATTTTTTCCTAATTTTGAAGTCTTTAGCTACTTGTGAGTTGTTATAGTTTTTCAATTTTTATAATTTTTCTACTGTTGGGAATTTTTTCAAATTTTTGAAACTGAAAAATAGGGTTTTTTTTTTGATTTCTGAGAGGTTTTTGCTAATTTTTCGACCTTTTTTGAATTTTTTTTGGAGTTTTTATAATTTTTTCCTAATTTTGAAGTCTTTAGCTACTTGTGAGTTGTTATAGTTTTTCAATTTTTATAATTTTTCTACTGTTGGGACATTTTTCAAATTTTTGAAACTTTAAAATAGGGTTTTTTTTTT
This sequence comes from Meiosimyza decipiens, assembly GCA_963680825.1. Taxonomy (NCBI): domain Eukaryota; kingdom Metazoa; phylum Arthropoda; class Insecta; order Diptera; family Lauxaniidae; genus Meiosimyza; species Meiosimyza decipiens. Next base: position 74,367,587 of record OY804258.1, on the reverse strand, counting down.
TGATTTCTAAGAGGTGTTTGCTAATTTTTCGACCTTTTTTGAATTTTTTTTTTAAGTTTTTATAATTTTTTCCTAATTTTGAAGTCTTTAGCTAATTGTGAATTGGTATAGTTTTTCAATTTTTATAATTTTTCTACTGTTGGGAATTTTTTCAAATTTTTGAAACTTGAAAATAGGGTTTTGTTTTTGATTTCTGAGAGGTTTTTGCTAATTTTTCGACCTTTTTTGAATTTTTTTTTTGAGTTTTTATAATTTTTTCCTAATTTTGAAGTCTTCAGCTACTAGAAAGTAGTTATAGTTTTTCAATTTTTATAATTTTTCTACTTTTGGGAATTTTTTCAAATTTTTGAAACTTAAAAATAGGGTTTTTTTTTATTTCTGAGATGTTTTTGCTAATTTTTCGACCTTTTTTGAATTTTTTTTGGAGTTTTTATAATTTTTTCCTAATTTTGAAGTCTTTAGCTACTTGTGAGTTGTTATAGTTTTTCAATTTTTATAATTTTTCTACTGTTGGGAATTTTTTCAAATTTTTGAAACTTGAAAATAGGGTTTTGTTTTTGATTTCTGAGAGGTTTTTGCTAATTTTTCGACCTTTTTTGAATTTTTTTTGGAGTTTTTATAATTTTTTCCTAATTTTGAAGTCTTTAGCTACTTGTGAGTTGTTATAGTTTTTCAATTTTTATAATTTTTCTACTGTTGGGAATTTTTTCAAATTTTTGAAACTTAAAAATAGGGTTTTTTTTTATTTCTGAGATGTTTTTGCTAATTTTTCGACCTTTTTTGAATTTTTTTTGGAGTTTTTATAATTTTTTCCTAATTTTGAAGTCTTTAGCTACTTGTGGGGTGTTATAGTTTTTCAATTTTTATAATTTTTCTACTGTTGGGAATTTTTTCAAATTTTTGAAACTTAAAAATATGTTTTTTTTTTTATTTCTAAGAGGATTTGCTAATTTTTCGACCTTTTTGAATTTTTTTTGGAGTTTTTATAATTTTTTCCTAATTTTGAAGTCTTTAGCTACTTGTGAGTTGTTATAGTTTTTCAATTTTTATAATTTTTCTACTGTTGGGAATATTTTCAAATTTTTGAAACTGAAAAATATGGTTTTTTTTTTGATTTCTGAGAGGTTTTTGCTAATTTTTCGACCTTTTTTGAATTCTTTTTGGAGTTTTTATAATTTTTTCCTAATTTTGAAGTCTTTAGCTACTTGTGAGTTGTAATAGTTTTTCAATTTTTATAATTTTTCTACTGTTGGGAATTTTTTCAAATTTTTGAAACTTAAAAATAGGGTTTTTTTTTGATTTCTGAGAGGTTTTTGCTAATTTTTCGACCTTTTTTGAATTTTTTTTGGAGTTTGAAAATTAAAAATAGGGTTTTTTTTTTTGATTTCTGAGAGGTTTTTGCTAATTTTTCGACCTTTTTAAATTTTTTTTGGAGTTTTTATAATTTTTTCCTAATTTTGAAGTCTTTAGCTACTTGTGAGTTGTTATAGTTTTTCAATTTTTATAATTTTTCTACTGTTGGGACTTTTTTCAAATTTTTGAAACTTAAAAATTGGGATTTTTTTTTGATTTCTGAGAGGTTTTTGCTAATTTTTCGACCTTTTTTGAATTTTTTTTGGAGTTTTTATAATTTTTTCCTAATTTTGAAGTCTTTAGCTACTTGTGAGTTGTTATAGTTTTTCAATTTTTATAATTTTTCTACTGTTGGGAATTTTTTCAAATTTTTGAAACTGAAAAATAGGGTTTTTTTTTTGATTTCTGAGAGGTTTTTGCTAATTTTTCGACCTTTTTTGAATTTTTTTTGGAGTTTTTATAATTTTTTCCTAATTTTGAAGTCTTTAGCTACTTGTGAGTTGTAATAGTTTTTCAATTTTTATAATTTTTCTACTGTTGGGACATTTTTCAAATTTTTGAAACTTAAAAATAGGGTTTTTGTTTTTGATTTCTGAGAGGTGTTTGCTAATTTTTCGACCTTTTTTGAATTTTTTTTGGAGTTTTTATAATTTTTTCCTAATTTTGAAGTCTTTAGCTACTTGCGAGTTGTCATAGTTTTTCAATTTTTATAATTTTTCTACTGTTGGGACATTTTTCAAATTTTTGAAACTTTAAAATAGGGTTTTTTTTTTTGATTTCTAAGAGGTGTTTGCTAATTTTTCGACCTTTTTTGAATTTTTTTTTTAAGTTTTTATAATTTTTTCCTAATTTTGAAGTCTTTAGCTACTTGTGAGTTGTTATAGTTTTTCAATTTTTATAATTTTTCTACTGTTGGGAATTTTTTCAAATTTTTGAAACTTAAAAATAGGGTTTTTTTTATTTCAGAGAGGTTTTTGCTAATTTTTCGACCTTTTATGAATTTTTTTTGGAGTTTTTATAATTTTTTCCTAATTTTGAAGTCTTTAGCTACTTGTGAATTGTTATACTTTTTCAATTTTTTTTAATTTTTCTACTGTTGGGAATTTTTTCAAATGTTTGAAACTTATAAATTGGGTTTTTTTTTTATTTCTGAGAGGTTTTTGCTAATTTTGCGACCTTTATTGAATTTTTTTTGGAGTTTTTATAATTTTTTCCTAATTTTGAAGTCTTTAGCTACTTGTGAGTTGGTATAGTTTTTCAATTTTTATAATTTTTCTACTGTTGGGAATTTTTTCAAATTTTTGAAACTTAAAAATAGGGTTTTTTTTTATTTCTGAGAGGTTTTCGCTAATTTTTCGAACTTTTTTGAATTTATTTTGAAGTTTTTATAATTTTTTCCTAATTTTGAAGTCTTTAGCTACTTGTGAGTTGTTATAGTTTTTCAATTTTTATAATTTTTCTACTGTTGGGAATTTTTTCAAATTTTTGAAACTTGAAAATAGGGTTTTCTTTTTGATTTCTGAGAGGTTTTTGCTAATTTTTCGACCTTTTTTGAATTTTTTTTTTGAGTTTTTATAATTTTTTCCTAATTTTGAAGTCTTCAGCTACTAGAAAGTAATTATAGTTTTTCAATTTTTATAATTTTTCTACTTTTGGGAATTTTTTCAAATTTTTGAAACTTAAAAATATGGTTTTTTTTTATTTCTGAGATGTTTTTGCTAATTTTTCGACCTTTTTTGAATTTTTTTTGGAGTTTTTATAATTTTTTCCTAATTTTGAAGTCTTTAGCTACTTGTGGGGTGTTATAGTTTTTCAATTTTTATAATTTTTCTTCTGTTGGGAATTTTTTCAAATTTTTGAAACTTAAAAATATGTTTTTTTTTTATTTCTAAGAGGATTTGCTAATTTTTCGACCTTTTTGAATTTTTTTTGGAGTTTTTATAATTTTTTCCTAATTTTGAAGTCTTTAGCTACTTTTGAGTTGTTATAGTTTTTCAATTTTTATAATTTTTCTACTGTTGGGAATTTTTTCAAATTTTTGAAACTAAAAAATAGGGGTTTTTTTTTTGATTTCTGAGAGGTTTTTGCTAATTTTTCAACCTTTTTTGAATTTTTTTTGGAGTTTTTATAATTTTTTCCTAATTTTGAAGTCTTTAGCTACTTGTGAGTTGTTATAGTTTTTCAATTTTTATAATTTTTCTACTGTTGGGAATTTTTTCAAATTTTTGAAACTTAAAAATAGGGTTTTTTTTTGATTTCTGAGAGGTTTTTGCTAATTTTTCGACCTTTTTTGAATTTTTTTTGGAGTTTTTATAATTTTTTCCTAATTTTGAAGTCTTTAGCTACTTGTGAGTTGTTATAGTTTTTCAATTTTTATAATTTTTCTACTGTTGGGAATTTTTTCAAATTTTTGAAACTTGAAAATAGGGTTTTGTTTTTGATTTCTGAGAGGTTTTTGCTAATTTTTCGACCTTTTTTGAATTTTTTTTGGAGTTTTTATAATTTTTTCCTAATTTTGAAGTCTTTAGCTACTTGTGAGTTGTTATAGTTTTTCAATTTTTATAATTTTTCTACTGTTGGGAATTTTTTCAAATTTTTGAAACTAAAAAATAGGGGTTTTTTTTTGATTTCGAGAGGTTTTTGCTAATTTTTCAACCTTTTTTGAATTTTTTTTGGAGTTTTTATAATTTTTTCCTAATTTTGAAGTCTTTAGCTACTTGTGAGTTGTTATAGTTTTTCAATTTTTATAATTTTTCTACTGTTGGGAACTTTTTCAAATTTTTGAAACTGAAAAATAGGGTTTTTTTTTTGATTTCTGAGAGGTTTTTGCTAATTTTTCGACCTTTTTTGAATTTTTTTTGGAGTTTTTATAATTTTTTCCTAATTTTGACGTCTTTAGCTACTTGTGAGTTGTTATAGTTTTTCAATTTTTATAATTTTTCTACTGTTGGGAATTTTTTCAAATTTTTGAAACTTAAAAATAGGGTTTTTTTTTGATTTCTGAGAGGTTTTTGCTAATTTTTCGACCTTTTTTGAATTTTTTTTGGAGTTTTTATAATTTTTTCCTAATTTTGAAGTCTTTAGCTACTTGTGAGTTGTTATAGTTTTTCAATTTTTATAATTGTTCTACTATTGGGAATTTTTTCAAATTTTTGAAACTTAAAAATAGGGTTTTGTTTTTGATTTCTGAGAGGTTTTTGCTAATTTTTCGACCTTTTTTGAATTTTTTTTGGAGTTTTTATAATTTTTTCCTAATTTTGAAGTCTTTAGCTACTTGTGAGTTGTTATAGTTTTTCAATTTTTATAATTTTTCTACTGTTGGGAATTTTTGAAACTTGAAAATAGTGTTTTGTTTTTGATTTCTGAGAGGTTTTTGCTAATTTTTCGACCTTTTTTGAATTTTTTTTTGAGTTTTTATAATTTTTTCCTAATTTTGAAGTCTTTAGCTACTAGAAAGTAGTTATAATTTTTCAATTTTTATAATTTTTCTACTGTTGGGAGTTTTTTCAAATTTTTGAAACTTAAAAATAGGGTTTTTTTTTATTTCTAAGAGGTGTTTGCTAATTTTTCGACCTTTTTTGAATTTTTTTTGGAGTTTGAAAATTAAAAATAGGGTTTTTTTTTTGATTTCTGAGAGGTTTTTGCTAATTTTTCGACCTTTTTAAATTTTTTTTGGAGTTTTTATATTTTTTTTCCTAATTTTGAAGTCTTTAGCTACTTGTGAGTTGTTATAGTTTTTCAATTTATATAATTTTTCTACTGTTGTTACATTTTTCAAATTTTTGAAACTTTAAAATAGGGTTTTTTTTTTTGATTTCTATGAGGTGTTTGCTAATTTTTCGACCTTTTTTGAATTTTTTTTGGAGTTTTTATAATTTTTTCCTAATTTTGAAGTCTTTAGCTACTTGTGAGTTGTTATAGTTTTTCAATTTTTATAATTTTTCTACTGTTGGGACTTTTTTCAAATTTTTGAAACTTAAAAATTGGGATTTTTTTTTGATTTCTGAGAGGTTTTTGCTAATTTTTCGACCTTTTTTGAATTTTTTTTGGAGTTTTTATAATTTTTTCCTAATTTTGAAGTCTTTAGCTACTTGTGAGTTGTTATAGTTTTTCAATTTTTATAATTTTTCTACTGTTGGGAATTTTTTCAAATTTTTGAAACTGAAAAATAGGGTTTTTTTTTTGATTTCTGAGAGGTTTTTGCTAATTTTTCGACCTTTTTTGAATTTTTTTTGGAGTTTTTATAATTTTTTCCTAATTTTGAAGTCTTTAGCTACTTGTGAGTTGTTATAGTTTTTCAATTTTTATAATTTTTCTACTGTTGGGACATTTTTCAAATTTTTGAAACTTTAAAATAGGGTTTTTTTTTTTGATTTCTAAGAGGTGTTTGCTAATTTTTCGACCTTTTTTGAATTTTTTTTTTAAGTTTCTATAATTTTTTCCTAATTTTGAAGTCTTTAGCTAATTGTGAATTGGTATAGTTTTTCAATTTTTATAATTTTTCTACTGTTGGGAATTTTTTCAAATTTTTGAAACTTGAAAATAGGGTTTTGTTTTTGATTTCTGAGAGGTTTTTGCTAATTTTTCGACCTTTTTTGAATTTTTTTTTTGAGTTTTTATAATTTTTTCCTAATTTTGAAGTCTTCAGCTACTAGAAAGTAGTTATAGTTTTTCAATTTTTATAATTTTTCTACTTTTGGGAATTTTTTCAAATTTTTGAAACTTAAAAATAGGGTTTTTTTTTATTTCTGAGATGTTTTTGCTAATTTTTCGACCTTTTTTGAATTTTTTTTGGAGTTTTTATAATTTTTTCCTAATTTTGAAGTCTTTAGCTACTTGTGGGGTGTTATAGTTTTTCAATTTTTATAATTTTTCTACTGTTGGGAATTTTTTCAAATTTTTGAAACTTAAAAATATGTTTTTTTTTTTATTTCTAAGAGGATTTGCTAATTTTTCGACCTTTTTGAATTTTTTTTGGAGTTTTTATAATTTTTTCCTAATTTTGAAGTCTTTAGCTACTTGTGAGTTGTTATAGTTTTTCAATTTTTATAATTTTTCTACTGTTGGGAATATTTTCAAATTTTTGAAACTGAAAAATATGGTTTTTTTTTTGATTTCTGAGAGGTTTTTGCTAATTTTTCGACCTTTTTTGAATTCTTTTTGGAGTTTTTATAATTTTTTCCTAATTTTGAAGTCTTTAGCTACTTGTGAGTTGTAATAGTTTTTCAATTTTTATAATTTTTCTACTGTTGGGAATTTTTTCAAATTTTTGAAACTTAAAAATAGGGTTTTTTTTTGATTTCTGAGAGGTTTTTGCTAATTTTTCGACCTTTTTTGAATTTTTTTTGGAGTTTGAAAATTAAAAATAGGGTTTTTTTTTTGATTTCTGAGAGGTTTTTGCTAATTTTTCGACCTTTTTAAATTTTTTTTGGAGTTTTTATAATTTTTTCCTAATTTTGAAGTCTTTAGCTACTTGTGAGTTGTTATAGTTTTTCAATTTTTATAATTTTTCTACTGTTGGGACTTTTTTCAAATTTTTGAAACTTAAAAATAGGGATTTTTTTTTGATTTCTGAGAGGTTTTTGCTAATTTTTCGACCTTTTTTGAATTTTTTTTGGAGTTTTTATAATTTTTTCCTAATTTTGAAGTCTTTAGCTACTTGTGAGTTGTTATAGTTTTTCAATTTTTATAATTTTTCTACTGTTGGGAATTTTTTCAAATTTTTGAAACTTAAAAATAGTGTTTTTGTTTTTGATTTCTGAGAGGTTTTTGCTATTTTTTCGACCTTTTTTGAATTTTTTTTGGAGTTTTTATAATTTTTTCCTAATTTTGAAGTCTTTAGCTACTAGAAAGTAGTTATAATTTTTCAATTTTTATAATTTTTCTACTGTTGGGAGTTTTTTCAAATTTTTGAAACTTAAAAATAGGGTTTTTTTTTATTTCTAAGAGGTGTTTGCTAATTTTTCGACCTTTTTTGAATTTTTTTTGGAGTTTGAAAATTAAAAATAGGGTTTTTTTTTTGATTTCTGAGAGGTTTTTGCTAATTTTTCGACCTTTTTTGAATTTTTTTTGGAGTTTTTATAATTTTTTCCTAATTTTGAAGTCTTTAGCTACTTGTGGGGTGTTATAGTTTTTCAATTTTTATAATTTTTCTACTGTTGGGAATTTTTTCAAATTTTTGAAACTTAAAAATAGGGTTTTTTTTTATTTCTGAGATGTTTTTGCTAATTTTTCGACCTTTTTTGAATTTTTTTTGGAGTTTTTATAATTTTTTCATAATTTTGAAGTCTTTAGCTACTTGTGGGGTGTTATAGTTTTTCAATTTTTATAATTTTTCTACTGTTGGGAATTTTTTCAAATTTTTGAAACTTAAAAATATGTTTTTTTTTTTATTTCTAAGAGGATTTGCTAATTTTTCGACCTTTTTGAATTTTTTTTGGAGTTTTTATAATTTTTTCCTAATTTTGAAGTCTTTAGCTACTTGTGAGTTGTTATAGTTTTTCAATTTTTATAATTTTTCTACTGTTGGGAATATTTTCAAATTTTTGAAACTGAAAAATATGGTTTTTTTTTTGATTTCTGAGAGGTTTTTGCTAATTTTTCGACCTTTTTTGAATTCTTTTTGGAGTTTTTATAATTTTTTCCTAATTTTGAAGTCTTTAGCTACTTGTGAGTTGTAATAGTTTTTCAATTTTTATAATTTTTCTACTGTTGGGAATTTTTTCAAATTTTTGAAACTTAAAAATATGTTTTTTTTTTGATTTCTGAGAGGTTTTTGCTAATTTTTCGACCTTTTTTGAATTTTTTTTGGAGTTTGAAAATTAAAAATAGGGTTTTTTTTTTTGATTTCTGAGAGGTTTTTGCTAATTTTTCGACCTTTTTAAATTTTTTTTGGAGTTTTTATAATTTTTTCCTAATTTTGAAGTCTTTAGCTACTTGTGAGTTGTTATAGTTTTTCAATTTTTATAATTTTTCTACTGTTGGGACTTTTTTCAAATTTTTGAAACTTAAAAATTGGGATTTTTTTTTGATTTCTGAGAGGTTTTTGCTAATTTTTCGACCTTTTTTGAATTTTTTTTGGAGTTTTTATAATTTTTTCCTAATTTTGAAGTCTTTAGCTACTTGTGAGTTGTTATAGTTTTTCAATTTTTATAATTTTTCTACTGTTGGGAATTTTTTCAAATTTTTGAAACTGAAAAATAGGGTTTTTTTTTTGATTTCTGAGAGGTTTTTGCTAATTTTTCGACCTTTTTTGAATTTTTTTTGGAGTTTTTATAATTTTTTCCTAATTTTGAAGTCTTTAGCTACTTGTGAGTTGTTATAGTTTTTCAATTTTTATAATTTTTCTACTGTTGGGACATTTTTCAAATTTTTGAAACTTAAAAATAGGGTTTTTGTTTTTGATTTCTGAGAGGTGTTTGCTAATTTTTCGACCTTTTTTGAATTTTTTTTGGAGTTTTTATAATTTTTTCCTAATTTTGAAGTCTTTAGCTACTTGTGAGTTGTCATAGTTTTTCAATTTTTATAATTTTTCTACTGTTGGGACATTTTTCAAATTTTTGAAACTTTAAAATAGGGTTTTTTTTTTTGATTTCTAAGAGGTGTTTGCTAATTTTTCGACCTTTTTTGAATTTTTTTTTTAAGTTTTTATAATTTTTTCCTAATTTTGAAGTCTTTAGCTACTTGTGAGTTGTTATAGTTTTTCAATTTTTATAATTTTTCTACTGTTGGGAATTTTTTCAAATTTTTGAAACTTAAAAATAGGGTTTTTTTTATTTCAGAGAGGTTTTTGCTAATTTTTCGACCTTTTATGAATTTTTTTTGGAGTTTTTATAATTTTTTCCTAATTTTGAAGTCTTTAGCTACTTGTGAATTGTTATAATTTTTCAATTTTTTTAATTTTTCTACTGTTGGGAATTTTTTCAAATGTTTGAAACTTATAAATTGGGTTTTTTTTTTATTTCTGAGAGGTTTTTGCTAATTTTGCGACCTTTATTGAATTTTTTTTGGAGTTTTTATAATTTTTTCCTAATTTTGAAGTCTTTAGCTACTTGTGAGTTGGTATAGTTTTTCAATTTTTATAATTTTTCTACTGTTGGGAATTTTTTCAAATTTTTGAAACTTAAAAATAGGGTTTTTTTTTATTTCTGAGAGGTTTTCGCTAATTTTTCGAACTTTTTTGAATTTATTTTGAAGTTTTTATAATTTTTTCCTAATTTTGAAGTCTTTAGCTACTTGTGAGTTGTTATAGTTTTTCAATTTTTATAATTTTTCTACTGTTGGGAATTTTTTCAAATTTTTGAAACTTGAAAATAGGGTTTTCTTTTTGATTTCTGAGAGGTTTTTGCTAATTTTTCGACCTTTTTTGAATTTTTTTTTTGAGTTTTTATAATTTTTTCCTAATTTTGAAGTCTTCAGCTACTAGAAAGTAGTTATAGTTTTTCAATTTTTATAATTTTTCTACTTTTGGGAATTTTTTCAAATTTTTGAAACTTAAAAATATGGTTTTTTTTTATTTCTGAGATGTTTTTGCTAATTTTTCGACCTTTTTTGAATTTTTTTTGGAGTTTTTATAATTTTTTCCTAATTTTGAAGTCTTTAGCTACTTGTGGGGTGTTATAGTTTTTCAATTTTTATAATTTTTCTACTGTTGGGAATTTTTTCAAATTTTTGAAACTTAAAAATATGTTTTTTTTTTATTTCTAAGAGGATTTGCTAATTTTTCGACCTTTTTGAATTTTTTTTGGAGTTTTTATAATTTTTTCCTAATTTTGAAGTCTTTAGCTACTTTTGAGTTGTTATAGTTTTTCAATTTTTATAATTTTTCTACTGTTGGGAATTTTTTCAAATTTTTGAAACTAAAAAATAGGGGTTTTTTTTTGATTTCTGAGAGGTTTTTGCTAATTTTTCAACCTTTTTTGAATTTTTTTTGGAGTTTTTATAATTTTTTCATTATTTTGAAGTCTTTAGCTACTTGTGAGTTGTTATAGTTTTTCAATTTTTATAATTTTTCTACTGTTGGGAATTTTTTCAAATTTTTGAAACTTGAAAATAGGGTTTTTTTTTTGATTTCTGAGAGGTTTTTGCTAATTTTTCGACCTTTTTTGAATTTTTTTTGGAGTTTTTATAATTTTTTCCTAATTTTGAAGTCTTTAGCTACTTGTGAGTTGTTATAGTTTTTCAATTTTTATAATTTTTCTACTGTTGGGAATTTTTTCAAATTTTTGAAACTTGAAAATAGGGTTTTGTTTTTGATTTCTGAGAGGTTTTTGCTAATTTTTCGACCTTTTTTGAATTTTTTTTGGAGTTTTTATAATTTTTTCCTAATTTTGAAGTCTTTAGCTACTTGTGAGTTGTTATAGTTTTTCAATTTTTATAATTTTTCTACTGTTGGGAATTTTTTCAAATTTTTGAAACTAAAAAATAGGGGTTTTTTTTTGATTTCTGAGAGGTTTTTGCTAATTTTTCAACCTTTTTTGAATTTTTTTTGGAGTTTTTATAATTTTTTCCTAATTTTGAAGTCTTTAGCTACTTGTGAGTTGTTATAGTTTTTCAATTTTTATAATTTTTCTACTGTTGGGAACTTTTTCAAATTTTTGAAACTGAAAAATAGGGTTTTTTTTTTGATTTCTGAGAGGTTTTTGCTAATTTTTCGACCTTTTTTGAATTTTTTTTGGAGTTTTTATAATTTTTTCCTAATTTTGACGTCTTTAGCTACTTGTGAGTTGTTATAGTTTTTCAATTTTTATAATTTTTCTACTGTTGGGAATTTTTTCAAATTTTTGAAACTTAAAAATAGGGTTTTTTTTTTGATTTCTGAGAGGTTTTTGCTAATTTTTCGACCTTTTTTGAATTTTTTTTGGAGTTTTTATAATTTTTTCCTAATTTTGAAGTCTTTAGCTACTTGTGAGTTGTTATAGTTTTTCAATTTTTATAATTTTTCTACTGTTGGGAATTTTTTCAAATTTTTGAAACTTAAAAATAGGGATTTTTTTTTGATTTCTGAGAGGTTTTTGCTAATTTTTCGACCTTTTTTGAATTTTTTTTGGAGTTTTTATAATTTTTTCCTAATTTTGAAGTCTTTAGCTACTTGTGAGTTGTTATAGATTTTCAATTTTTATAATTTTTCTACTGTTGGGAATTTTTTCAAATTTTTGAAACTGAAAAATAGGGTTTTTTTTTTGATTTCTGAGAGGTTTTTGCTAATTTTTCGACCTTTTTTGAATTTTTTTTGGAGTTTTTATAATTTTTTCCTAATTTTGAAGTCTTTAGCTACTTGTGAGTTGTTATAAATTTTCAATTTTTATAATTTTTCTACTGTTGGGAATTTTTTCAAATTTTTGAAACTTGAAAATAGGGTTTTTTTTTTGATTTCTGAGAGGCTTTTGCTAATTTTTCGACCTTTTTTGAATTTTTTTTTGGAGTTTTTATAATTTTTTCCTAATTTTGAAGTCTTTAGCTACTTGTGAGTTGTTATAGTTTTTCAATTTTTATAATTTTTCTACTGTTGGGAATTTTTTCAAATTTTTGAAACTTGAAAATAGGGTTTTGTTTTTGATTTCTGAGAGGTTTTTGCTAATTTTTCGACCTTTTTTGAATTTTTTTTTTGAGTTTTTATAATTTTTTCCTAATTTTGAAGTCTTCAGCTACTAGAAAGTAGTTATAGTTTTTCAATTTTTATAATTTTTCTACTTTTGGGAATTTTTTCAAATTTTTGAAACTTAAAAATAGGGTTTTTTTTTATTTCTGAGATGTTTTTGCTAATTTTTCGACCTTTTTTGAATTTTTTTTGGAGTTTTTATAATTTTTTCCTAATTTTGAAGTCTTTAGCTACTTGTGAGTTGTTATAGTTTTTCAATTTTTATAATTTTTCTACTGTTGGGAATTTTTTCAAATTTTTGAAACTTGAAAATACGGTTTTGTTTTTGATTTCTGAGAGGTTTTTGCTAATTTTTCGACCTTTTTTGAATTTTTTTTGGAGTTTTTATAATTTTTTCCTAATTTTGAAGTCTTTAGCTACTTGTGAGTTGTTATAGTTTTTCAATTTTTATAATTTTTCTACTGTTGGGAATTTTTTCAAATTTTTGAAACTTAAAAATAGGGTTTTTTTTTATTTCTGAGATGTTTTTGCTAATTTTTCGACCTTTTTTGAATTTTTTTTGGAGTTTTTATAATTTTTTCCTAATTTTGAAGTCTTTAGCTACTTGTGGGGTGTTATAGTTTTTCAATTTTTATAATTTTTCTACTGTTGGGAATTTTTTCAAATTTTTGAAACTTAAAAATATGTTTTTTTTTTTATTTCTAAGAGGATTTGCTAATTTTTCGACCTTTTTGAATTTTTTTTGGAGTTTTTATAATTTTTTCCTAATTTTGAAGTCTTTAGCTACTTGTGAGTTGTTATAGTTTTTCAATTTTTATAATTTTTCTACTGTTGGGAATATTTTCAAATTTTTGAAACTAAAAAATAGGGTTTTTTTTTGATTTCTGAGAGGTTTTTGCTAATTTTTCAACCTTTTTTGAATTTTTTTTGGAGTTTTTATAATTTTTTCCTAATTTTGAAGTCTTTAGCTACTTGAGAGTTGTTATAGTTTTTCAATTTTTATAATTTTTCTACTGTTGGGAATTTTTTCAAATTTTTTAAACTTAAAAATTGGGTTTATTTTTTCATTTCTGAGAGGTTTTTGCTAATTTTTCGACCTTTTTTGAATTTTTTTTGGAGTTTTTATAATTTTTTCCTAATTTTGAAGTCTTTAGCTACTTGAGAGTTGTTATAGTTTTTCAATTTTTATAATTTTTCTACTGTTGGGAATTTTTTCAAATTTTTTAAACTTAAAAATTGGGTTTATTTTTTCATTTCTGAGAGGTTTTTGCTAATTTTTCGACCTTTTTTGAATTTTTTTTGAGTTTTTATAATTTTTTCCTAATTTTGAAGTTTTTAGCTACTTTTGAATTGTTATAGTTTTTCAATTTTTATAATTTTTCTACTTTTGGGAATTTTTTGAAATTTTTGAAACTTGAAAATAGGGTTTTGTTTTTGATTTCTGAGAGGTTTTTGCTAATTTTTCGACCTTTTTTGAATTTTTTTTGGAGTTTTTATAATTTTTTCCTAATTTTGAAGTCTTTAGCTACTAGAAAGTAGTTATAATTTTTCAATTTTTATAATTTTTCTACTGTTGGGAGTTTTTTCAAATTTTTGAAACTTAAAAATAGGGTTTTTTTTTATTTCTAAGAGGTGTTTGCTAATTTTTCGACCTTTTTTGAATTTTTTTTGGAGTTTGAAAATTAAAAATAGGGTTTTTTTTTGATTTCTGAGAGGTTTTTGCTAATTTTTCGACCTTTTTAAATTTTTTTTGAAGTTTTTATAATTTTTTCCTAATTTTGAAGTCTTTAGCTACTTGTGAGTTGTTATAGTTTTTCAATTTTTATAATTTTTCTACTGTTGGGACTTTTTTCAAATTTTTGAAACTTAAAAATTGGGATTTTTTTTTGATTTCTGAGAGGTTTTTGCTAATTTTTCGACCTTTTTTGAATTTTTTTTGGAGTTTTTATAATTTTTTCCTAATTTTGAAGTCTTTAGCTACTTGTGAGTAGTTATAGTTTTTCAATTTTTATAATTTTTCTACTGTTGGGAATTTTTTCAAATTTTTGAAACTTAAAAATATGGTTTGTTTTTTTATTTCTGAGAGGTTTTTGCTAATTTTTCGACCTTTTTTGAATTTTTTTTGGAGTTTTTATAATTTTTTCCTAATTTTGAAGTCTTTAGCTACTTGTGAGTTGTTATAGTTTTTCAATTTTTATAATTTTTCTACTGTTGGGACATTTTTCAAATTTTTGAAACTTTAAAATAGGGTTTTTTTTTTTGATTTCTAAGAGGTGTTTGCTAATTTTTCGACCTTTTTTGAATTTTTTTTTTAAGTTTTTATAATTTTTTCTTAATTTTGAAGTCTTTAGCTAATTGTGAATTGGTATAGTTTTTCAATTTTTATAATTTTTCTACTGTTGGGAATTTTTTCAACTTTTTGAAACTTGAAAATAGGGTTTTGTTTTTGATTTCTGAGAGGTTTTTGCTAATTTTTCGACCTTTTTTGAATTTTTTTTGAGTTTTTATAATTTTTTCCTAATTTTGAAGTCTTCAGCTACTAGAAAGTAGTTATAGTTTTTCAATTTTTATAATTTTTCTACTTTTGGGAATTTTTTCAAATTTTTGAAACTTAAAAATAGGGTTTTTTTTTATTTCTGAGATGTTTTTGCTAATTTTTCGACCTTTTTTGAATTTTTTTTGGAGTTTTTATAATTTTTTCCTAATTTTGAAGTCTTTAGCTACTTGTGAGTTGTTATAGTTTTTCAATTTTTATAATTTTTCTACTGTTGGGAATTTTTTCAAATTTTTGAAACTTGAAAATAGGGTTTTTTTTTTAATTTCTGAGAGGTTTTTGCTAATTTTTCGACCTTTTTTGAATTTTTTTTGGAGTTTTTATAATTTTTTCCTAATTTTGAAGTCTTTAGCTACTTGTGAGTTGTTATAGTTTTTCAATTTTTATAATTTTTCTACTGTTGGGAATTTTTTCAAATTTTTGAAACTTAAAAATAGGGTTTTTTTTTTGATTTCTGAGAGGTTTTTGCTAATTTTTCGACCTTTTTTGAATTTTTTTTGGAGTTTTTATAATTTTTTCCTAATTTTGAAGTCCTTAGCTACTTGTGAGTTGTTATAGTTTTTCAATTTTTATAATTTTTCTACTGTTGGGAATTTTTTCAAATTTTTGAAACTTGAAAATAGGGTTTTGTTTTTGATTTCTGAGAGGTTTTTGCTAATTTTTCGACCTTTTTTGAATTTTTTTTTGAGTTTTTATAATTTTTTCCTAATTTTGAAGTCTTTAGCTACTAGAAAGTAGTTATAATTTTTCTACTGTTGGGAATTTTTTCAAATTTTTGAAACTTGAAAATAGGGTTTTGTTTTTGATTTCTGAGAGGTTTTTGCTAATTTTTCGACCTTTTTTGAATTTTTTTTGGAGTTTTTATAATTTTTTCCTAATTTTGAAGTCTTTAGCTACTTGTGAGTTGTTATAGTTTTTCAATTTTTATAATTTTTCTACTGTTGGGAATTTTTTCAAATTTTTGAAACTTAAAAATAGGGTTTTTTTTTATTTCTGAGATGTTTTTGCTAATTTTTCGACCTTTTTTGAATTTTTTTTGGAGTTTTTATAATTTTTTCCTAATTTTGAAGTCTTTAGCTTATGGGGTCGTTATTTTATGTATCTAATAATTTATTATTCTTCAAATTTACAGGGTTGCATTTAATATTAGACTGACATTTATGGTTAACATTAGACTGACATTAATAATAACTTATTGATAAAATTCAAGTTCTTCCTACTATGTCGTAAGATGTATGTATGTGGCAAATTGTATGTAATTGCGCCACATTACTCCCCCTGCGGTGGAAAACGAAATCTGACTCTTCTTCCAGAGGAAGTTGTATAGGTCACTGGTTTCTTTTCAATTGTTGGTTTTGTTGTACTTTTTGTTGACATTGTTTTTCTGCATTGTGGCTCATCTTCAGTGACAAAAGCTGTTTTTAGACTATCAATACTCACGTTGACGTGCTTGCCATTCATATTAATCTTGAAATATTTGTCGGAACGCTCAATGACAGCGAAAGGGCCTTCATAAGGAGGCTGTAGTGGTTTACGAACACCATCCGTTCGAACGAACACTGCGGGGGTAGATTTCAAACAGTTTTCAATGAATGGTGTCGGCTTTGCGTGACATGATGTCGACTTTGGCTTAAGGTTTTGCATTTTCAAACGTATGCCATTGACAAAATCGTTTTCAGCTAAAAGTTTCTCTGAAGACGAACTTTCAAGAAATTCGCCAGGTAGCCTCAATGTACATCCGTATACAAGTTCAGCAGGGCATGCGTTGATGTCTTGTTTAAATGTCGCTCGAAAACCAAGAAGTATGAGTGGTAATACCTCCACCCATTTTTCGGTTCGATAGCATTTAATGGCGGCTTTTAAAGATCGGTGAAAACGTTCGATGATGACATTTGAAGCGGGATAATAAGCTGTCGTCCTTAAATGTTTAATGCCAAGGATTCGAGTTAAATCGCGAAATAAATTTGACTCGAATTGTCTTCCTTGGTCGGTGGTTATTCGCAAAGGTATGCCAAAACGTGAAATCCAGTTCTGATATAAAGTGAACGCAACAACTTCGGCAGTTATTTCTTCTATAGGATAGGCTTCAACCCAACGAGTGTAACGATCGATGCAAGTCAGGAGATAACGGTAGCCTTTTGATGGTGGCAGCGGTCCGACTATATCAATGTTTATATGTTCAAATCGTTGTTGAGGAAGTTCGTAGTTGCCTATGGGTGCTCTGTTAAAACGTTGTATTTTTGATCGTTGGCATGAAATGCATTCTCTCGTCCATCGCCGGCAATCTTTTTTAATATACGGCCATATGAAACGATCTGCTATCAATTTCGTTGTCTTCTCTGCACCAGGGTGGCAAACGTTGTGCATTGAGTTGAAAGCGATTTTTCGAAATGCTTCTGTTAAAAATGGTCGTGCATTACCAGTGGAGATGTCGCAGTAAATTTCCATTTTAGAGCCAGGAATTTCAAATTTCTTTAATTGTAAACTCGAGTCGCTATCTAATAAAGATTGTAGTTCACGATCGTCGTTTTGACTTTTGGCCAGGTTAGCATAATCGAGGATCTCTGGCGTGTGAATTGCGTTGATACGTGATAGTGCATCCGCTATAACATTGTCCTTTCCAGGTATATAACGGATGTCAGAAGTAAATTGTGTTAAAAAATCAAGATATCGAATTTGACGAGGTGATGTTTTTTCAACTTTTTGTTGGAATGCAAATTGCAGTGGCTTATGGTCGGTGTAGATACAAAACTCTCTACCTTCCAACATATGACGAAAATATTTTACAGCTTTGTATGCACCCAAAAGTTCTCTGTCATAAGTACTGTAATTTTGTTGTGCAGTGCTTAATCGTTCGGAATAAAAACCAAGAGGCTTCCAAATTGAATTTTCTTGTTGTTGAAGTATAGCACCAACTGCTGAACCAGATGCGTCAACAGTGAGAGCGAGTGGTGCTCCAGATATTGGAAAAACTAATAGTGTGGCGTCACACAGTAAACTTTTGCATCGTTCAAAAGCTTGCTTAGTTATTTCTGTCCACTCAATTTTCGATTGATCATTCTTTTTATTACCTTTGATAAAATTGCATAGTAATTTTTGATGTTCGGCGGCCTTTGGCAAAAATCGTCTAAAAAAATTCATCATCCCAATATATCGCCTAAGATTGCAAACGCGTTCAGGAAGTTCGTACTCTGCCAGTGCCTTAATTCGATCTGGAGGTGGGCGCACACCTTCTTTGTTCACCATGAACCCCAAAAATAAAACTTCTTCCTGTCCGAGTGCACATTTTGCAAGATTAATTACGACACCATATTCCCTTAACCTTGTGAATACCATGCGGAGGTGTTTTTGGTGTTCCTCAAGACTTTTAGATGCAATTAAAATATCATCTAAGTATGGCCATGCGAATTCAAAATCTCGTAGGATGTGATCCATAAAACGTTGGAACGTTTGGCCGGCGTTGCGTAAGCCAAAGCACATGTGAGTAAACTCGTATAATCCGAATGGAGTTATTATTGCAGTCTTGGGAATGTCCGCTGGTTCGACGGGTATTTGATGGTAAGCTCGGCGTAAGTCTACGGTCGAAAATATTGTGCAACCATGCAGAAAATGGGTAAAATCTTGTATATGGGGAATAGGATAGCGGTCAGGCTCTGTGATGTTGTTTAGTTTTCGAAAATCTCCGCAAGGCCTCCACTCTCCGTTTTTTTTCTTTACCATATGCAGCGGACTCGCCCACTGGCTTCGTGATGGTCGACAAATCCCTAAATCTAGCAAGGTTTGGATTTCCTGTTTCGCGGCTTTCAATTTTTCGGGGCATAAGCGTCTAGACTTCGCAAAAACAGGTTGACCTTTAGTTATGATGTGGTGCGTCACACTATGCGAACAATTTTTTAATACCATATTGCTCTGTGTTATATCTTTGAATTCATTCAGCAGGTCTTTGAAAGAATGGTTCTGATTAATAAAAGATAAATTTTTATAAGACTCACCAGATTTATTTAAAATACAAGTCTGATATGCGTTTGTCGAATTGTCAGTGAGCTTGCGTTGGCGAATGTTAACTAATAAATTGAAATGTGCCAAAAAATCTGCGCCAATAATCGGATGGGAGACGTCGGCAATTGTAAAATTCCATACGAAATCTTTCCGTAGACCTAGGTTGAGTTTAAGAATTTTTTCTCCATAAGTTTTGATGGGTGATTGATTCGCAGCAAAAAGGTATGAGCTATTTTCTGGATATTTTCGTTCCTGTGAAGATGGTGGAATAACGCTCACTTCAGCTCCGGTATCGATCAAAAATCTAAATTGTGAGTTCTTGTCGTTTATTATGAGGCGGCGGTTTGTTTCATATGTTGAATTGGGTCTGTCTTTAACCGCTGAATCAGACAGACTATTTAGTTTTTTGATGAGGCACAGGGTTGACGACATTTTTTTGCCTTGTCGCCATACTTACGATGATACCAGCAAACCTCGGGTGAATTGTGTCGACTACGAGAACCATCTCTACTACGCGAACGTCTGTTTAATGATGATTTTAATTCAGCAATCTCCTTTGTGAGCATACTTATTTGACTTTCGATGGAAGGTTCCACTGCAGATGTAGTTACAGGCAAGGAAATTGTGCTTACATGCGGTGTGTCACTAACTTCAACTATCTTATCTGCTAGGAATGCCAATTTGTCCAATGCATCGTTGCTAATTGATATGATTGATCGCACAGCGGATGGCAGTCGGCCTAACCAAACTGTTTTCAACATGTTGTCATTCATTTCATTACCTGCCAGGTCACGCATTTCACGTAACAGTTGCGACGGGCGCATATCACCAAGTTCGAGATCTTGCAAAAGTCTTTTAATTCGTTTCTGTTCGGAGTCAGCATATTGTTCTAGCAATCTTGTTTTAAGGGTTTCGTACATGTTCTGTGACGGGGGCTTAAGAACAATGTCGCTAATTTGTGACAATACGCTACTTTCTATTGCAGCAACCACGGTGTGATATTTTGTTTGGTCGCTGGTAATCCCAGCTGTGACAAATTGAGATTCAATTTGTGCTATCCATAAAGCTGGCTTTGCGTGCCAGAATGGTGGAATACGCACGGAGACTCTTGCGATTTGTGTGGCGCCGTTGTGACTGCTCTGCTGCGGCTGCGTGTTGTCCTCAGTAGCAGCGGCAGCTGCGTTGTCCTCATTTTCCATTTGTGACAAAAACTTCGTGTTTTTTATGAAGAAATGAAACTTTTTGTTTTTAAACTATTAATTGGAACTTGCTGCACGATTTGAGAATAAAATTCGTAGAAATATCTAATTTCTTTTTCTTTATTCGTGTTTTCTTTTTACTTATCGTCCGGTCACCATTTATGGCGTCGTTATTTTATGTATCTAATAATTTATTATTCTTCAAATTTACAGGGTTGCATTTAATATTAGACTGACATTTATGGTTAACATTAGACTGACATTAATAATAACTTATTGATAAAATTCAAGTTCTTCCTACTATGTCGTAAGATGTATGTATGTGGCAAATTGTATGTAATTGCGCCACAAGCTACTTGTAGGGTGTTATAGTTTTTCAATTTTTATAATTTTTCTACTGTTGGGAATTTTTTAAAATTTTTGAAACTTAAAAATATATTTTTTTTTTATTTCTAAGAGGATTTGCTAATTTTTCGACCTTTTTGAATTTTTTTTGGAGTTTTTATAATTTTTTCCTAATTTTGAAGTCTTTAGCTACTTTTGAGTTGTTATAGTTTTTCAATTTTTATAATTTTTCTACTGTTGGGAATTTTTTCAAATTTTTGAAACTAAAAAATAGGGGTTTTTTTTTGATTTCTGAGAGGTTTTTGCTAATTTTTCAACCTTTTTTGAATTTTTTTTGGAGTTTTTATAATTTTTTCCTAATTTTGAAGTCTTTAGCTACTTGTGAGTTGTTATTGTTTTTCAATTTTTATAATTTTTCTACTGTTGGGAATTTTTTCAAATTTTTGAAACTTAAAAATAGGGTTTTTTTTTTGATTTCTGAGAGGTTTTTGCTAATTTTTCGACCTTTTTTGAATTTTTTTTGGAGTTTTTATAATTTTTTCCTAATTTTGAAGTCTTTAGCTACTTGTGAGTTGTTATAGTTTTTCAATTTTTATAATTTTTCTACTGTTGGGAATTTTTTCAAATTTTTGAAACTTGAAAATAGGGTTTTGTTTTTGATTTCTGAGAGGTTTTTGCTAATTTTTCGACCTTTTTTGAATTTTTTTTTGAGTTTTTATAATTTTTTCCTAATTTTGAAGTCTTTAGCTACTAGAAAGTAGTTATAATTTTTCAATTTTTATAATTTTTCTACTGTTGGGAGTTTTTTCAAATTTTTGAAACTTAAAAATAGGGTTTTTTTTTATTTCTAAGAGGTGTTTGCTAATTTTTCGAC
Source organism: Meiosimyza decipiens (assembly GCA_963680825.1). Classification (NCBI taxonomy): domain Eukaryota; kingdom Metazoa; phylum Arthropoda; class Insecta; order Diptera; family Lauxaniidae; genus Meiosimyza; species Meiosimyza decipiens. Next base: position 74,346,663 of record OY804258.1, on the reverse strand, counting down.
CTTTTCTGAATTTTTTTTGGAGTTTGAAAATTAAAAATAGGGTTTTTTTTTAGATTTCTGAGAGGTTGTTGCTAATTTTTCGACCTTTTTAAATTTTTTTTGGAGTTTTTATATTTTTTTTCCTAATTTTGAAGTCTTTAGCTACTTGTGAGTTGTTATAGTTTTTCAATTTATATAATTTTTCTACTGTTGGGACATTTTTCAAATTTTTGAAACTTTAAAATAGGGTTTTTTTTTTTGATTTCTAAGAGGTGTTTGCTAATTTTTCGACCTTTTTTGAATTTTTTTTTGAGTTTTTATAATTTTTTCCTAATTTTGAAGTCTTTAGCTACTTGTGAGTTGTTATAGTTTTTCAATTTTTATAATTTTTCTACTGTTGGGACTTTTTTCAAATTTTTGAAACTTAAAAATATGGTTTTTTTTGATTTCTGAGAGGTTTTTGCTAATTTTTCGACCTTTGTTGAATTTTTTTTGGAGTTTTTATAATTTTTTCCTAATTTTGAAGTCTTTAGCTACTTGTGAGTTGTTATAGTTTTTCAATTTTTATAATTTTTCTACTGTTGGGAATTTTTTCAAATTTTTGAAACTGAAAAATAGGGTTTTTTTTTTGATTTCTGAGAGGTTTTTGCTAATTTTTCGACCTTTTTTGAATTTTTTTTGGAGTTTTTATAATTTTTTCCTAATTTTGAAGTCTTTAGCTACTTGTGAGTTGTTATAGTTTTTCAATTTTTATAATTTTTCTACTGTTGGGACATTTTTCAAATTTTTGAAACTTTAAAATAGGGTTTTTTTTTTGATTTCTAAGAGGTGTTTGCTAATTTTTCGACCTTTTTTGAATTTTTTTTTTAAGTTTTTATAATTTTTTCCTAATTTTGAAGTCCTTAGCTAATTGTGAATTGGTATAGTTTTTCAATTTTTATAATTTTTCTACTGTTGGGAATTTTTTCAAATTTTTGAAACTTGAAAATAGGGTTTTGTTTTTGATTTCTGAGAGGTTTTTGCTAATTTTTCGACCTTTTTTGAATTTTTTTTTTGAGTTTTTATAATTTTTTCCTAATTTTGAAGTCTTCAGCTACTAGAAAGTTGTTATAGTTTTTCAATTTTTATAATTTTTCTACTTTTGGGAATTTTTTCAAATTTTTGAAACTGAAAAATAGGGTTTTTTTTTATTTCTGAGATGTTTTTGCTAATTTTTCGACCTTTTTTGAATTTTTTTTGGAGTTTTTATAATTTTTTCCTAATTTTGAAGTCTTTAGCTACTTGTGAGTTGTTATAGTTTTTCAATTTTTATAATTTTTCTACTGTTGGGAATTTTTTCAAATTTTTGAAACTTGAAAATAGGGTTTTGTTTTTGATTTCTGAGAGGTTTTTGCTAATTTTTCGACCTTTTTTGAATTTTTTTTGGAGTTTTTATAATTTTTTCCTAATTTTGAAGTCTTTAGCTACTTGTGAGTTGTTATAGTTTTTCAATTTTTATAATTTTTCTACTGTTGGGAGTTTTTTCAAATTTTTGAAACTGAAAAATAGGGTTTTTTTTTTGATTTCTGAGAGGTTTTTGCTAATTTTTCGACCTTTTTTGAATTTTTTTTGGAGTTTTTATAATTTTTTCCTAATTTTGAAGTCTTTAGCTACTTGTGAGTTGTTATAGTTTTTCAATTTTTATAATTTTTCTACTGTTGGGACATTTTTCAAATTTTTGAAACTTTAAAATAGGGTTTTTTTTTTTGATTTCTAAGAGGTGTTTGCTAATTTTTCGACCTTTTTTGAATTTTTTTTTTAAGTTTTTATAATTTTTTCCTAATTTTGAAGTCTTTAGCTAATTGTGAATTGGTATAGTTTTTCAATTTTTATAATTTTTCTACTGTTGGGAATTTTTTCAAATTTTTGAAACTTGAAAATAGGGTTTTGTTTTTGATTTCTGAGAGGTTTTTTGCCAATTTTTCGACCTTTTTTGAATTTTTTTTTGAGTTTTTATAATTTTTTCCTAATTTTGAAGTCTTCAGCTACTAGAAAGTAGTTATAGTTTTTCAATTTTTATAATTTTTCTACTTTTGGGAATTTTTTCAAATTTTTGAAACTTAAAAATAGGGTTTTTTTTTTATTTCTGAGATGTTTTTGCTAATTTTTCGACCTTTTTTTGAATTTTTTTTGGAGCTTTTATAATTTTTTCCTAATTTTGAAGTCTTTAGCTACTTGTGAGTTGTTATAGTTTTTCAATTTTTATAATTTTTCTACTGTTGGGAATTTTTTCAAATTTTTGAAACTTGAAAATAGGGTTTTGTTTTTGATTTCTGAGAGGTTTTTGCTAATTTTTCGACCTTTTTTGAATTTTTTTTGGAGTTTTTATAATTTTTTCCTAATTTTGAAGTCTTTAGCTACTAGAAAGTAGTTATAATTTTTCAATTTTTATAATTTTTCTACTGTTGGGAGTTTTTTCAAATTTTTGAAACTTAAAAATAGGGTTTTTTTTTTTATTTCTGATAGGTGTTTGCTAATTTTTCGACCTTTTTTGAATTTTTTTTGGAGTTTTTATAATTTTTTCCTAATTTTGAAGTCTTTAGCTACTTGTGAGTTGTTATAGATTTTCAATTTTTATAATTTTTCTACTGTTGGGAATATTTTCAAATTTTTGAAACTGAAAAATAGGGTTTTTTTTTTTGATTTCTGAGAGGTTTTTGCTAATTTTTCGACCTTTTATGAATTTTTTTTGGAGTTTTTATAATTTTTTCCTAATTTTGAAGTCTTTAGCTACTTGTGAGTTGTTATAGTTTTTTAATTTTTATAATTTTTCTACTGTTGGGAATTTTTTCAAATTTTTGAAACATAAAAATAGGGTTTTTTTTTTGATTTCTGAGATGTTTTTGCTAATTTTTCGACCTTTTTTGAATTTTTTTTGGAGTTTTTATAATTTTTTCCTAATTTTGAAGTCTTTAGCTACTTGTGGGGTGTTATAGTTTTTCAATTTTTATAATTTTTCTACTGTTGGGAATTTTTTCAAATTTTTGAAACTTAAAAATAGGCTTTTTTTTTATTTCTAAGAGGATTTGCTAATTTTTCGACCTTTTTAAATTTTTTTTGGAGTTTTTATATTTTTTTTCCTAATTTTGAAGTCTTTAGCTACTTTTGAGTTGTCATAGTTTTTCAATTTTTATAATTTTTCTACTGTTGGGAATTTTTTCAAATTTTCGAAACTGAAAAATAGGGTTTTTTTTGATTTCTGAGAGGTTTTTGCTAATTTTTCGACCTTTTTTGAATTTTTTTTGGAGTTTTTATAATTTTTTCCTAATTTTGAAGTCTTTAGCTACTTGTGAGTTGTTATAGTTTTTCAATTTTTTTTAATTTTTCTACTGTTGGGAATTTTTTCAAATTTTTGAAACTTAAAAATATGGTTTTTTTTGATTTCTGAGAGGTTTTTGCTAATTTTTCGACCATTTTTGAATTATTTTTGGAGTTTTTATAATTTTTTCCTAATTTTGAAGTCTTTAGCTACTTGTGAGTTGTTACAGTTTTTAAATTTTTATAATTTTTCTACTGTTGGGAATTTTTTCAAATTTTTGAAACTGAAAAATGGGGTTTTTTTTTTGATTTCTGAGATGTTTTTGCTAATTTTTCGACCTTTTTTGAATTTTTTTTGGAGTTTTTATAATTTTTTCCTAATTTTGAAGTCTTTAGCTACTTGTGAGTTGTTATAGTTTTTCAATTTTTATAATTTTTCTACTGTTGGGAATTTTTTCAAATTTTTGAAACTTAAAAATAGGGTTTTTTTTGATTTCTGAGAGGTTTTTGCTAATTTTTCGACCTTTTTTGAATTTTTTTTGGAGTTTTTATAATTTTTTCCTAATTTTGAAGTCTTTAGCTACTTGTGAGTTGTTATAGTTTTTCAATTTTTATAATTTTTCTACTGTTGGGAATTTTTTCAAATTTTTGAAACTTAAAATGGGTTTTTTTTTAATTCTGAGAGGCTTTTGCTAATTTTTCGACCTTTTTTGAATATTTTTTGGAGTTTTTATAATTTTTTCCTAATTTTGAAGTCTTTAGCTACTTGTGAGTTGTTATAGTTTTTCAATTTTTATAATATTTCTACTGTTGGGAATTTTTTCAAATTTTTGAAACTTAAAAATAGGGTTTTTTTTTTATTTCTGAGAGGTTTTTGCTAATTTTTCGACCTTTTTTGAATTTTTTTTGGAGTTTTTATAATTTTCTCCTAATTTTGAAGTCTTTAGCTACTTGTGAGTTGGTATAGTTTTTCAATTTTTATAATTTTTCTACTGTTGGGAATTTTTTCAAATTTTTGAAACTTAAAAATAGGCTTTTTTTTTATTTCTAAGAGGATTTGCTAATTTTTCGACCTTTTTAAATTTTTTTTGGAGTTTTTATATTTTTTTTCCTAATTTTGAAGTCTTTAGCTACTTTTGAGTTGTTATAGTTTTCAATTTTTATAATTTTTCTACTGTTGGGAATTTTTTCAAATTTTTGAAACTTAAAAATGGGGTTTTTTTTTTATTTCTAAGAGATGTTTGCTAATTTTTCGACTTTTTTTGAATTTTTTTTGGAGTTTTTATAATTTTTTCCTAATTTTGAAGTCTTTAGCTACTTGTGGGGTGTTATAATTTTTCAATTTTTATAATTGTTCTACTGTTGGGAATTTTTTCAAATTTTTGAAACTTAAAAATATGTTTTTTTTTTTATTTCTAAGAGGATTTGCTAATTTTTCGACCTTTTTTGAATTTTTTTTGGAGTTTTTATAATTTTTTCCTAATTTTGAAGTCTTTAGCTACTTGTGGGGTGTTATAGTTTTTCAATTTTTATAATTTTTCTACTGTTGGGAATTTTTTCAAATTTTTGAAACTTAAAAATAGGCTTTTTTTTTATTTCTAAGAGGATTTGCTAATTTTTCGACCTTTTTAAATTTTTTTTGGAGTTTTTATATTTTTTTTCCTAATTTTGAAGTCTTTAGCTACTTTTGAGTTGTCATAGTTTTTCAATTTTTATAATTTTTCTACTGTTGGGAATTTTTTCAAATTTTCGAAACTGAAAAATAGGGTTTTTTTTGATTTCTGAGAGGTTTTTGCTAATTTTTCGACCTTTTTTGAATTTTTTTTGGAGTTTTTATAATTTTTTCCTAATTTTGAAGTCTTTAGCTACTTGTGAGTTGTTATAGTTTTTCAATTTTTTTTAATTTTTCTACTGTTGGGAATTTTTTCAAATTTTTGAAACTTAAAAATATGGTTTTTTTTGATTTCTGAGAGGTTTTTGCTAATTTTTCGACCATTTTTGAATTATTTTTGGAGTTTTTATAATTTTTTCCTAATTTTGAAGTCTTTAGCTACTTGTGAGTTGTTACAGTTTTTCAATTTTTATAATTTTTCTAATTTTGGGAGTTTTTTCAAATTTTTGAAACTGAAAAATGGGGTTTTTTTTTTGATTTCTGAGAGGTTTTTGCTAATTTTTCGACCTTTTTTGAATTTTTTTTGGAGTTTTTATAATTTTTTCCTAATTTTGAAGTCTTTAGCTACTTGTGAGTTGTTATAGTTTTTCAATTTTTATAATTTTTCTACTGTTGGGAATTTTTTCAAATTTTTGAAACTTAAAATGGGTTTTTTTTTAATTCTGAGAGGCTTTTGCTAATTTTTCGACCTTTTTTGAATATTTTTTGGAGTTTTTATAATTTTCTCCTAATTTTGAAGTCTTTAGCTACTTGTGAGTAGTTATAGTTTTTCAATTTTTATAATTTTTCTACTGTTGGGAATTTTTTCAAATTTTTGAAACTTTAAAATAGGGTTTTGTTTTTGATTTCTGAGAGGTTTTTGCTAATTTTTCGACCTTTTTTGAATTTTTTTGGAGATTTTATAATTTTTTCCTAATTTTGAAGTCTTTAGCTACTTGTGAGTTGTTATAGTTTTTCAATTTTTATAATTTTTCTACTGTTGGGAATATTTTCAAATTTTTGAAACTGAAAAATAGGGATTTTTTTTTGATTTCTGAGAGGTTTTTGCTAATTTTTCGACCTTTTATGAATTTTTTTTGGAGTTTTTATAATTTTTTCCTAATTTTGAAGTCTTTAGCTACTTGTGAGTTGCTATAGTTTTTCAATTTTTATAATTTTTCTACTGTTGGGAATTTTTTCAAATTTTTGAAACTTAAAAATAGGGTTTTTTTTTTGATTTCTGAGAGGTTTTTTATTAATTTTTCGACCTTTTTTGAATTTTTTTTTGAGTTTTTATGATTTTTTCCTAATTTTGAAGTCTTTTGCTACTTGTGAGTTGTTATAGTTTTTCAATTTTTATAATTTTTCTACTTTTGGGAATTTTTTCAAATTTTTGAAATTTAAAAATAGGGTTTTTTTTTATTTCTGAGATGTTTTTGCTAATTTTTCGACCTTTTTTGAATTTTTTTGGAGTTTTTATAATTTTTTCCTAATTTTGAAGTCTTTAGCTACTTGCGAGTTGTTATAGTTTTTCAATTTTTATAATTTTTCTACTGTTGGGAATTTTTTCAAATTTTTGAAACTAAAAAATAGGGGTTTTTTTTTGATTTCTGAGAGGCTTATGTTAATTTTTCGACCTTTTTTGAATTTTTTTTGGAGTTTTTATAATTTTTTCCTAATTTTGAAGTCTTTAGCTACTTGTGAGTTGTTATAGTTTTTCAATTTTTATAATATTTCTACTGTTGGGAATTTTTTCAAATTTTTTAAACTTAAAAATAGGGATTTTTTTTTGATTTCTGAGAGGTTTTTGCTAATTTTTCGACCTTTTTTGAATTTTTTTTGGAGTTTTTATAATTTTTTCCTAATTTTGAAGTCTTTAGCTACTTGTGAGTTGTTATAGTTTTTCAATTTTTATAATTTTTCTACTGTTGGAAATTTTTTCAAATTTTTGAAACTGAAAAATAGGGTTTTTTTTTTGATTTCTGAGAGGCTTTTGCTAATTTTTCGATCTTTTTTGAATTTTTTTTGGAGTTTTTATAATTTTTTCCTAATTTTGAAGTCTTTAGCTACTTGTGAGTTGTTATAGTTTTTCAATTTTTATAATTTTTCTACTTTTGGGAATTTTTTCAAATTTTTGAAACTTGAAAATAGGGTTTTGTTTTTGATTTCTGAGAGGTTTTTGCTAATTTTTCGACCTTTTTTGAATTTTTTTTTGGAGTTTTTATAATTTTTTCCTAATTTTGAAGTCTTTAGCTACTTGTGAGTTGTTATAGTTTTTCAATTTTTATAATTTTTCTACTGTTGGGAATTTTTTCAAATTTTTGAAACTTAAAAACAGGGTTTTTTTTTTATTTCTGAGAGGTTTTTGCTAATTTTTCGACCCTTTTTGAATTGTTTTTGGAGTTTTTATAATTTTTTCCTAATTTTGAAGTCTTGAGCTACTTGTCAGTTATTATAGTTTTTCAATTTTTATAATTTTTCTACTGTTGGGAATTTTTTCAAATTTTTGAAACTTAAAAATAGGGTTTTTTTTTTGATTTCTGAGAGGTTTTTGCTAATTTTTCGACCTTTTTTGAATTTTTTTTTGGAGTTTTTATAATTTTTTCCTAATTTTGAAGTCTTTAGCTACTTGTGAGTTATTATAGTTTTTCAATTTTTATAATATTTCAACTGTTGGGAATTTTTTCAAATTTTTTAAACTTGAAAATAGGGTTTTGTTTTTGATTTCTGAGAGGTTTTTGCTAATTTTTCGACCTTTTTTGAATTTTTTTTTGAGTTTTTATAATGTTTTCCTAATTTTGAAGTCTTTTGCTACTTGTGAGTTGTTATAGTTTTTCAATTTTTATAATTTTTCTACTTTTGGGAATTTTTTCAAATTTTTGAAACTTAAAAATAGGGTTTTTTTTATTTCTGAGAGGCTTTTGCTAATTTTTCGACCTTTTTTGAATTTTTTTTGGAGTTTTTATAATTTTTTCCTAAGTTTGAAGTCTTTAGCTACTTGTGGGGTGTTATAGTTTTTCAATTTTTATAATTTTTCTACTGTTGGGAATTTTTTCAAATTTTTGAAACTTAAAAATATGTTTTTTTTTTTATTTTTAAGAGGATTTGCTAATTTTTCGACCTTTTTTGAATTTTTTTTGGAGTTTTTATAATTTTTTCCTAATTTTGAAGTCTTTAGCTACTTGTGGGGTGTTATAGTTTTTCAATTTTTATAATTTTTCTACTGTTGGGAATTTTTTCAAATTTTTGAAACTTAAAAATAGGGTTTTTTTTTATTTCTGAGAGGCTTATGCTAATTTTTCGACCTTTTTTGAATTTTTTTTGGAGTTTTTATAATTTTTTCCTAAGTTTGAAGTCTTTAGCTACTTGTGGGGTGTTATAGTTTTTCAATTTTTATAATTTTTCTACTGTTGGGAATTTTTTCAAATTTTTGAAACTAAAAAATAGGGGTTTTTTTTGATTTCTGAGAGGTTTTTGCTAATTTTTCGAACTTTTTTGAATTTTTTTTGGAGTTTTTATAATTTTTTCTTAATTTTGAAGTCTTTAGCTACTTGTGGGGTGTTATAGTTTTTCAATTTTTATAATTTTTCTACTGTTGGGAATTTTTTCAAATTTTTGAAACTGAAAAATAGGGTTTTTTTTTTGATTTCTGACAGGTTTTTGCTAATTTTTCGACCTTTTTTGAATTTTTTTTGGAGTTTTTATAATTTTTTCCTAATTTTGAAGTCTTTAGCTACTTGTGAGTTGTTATAGTTTTTCAATTTTTATAATTTTTCTACTGTGGGAAATTTTTTCAAATTTTTGAAACTTAAAAATAGGGTTTTTTTTTTTGATTTCTGAGAGGCTTTTGCTAATTTTTCGACCTTTTTTGAATTTTTTTGGAGTTTTTATAATTTTTTCCTAATTTTGAAGTCTTTAGCTACTTGTGAGTAGTTATAGTTTTTCAATTTTTATAATTTTTCTACTGTTGGGAACTTTTTCAAATTTTTGAAACTTGAAAATAGGGTTTTGTTTTTGATTTCTGAGAGGTTTTTGCTAATTTTTCGACCTTTTTTGAATTTTTTTTGGAGTTTTTATAATTTTTTCCTAATTTTGAAGTCTTTAGCTACTTGTGGGGTGTTATAGTTTTTCAATTTTTATAATTTTTCTACTGTTGGGAATATTTTCAAATTTTTGAAACTGAAAAGTAGGGTTTTTTTTTTGATTTCTGAGAGGTTTTTGCTAATTTTTCGACCTTTTATGAATTTTTTTTGGAGTTTTTATAATTTTTTCCTAATTTTGAAGTCTTTAGCTACTTGTGAGTTGCTATAGTTTTTCAATTTTTATAATTTTTCTACTGTTGGGAATTTTTTCAAATTTTTGAAACTTAAAAATAGGGTTTTTTTTTTTATTTCTGAGAGGCTTTTGCTAATTTTTCGACCTTTTTTGAATTTTTTTTTGAAGTTTTTATAATTTTTTCCTAATTTTGAAGTCTTTAGCTAATTGTGAATTGGTATAGTTTTTCAATTTTTATAATTTTTCTGCTGTTGGGAATTTTTTCAAATTTTTGAAACTTGAAAATAGGGTTTTGTTTTTGATTTCTGAGAGGTTTTTGCTAATTTTTCGACCTTTTTTGAATTTTTTTTTGAGTTTTTATAATTTTTTCCTAATTTTGAAGTCTTTTGCTACTTGTGAGTTGTTATAGTTTTTCAATTTTTATAATTTTTCTACTGTTGGGAATTTTTTCAAATTTTTGAAACTTAAAAATTGGGTTTATTTTTTCATTTCTGAGAGGTTTTTGCTAATTTTTCGACCTTTTTTGAATTTTTTTTAGAGTTTTTATAATTTTTTCCTAATTTTGAAGTCTTTAGCTACTTGTGAGTTGTTATAGTTTTTCAATTTTTATAATTTTTCTACTGTTGGGAATTTTTTGAAATTTTTGAAACTGAAAATAGGGTTTTTTTTTGATTTCTGAGAGGTTTTTGCTAATTTTTCGAACTTTTTTGAATTTTTTTTGGAGTTTTTATAATTTTTTCCTAATTTTGACGTCTTTAGCTACTTGTGAGTTGTTATAGTTTTTCAATTTTTATATTTTTTCTACTGTTGGGAATTTTTTCAAATTTTTGAAACTTAAAAATAGGGTTTTTTTTATTTCTGAGAGGTTTTTGCTAATTTTTCGACCTTTTTAGTTTTTTTTTTTGAGATTTTATAATTTTTTCCTAATTTAGAAGTCTTTAGCAACTTGTGAGTTGTTATAGTTTTTCAATTTTTATAATTTTTTTACTGTTGGGAATTTTTTCAAATTTTTGAAACTTAAAAATATTGTTTTTTTTTTTTATTTCTGAGAGGTTTTTGATAATTTTTCGACCTTTCATGAATTTATTTTGGAGTTTTTATAATTTTTTCCTAATTTAGAATTCTTTAGCTACTTGTGAGTTGTTATAGTTTTTCAATTTTTATAATTTTTCTACTGTTGGGAATTTTTTCAAATTTTTGAAACTTAAAAATTTGGTTTGTTTTTTATTTCTGAGTGGTTTTTGCTAATTTTTCGACCTTTTTTGAATTTTTTTTGGAGTTTTTATAATTTTTTCATAATTTTGAAGTCTTTAGCTACTTGTGAGTTGTTATAGTTTTTCAATTTTTATAATATTTCTACTGTTGGGAATTTTTTCAAATTTTTTAAACTTAAAAATATGATTTTATTTTTGATTTCTGAGAGGTTTTTGCTAATTTTTCGACCTTTTTTGAATTTTTTTTGGAGTTTTTATAATTTTTTCCTAATTTTGAAGTCTTTAGCTACTTGTGAGTTGTTATAGTTTTTCAATTTTTATAATTTTTCTACTGTTGGGAATATTTTCAAATTTTTGAAACTGAAAAATAGGGTTTTGTTTTTGATTTCTGAGAGGTTTTTGCTAATTTTTCGACCTTTTTTGGATTTTTTTTTGGAGTTTTTATAATTTTTTCCTAATTTTGAAGTCTTTAGCTACTTGTGAGTTGTTATAGTTTTTCAATTTTTATAATTTTTCTACTGTTGGAAAGTTTTTCAAATTTTTGAAACTTAAAAATAGAGTTTTTTTTTTTGATTTCTGAGAGGCTTTTGCTAATTTTTCGACCTTTTTTGCATTTTTTTGGAGTTTTTATAATTTTTTCCTAATTTTGAAGTCTTTAGCTACTTGTGAGTTGCTATAGCTTTTCAATTTTTATAATTTTTCTAATTTTGGGAGTTTTTTCAAACTTAAAAATAGGGTTTTTTTTTTGATTTCTGAGAGGTTTTTGCTAATTTTACGACCTTTTTTGAATTTTTTTTGGAGTTTTTATAATTTTTTCCTAATTTTGAAGTCTTTAGCTACTTGTGAGTTGTTATAGTTTTTCAATTTTTATAATTTTTCTACTGTTGGGAATTTTTTCAAATTTTTGAAACTGAAAAATAGGGTTTTTTTTTTGATTTCTGAGAGGTTTTTGCTAATTTTTCGACCTTTTTTGGATTTTTTTTTGGAGTTTTTATAATTTTTTCCTAATTTTGAAGTCTTTAGCTACTTGTGAGTTGTTATAGTTTTTCAATTTTTATAATTTTTCTACTGTTGGAAAGTTTTTCAAATTTTTGAAACTTAAAAATAGAGTTTTTTTTTTTGATTTCTGAGAGGCTTTTGCTAATTTTTCGACCTTTTTTGAATTTTTTTTTGGAGTTTTTATAATTTTTTCCTAATTTTGAAGTCTTTAGCTACTTGTGAGTAGTTATAGTTTTTCAATTTTTATAATTTTTCTACTGTTGGGAATTTTTTCAAATTTTTGAAACTTGAAAATAGGGTTTTGTTTTTGATTTCTGAGAGGTTTTTGCTAATTTTTCGACCTTTTTTGAATTTTTTTTGGAGTTTTTATAATTTTTTCCTAATTTTGAAGTCTTTAGCTACTTGTGAGTTGTTATAGTTTTTCAATTTTTATAATTTTTCTACTGTTGGGAATATTTTCAAATTTTTGAAACTGAAAAATAGGGTTTTTTTTTTGATTTCTGAGAGGTTTTTGCTAATTTTTCGACCTTTTATGAATTTTTTTTGGAGTTTTCATAATTTTTTCCTAATTTTGAAGTCTTTAGCTACTTGTGAGTTGCTATAGTTTTTCAATTTTTATAATTTTTCTACTGTTGGGAATTTTTTCAAATTTTTGAAACTTAAAAATAGGGTTTTTTTTTTGATTTCTGAGAGGCATTTGCTAATTTTTCGACCTTTTTTGAATTTTTTTTTAAGTTTTTATAATTTTTTCCTAATTTTGAAGTCTTTAGCTAATTGTGAATTGGTATAGTTTTTCAATTTTTATAATTTTTCTACTGTTGGGAATTTTTTCAAATTTTTGAAACTTGAAAATAGGGTTTTGTTTTTGATTTCTGAGAGGTTTTTGCTAATATTTCGACCTTTTTTGAATTTTTTTTTGAGTTTTTATAATTTTTTCCTAATTTTGAAGTCTTTTGCTACTTGTGAGTTGTTATAGTTTTTCAATTTTTATAATTTTTCTACTTTTTGGAATTTTTTCAAATTTTTGAAACTTAAAAATAGTGTTTTTTTTTATTTCTGAGATGTTTTTGCTAATTTTTCGACCTTTTTTGAATTTTTTTTGGAGTTTTTATAATTTTTTCCTAATTTTGAAGTCTTTAGCTTCTTGTGGGGTGTTATAGTTTTTCAATTTTTATAATTTTTCTACTGTTGGGAATTTTTTCAAATTTTTGAAACTTAAATATATGTTTTTTTTTTTTATTTCTAAGAGGATTTGCTAATTTTTCGACCTTTTTTGAATTTTTTTTGGAGTTTTTATAATTTTTTCCTAATTTTGAAGTCTTTAGCTACTTGTGAGTTGTTATAGTTTTTCAATTTTTATAATTTTTCTACTGTTGGATATTTTTTCAAATTTTTGAAACTTAAAAATATGTTTTTTTTTTTATTTCTAAGAGGATTTGCTAATTTTTCGACCTTTTTTGAATTTTTGTTGGAGTTTTTATTATTTTTTCCTAATTTTGAAGTTTTTAGCTAATTGTGAATTGGTATAGTTTTTCAATTTTTATAATATTTCTACTGTTGGGAATTTTTTCAAATTTTTTAAACTTAAACATATGATTTTATTTTTGATTTCTGAGAGGTTTTTGCTAATTTTTCGACCTTTTTTGAATTTTTTTTGGAGTTTTTATAATTTTTTCCTAATTTTGAAGTCTTTAGCTACTTGTGAGTTGCTATAGCTTTTCAATTTTTATAATTTTTCTAATTTTGGGAGTTTTTTCAAACTTAAAAATAGGGTTTTTTTTTGATTTCTGAGAGGTTTTTGCTAATTTTACGACCTTTTTTGAATTTTTTTTGGAGTTTTTATAATTTTTTCCTAATTTTGAAGTCTTTAGCTACTTGTGAGTTGTTATAGTTTTTCAATTTTTATAATTTTTCAACTGTTGGGAATTTTTTCAAATTTTTGAAACTGAAAAAAAGGGTTTTTTTTTTGATTTCTGAGAGGTTTTTGCTAATTTTCGACCATTTTTGGATTTTTTTTTGGAGTTTTTATAATTTTTTCCTAATTTTGAAGTCTTTAGCTACTTGTGAGTTGTTATAGTTTTTCAATTTTTATAATTTTTCTACTGTTGGAAATTTTTTCAAATTTTTGAAACTTAAAAATAGAGTTTTTTTTTTGATTTCTGAGAGGCTTTTGCTAATTTTTCGACCTTTTTTGAATTTTTTTGGAGTTTTTATAATTTTTTCCTAATTTTGAAGTCTTTAGCTACTTGTGAGTAGTTATAGTTTTTCAATTTTTATAATTTTTCTACTGTTGGGAATTTTTTCAAATTTTTGAAACTTAAAAATAGGGTTTTTTTTTTGATTTCTGAGAGAATTTTGATAATTTTTCGACCTTTTTTGAATTTTTTTTGGAGTTTTTATAATTTTTTCCTAATTTTGAAGTCTTTAGCTACTTGTGAGTTGTTATAGTTTTTCAATTTTTATAATTTTTCTACTGTTGGGAATATTTTCAAATTTTTGAAACTGAAAAATAGGGTTTTTTTTTTGATTTCTGAGAGGTTTTTGCTAATTTTTCGACCTGTTATGAATTTTTTTTGGAGTTTTTATAATTTTTTCCTAATTTTGAAGTCTTTAGCTACTTGTGAGTTGCTATAGTTTTTCAATTTTTATAATTTTTCTACTGTTGGGAATTTTTTCAAATTTTTGAAACTTAAAAATAGGGTTTTTTTTTTGATTTCTGAGAGGCATTTGCTAATTTTTCGACCTTTTTTGAATTTTTTTTTGAAGTTTTTATAATTTTTTCCTAATTTTGAAGTCTTTAGCTAATTGTGAATTGGTATAGTTTTTCAATTTTTATAATTTTTCTACTGTTGGGAATTTTTTCAAATTTTTGAAACTTGAAAATAGTGTTTTGTTTTTGATTTCTGAGAGGTTTTTGCTAATTTTTCGACCTTTTTTGAATTTTTTTTTGAGTTTTTATAATTTTTTCCTAATTTTGAAGTCTTTTGCTACTTGTGAGTTGTTATAGTTTTTCAATTTTTATAATTTTTCTACTTTTGGGAATTTTTTCAAATTTTTGAAACTTAAAAATAGGGTTTTTTTTTATTTCTGAAATGTTTTTGCTAATTTTTCGACCTTTTTTGAATTTTTTTTGGAGTTTTTATAATTTTTTCCTAATTTTGAAGTCTTTAGCTACTTGTGGGGTGTTATAGTTTTTCAATTTTTATAATTTTTCTACTGTTGGGAATTTTTTCAAATTTTTGAAACTTAAAAATATGTTTTTTTTTTTTATTTCTAAGAGGATTTGCTAATTTTTCGACCTTTTTTGAATTTTTTTTTGGAGTTTTTATAATTTTTTCCTAATTTTGAAGTCTTTAGCTACTTTTGAGTTGTTATAGTTTTTCAATTTTTATAATTTTTCTACTGTTGGGAATTTTTTCAAATTTTTGAAACTAAAAAATAGGGTTTTTTTTTGATTTCTGAGAGGTTTTTGCTAATTTTTCAACCTTTTTTGAATTCTTTTTGGAGTTTTTATAATTTTTTCCTAATTTTGAAGTCTTAAGCTACTTGTGAGTTGTTATAGTTTTTCAATTTTTATAATTTTTCTACTGTTGGGAATTTTTTCAAATTTTTGAAACTTAAAAATAGGGTTTTTTTTTTGATTTCTGAGAGGTTTTTGCTAATTTTTCGACCTTTTTAAATTTTTTTTGGAGTTTTTATATTTTTTTTCCTAATTTTGAAGTCTTTAGCTACTTGTGAGTTGTTATAGTTTTTCAATTTATACAATTTTTCTACTGTTGGGACATTTTTCAAATTTTTGAAACTTTAAAATAGGGTTTTTTTTTTGATTTCTAAGAGGTGTTTGCTAATTTTTCGACCTTTTTTGAATTTTTTTTGGAGTTTTTATAATTTTTTCCTAATTTTGAAGTCTTTAGCTACTAGAAAAAAGTTATAATTTTTCAATTTTTATAATTTTTCTACTGTTGGGAATTTTTTCAAATTTTTGAAACTTAAAAATAGGGTTTTTTTTTTATTTCTTAGAGGTGTTTGCTAATTTTGCGACCTTTTTTGAATTTTTTTTGGAGTTTTTATAATTTTTTCCTAATTTTGAAGTCTTTAGCTACTTGTGAGTTGTTATAGTTTTTAAATTTTTATAATTTTTCTACTGTTGGGAATTTTTTCAAATTTTTGAAACTTAAAAATATGGTTTTTTTTTGATTTCTGAGAGGTTTTTGCTAATTTTTCGACACTTTTTGAATTGTTTGTGGAGTTTTTATAATTTTTTCCTAATTTTGAAGTCTTTAGCAACTTGTCAGTTGTTATAGTTTTTCAATTTTTATATTTTTTCTACTGTTGGGAATTTTTTCAAATTTTTGAAACTTAAAAATAGGGTTTTTTTTTGATTTCTGAGAGGTTTTTGCTAATTTTTCGACCTTTTTGGATATTTTTTGGAGTTTTTATAATTTTTTCCTAATTTTGAAGTCTTTAGCTACTTGTGAGCTGCTATAGCTTTTCAATTTTTATAATTTTTCTACTGTTGGGAATTTTTTCAAATTTTTGAAACTTAAAAATAGGGTTTTTTTTTTGATTTCTGAGAGGCTTTTGCTAATTTTTCGACCTTTTTTGAATTTTTTTTGGAGTTTTTATAATTTTTTCCTAATTTAGAAGTCTTTAGCTACTTGTGAGTTGTTATAGTTTTTCAATTTTTATAATTTTTCTACTGTTGAGAATTGTTTCAAATTTTTGAAACTTGAAAATAGGGTTTTGTTTTTGATTTCTGAGAGGTTTTTGCTAATTTTTCGACCTTTTTTGAATTTATTTTGGAGTTTTTATAATTTTTTCCTAATTTTGAAGTCTTTAGCTACTAGAAAGTAGTTATAATTTTTCAATTTTTATAATTTTTCTACTGTTGGGAGTTTTTTCAAATTTTTGAAACTTAAAAATAGGGTTTTTTTTTTATTTCTAAGAGGTGTTTGCTAATTTTTCGACCTTTTTTGAATTTTTTTTTGGAGTTTTTATAATTTTTTCCTAATTTTGAAGTCTTTAGCTACTTGTGAGTTGTTATAGTTTTTCAATTTTTATAATTTTTCTACTGTTGGGAATTTTTTAAAATTTTTGAAACTTGAAAATAGGGTTTTGTTTTTGATTTCTGAGAGGTTTTTGCTAATTTTTCGACCTTTTTTGAATTTTTTTTTGAGTTTTTATAATTTTTTCCTAATTTTGAAGTCTTTTGCTACTTGTGAGTTGTTATAGTTTTTCAATTTTTATAATTTTTCTACTTTTTGGAATTTTTTCAAATTTTTGAAACTTAAAAATAGGGTTTTTTTTTATTTCTGAGATGTTTTTGCTAATTTTTCGACCTTTTTTGAATTTTTTTTGGAGTTTTTATAATTTTTTCCTAATTTTGAAGTCTTAAGCTACTTGTGGGGTGTTATAGTTTTTCAATTTTTATAATTTTTCTACTGTTGGGAATTTTTTCAAATTTTTGAAACTTAAAAATATGTTTTTTTTTTTATTTCTAAGAGGATTTGCTAATTTTTCGACCTTTTTTGAATTTTTTTTGGAGTTTTTATAATTTTTTCCTAATTTTGAAGTCTTTAGCTACTTGTGAGTTGTTATAGTTTTTCAATTTTTATAATTTTTCTACTGTTGGGAATTTTTTCAAATTTTTGAAACTTAAAAATATGTTTTTTTTTTTATTTCTAAGAGGATTTGCTAATTTTTCGACCTTTTTTGAATTTTTGTTGGAGTTTTTATTATTTTTTCCTAATTTTGAAGTTTTTAGCTAATTGTGAATTGGTATAGTTTTTCAATTTTTATAATATTTCTACTGTTGGGAATTTTTTCAAATTTTTTAAACTTAAACATATGATTTTATTTTTGATTTCTGAGAGGTTTTTGCTAATTTTTCGACCTTTTTTGAATTTTTTTTGGAGTTTTTATAATTTTTTCCTAATTTTGAAGTCTTTAGCTACTTGTGAGTTGCTATAGCTTTTCAATTTTTATAATTTTTCTAATTTTGGGAGTTTTTTCAAACTTAAAAATAGGGTTTTTTTTTGATTTCTGAGAGGTTTTTGCTAATTTTACGACCTTTTTTGAATTTTTTTTGGAGTTTTTATAATTTTTTCCTAATTTTGAAGTCTTTAGCTACTTGTGAGTTGTTATAGTTTTTCAATTTTTATAATTTTTCAACTGTTGGGAATTTTTTCAAATTTTTGAAACTGAAAAAAAGGGTTTTTTTTTTGATTTCTGAGAGGTTTTTGCTAATTTTCGACCTTTTTTGGATTTTTTTTTGGAGTTTTTATAATTTTTTCCTAATTTTGAAGTCTTTAGCTACTTGTGAGTTGTTATAGTTTTTCAATTTTTATAATTTTTCTACTGTTGGGAATTTTTTCAAATTTTTGAAACTTAAAAATAGGGTTTTTTTTTTGATTTCTGAGAGAATTTTGATAATTTTTCGACCTTTTTTGAATTTTTTTTGGAGTTTTTATAATTTTTTCCTAATTTTGAAGTCTTTAGCTACTTGTGAGTTGTTATAGTTTTTCAATTTTTATAATTTTTCTACTGTTGGGAATATTTTCAAATTTTTGAAACTGAAAAATAGGGTTTTTTTTTTGATTTCTGAGAGGTTTTTGCTAATTTTTCGACCTTTTATGAATTTTTTTTGGAGTTTTTATAATTTTTTCCTAATTTTGAAGTCTTTAGCTACTTGTGAGTTGCTATAGTTTTTCAATTTTTATAATTTTTCTACTGTTGGGAATTTTTTCAAATTTTTGAAACTTAAAAATAGGGTTTTTTTTTTGATTTCTGAGAGGCATTTGCTAATTTTTCGACCTTTTCTGAATTTTTTTTTGAAGTTTTTATAATTTTTTCCTAATTTTGAAGTCTTTAGCTAATTGTGAATTGGTATAGTTTTTCAATTTTTATAATTTTTCTACTGTTGGGAATTTTTTCAAATTTTTGAAACTTGAAAATAGTGTTTTGTTTTTGATTTCTGAGAGGTTTTTGCTAATTTTTCGACCTTTTTTGAATTTTTTTTTGAGTTTTTATAATTTTTTCCTAATTTTGAAGTCTTTTGCTACTTGTGAGTTGTTATAGTTTTTCAATTTTTATAATTTTTCTACTTTTGGGAATTTTTTCAAATTTTTGAAACTTAAAAATAGGGTTTTTTTTTATTTCTGAAATGTTTTTGCTAATTTTTCGACCTTTTTTGAATTTTTTTTGGAGTTTTTATAATTTTTTCCTAATTTTGAAGTCTTTAGCTACTTGTGGGGTGTTATAGTTTTTCAATTTTTATAATTTTTCTACTGTTGGGAATTTTTTCAAATTTTTGAAACTTAAAAATATGTTTTTTTTTTTTTTATTTCTAAGAGGATTTGCTAATTTTTCGACCTTTTTTGAATTTTTTTTGGAGTTTTTATAATTTTTTCCTAATTTTGAAGTCTTTAGCTACTTTTGAGTTGTTATAGTTTTTCAATTTTTATAATTTTTCTACTGTTGGGAATTTTTTCAAATTTTTGAAACTAAAAAATAGGGTTTTTTTTTGATTTCTGAGAGGTTTTTGCTAATTTTTCAACCTTTTTTGAATTTTTTTTGGAGTTTTTATAATTTTTTCCTAATTTTGAAGTCTTTAGCTACTTGTGAGTTGTTATAGTTTTTCAATTTTTATAATTTTTCTACTGTTGGGAATTTTTTCAAATTTTTGAAACTTAAAAATAGGGTTTTTTTTTTGATTTCTGAGAGGTTTTTGCTAATTTTTCGACCTTTTTAAATTTTTTTTGGAGTTTTTATATTTTTTTTCCTAATTTTGAAGTCTTTAGCTACTTGTGAGTTGTTATAGTTTTTCAATTTATACAATTTTTCTACTGTTGGGACATTTTTCAAATTTTTGAAACTTTAAAATAGGGTTTTTTTTTTGATTTCTAAGAGGTGTTTGCTAATTTTTCGACCTTTTTTGAATTTTTTTTGGAGTTTTTATAATTTTTTCCTAATTTTGAAGTCTTTAGCTACTAGAAAGTAGTTATAATTTTTCAATTTTTATAATTTTTCTACTGTTGGGAATTTTTTCAAATTTTTGAAACTTAAAAATAGGGTTTTTTTTTTATTTCTGAGAGGTGTTTGCTAATTTTTCGACCTTTTTTGAATTTTTTTTGGAGTTTTTATAATTTTTTCCTAATTTTGAAGTCTTTAGCTACTTGTGAGTTGTTATAGTTTTTAAATTTTTATAATTTTTCTACTGTTGGGAATTTTTTCAAATTTTTGAAACTTAAAAATATGGTTTTTTTTTGATTTCTGAGAGGTTTTTGCTAATTTTTCGACACTTTTTGAATTGTTTGTGGAGTTTTTATAATTTTTTCCTAATTTTGAAGTCTTTAGCAACTTGTCAGTTGTTATAGTTTTTCAATTTTTATATTTTTTCTACTGTTGGGAATTTTTTCAAATTTTTGAAACTTAAAAATAGGGTTTTTTTTTGATTTCTGAGAGGTTTTTGCTAATTTTTCGACCTTTTTGGATATTTTTTGGAGTTTTTATAATTTTTTCCTAATTTTGAAGTCTTTAGCTACTTGTGAGTTGCTATAGCTTTTCAATTTTTATAATTTTTCTACTGTTGGGAATTTTTTCAAATTTTTGAAACTTAAAAATAGGGTTTTTTTTTTGATTTCTGAGAGGCTTTTGCTAATTTTTCGACCTTTTTTGAATTTTTTTTGGAGTTTTTATAATTTTTTCCTAATTTTGAAGTCTTTAGCTACTTGTGAGTTGTTATAGTTTTTCAATTTTTATAATTTTTCTACTGTTGAGAATTGTTTCAAATTTTTGAGACTTGAAAATAGGGTTTTGTTTTTGATTTCTGAGAGGTTTTTGCTAATTTTTCGACCTTTTTTGAATTTATTTTGGAGTTTTTATAATTTTTTCCTAATTTTGAAGTCTTTAGCTACTAGAAAGTAGTTATAATTTTTCAATTTTTATAATTTTTCTACTGTTGGGAGTTTTTTCAAATTTTTGAAACTTAAAAATAGGGTTTTTTTTTATTTCTAAGAGGTGTTTGCTAATTTTTCGACCTTTTTTGAATTTTTTTTTGGAGTTTTTATAATTTTTTCCTAATTTTGAAGTCTTTAGCTACTTGTGAGTTGTTATAGTTTTTCAATTTTTATAATTTTTCTACTGTTGGGAATTTTTTAAAATTTTTGAAACTGAAAAATAGGGTTTTTTTTTTGATTTCTGAGAGGTTTTTGCTAATTTTTCGAACTTTTATGAATATTTTTTGGAGTTTTTATAATTTTTTCCTAATTTTGAGGTCTTTAGCTACTTGTGAGTTGCTATAGTTTTTCAATTTTTATAATTTTTCTACTGTTGGGAATTTTTTCAAATTTTTGAAACTTAAAAATAGGGTTTGTTTTTTGATTTCTGAGAGGCTTTTGCTAATTTTTCGACCTTTTTTGAATTTTTTTTTGGAGTTTTTATAATTTTTTCCTAATTTTGAAGTCTTTAGCTAATTGTGAATTGGTATAGTTTTTCAATTTTTATAATTTTTCTACTGTTGGCAATTTTTTCAAATTTTTGAAACTTGAAAATAGGGTTTTGTTTTTGATTTCTGAGAGGTTTTTGCTAATTTTTCGACCTTTTTTGAATTTTTTTTTGAGTTTTTATAATTTTTTCCTAATTTTGAAGTCTTTAGCTACTTGTGAGTTGTTATAGTTTTTCAATTTTTATAATTTTTCTACTGTTGGGAATTTTTTCAAATTTTTGAAACTTAAAAATAGGGTTTTTTTTTATTTCTGAGATGTTTTTGCTAATTTTTCGACCTTTTTTGAATTTTTTTTGGAGTTTTTGTAATTTTTTCCTAATTTTGAAGTCTTTAGCTACTTGTGGGGGGTTATAGTTTTTCAATTTTTATAATTTTTCTACTGTTGGGAATTTTTTCAAATTTTTGAAACTTAAAAATATGTTTTTTTTTTTATTTCTTAGAGGATTTGCTAATTTTTCGACCTTTTTTGAATTTTTTTTGGAGTTTTTATAATTTTTTCCTAATTTTGAAGTCTTTAGCTACTTTTGAGTTGTTATAGTTTTTCAATTTTTATAATTTTTCTACTGTTGGGAATTTTTTCAAATTTTTGAAACTAAAAAATAGGGTTTTTTTTTGATTTCTGAGAAGTTTTTGCTAATTTTTCAACCTTTTTTGAATTTTTTTTGGAGTTTTTATAATTTTTTCCTAATTTTGAAGTCTTTAGCTACTTGAGAGTTGTTATAGTTTTTCAATTTTTATAATTTTTCTACTGTTGGGAATTTTTTCAAATTTTTTAAACTTAAAAATTGGGATTATTTTATCATTTCTGAGAGGTTTTTGCTAATTTTTCGACCTTTTTTGAATTTTTTTTGAGTTTTTATAATTTTTTCCTAATTTTGAAGTTTTTAGCTACTTTTGAGATGTTATAGTTTTTCAATTTTTATAATTTTTCTACTTTTGGGAATTTTTTGAAACTAAAATAGGGTTTTTTTTTGATTTCTGAGAGGTTTTTGCTAATTTTTCGAACTTTTTTGAATTTTTTTTGGAGTTTTTATAATTTTTTCCTAATTTTGAAGTCTTTAGCTACTTGTGAGTTGTTATAGTTTTTCAATTTTTATATTTTTTCTACTGTTGGGAATTTTTTCAAATTTTTGAAACTTAAAAATAGGGTTTTTTTTTATTTCTGAGAGGTTTTTGCTAATTTTTCGACCTTTTTTGAATTTTTTTTTGAGATTTTAAAAATTTTTCCTAATTTTGAAGTCTTTAGCTACTTGTGAGTTGTTATAGTTTTTCAATTTTTATAATTTTTCTACTGTTGGGAATTTTTTCAAATTTTTGAAACTTAAAAATTTGGTTTTTTTTTTTATTTCTGAGAGGTTTTTGCTAATTTTTCGAACTTTTTTGAATATTTTTTGGAGTTTTTATAATTTTTTCCTAATTTTGAAGTCTTTAGCTACTTGTGAGTTGTTATAGTTTTTCAATTTTTATATTTTTTCTACTGTTGGGAATTTTTTCAAATTTTTGAAACTTAAAAATATGGTTTTTTTTTATTTCTGAGAGGTTTTTGCTAATTTTTCGACCTTTTTTGAATTTTTTTTTGAGATTTTATAACTTTTTCCTAATTTAGAAGTCTTTAGCTACTTGTGAGTTGTTATAGTTTTTCAATTTTTATAATTTTTCTACTGTTGGGAATTTTTTCAAATTTTTGAAACTTAAAAATATTGTTTTTTTTTTTTATTTCTGAGAGGTTTTTGCTAATTTTTCGACCTTTTATGAATTTTTTTTGGAGTTTTTATAATTTTTTCCTAATTTAGAAGTCTTTAGCTACTTGTGAGTTGTTATAGTTTTTCAATTTTTATAATTTTTCTACTATTGGGAATTTTTTCAAATTTTTGAAACTTAAAAATTTGGTTTTTTTTTTATTTCTGAGTGGTTTTTGCTAATTTTTCGACCCTTTTTGAATATTTTTTGGAGTTTTTATAATTTTTTCCTAATTTTGAAGTCTTTAGCTACTTGTGAGTTGTTATAGTTTCTCAATTTTTATAATATTTCTACTGTTGGGAATTTTTTCAAATTTTTTAAACTTAAAAATATGGTTTTATTTTTGATTTCTGAGAGGTTTTTGCTAATTTTTCGACCTTTTTTGAATTTTTTTTGGAGTTTTTATAATTTTTTCCTAATTTTGAAGTCTTTAGCTACTTGTGAGTTGGTATAGTTTTGCAATTTTTATAATTTTTCTAATTTTGGGAGTTTTTTCAAACTTAAAAATAGGGTTTTTTTTTGATTTCTGAGAGGTTTTTGCTAATTTTACGACCTTTTTTGAATTTTTTTTGGAGCTTTTATAATTTTTTCCTAATTTTGAAGTCTTTAGCTACTTGTGAGTTGTTATAGTTTTTCAATTTTTATAATTTTTCTACTGTTGGAAATTTTTTCAAATTTTTGAAACTTAAAAATAGGGTTTTTTTTTTTGATTTCTGAGAAGCTTTTGCTAATTTTTCGACCTTTTTTGAATTTTTTTGGAGTTTTTATAATTTTTTCCTAATTTTGAAGTCTTTAGCTACTTGTGAGTAGTTATAGTTTTTCAATTTTTATAATTTTTCTACTATTGGGAATTTTTTCAAATTTTTGAAACTTAAAAATTGGGTTTTGTTTTTGATTTCTGAGAGGTTTTTGCTAATTTTTCGACCTTTTTTGAATTTTTTTTGGAGTTTTTATAATTTTTTCCTAATTTTGAAGTCTTTTGCTACTTGTGAGTTGTTATAGTTTTTCAATTTTTATAATTTTTCTACTGTTGGGAATTTTTTCAAATTTTTGAAACTTAAAAATAGGGTTTTTTTTTATTTCTCAGATGTTTTTGCTAATTTTTCGACCTTTTTTGAATTTCTTTTGGAGTTTTTATAATTTTTTCCTAATTTTGAAGTCTTTAGCTACTTGTGGGGTGTTATAGTTTTTCAATTTTTATAATTTTTCTACTGTTGGGAATTTTTTCAAATTTTTGAAATTTAAAAATATGTTTTTTTTTTTATTTCTAAGAGGTTTTGCTAATTTTTCGACCTTTTTTGAATTTTTTTTGGAGTTTTTATAATTTTTTCCTAATTTTGAAGTCTTTAGCTACTTATGAGTTGTATAGTTTTGCAATTTTTATAATTTTTCTAATTTTGGGAGTTTTTTCAAACTTAAAAATAGGGTTTTTTTTTGATTTCTGAGAGGTTTTTGCTAATTTTACGACCTTTTTTGAATTTTTTTTGGAGTTTTTATAATTTTTTCCTAATTTTGAAGTCTTTAGCTACTTGTGAGTTGTAATAGTTTTTCAATTTTTATAATTTTTCTACTGTTGGGAATTTTTTCAAATTTTTGAAACTTAAAAATATGGTTTGTTTTTTTATTTCTGAGAGGTTTTTGCTAATTTTTCGACCTTTTTTGAATTTTTTTTGGAGTTTTTATAATTTTTTCCTAATTTTGAAGTCTTTAGCTACTTGTGAGTAGTCAAAGTTTTTCAATTTTTACAATTTTTCTACTGTTGGGAATTTTTTCAAATTTTTGACACTTAAAAATAGGGTTTTGTTTTTTGATTTCTGAGAGGTTTTTGCTAATTTTTCGACCTTTTTTGAATTTTTTTAGGAGTTTTTATAATTGTTTCCTAATTTTGATGTCTTTAGCTACTTGTGAGTTGTTATAGTTTTTCAATTTTTATAATTTTTCTACTGTTGGGAATTTTTTCAAATTTTTGAAACTTAAAAATAGGGTTTTTTTTTTGATTTCTGAGAGGTTTTTGCTAATTTTTCGACCTTTTTAAATTTTTTTTGGAGTTTTTATATTTTTTTTCCTAATTTTGAAGTCTTTAGCTACTTGTGAGTTGTTATAGTTTTTCAATTTATACAATTTTTCTACTGTTGGGACATTTTTCAAATTTTTGAAACTTTAAAATAGGGTTTTTTTTTTGATTTCTAAGAGGTGTTTGCTAATTTTTCGACCTTTTTTGAATTTTTTTTGGAGTTTTTATAATTTTTTCCTAATTTTGAAGTCTTTAGCTACTAGAAAGTAGTTATAATTTTTCAATTTTTATAATTTTTCTACTGTTGGGAATTTTTTCAAATTTTTGAAACTTAAAAATAGGGTTTTTTTTTTATTTCTGAGAGGTGTTTGCTAATTTTTCGACCTTTTTTGAATTTTTTTTGGAGTTTTTATAATTTTTTCCTAATTTTGAAGTCTTTAGCTACTTGTGAGTTGTTATAGTTTTTAAATTTTTATAATTTTTCTACTGTTGGGAATTTTTTCAAATTTTTGAAACTTAAAAATATGGTTTTTTTTTGATTTCTGAGAGGTTTTTGCTAATTTTTCGACACTTTTTGAATTGTTTGTGGAGTTTTTATAATTTTTTCCTAATTTTGAAGTCTTTAGCAACTTGTCAGTTGTTATAGTTTTTCAATTTTTATATTTTTTCTACTGTTGGGAATTTTTTCAAATTTTTGAAACTTAAAAATAGGGTTTTTTTTTGATTTCTGAGAGGTTTTTGCTAATTTTTCGACCTTTTTGGATATTTTTTGGAGTTTTTATAATTTTTTCCTAAGTTTGAAGTCTTTAGCTACTTGTGAGTTGCTATAGCTTTTCAATTTTTATAATTTTTCTACTGTTGGGAATTTTTTCAAATTTTTGAAACTTAAAAATAGGGTTTTTTTTTTGATTTCTGAGAGGCTTTTGCTAATTTTTCGACCTTTTTTGAATTTTTTTTGGAGTTTTTATAATTTTTTCCTAATTTTGAAGTCTTTAGCTACTTGTTAGTTGTTATAGTTTTTCAATTTTTATAATTTTTCTACTGTTGAGAATTGTTTCAAATTTTTGAAACTTGAAAATAGGGTTTTGTTTTTGATTTCTGAGAGGTTTTTGCTAATTTTTCGACCTTTTTTGAATTTATTTTGGAGTTTTTATAATTTTTTCCTAATTTTGAAGTCTTTAGCTACTAGAAAGTAGTTATAATTTTTCAATTTTTATAATTTTTCTACTGTTGGGAGTTTTTTCAAATTTTTGAAACTTAAAAATAGGGTTTTTTTTTATTTCTAAGAGGTGTTTGCTAATTTTTCGACCTTTTTTGAATTTTTTTTTGGAGTTTTTATAATTTTTTCCTAATTTTGAAGTCTTTAGCTACTTGTGAGTTGTTATAGTTTTTCAATTTTTATAATTTTTCTACTGTTGGGAATTTTTTAAAATTTTTGAAACTGAAAAATAGGGTTTTTTTTTGATTTCTGAGAGGTTTTTGCTAATTTTTCGAACTTTTATGAATATTTTTTGGAGTTTTTATAATTTTTTCCTAATTTTGAGGTCTTTAGCTACTTGTGAGTTGCTATAGTTTTTCAATTTTTATAATTTTTCTACTGTTGGGAATTTTTTCAAATTTTTGAAACTTAAAAATAGGGTTTGTTTTTTGATTTCTGAGAGGCTTTTGCTAATTTTTCGACCTTTTTTGAATTTTTTTTTGGAGTTTTTATAATTTTTTCCTAATTTTGAAGTCTTTAGCTAATTGTGAATTGGTATAGTTTTTCAATTTTTATAATTTTTCTACTGTTGGCAATTTTTTCAAATTTTTGAAACTTGAAAATAGGGTTTTGTTTTTGATTTCTGAGAGGTTTTTGCTAATTTTTCGACCTTTTTTGAATTTTTTTTTGAGTTTTTATAATTTTTTCCTAATTTTGAAGTCTTTAGCTACTTGTGAGTTGTTATAGTTTTTCAATTTTTATAATTTTTCTACTGTTGGGAATTTTTTCAAATTTTTGAAACTTAAAAATAGGGTTTTTTTTTATTTCTGAGATGTTTTTGCTAATTTTTCGACCTTTTTTGAATTTTTTTTGGAGTTTTTGTAATTTTTTCCTAATTTTGAAGTCTTTAGCTACTTGTGAATTGTTATAGTTTTTCAATTTTTATAATTTTTCTACTGTTGGGAATTTTTTCAAATTTTTGAAACTTAAAAATATGTTTTTTTTTTTATTTCTGAGAAGTTTTTGCTAATTTTTCAACCTTTTTTGAATTTTTTTTGGAGTTTTTATAATTTTTTCCTAATTTTGAAGTCTTTAGCTACTTGAGAGTTGTTATAGTTTTTCAATTTTTATAATTTTTCTACTGTTGGGAATTTTTTCAAATTTTTTAAACTTAAAAATTGGGATTATTTTTTCATTTCTGAGAGGTTTTTGCTAATTTTTCGACCTTTTTTGAATTTTTTTTGAGTTTTTATAATTTTTTCCTAATTTTGAAGTTTTTAGCTACTTTTGAGTTGTTATAGTTTTTCAATTTTTATAATTTTTCTACTTTTGGGAATTTTTTGAAATTTTTGAAACTAAAATAGGGTTTTTTTTTTGATTTCTGAGAGGTTTTTGCTAATTTTTCGAACTTTTTTGAATTTTTTTTGGAGTTTTTATAATTTTTTCCTAATTTTGAAGTCTTTAGCTACTTGTGAGTTGTTATAGTTTTTCAATTTTTATATTTTTTCTACTGTTGGGAATTTTTTCAAATTTTTGAAACTTAAAAATAGGGTTTTTTTTTATTTCTGAGAGGTTTTTGCTAATTTTTCGACCTTTTTTGAATTTTTTTTTGAGATTTTAAAAATTTTTCCTAATTTTGAAGTCTTTAGCTACTTGTGAGTTGTTATAGTTTTTCAATTTTTATAATTTTTCTACTGTTGGGAATTTTTGAAACTTAAAAATTTGGTTTTTTTTTTTATTTCTGAGAGGTTTTTGCTAATTTTTCGAACTTTTTTGAATATTTTTTGGAGTTTTTATAATTTTTTCCTAATTTTGAAGTCTTTAGCTACTTGTGAGTTGTTATAGTTTTTCAATTTTTATATTTTTTCTACTGTTGGGAATTTTTTCAAATTTTTGAAACTTAAAAATATGGTTTTTTTTTATTTCTGAGAGGTTTTTGCTAATTTTTCGACCTTTTTTGAATTTTTTTTTGAGATTTTATAACTTTTTCCTAATTTAGAAGTCTTTAGCTACTTGTGAGTTGTTATAGTTTTTCAATTTTTATAATTTTTCTACTGTTGGGAATTTTTTCAAATTTTTGAAACTTAAAAATATTGTTTTTTTTTTTTATTTCTGATAGGTTTTTGCTAATTTTTCGACCTTTTATGAATTTTTTTTGGAGTTTTTATAATTTTTTCCTAATTTAGAAGTCTTTAGCTACTTGTGAGTTGTTATAGTTTTTCAATTTTTATAATTTTTCTACTATTGGGAATTTTTTCAAATTTTTGAAACTTAAAAATTTGGTTTTTTTTTTTATTTCTGAGTGGTTTTTGCTAATTTTTCGACCCTTTTTGAATATTTTTTGGAGTTTTTATAATTTTTTCCTAATTTTGAAGTCTTTAGCTACTTGTGAGTTGTTATAGTTTCTCAATTTTTATAATATTTCTACTGTTGGGAATTTTTTCAAATTTTTTAAACTTAAAAATATGGTTTTATTTTTGATTTCTGAGAGGTTTTTGCTAATTTTTCGACCTTTTTTGAATTTTTTTTGGAGTTTTTATAATTTTTTCCTAATTTTGAAGTCTTTAGCTACTTGTGAGTTGGTATAGTTTTTCAATTTTTATAATTTTTCTACTGTTGGGAGTTTTTTTCAAACTTAAAAATAGGGTTTTTTTTTGATTTCTGAGAGGTTTTTGCTAATTTTACGACCTTTTTTGAATTTTTTTTGGAGTTTTTATAATTTTTTCCTAATTTTGAAGTCTTTAGCTACTTGTGAGTTGTTATAGTTTTTCAATTTTTATAATTTTTCTACTGTTGGAAATTTTTTCAAATTTTTGAAACTTAAAAATAGGGTTTTTTTTTTTGATTTCTTAGAAGCTTTTGCTAATTTTTCGACCTTTTTTGAATTTTTTTGGAGTTTTTATAATTTTTTCCTAATTTTGAAGTCTTTAGCTACTTGTGAGTAGTTATAGTTTTTCAATTTTTATAATTTTTCTACTATTGGGAATTTTTTCAAATTTTTGAAACTTGAAAATTGGGTTTTGTTTTTGATTTCTGAGAGGTTTTTGCTAATTTTTCGACCTTTTTTGAATTTTTTTTGGAGTTTTTATAATTTTTTCCTAATTTTGAAGTCTTTTGCTACTTGTGAGTTGTTATAGTTTTTCAATTTTTATAATTTTTCTACTGTTGGGAATTTTTTCAAATTTTTGAAACTTAAAAATAGGGTTTTTTTTTATTTCTCAGATGTTTTTGCTAATTTTTCGACCTTTTTTGAATTTCTTTTGGAGTTTTTATAATTTTTTCCTAATTTTGAAGTCTTTAGCTACTTGTGGGGTGTTATAGTTTTTCAATTTTTATAATTTTTCTATTGTTGGGAATTTTTTCAAATTTTTGAAATTTAAAAATATGTTTTTTTTTTTATTTCTAAGAGGTTTTGCTAATTTTTCGACCTTTTTTGAATTTTTTTTGGAGTTTTTATAATTTTTTCCTAATTTTGAAGTCTTTAGCTACTTATGAGTTGTATAGTTTTGCAATTTTTATAATTTTTCTAATTTTGGGAGTTTTTTCAAACTTAAAAATAGGGATTTTTTTTGATTTCTGAGAGGTTTTTGCTAATTTCACGACCTTTTTTGAATTTTTTTTGGAGTTTTTATAATTTTTTCCTAATTTTGAAGTCTTTAGCTACTTGTGAGTTGTAATAGTTTTTCAATTTTTATAATTTTTCTACTGTTGGGAATTTTTTCAAATTTTTGAAACTTAAAAATATGGTTTGTTTTTTTATTTCTGAGAGGTTTTTGCTAATTTTTCGACCTTTTTTGAATTTTTTTTGGAGTTTTTATAATTTTTTCCTAATTTTGAAGTCTTTAGCTACTTGTGAGTTGTCAAAGTTTTTCAATTTTTACAATTTTTCTACTGTTGGGAATTTTTTCAAATTTTTGACACTTAAAAATAGGGTTTTGTTTTTTGATTTCTGAGAGGTTTTTGCTAATTTTTCGACCTTTTTTGAATTTTTTTAGGAGTTTTTATAATTGTTTCCTAATTTTGATGTCTTTAGCTACTTGTGAGTTGTTATAGTTTTTCAATTTTTATAATTTTTCTACTGTTGTGAATTTTTTCAAACTTTTGAAACTGAAAAATAGGGTTTTTGTTTTGATTTCTGAGAAGTTTTTGCCAATTTTTCGACCTTTTTTGAATTTTTTTGGAGTTTTTATAATTTTCTCCTAATTTTGAAGTCTTTAGCTACTTGTGAGTAGTTAAAGTTTTTCAATTTTTACAATTTTTCTACTGTTGGGAATTTTTTCAAATTTTTGAGACTTAAAAATAGGGTTTTTTTTTTGATTTCTGAGAGGTTTTTGCTAATTTTTCGACCTTTTTTGAATTTTTTTAGGAGTTTTTATAATTGTTTCCTAATTTTGAAGTCTTTAGCTACTTGTGAGTTGTTATAGTTTTTCAATTTTTATAATTTTTCTACTGTTGGGAGTTTTTTCAAATTTTTGAAACTTAAAAATAGGGTTTTTTTTTGATTTCAGAGAGGTTTTTGCTAATTTTTCGACCTTTTTTGAATTTTTTTTGGAGTTTTTATAATTTTTTCCTAATTTTGAAGTCTTCAGCTACTAGAAAGTAGTTATAATTTTTGTAATGTTGGGAGTTTTTTCAAATATTTGAAACTTAAAAATAGGGTTTTTTTTTTGATTTCTGAGAGGTTTTTGCTAATTTTTCGACCTTTTTTGAATTTTTTTAGGAGTTTTTATAATTTTTTCCTAATTTTGAAGTCTTTAGCTACTTGTGAGTTGTTATAGTTTTTCAATTTTTATAAATTTTCTACTGGTGGGAATTTTTGCAAATTTTTGAAACTTAAAAATAGGGTTTTTTTTGATTTCTGTGAGGTTTTTGCTAATTTTTCGACCTTTTTGAAATTTTTTTTGGAGTTTTTATAATTTTTTCCTAATTTTGAAGTCTTTAGCTACTTGTGAGTTGTTATAGTTTTTCAATTTTTATAATTTTTCTACTGTTGGGAATTTTTTCAATTTTTGAAACTTAAAAATAGGGTTTTTTTTTTTAATTTCTGAGAGGTTTTTTACTAATTTTTCGACCTTTTTTGAATTTGTTTTGGAGTTTTTATAATTTTTTCCTAATTTTGAAGTCTTTAGCTACTTGTGAGTTATTATAGTTTTCAATTTTTATAATTTTTCTACTGTAGGGAATTTTTTCAAATTTTTGAAACTTAAAAATAGGGTTTTTTTTATTTCTGATAGGTTTTTGCTAATTTTTCGACCTTTTTAAATTTTTTTTAGAGTTTTTATAATTTTTTCCTAATTTTGAAGTCTTTAGCTACTTGTGAGTTGTTATAGTTTTTCAATTTTTATAATTTTTCTACTGTTGGGAATTTTTTCAAATTTTTGAAACTTAAAAATATGTTTTTTTTTGATTTCTGAGAGGTTTTTGCTAATTTTTCGACCTTTTATGAATTTTTTTTGGAGTTTTTATAATTTTTTCCTAATTTTGAAGTCTTTAGCTACTTGTGAGTTGCTATAGTTTTTCAATTTTTATAATTTTTCCACTGTTGGGAATTTTTTCAAATTTTTGAAACTTAAAAATAGGGTTTTTTTTTTGATTTCTGAGAGGTTTTTGCTAATTTTTTGACCTTTTTTGAATTTTTTTTTGAGTTTTTATGATTTTTTCCTAATTTTGAAGTCTTTAGCTACTTGTGAGTTGTTATAGTTTTTCAATTTTTATAATTTTTCTACTTTTGGGAATTTTTTCAAATTTTTGAAACTTAAAAATAAGGTTTTTTTTTATTTCTGAGATGTTTGTGCTAATTTTTCGACCTTTTTTGAATTTTTTTGGAGTTTTTATAATTTTTTCCTAATTTTGAAGTCTTTAGCTACTTGTGAGTTGTTATAGTTTTTGAATTTTTATAATTTTTCTACTGTTGGGAATTTTTTCAAATTTTTGAAACTTGAAAATAGGGTTTTGTTTTTGATTTCTGAGAGGTTTTTGCTAATTTTTCGACCTTTTTTGAATTTTTTTTGGAGTTTTTATAATTTTTTCCTAATTTTGAAGTCTTTAGCTACTTTTGAGTTGTTATAGTTTTTCAATTTTTATAATTTTTCTACTGTTGGGAATTTTTTCAAATTTTTGAAACTTAAAAATAGGGGTTTTTTTTTGATTTCTGAGAGGTTTTTGCTAATTTTTCGACCTTTTTTGAATTTTTTTTGGAGTTTTTATAATTTTTTCCTAATTTTGAAGTCTTTAGCTACTTGTGAGTTGTTATAGTTTTTCAATTTTTATAATTTTTCTACTGTTGGGAATTTTTTCAAATTTTTGAAACTTAAAAATTGGCTTTTTTTTTTATTTCTGAGTGGTTTTTGTTAATTTTTCGACCTTTTTTGAATATTTTTTGGAGTTTTTATAATTTTTTCCTAATTTTGAAGTCTTTAGCTACTTGTGAGTTATTATAGTTTTTCAATTTTTATAATATTTCAACTGTTGGGAATTTTTTCAAATTTTTTAAACTTAAAAATAGGGATTTTTTTTTGATTTCTGAGAGGTTTTTGCTAATTTTTCGACCTTTTTTGAATTTTTTTGGAGTTTTTATAATTTTTTCCTAATTTTGAAGTCTTTAGCTACTTGTGAGTTGTTACAGTTTTTCAATTTTTATAATTTTTCTACTGTTGGGAATTTTTTCTAATTTTTGAAACTTAAAAATAGGGTTTTTTTTGATTTCTGAGAGGTTTTTGCTAATTTTCGACCTTTTTTGAATTTTTTTTGGAGTTTTTATAATTTTTTCCTAATTTTGAAGTCTTTAGCTACTTGTGAGTTGTTATAGTTTTTCAATTTTTATAATTTTTCTACTGTTGGGAATTTTTTCCAATTTTTGAAACTTAAAAATAGGGTTTTTTTTTTGATTTCTGAGAGGTTTTTGCTAATTTTTCGATCTATTTAAATTTTTTTTGGAGTTTTTATATTTTTTTCCTAATTTTGAAGTCTTTAGCTACTTGTGAGTTGTTATAGTTTTTCAATTTATATAATTTTTCTACTGTTGGGACATTTTTCAAATTTTTGAAACTTTAATATAGGGTTTTTGCTAATTTTTCGACCTTTTTTGAATTTTTTTTGGAGTTTTTATAATTTTTTCCTGATTTGGAAGTCTTTAGCTACTTGTCAGTTGTTATAGTTTTTCAATTTTTATAATTTTTCTACTGTTGGGAATTTTTTCAAATTTTTGAAACTTAAAAGTAGGGTTTTTTTTTATTTCTGAGAGGTTTTTGCTAATTTTTCGACCCTTTTTGAATTTTTTTTGGAGTTTTTATAATTTTCTCCTAATTTTGAAGTCTTTAGCTACTTGTGAGTTGTTATAGTTTTTCAATTTTTATAATTTTTCTACTGTTGGGAATTTTTTCAAATTTTTGAAACTTAAAAATAGGGTTTTTTTTTATTGCTGATAGGTTTTTGCTAATTTTTCGACCTTTTTTGAATTTTTTTTGGAGTTTTTATAATTTTTTCCTAATTTTGAAGTCTTTTGCTACTTATGAGTTGTATAGTTTTGCAATTTTTTTAATTTTTCTAATTTTGGGTGTTTTTTCAAACTTAAAAATAGGGTTTTTTTTTTATTTATGAGAGGTTTTTGCTAATTTTACGACCTTTTTTGAATTTTTTTTGGAGTTTTTATAATTTTTTCCTAATTTTGAAGTCTTTAGCTACTTGTGAGTTGTTATAGTTTTTCAATTTTTATAATTTTTCTACTGTTGGGAATTTTTTCAAATTTTTGAAACTTAAAAATATGTTTTTTTTTTATTTCTGAGAGGTTTTTGCTAATTTTTCGACCTTTTTTGAATTTTTTTTGGAGTTTTTATAATTTTTTCCTAATTTTGAAGTCTTTAGCTACTTGTGAGTTGTTATAGTTTTTCAATTTTTATAATTTTTCTACTGTTGGGAATTTTTTCAAATTTTTGAAACTTGAAAATAGGGTTTTGTTTTTGATTTCTGAGAGGTTTTTGCTAATTTTTCGACCTTTTTTGAATTTTTTTTGGAGTTTTTATAATTTTTTCCTAATTTTGAAGTCTTTAGCTACTTGTGGGGTGTTATAGTTTTTCAATTTTTATATTTTTTCTACTGTTGGGAATATTTTCAAATTTTTGAAACTGAAAAATAGGGTTTTTTTTTTGATTTCTGAGAGGTTTTTGCTAATTTTTCGACCTTTTTTGAATTTTTTTTGGAGTTTTTATAATTTTTTCCTAATTTTGAAGTCTTTAGCTACTTGTGAGTTGTTATAGTTTTTCAATTTTTATAATTTTTCTACTGTTGGAAATTTTTTCAAATTTTTGAAACTTAAAAATAGGGTTTTTTTTTTGATTTCTGAGAGGCTTTTGCTAATTTTTCGACCTTTTTTGAATTTTTTTGGAGTTTTTATAATTTTTTCCTAATTTTGAAGTCTTTAGCTACTTGTGAGTAGTTATAGTTTTTCAATTTTTATAATTTTTCTACTGTTGGGAATTTTTTCAAATTTTTGAAACTTAAAAATTGGGTTTATTTTTTCATTTCTGAGAGGTTTTTGCTAATTTTTCGACCTTTTTTGAATTTTTTTTGGAGTTTTTATAACTTTTTCCTAATTTTGACGTCTATAGCTACTTGTGAATTGTTATAGTTTTTCAATTTTTATAATTTTTTTACTGTTGGGAATTTTTTCAAATTTTTGAAACTTAAAAATTTTGTTTTTTTTTTTTATTTCTGAGAGGTTTTTGCTAATTTTTCGACCTTTTTAGTTTTTTTTTTTGAGATTTTATAATTTTTTCCTAATTAAGAAGTCTTTAGCAACTTGTGAGTTGTTATAGTTTTTCAATTTTTATAATTTTTTTACTGTTGGGAATTTTTTCAAATTTTTGAAACTTAAAAATTTTGTTTTTTTTTATTATTTCTGAGAGGTTTTTGCTAATTTTTCGACCTTTTATGAACTTTTTTTGGAGTTTTTATAATTTTTTCCTAATTTAGAAGTCTTTAGCTACTTGTGAGTTGTTATAGTTTTCAATTTTTATAATTTTTCTACTGTTGGGAATTTTTTCAAATTTTTGAAACTTAAAAATTTGGTTTTTTTTTTATTTCTGAGTGGTTTTTGCTAATTTTTCGACCTTTTTTGAATTTTTTTTGGAGTTTTTATAATTTTTTCATAATTTTGAAGTCTTTAGCTACTTGTGAGTTGTTATAGTTTTTCTATTTTTATAATTTTTCTACTGTTGGGAATTTTTTCAAATTTTTGAAACTAAAAAATAGGGGTTTTTTTTGATTTCTGAGAGGTTTTTGCTAATTTTTCGACCTTTTTTGAATTTTTTTTTGAGTTTTTTCCTAATTTTGAAGTCTTTAGCTACTTGTGGGGTGTTATAGTTTTTCAATTTTTATAATTTTTCTACTGTTGGGAATTTTTTCAAATTTTTGAAACTTAAAAATATGTTTTTTTTTATTTTTAAGAGGATTTGCTAATTTTTCCACCTTTTTTGAATTTTTTTTGGAGTTTTTATAATTTTTTCCTAATTTTGAAGTCTTTAGCTGCTTTTGAGTTGTTATAGTTTTTCAATTTTTATAATTTTTCTACTGTTGGGAATTTTTTCAAATTTTTGAAACTAAAAAATAGGGGTTTTTTTTGATTTCTGAGAGGTTTTTGCTAATTTTTCGACCTTTTTTGAATTTTTTTTGGAGTTTTTATAATTTTTTCCTAATTTTGAAGTCTTTAGCTACTTGTGGGGTGTTATAGTTTTTCAATTTTTATAATTTTTCTACTGTTGGGAATATTTTCAAATTTTTGAAACTGAAAAATAGGGTTTTTTTTTTGATTTCTGAGAGGTTTTTGCTAATTTTTCGACCTTTTTTGAATTTTTTTTGGAGTTTTTATAATTTTTTCCTAATTTTGAAGTCTTTAGCTACTTGTGAGTTGTTATAGTTTTTCAATTTTTATAATTTTTCTACTGTTGGAAATTTTTTCAAATTTTTGAAACTTAAAAATAGGGTTTTTTTTTTTGATTTCTGAGAGGCTTTTGCTAATTTTTCGACCTTTTTTGAATTTTTTTGGAGTTTTTATAATTTTTTCCTAATTTTGAAGTCTTTAGCTACTTGTGGGGTGTTATATTTTTTCAATTTTTATAATTTTTCTACTGTTGGGAATTTTTTCAAATTTTTGAAACTTAAAAATTGGGTTTATTTTTTCATTTCTGAGAGGTTTTTGCTAATTTTTCGACCTTTTTTGAATTTTTTTTGGAGTTATTATAATTTTTTCCTAATTTTGACGTCTATAGCTACTTGTGAGTTGTTATAGTTTTTCAATTTTTATATTTTTTCTACTGTTGGGAATTTTTTCAAATTTTTGAAACTTAAAAATATTGTTTTTTTTTTTTATTTCTGAGAGGTTTTAGCTAATTTTTCGACCTTTTTAGTTTTTTTTTTTGAGATTTTATAATTTTTTCCTAATTTAGAAGTCTTTAGCAACTTGTGAGTTGTTATAGTTTTTCAATTTTTATAATTTTTTTACTGTTGGGAATTTTTTCAAATTTTTGAAACTTAAAAATTTTGTTTTTTTTTTTTATTTCTGAGAGGTTTTTGCTAATTTTTCGACCTTTTATGAACTTTTTTTGGAGTTTTTATAATTTTTTCCTAATTTAGAAGTCTTTAGCTACTTGTGAGTTGTTATAGTTTTTCAATTTTTATAATTTTTCTACTGTTGGGAATTTTTTCAAATTTTTGAAACTTAAAAATTTGGTTTTTTTTTTTATTTCTGAGTGGTTTTTGCTAATTTTTCGACCTTTTTTGAATTTTTTTTGGAGTTTTTATAATTTTTTCATAATTTTGAAGCCTTTAGCTACTTGTGAGTTGTTATAGTTTTTCAATTTTTATAATATTTCTACTGTTGGGAATTTTTTCAAATTTTTTAAACTTAAAAATATGATTTTATTTTTGATTTCTGAGAGGTTTTTGCCACTTTTTCGACCTTTTTTGAATTTTTTTTGGAGTTTTTATAATTTTTTCCTAATTTTGAAGTCTTTAGCTACTTGTGAGTTGTTATAGTTTTTCAATTTTTATAATTTTTCTACTGTTGGGAATATTTTCAAATTTTTGAAACTGAAAAATAGGGTTTTGTTTTTGATTTCTGAGAGGTTTTTGCTAATTTTTCGACCTTTTTTGGATTTTTTTTTGGAGTTTTTATAATTTTTTCCTAATTTTGAAGTCTTTAGCTACTTGTGAGTTGTTATAGTATTTCAATTTTTATAATTTTTCTACTGTTGGAAAGTTTTTCAAATTTTTGAAACTTAAAAATAGAGTTTTTTTTTTTGATTTCTGAGAGGCTTTTGCTAATTTTTCGACCTTTTTTGAATTTTTTTGGAGTTTTTATAATTTTTTCCTAATTTTGACGTCTATAGCTACTTGTGAATTGTTATAGTTTTTCAATTTTTATAATTTTTTTACTGTTGGGAATTTTTTCAAATTTTTGAAACTTAAAAATTTTGTTTTTTTTTATTATTTCTGAGAGGTTTTTGCTAATTTTTCGACCTTTTATGAACTTTTTTTGGAGTTTTTATAATTTTTTCCTAATTTAGAAGTCTTTAGCTACTTGTGAGTTGTTATAGTTTTTCAATTTTTATAATTTTTCTACTGTTGGGAATTTTTTCAAATTTTTGAAACTTAAAAATTTGGTTTTTTTTTTATTTCTGAGTGGTTTTTGCTAATTTTTCGACCTTTTTTGAATTTTTTTTGGAGTTTTTATAATTTTTTCATAATTTTGAAGTCTTTAGCTACTTGTGAGTTGTTATAGTTTTTCTATTTTTATAATTTTTCTACTGTTGGGAATTTTTTCAAATTTTTGAAACTAAAAAATAGGGGTTTTTTTTGATTTCTGAGAGGTTTTTGCTAATTTTTCGACCTTTTTTGAATTTTTTTTTGAGTTTTTTCCTAATTTTGAAGTCTTTAGCTACTTGTGGGGTGTTATAGTTTTTCAATTTTTATAATTTTTCTACTGTTGGGAATTTTTTCAAATTTTTGAAACTTAAAAATATGTTTTTTTTTATTTTTAAGAGGATTTGCTAATTTTTCGACCTTTTTTGAATTTTTTTTGGAGTTTTTATAATTTTTTCCTAATTTTGAAGTCTTTAGCTGCTTTTGAGTTGTTATAGTTTTTCAATTTTTATAATTTTTCTACTGTTGGGAATTTTTTCAAATTTTTGAAACTAAAAAATAGGGGTTTTTTTTGATTTCTGAGAGGTTTTTGCTAATTTTTCGACCTTTTATGAATTTTTTTTGGAGTTTTTATAATTTTTTCCTAATTTTGAAGTCTTTAGCTACTTGTGGGGTGTTATAGTTTTTCAATTTTTATAATTTTTCTACTGTTGGGAATATTTTCAAATTTTTGAAACTGAAAAATAGGGTTTTTTTTTTGATTTCTGAGAGGTTTTTGCTAATTTTTCGACCTTTTTTGAATTTTTTTTGGAGTTTTTATAATTTTTTCCTAATTTTGAAGTCTTTAGCTACTTGTGAGTTGTTATAGTTTTTCAATTTTTATAATTTTTCTACTGTTGGAAATTTTTTCAAATTTTTGAAACTTAAAAATAGGGTTTTTTTTTTTGATTTCTGAGAGGCTTTTGCTAATTTTTCGACCTTTTTTGAATTTTTTTGGAGTTTTTATAATTTTTTCCTAATTTTGAAGTCTTTAGCTACTTGTGGGGTGTTATATTTTTTCAATTTTTATAATTTTTCTACTGTTGGGAATTTTTTCAAATTTTTGAAACTTAAAAATTGGGTTTATTTTTTCATTTCTGAGAGGTTTTTGCTAATTTTTCGACCTTTTTTGAATTTTTTTTGGAGTTTTTATAATTTTTTCCTAATTTTGACGTCTATAGCTACTTGTGAGTTGTTATAGTTTTTCAATTTTTATATTTTTTCTACTGTTGGGAATTTTTTCAAATTTTTGAAACTTAAAAATATTGTTTTTTTTTTTTATTTCTGAGAGGTTTTAGCTAATTTTTCGACCTTTTTAGTTTTTTTTTTTGAGATTTTATAATTTTTTCCTAATTTAGAAGTCTTTAGCTACTTGTGAGTTGTTATAGTTTTTCAATTTTTATAATTTTTCTACTGTTGGGACTTTTTTCAAATTTTTTAAACTTAAAAATATGATTTTATTTTTGATTTCTGAGAGGTTTTTGCCACTTTTTCGACCTTTTTTGAATTTTTTTTGGAGTTTTTATAATTTTTTCCTAATTTTGAAGTCTTTAGCTACTTGTGAGTTGTTATAGTTTTTCAATTTTTATAATTTTTCTACTGTTGGGAATTTTTTCAAATTTTTGAAACTTAAAAATAGGGTTTTTTTTTTGATTTCTGAGAGGTTTTTGCTAATTTTTCGACCTTTTTAAATTTTTTTTGGAGTTTTTATATTTTTTTTCCTAATTTTGAAGTCTTTAGCTCCTTGTGAGTTGTTATAGTTTTTCAATTTATACAATTTTTCTACTGTTGGGACATTTTTCAAATTTTTGAAACTTTAAAATAGGGTTTTTTTTTTGATTTCTAAGAGGTGTTTGCTAATTTTTCGACCTTTTTTGAATTTTTTTTGGAGTTTTTATAATTTTTTCCTAATTTTGAAGTCTTTAGCTACTAGAAAGTAGTTATAATTTTTCAATTTTTATAATTTTTCTACTGTTGGGAATTTTTTCAAATTTTTGAAACTTAAAAATAGGGTTTTTTTTTTATTTCTGAGAGGTGTTTGCTAATTTTTCGACCTTTTTTGAATTTTTTATGGAGTTTTTATAATTTTTTCCTAATTTTGAAGTCTTTAGCTACTTGTGAGTTGTTATAGTTTTTAAATTTTTATAATTTTTCTACTGTTGGGAATTTTTTCAAATTTTTGAAACTTAAAAATATGGTTTTTTTTTGATTTCTGAGAGGTTTTTGCTAATTTTTCGACACTTTTTGAATTGTTTGTGGAGTTTTTATAATTTTTTCCTAATTTTGAAGTCTTTAGCAACTTGTCAGTTGTTATAGTTTTTCAATTTTTATATTTTTTCTACTGTTGGGAATTTTTTCAAATTTTTGAAACTTAAAAATAGGGTTTTTTTTTGATTTCTGAGAGGTTTTTGCTAATATTTCGACCTTTTTGGATATTTTTTGGAGTTTTTATAATTTTTTCCTAAGTTTGAAGTCTTTAGCTACTTGTGAGTTGCTATAGCTTTTCAATTTTTATAATTTTTCTACTGTTGGGAATTTTTTCAAATTTTTGAAACTTAAAAATAGGGTTTTTTTTTTGATTTCTGAGAGGCTTTTGCTAATTTTTCGACCTTTTTTGAATTTTTTTTGGAGTTTTTATAATTTTTTCCTAATTTTGAAGTCTTTAGCTACTTGTTAGTTGTTATAGTTTTTCAATTTTTATAATTTTTCTACTGTTGAGAATTGTTTCAAATTTTTGAAACTTGAAAATAGGGTTTTGTTTTTGATTTCTGAGAGGTTTTTGCTAATTTTTCGACCTTTTTTGAATTTATTTTGGAGTTTTTATAATTTTTTCCTAATTTTGAAGTCTTTAGCTACTAGAAAGTAGTTATAATTTTTCAATTTTTATAATTTTTCTACTGTTGGGAGTTTTTTCAAATTTTTGAAACTTAAAAATAGGGTTTTTTTTTATTTCTAAGAGGTGTTTGCTAATTTTTCGACCTTTTTTGAATTTTTTTTTGGAGTTTTTATAATTTTTTCCTAATTTTGAAGTCTTTAGCTACTTGTGAGTTGTTATAGTTTTTCAATTTTTATAATTTTTCTACTGTTGGGAATTTTTTAAAATTTTTGAAACTGAAAAATAGGGTTTTTTTTTTGATTTCTGAGAGGTTTTTGCTAATTTTTCGAACTTTTATGAATATTTTTTGGAGTTTTTATAAATTTTTCCTAATTTTGAGGTCTTTAGCTACTTGTGAGTTGCTATAGTTTTTCAATTTTTATAATTTTTCTACTGTTGGGAATTTTTTCAAATTTTTGAAACTTAAAAATAGGGTTTGTTTTTTGATTTCTGAGAGGCTTTTGCTAATTTTTCGACCTTTTTTGAATTTTTTTTTGGAGTTTTTATAATTTTTTCCTAATTTTGAAGTCTTTAGCTAATTGTGAATTGGTATAGTTTTTCAATTTTTATAATTTTTCTACTGTTGGCAATTTTTTCAAATTTTTGAAACTTGAAAATAGGGTTTTGTTTTTGATTTCTGAGAGGTTTTTGCTAATTTTTCGACCTTTTTTGAATTTTTTTTTGAGTTTTTATAATTTTTTCCTAATTTTGAAGTCTTTAGCTACTTGTGAGTTGTTATAGTTTTTCAATTTTTATAATTTTTCTACTGTTGGGAATTTTTTCAAATTTTTGAAACTTAAAAATAGGGTTTTTTTTTATTTCTGAGATGTTTTTGCTAATTTTTCGACCTTTTTTGAATTTTTTTTGGAGTTTTTGTAATTTTTTCCTAATTTTGAAGTCTTTAGCTACTTGTGGGGTGTTATAGTTTTTCAATTTTTATAATTTTTCTACTGTTGGGAATTTTTTCAAATTTTTGAAACTTAAAAATATGTTTTTTTTTTTATTTCTGAGAAGTTTTTGCTAATTTTTCAACCTTTTTTGAATTTTTTTTGGAGTTTTTATAATTTTTTCCTAATTTTGAAGTCTTTAGCTACTTGAGAGTTGTTATAGTTTTTCAATTTTTATAATTTTTCTACTGTTGGGAATTTTTTCAAATTTTTTAAACTTAAAAATTGGGATTATTTTTTCATTTCTGAGAGGTTTTTGCTAATTTTTCGACCTTTTTTGAATTTTTTTTGAGTTTTTATAATTTTTTCCTAATTTTGAAGTTTTTAGCTACTTTTGAGTTGTTATAGTTTTTCAATTTTTATAATTTTTCTACTTTTGGGAATTTTTTGAAATTTTTGAAACTAAAATAGGGTTTTTTTTTGATTTCTGAGAGGTTTTTGCTAATTTTTCGAACTTTTTTGAATTTTTTTTGGAGTTTTTATAATTTTTTCCTAATTTTGAAGTCTTTAGCTACTTGTGAGTTGTTATAGTTTTTCAATTTTTATATTTTTTCTACTGTTGGGAATTTTTTCAAATTTTTGAAACTTAAAAATAGGGGTTTTTTTTATTTCTGAGAGGTTTTTGCTAATTTTTCGACCTTTTTTGAATTTTTTTTTGAGATTTTAAAAATTTTTCCTAATTTTGAAGTCTTTAGCTACTTGTGAGTTGTTATAGTTTTTCAATTTTTATAATTTTTCTACTGTTGGGAATTTTTGAAACTTAAAAATTTGGTTTTTTTTTTTATTTCTGAGAGGTTTTTGCTAATTTTTCGAACTTTTTTGAATATTTTTTGGAGTTTTTATAATTTTTTCCTAATTTTGAAGTCTTTAGCTACTTGTGAGTTGTTATAGTTTTTCAATTTTTATATTTTTTCTACTGTTGGGAATTTTTTCAAATTTTTGAAACTTAAAAATATGGTTTTTTTTTATTTCTGAGAGGTTTTTGCTAATTTTTCGACCTTTTTTGAATTTTTTTTTGAGATTTTATAACTTTTTCCTAATTTAGAAGTCTTTAGCTACTTGTGAGTTGTTATAGTTTTTCAATTTTTATAATTTTTCTACTGTTGGGAATTTTTTCAAATTTTTGAAACTTAAAAATATTGTTTTTTTTTTTTATTTCTGAGAGGTTTTTGCTAATTTTTCGACCTTTTATGAATTTTTTTTGGAGTTTTTATAATTTTTTCCTAATTTAGAAGTCTTTAGCTACTTGTGAGTTGTTATAGTTTTTCAATTTTTATAATTTTTCTACTATTGGGAATTTTTTCAAATTTTTGAAACTTAAAAATTTGGTTTTTTTTTTATTTCTGAGTGGTTTTTGCTAATTTTTCGACCCTTTTTGAATATTTTTTGGAGTTTTTATAATTTTTTCCTAATTTTGAAGTCTTTAGCTACTTGTGAGTTGTTATAGTTTCTCAATTTTTATAATATTTCTACTGTTGGGAATTTTTTCAAATTTTTTAAACTTAAAAATATGGTTTTATTTTTGATTTCTGAGAGGTTTTTGCTAATTTTTCGACCTTTTTTGAATTTTTTTTGGAGTTTTTATAATTTTTTCCTAATTTTGAAGTCTTTAGCTACTTGTGAGTTGGTATAGTTTTTCAATTTTTATAATTTTTCTACTGTTGGGAGTTTTTTCAAACTTAAAAATAGGGTTTTTTTTTGATTTCTGAGAGGTTTTTGCTAATTTTACGACCTTTTTTGAATTTTTTTTGGAGTTTTTATAATTTTTTCCTAATTTTGAAGTCTTTAGCTACTTGTGAGTTGTTATAGTTTTTCAATTTTTATAATTTTTCTACTGTTGGAAATTTTTTCAAATTTTTGAAACTTAAAAATAGGGTTTTTTTTTTTGATTTCTGAGAAGCTTTTGCTAATTTTTCGACCTTTTTTGAATTTTTTTGGAGTTTTTATAATTTTTTCCTAATTTTGAAGTCTTTAGCTACTTGTGAGTAGTTATAGTTTTTCAATTTTTATAATTTTTCTACTATTGGGAATTTTTTCAAATTTTTGAAACTTGAAAATTGGGTTTTGTTTTTGATTTCTGAGAGGTTTTTGCTAATTTTTCGACCTTTTTTGAATTTTTTTTGGAGTTTTTATAATTTTTTCCTAATTTTGAAGTCTTTTGCTACTTGTGAGTTGTTATAGTTTTTCAATTTTTATAATTTTTCTACTGTTGGGAATTTTTTCAAATTTTTGAAACTTAAAAATAGGGTTTTTTTTTATTTCTCAGATGTTTTTGCTAATTTTTCGACCTTTTTTGAATTTCTTTTGGAGTTTTTATAATTTTTTCCTAATTTTGAAGTCTTTAGCTACTTGTGGGGTGTTATAGTTTTTCAATTTTTATAATTTTTCTATTGTTGGGAATTTTTTCAAATTTTTGAAATTTAAAAATATGTTTTTTTTTTTATTTCTAAGAGGTTTTGCTAATTTTTCGACCTTTTTTGAATTTTTTTTGGAGTTTTTATAATTTTTTCCTAATTTTGAAGTCTTTAGCTACTTATGAGTTGTATAGTTTTGCAATTTTTATAATTTTTCTAATTTTGGGAGTTTTTTCAAACTTAAAAATAGGGATTTTTTTTGATTTCTGAGAGGTTTTTGCTAATTTCACGACCTTTTTTGAATTTTTTTTGGAGTTTTTATAATTTTTTCCTAATTTTGAAGTCTTTAGCTACTTGTGAGTTGTAATAGTTTTTCAATTTTTATAATTTTTCTACTGTTGGGAATTTTTTCAAATTTTTGAAACTTAAAAATATGGTTTGTTTTTTTATTTCTGAGAGGTTTTTGCTAATTTTTCGACCTTTTTTGAATTTTTTTTGGAGTTTTTATAATTTTTTCCTAATTTTGAAGTCTTTAGCTACTTGTGAGTTGTCAAAGTTTTTCAATTTTTACAATTTTTCTACTGTTGGGAATTTTTTCAAATTTTTGACACTTAAAAATAGGGTTTTGTTTTTTGATTTCTGAGAGGTTTTTGCTAATTTTTCGACCTTTTTTGAATTTTTTTAGGAGTTTTTATAATTGTTTCCTAATTTTGATGTCTTTAGCTACTTGTGAGTTGTTATAGTTTTTCAATTTTTATAATTTTTCTACTGTTGTGAATTTTTTCAAACTTTTGAAACTGAAAAATAGGGTTTTTGTTTTGATTTCTGAGAAGTTTTTGCCAATTTTTCGACCTTTTTTGAATTTTTTTGGAGTTTTTATAATTTTCTCCTAATTTTGAAGTCTTTAGCTACTTGTGAGTAGTTAAAGTTTTTCAATTTTTACAATTTTTCTACTGTTGGGAATTTTTTCAAATTTTTGAGACTTAAAAATAGGGTTTTTTTTTGATTTCTGAGAGGTTTTTGCTAATTTTTCGACCTTTTTTGAATTTTTTTAGGAGTTTTTATAATTGTTTCCTAATTTTGAAGTCTTTAGCTACTTGTGAGTTGTTATAGTTTTTCAATTTT
Source organism: Meiosimyza decipiens (assembly GCA_963680825.1). Taxonomy (NCBI): domain Eukaryota; kingdom Metazoa; phylum Arthropoda; class Insecta; order Diptera; family Lauxaniidae; genus Meiosimyza; species Meiosimyza decipiens. The sequence continues at coordinate 74,301,814 of OY804258.1, read as the reverse complement.
TATAATTTTTCTACTGTTGGGAGTTTTTTCAAATTTTTGAAACTTAAAAATAGGGTTTTTTTTTGATTTCAGAGAGGTTTTTGCTAATTTTTCGACCTTTTTTGAATTTTTTTTGGAGTTTTTATAATTTTTTCCTAATTTTGAAGTCTTCAGCTACTAGAAAGTAGTTATAATTTTTGTAATGTTGGGAGTTTTTTCAAATATTTGAAACTTAAAAATAGGGTTTTTTTTTTGATTTCTGAGAGGTTTTTGCTAATTTTTCGACCTTTTTTGAATTTTTTTAGGAGTTTTTATAATTTTTTCCTAATTTTGAAGTCTTTAGCTACTTGTGAGTTGTTATAGTTTTTCAATTTTTATAAATTTTCTACTGGTGGGAATTTTTGCAAATTTTTGAAACTTAAAAATAGGGTTTTTTTTGATTTCTGTGAGGTTTTTGCTAATTTTTCGACCTTTTTGAAATTTTTTTTGGAGTTTTTATAATTTTTTCCTAATTTTGAAGTCTTTAGCTACTTGTGAGTTGTTATAGTTTTTCAATTTTTATAATTTTTCTACTGTTGGGAATTTTTTCAATTTTTGAAACTTAAAAATAGGGTTTTTTTTTTTAATTTCTGAGAGGTTTTTTACTAATTTTTCGACCTTTTTTGAATTTGTTTTGGAGTTTTTATAATTTTTTCCTAATTTTGAAGTCTTTAGCTACTTGTGAGTTATTATAGTTTTCAATTTTTATAATTTTTCTACTGTAGGGAATTTTTTCAAATTTTTGAAACTTAAAAATAGGGTTTTTTTTATTTCTGATAGGTTTTTGCTAATTTTTCGACCTTTTTAAATTTTTTTTAGAGTTTTTATAATTTTTTCCTAATTTTGAAGTCTTTAGCTACTTGTGAGTTGTTATAGTTTTTCAATTTTTATAATTTTTCTACTGTTGGGAATTTTTTCAAATTTTTGAAACTTAAAAATATGTTTTTTTTTGATTTCTGAGAGGTTTTTGCTAATTTTTCGACCTTTTATGAATTTTTTTTGGAGTTTTTATAATTTTTTCCTAATTTTGAAGTCTTTAGCTACTTGTGAGTTGCTATAGTTTTTCAATTTTTATAATTTTTCCACTGTTGGGAATTTTTTCAAATTTTTGAAACTTAAAAATAGGGTTTTTTTTTTTGATTTCTGAGAGGTTTTTGCTAATTTTTTGACCTTTTTTGAATTTTTTTTTGAGTTTTTATGATTTTTTCCTAATTTTGAAGTCTTTAGCTACTTGTGAGTTGTTATAGTTTTTCAATTTTTATAATTTTTCTACTTTTGGGAATTTTTTCAAATTTTTGAAACTTAAAAATAAGGTTTTTTTTTATTTCTGAGATGTTTGTGCTAATTTTTCGACCTTTTTTGAATTTTTTTGGAGTTTTTATAATTTTTTCCTAATTTTGAAGTCTTTAGCTACTTGTGAGTTGTTATAGTTTTTGAATTTTTATAATTTTTCTACTGTTGGGAATTTTTTCAAATTTTTGAAACTTGAAAATAGGGTTTTGTTTTTGATTTCTGAGAGGTTTTTGCTAATTTTTCGACCTTTTTTGAATTTTTTTTGGAGTTTTTATAATTTTTTCCTAATTTTGAAGTCTTTAGCTACTTTTGAGTTGTTATAGTTTTTCAATTTTTATAATTTTTCTACTGTTGGGAATTTTTTCAAATTTTTGAAACTAAAAAATAGGGGTTTTTTTTTGATTTCTGAGAGGTTTTTGCTAATTTTTCGACCTTTTTTGAATTTTTTTTGGAGTTTTTATAATTTTTTCCTAATTTTGAAGTCTTTAGCTACTTGTGAGTTGTTATAGTTTTTCAATTTTTATAATTTTTCTACTGTTGGGAATTTTTTCAAATTTTTGAAACTTAAAAATTGGCTTTTTTTTTTATTTCTGAGTGGTTTTTGTTAATTTTTCGACCTTTTTTGAATATTTTTTGGAGTTTTTATAATTTTTTCCTAATTTTGAAGTCTTTAGCTACTTGTGAGTTATTATAGTTTTTCAATTTTTATAATATTTCAACTGTTGGGAATTTTTTCAAATTTTTTAAACTTAAAAATAGGGATTTTTTTTTGATTTCTGAGAGGTTTTTGCTAATTTTTCGACCTTTTTTGAATTTTTTTGGAGTTTTTATAATTTTTTCCTAATTTTGAAGTCTTTAGCTACTTGTGAGTTGTTACAGTTTTTCAATTTTTATAATTTTTCTACTGTTGGGAATTTTTTCTAATTTTTGAAACTTAAAAATAGGGTTTTTTTTGATTTCTGAGAGGTTTTTGCTAATTTTCGACCTTTTTTGAATTTTTTTTGGAGTTTTTATAATTTTTTCCTAATTTTGAAGTCTTTAGCTACTTGTGAGTTGTTATAGTTTTTCAATTTTTATAATTTTTCTACTGTTGGGAATTTTTTCCAATTTTTGAAACTTAAAAATAGGGTTTTTTTTTTGATTTCTGAGAGGTTTTTGCTAATTTTTCGATCTATTTAAATTTTTTTTGGAGTTTTTATATTTTTTTCCTAATTTTGAAGTCTTTAGCTACTTGTGAGTTGTTATAGTTTTTCAATTTATATAATTTTTCTACTGTTGGGACATTTTTCAAATTTTTGAAACTTTAATATAGGGTTTTTGCTAATTTTTCGACCTTTTTTGAATTTTTTTTGGAGTTTTTATAATTTTTTCCTGATTTGGAAGTCTTTAGCTACTTGTCAGTTGTTATAGTTTTTCAATTTTTATAATTTTTCTACTGTTGGGAATTTTTTCAAATTTTTGAAACTTAAAAGTAGGGTTTTTTTTTATTTCTGAGAGGTTTTTGCTAATTTTTCGACCCTTTTTGAATTTTTTTTGGAGTTTTTATAATTTTCTCCTAATTTTGAAGTCTTTAGCTACTTGTGAGTTGTTATAGTTTTTCAATTTTTATAATTTTTCTACTGTTGGGAATTTTTTCAAATTTTTGAAACTTAAAAATAGGGTTTTTTTTTATTGCTGATAGGTTTTTGCTAATTTTTCGACCTTTTTTGAATTTTTTTTGGAGTTTTTATAATTTTTTCCTAATTTTGAAGTCTTTTGCTACTTATGAGTTGTATAGTTTTGCAATTTTTTTAATTTTTCTAATTTTGGGTGTTTTTTCAAACTTAAAAATAGGGTTTTTTTTTATTTATGAGAGGTTTTTGCTAATTTTACGACCTTTTTTGAATTTTTTTTGGAGTTTTTATAATTTTTTCCTAATTTTGAAGTCTTTAGCTACTTGTGAGTTGTTATAGTTTTTCAATTTTTATAATTTTTCTACTGTTGGGAATTTTTTCAAATTTTTGAAACTTAAAAATATGTTTTTTTTTTATTTCTGAGAGGTTTTTGCTAATTTTTCGACCTTTTTTGAATTTTTTTTGGAGTTTTTATAATTTTTTCCTAATTTTGAAGTCTTTAGCTACTTGTGAGTTGTTATAGTTTTTCAATTTTTATAATTTTTCTACTGTTGGGAATTTTTTCAAATTTTTGAAACTTGAAAATAGGGTTTTGTTTTTGATTTCTGAGAGGTTTTTGCTAATTTTTCGACCTTTTTTGAATTTTTTTTGGAGTTTTTATAATTTTTTCCTAATTTTGAAGTCTTTAGCTACTTGTGGGGTGTTATAGTTTTTCAATTTTTATAATTTTTCTACTGTTGGGAATATTTTCAAATTTTTGAAACTGAAAAATAGGGTTTTTTTTTTGATTTCTGAGAGGTTTTTGCTAATTTTTCGACCTTTTTTGAATTTTTTTTGGAGTTTTTATAATTTTTTCCTAATTTTGAAGTCTTTAGCTACTTGTGAGTTGTTATAGTTTTTCAATTTTTATAATTTTTCTACTGTTGGAAATTTTTTCAAATTTTTGAAACTTAAAAATAGGGTTTTTTTTTTGATTTCTGAGAGGCTTTTGCTAATTTTTCGACCTTTTTTGAATTTTTTTGGAGTTTTTATAATTTTTTCCTAATTTTGAAGTCTTTAGCTACTTGTGAGTAGTTATAGTTTTTCAATTTTTATAATTTTTCTACTGTTGGGAATTTTTTCAAATTTTTGAAACTTAAAAATTGGGTTTATTTTTTCATTTCTGAGAGGTTTTTGCTAATTTTTCGACCTTTTTTGAATTTTTTTTGGAGTTTTTATAATTTTTTCCTAATTTTGACGTCTATAGCTACTTGTGAATTGTTATAGTTTTTCAATTTTTATAATTTTTTTACTGTTGGGAATTTTTTCAAATTTTTGAAACTTAAAAATTTTGTTTTTTTTTTTTATTTCTGAGAGGTTTTTGCTAATTTTTCGACCTTTTTAGTTTTTTTTTTTGAGATTTTATAATTTTTTCCTAATTAAGAAGTCTTTAGCAACTTGTGAGTTGTTATAGTTTTTCAATTTTTATAATTTTTTTACTGTTGGGAATTTTTTCAAATTTTTGAAACTTAAAAATTTTGTTTTTTTTTATTATTTCTGAGAGGTTTTTGCTAATTTTTCGACCTTTTATGAACTTTTTTTGGAGTTTTTATAATTTTTTCCTAATTTAGAAGTCTTTAGCTACTTGTGAGTTGTTATAGTTTTTCAATTTTTATAATTTTTCTACTGTTGGGAATTTTTTCAAATTTTTGAAACTTAAAAATTTGGTTTTTTTTTTATTTCTGAGTGGTTTTTGCTAATTTTTCGACCTTTTTTGAATTTTTTTTGGAGTTTTTATAATTTTTTCATAATTTTGAAGTCTTTAGCTACTTGTGAGTTGTTATAGTTTTTCTATTTTTATAATTTTTCTACTGTTGGGAATTTTTTCAAATTTTTGAAACTAAAAAATAGGGGTTTTTTTTGATTTCTGAGAGGTTTTTGCTAATTTTTCGACCTTTTTTGAATTTTTTTTTGAGTTTTTTCCTAATTTTGAAGTCTTTAGCTACTTGTGGGGTGTTATAGTTTTTCAATTTTTATAATTTTTCTACTGTTGGGAATTTTTTCAAATTTTTGAAACTTAAAAATATGTTTTTTTTTATTTTTAAGAGGATTTGCTAATTTTTCGACCTTTTTTGAATTTTTTTTGGAGTTTTTATAATTTTTTCCTAATTTTGAAGTCTTTAGCTGCTTTTGAGTTGTTATAGTTTTTCAATTTTTATAATTTTTCTACTGTTGGGAATTTTTTCAAATTTTTGAAACTAAAAAATAGGGGTTTTTTTTGATTTCTGAGAGGTTTTTGCTAATTTTTCGACCTTTTTTGAATTTTTTTTGGAGTTTTTATAATTTTTTCCTAATTTTGAAGTCTTTAGCTACTTGTGGGGTGTTATAGTTTTTCAATTTTTATAATTTTTCTACTGTTGGGAATATTTTCAAATTTTTGAAACTGAAAAATAGGGTTTTTTTTTTGATTTCTGAGAGGTTTTTGCTAATTTTTCGACCTTTTTTGAATTTTTTTTGGAGTTTTTATAATTTTTTCCTAATTTTGAAGTCTTTAGCTACTTGTGAGTTGTTATAGTTTTTCAATTTTTATAATTTTTCTACTGTTGGAAATTTTTTCAAATTTTTGAAACTTAAAAATAGGGTTTTTTTTTTTGATTTCTGAGAGGCTTTTGCTAATTTTTCGACCTTTTTTGAATTTTTTTGGAGTTTTTATAATTTTTTCCTAATTTTGAAGTCTTTAGCTACTTGTGGGGTGTTATATTTTTTCAATTTTTATAATTTTTCTACTGTTGGGAATTTTTTCAAATTTTTGAAACTTAAAAATTGGGTTTATTTTTTCATTTCTGAGAGGTTTTTGCTAATTTTTCGACCTTTTTTGAATTTTTTTTGGAGTTTTTATAATTTTTTCCTAATTTTGACGTCTATAGCTACTTGTGAGTTGTTATAGTTTTTCAATTTTTATATTTTTTCTACTGTTGGGAATTTTTTCAAATTTTTGAAACTTAAAAATATTGTTTTTTTTTTTTATTTCTGAGAGGTTTTAGCTAATTTTTCGACCTTTTTAGTTTTTTTTTTTGAGATTTTATAATTTTTTCCTAATTTAGAAGTCTTTAGCAACTTGTGAGTTGTTATAGTTTTTCAATTTTTATAATTTTTTTACTGTTGGGAATTTTTTCAAATTTTTGAAACTTAAAAATTTTGTTTTTTTTTTTTATTTCTGAGAGGTTTTTGCTAATTTTTCGACCTTTTATGAACTTTTTTTGGAGTTTTTATAATTTTTTCCTAATTTAGAAGTCTTTAGCTACTTGTGAGTTGTTATAGTTTTTCAATTTTTATAATTTTTCTACTGTTGGGAATTTTTTCAAATTTTTGAAACTTAAAAATTTGGTTTTTTTTTTATTTCTGAGTGGTTTTTGCTAATTTTTCGACCTTTTTTGAATTTTTTTTGGAGTTTTTATAATTTTTTCATAATTTTGAAGCCTTTAGCTACTTGTGAGTTGTTATAGTTTTTCAATTTTTATAATATTTCTACTGTTGGGAATTTTTTCAAATTTTTTAAACTTAAAAATATGATTTTATTTTTGATTTCTGAGAGGTTTTTGCCACTTTTTCGACCTTTTTTGAATTTTTTTTTGGAGTTTTTATAATTTTTTCCTAATTTTGAAGTCTTTAGCTACTTGTGAGTTGTTATAGTTTTTCAATTTTTATAATTTTTCTACTGTTGGGAATATTTTCAAATTTTTGAAACTGAAAAATAGGGTTTTGTTTTTGATTTCTGAGAGGTTTTTGCTAATTTTTCGACCTTTTTTGAATTTTTTTTGGAGTTTTTATAATTTTTTCCTGATTTGGAAGTCTTTAGCTACTTGTCAGTTGTTATAGTTTTTCAATTTTTATAATTTTTCTACTGTTGGGAATTTTTTCAAATTTTTGAAAAATAAAAGTAGGGTTTTTTTATATTTCTGAGAGGTTTATGCTAATTTTTCGACCCTTTTTGAATTTTTTTTGGAGTTTTTATAATTTTCTCCTAATTTTGAAGTCTTTAGCTACTTGTGAGTTGTTATAGTTTTTCAATTTTTATAATTTTTCTACTGTTGGGAATTTTTTCAAATTTTTGAAACTTAAAAATAGGGTTTTTTTTTATTGCTGAGAGGTTTTTGCTAATTTTTCGACCTTTTTTGAATTTTTTTTGGAGTTTTTATAATTTTTTCCTAATTTTGAAGTCTTTAGCTACTTGTGAGTTGTTATAGTTTTTCAATTTTTATAATTTTTCTACTGTTGGGAATTTTTTCAAATTTTTGAAACTTAAAAATTTGGTTTTTTTTTTATTTCTGAGTGGTTTTTGCTAATTTTTCGACCTTTTTTGAATTTTTTTTGGAGTTTTTATAATTTTTTCATAATTTTGAAGCCTTTAGCTACTTGTGAGTTGTTATAGTTTTTCAATTTTTATAATATTTCTACTGTTGGGAATTTTTTCAAATTTTTTAAACTTAAAAATATGATTTTATTTTTGATTTCTGAGAGGTTTTTGCCACTTTTTCGACCTTTTTTGAATTTTTTTTTGGAGTTTTTATAATTTTTTCCTAATTTTGAAGTCTTTAGCTACTTGTGAGTTGTTATAGTTTTTCAATTTTTATAATTTTTCTACTGTTGGGAATATTTTCAAATTTTTGAAACTGAAAAATAGGGTTTTGTTTTTGATTTCTGAGAGGTTTTTGCTAATTTTTCGACCTTTTTTGGATTTTTTTTTGGAGTTTTTATAATTTTTTCCTAATTTTGAAGTCTTTAGCTACTTGTGAGTTGTTATAGTATTTCAATTTTTATAATTTTTCTACTGTTGGAAAGTTTTTCAAATTTTTGAAACTTAAAAATAGAGTTTTTTTTTTTGATTTCTGAGAGGCTTTTGCTAATTTTTCGACCTTTTTTGAATTTTTTTGGAGTTTTTATAATTTTTTCCTAATTTTGAAGTCTTTAGCTACTTGTGAGTAGTTATAGTTTTTCAATTTTTATAATTTTTCTAATTTTGGGAGTTTTTTCAAACTTAAAAATAGGGTTTTTTTTTGATTTCTGAGAGGCTTTTGCTAATTTTTCGACCTTTTTTGAATTTTTTTGGAGTTTTTATAATTTTTTCCTAATTTTGAAGTCTTTAGCTACTTGTGAGTTGTTATAGTTTTTCAATTTTTATAATTTTTCTACTGTTGGGAATTTTTTCAAATTTTTGAAACTTAAAAATTTGGTTTTTTTTTTATTTCTGAGTGGTTTTTGCTAATTTTTCGACCTTTTTTGAATTTTTTTTGGAGTTTTTATAATTTTTTCATAATTTTGAAGTCTTTAGCTACTTGTGAGTTGTTATAGTTTTTCTATTTTTATAATTTTTCTACTGTTGGGAATTTTTTCAAATTTTTGAAACTAAAAAATAGGGGTTTTTTTTGATTTCTGAGAGGTTTTTGCTAATTTTTCGACCTTTTTTGAATTTTTTTTTGAGTTTTTTCCTAATTTTGAAGTCTTTAGCTACTTGTGGGGTGTTATAGTTTTTCAATTTTTATAATTTTTCTACTGTTGGGAATTTTTTCAAATTTTTGAAACTTAAAAATATGTTTTTTTTTAATTTTTAAGAGGATTTGCTAATTTTTCGACCTTTTTTGAATTTTTTTTGGAGTTTTTATAATTTTTTCCTAATTTTGAAGTCTTTAGCTGCTTTTGAGTTGTTATAGTTTTTCAATTTTTATAATTTTTCTACTGTTGGGAATTTTTTCAAATTTTTGAAACTAAAAAATAGGGGTTTTTTTTGATTTCTGAGAGGTTTTTGCTAATTTTTCGACCTTTTTTGAATTTTTTTTGGAGTTTTTATAATTTTTTCCTAATTTTGAAGTCTTTAGCTACTTGTGGGGTGTTATAGTTTTTCAATTTTTATAATTTTTCTACTGTTGGGAATATTTTCAAATTTTTGAAACTGAAAAATAGGGTTTTTTTTTTGATTTCTGAGAGGTTTTTGCTAATTTTTCGACCTTTTTTGAATTTTTTTTGGAGTTTTTATAATTTTTTCCTAATTTTGAAGTCTTTAGCTACTTGTGAGTTGTTATAGTTTTTCAATTTTTATAATTTTTCTACTGTTGGAAATTTTTTCAAATTTTTGAAACTTAAAAATAGGGTTTTTTTTTTTGATTTCTGAGAGGCTTTTGCTAATTTTTCGACCTTTTTTGAATTTTTTTGGAGTTTTTATAATTTTTTCCTAATTTTGAAGTCTTTAGCTACTTGTGGGGTGTTATATTTTTTCAATTTTTATAATTTTTCTACTGTTGGGAATTTTTTCAAATTTTTGAAACTTAAAAATTGGGTTTATTTTTTCATTTCTGAGAGGTTTTTGCTAATTTTTCGACCTTTTTTGAATTTTTTTTGGAGTTTTTATAATTTTTTCCTAATTTTGACGTCTATAGCTACTTGTGAGTTGTTATAGTTTTTCAATTTTTATATTTTTTCTACTGTTGGGAATTTTTTCAAATTTTTGAAACTTAAAAATATTGTTTTTTTTTTTTATTTCTGAGAGGTTTTAGCTAATTTTTCGACCTTTTTAGTTTTTTTTTTTGAGATTTTATAATTTTTTCCTAATTTAGAAGTCTTTAGCAACTTGTGAGTTGTTATAGTTTTTCAATTTTTATAATTTTTTTACTGTTGGGAATTTTTTCAAATTTTTGAAACTTAAAAATTTTGTTTTTTTTTTTAATTTCTGAGAGGTTTTTGCTAATTTTTCGACCTTTTATGAACTTTTTTTGGAGTTTTTATAATTTTTTCCTAATTTAGAAGTCTTTAGCTACTTGTGAGTTGTTATAGTTTTTCAATTTTTATAATTTTTCTACTGTTGGGAATTTTTTCAAATTTTTGAAACTTAAAAATTTGGTTTTTTTTTTTATTTCTGAGTGGTTTTTGCTAATTTTTCGACCTTTTTTGAATTTTTTTTGGAGTTTTTATAATTTTTTCATAATTTTGAAGCCTTTAGCTACTTGTGAGTTGTTATAGTTTTTCAATTTTTATAATATTTCTACTGTTGGGAATTTTTTCAAATTTTTTAAACTTAAAAATATGATTTTATTTTTGATTTCTGAGAGGTTTTTGCCACTTTTTCGACCTTTTTTGAATTTTTTTTGGAGTTTTTATAATTTTTTCCTAATTTTGAAGTCTTTAGCTACTTGTGAGTTGTTATAGTTTTTCAATTTTTATAATTTTTCTACTGTTGGGAATATTTTCAAATTTTTGAAACTGAAAAATAGGGTTTTGTTTTTGATTTCTGAGAGGTTTTTGGTAATTTTTCGACCTTTTTTGGATTTTTTTTTGGAGTTTTTATAATTTTTTCCTAATTTTGAAGTCTTTAGCTACTTGTGAGTTGTTATAGTATTTCAATTTTTATAATTTTTCTACTGTTGGGACTTTTTTCAAATTTTTGAAACTTAAAAATAGAGTTTTTTTTTTTGATTTCTGAGAGGCTTTTGCTAATTTTTCGACCTTTTTTGAATTTTTTTGGAGTTTTTATAATTTTTTCCTAATTTTGAAGTCTTTAGCTACTTGTGAGTAGTTATAGTTTTTCAATTTTTATAATTTTTCTAATTTTGGGAGTTTTTTCAAACTTAAAAATAGGGTTTTTTTTTTGATTTCTGAGAGGCTTTTGCTAATTTTTCGACCTTTTTTGAATTTTTTTGGAGTTTTTATAATTTTTTCCTAATTTTGAAGTCTTTAGCTACTTGTGAGTAGTTATAGTTTTTCAATTTTTATAATTTTTCTAATTTTGGGAGTTTTTCAAACTTAAAAATAGGGTTTTTTTTTGATTTCTGAGAGGTTTTTGCTAATTTTTCGACCTTTTTTGAATTTTTTTGGAGTTTTTATAATTTTTTCCTAATTTTGAAGTCTTTAGCTACTTGTGAGTAGTTATAGTTTTTCAATTTTTATAATTTTTCTACTGTTGGGAATTTTTTCAAATTTTTGAAACTTGAAAATAGGGTTTTGTTTTTGATTTCTGAGAGGTTTTTGCTAATTTTTCGACCTTTTTTGAATTTTTTTTGGAGTTTTTATAATTTTTTCCTAATTTTGAAGTCTTTAGCTACTTGTGAGTTGTTATAGTTTTTCAATTTTTATAATTTTTCTACTTTTGGGAATATTTTCAAATTTTTGAAACTGAAAAATAGGGTTTTTTTTTTGATTTCTGAGAGGTTTTTGCTAATTTTTCGACCTTTTATGAATTTTTTTTGGAGTTTTTATAATTTTTTCCTAATTTTGAAGTCTTTAGCTACTTGTGAGTTGTTATAGTTTTTCAATTTTTATAATTTTTCTACTGTTGGGAATTTTTTCAAATTTTTGAAACTGAAAAATATGGTTTTTTTTTTGATTTCTGAGAGGTTTTTGCTAATTTTTCGACCTTTTTTGAATTTTTTTTTGAAGTTTTTATAATTTTTTCCTAATTTTGAAGTCTTTAGCTAATTGTGAATTGGTATAGTTTTTCAATTTTTATAATTTTTCTACTGTTGGGAATTTTTTCAAATTTTTGAAACTTGAAAATAGGGTTTTGTTTTTGATTTCTGAGAGGTTTTTGCTAATTTTTCGACCTTTTTTGAATTTTTTTTGGAGTTTTTATAATTTTTTCCTAATTTTGAAGTCTTTAGCTACTTGTGAGTTGCTATACCTTTTCAATTTTTATAATTTTTCTAATTTTGGGAGTTTTTTCAAACTTAAAAATAGGGTTTTTTTTTGATTTCTGAGAGGTTTTTGCTAATTTTACGACCTTTTTTGAATTTTTTTTGGAGTTTTTATAATTTTTTCCTAATTTTGAAGTCTTTAGCTACTTGTGAGTTGTTATAGTTTTTCAATTTTTATAATTTTTCAACTGTTGGGAATTTTTTCAAATTTTTGAAACTTAAAAATAGGGTTTTTTTTTTGATTTCTGAGAGGTTTTTGCTAATTTTCGACCTTTTTTGGATTTTTTTTTGGAGTTTTTATAATTTTTTCCTAATTTTGAAGTCTTTAGCTACTTGTGAGTTGTTATAGTTTTTCAATTTTTATAATTTTTCTACTGTTGGGAATATTTTCAAATTTTTGAAACTGAAAAATAGGGTTTTTTTTTTTGATTTCTGAGTGGTTTTTGCTAATTTTTCGACCTTTTATGAATTTTTTTTGGAGTTTTTATAATTTTTTCCTAATTTTGAAGTCTTTAGCTACTTGTGAGTTGCTATAGTTTTTCAATTTCTATAATTTTTCTACTGTTGGGAATTTTTTCAAATTTTTGAAACTTAAAAATAGGGTTTTTTTTTTGATTTCTGAGAGGCATTTGCTAATTTTTCGACCTTTTTTGAATTTTTTTGGAGTTTTTATAATTTTTTCCTAATTTTGAAGTCTTTAGCTACTTGTGAGTTGTTACAGTTTTTCAATTCTTATAATTTTTCTACTGTTGGGAATTTTTTCAAATTTTTGAAACTTAAAAATAGGGTTTTTTTTTGATTTCTGAGAGGCTTTTGCTAATTTTTCGACCTTTTTTGAATTTTTTTTTGAAGTTTTTATAATTTTTTCCTAATTTTGAAGTCTTTAGCTAATTGTGAATTGGTATAGTTTTTCAATTTTTATAATTTTTCTACTGTTGGGAATTTTTTCAAATTTTTGAAACTTGAAAATAGAGTTTTGTTTTTGATTTCTGAGAGGTTTTTGCTAATTTTTCGACCTTTTTTGAATTTTTTTTGGAGTTTTTATAATTTTTTCCTAATTTTGACGTCTATAGCTACTTGTGAGTTGTTATAGTTTTTCAATTTTTATAATTTTTTTACTGTTGGGAATTTTTTCAAATTTTTGAAACTTAAAAATTTTGTTTTTTTTTTTTATTTCTGAGAGGTTTTTGCTAATTTTTCGACCTTTTTAGTTTTTTTTTTTGAGATTTTATAATTTTTTCCTAATTAAGAAGTCTTTAGCAACTTGTGAGTTGTTATAGTTTTTCAATTTTTATAATTTTTTTACTGTTGGGAATTTTTTCAAATTTTTGAAACTTAAAAATTTTGTTTTTTTTTTTTATTTCTGAGAGGTTTTTGCTAATTTTTCGACCTTTTATGAACTTTTTTTGGAGTTTTAGCTACTTGTGAGTTGTTATAGTTTTTCAATTTTTATAATTTTTCTACTGTTGGGAATTTTTTCAAATTTTTGAAACTTAAAAATTTGGTTTTTTTTTTATTTCTGAGTGGTTTTTGCTAATTTTTCGACCTTTTTTGAATTTTTTTTGGAGTTTTTATAATTTTTTCATAATTTTGAAGTCTTTAGCTACTTGTGAGTTGTTATAGTTTTTCTATTTTTATAATTTTTCTACTGTTGGGAATTTTTTCAAATTTTTGAAACTAAAAAATAGGGGTTTTTTTTGATTTCTGAGAGGTTTTTGCTAATTTTTCGACCTTTTTTGAATTTTTTTTGGAGTTTTTATAATTTTTTCCTGATTTGGAAGTCTTTAGCTACTTGTCAGTTGTTATAGTTTTTCAATTTTTATAATTTTTCTACTGTTGGGAATTTTTTCAAATTTTTGAAAAATAAAAGTAGGGTTTTTTTATATTTCTGAGAGGTTTATGCTAATTTTTCGACCCTTTTTGAATTTTTTTTGGAGTTTTTATAATTTTCTCCTAATTTTGAAGTCTTTAGCTACTTGTGAGTTGTTATAGTTTTTCAATTTTTATAATTTTTCTACTGTTGGGAATTTTTTCAAATTTTTGAAACTTAAAAATAGGGTTTTTTTTTATTGCTGAGAGGTTTTTGCTAATTTTTCGACCTTTTTTGAATTTTTTTTGGAGTTTTTATAATTTTTTCCTAATTTTGAAGTCTTTAGCTACTTGTGAGTTGTTATAGTTTTTCAATTTTTATAATTTTTCTACTGTTGGGAATTTTTTCAAATTTTTTAAACTTAAAAATATGGTTTGTTTTTTTATTTCTGAGAGGTTTTTGCTAATTTTTCGACCTTTTTTGAATTTTTTTTGGAGTTTTTATAATTTTTTCCTAATTTTGAAGTCTTTAGCTACTTGTGAGTTGTTATAGTTTTTCAATTTTTATAATTTTTCTACTGTTGGGAATTTTTTCAAATTTTTGAAACTTGATAATAGGGTTTTGTTTTTGATTTCTGAGAGGTTTTTGCTAATTTTTCGACCTTTTTTGAATTTTTTTGGAGATTTTATAATTTTTTCCTAATTTTGAAGTCTTTAGCTACTTGTGAGTTGTTATAGTTTTTCAATTTTTATAATTTTTCTACTGTTGGGAATATTTTCAAATTTTTGAAACTGAAAAATAGGGTTTTTTTTTTGATTTCTGAGAGGTTTTTGCTAATTTTTCGACCTTTTTTGAATTTTTTTGGAGTTTTTATAATTTTTTCCTAATTTTGAAGTCTTTAGCTACTTGTGAGTTGTTACAGTTTTTCAATTCTTATAATTTTTCTACTGTTGGGAATTTTTTCAAATTTTTGAAACTTAAAAATAGGGCTTTTTTTTGATTTCTGAGAGGCTTTTGCTAATTTTTCGACCTTTTTTGAATTTTTTTTTGAAGTTTTTATAATTTTTTCCTAATTTTGAAGTCTTTAGCTAATTGTGAATTGGTATAGTTTTTCAATTTTTATAATTTTTCTACTGTTGGGAATTTTTTCAAATTTTTGAAACTTGAAAATAGGGTTTTGTTTTTGATTTCTGAGAGGTTTTTGCTAATTTTTCGACCTTTTTTGAATTTTTTTTTGAGTTTTTATAATGTTTTCCTAATTTTGAAGTCTTTAGCTACTTGTGAGTTGTTAAAGTTTTTCAATTTTTATAATTTTTCTACTTTTGGGAATTTTTTCAAATTTTTGAAACTTAAAAATAGGGTTTTTTTTTATTTCTGAGAGGCTTTTGCTAATTTTTCGACCTTTTTTGAATTTTTTTTGGAGTTTTTATAATTTTTTCCTAATTTTGAAGTCTTTAGCTACTTGTGGGGTGTTATAGTTTTTCAATTTTTATAATTTTTCTACTGTTGGGAATTTTTTCAAATTTTTGAAACTTAAAAATATGTTTTTTTTTTATTTTTAAGAGGATTTGCTAATTTTTCGACCTTTTTTGAATTTTTTTTGGAGTTTTTATAATTTTTTCCTAATTTTGAAGTCTTTAGCTACTTGTGAGTTGTTATAGTTTTTCAATTTTTATAATTTTTCTACTGTTGGGAATTTTTTCAAATTTTTGAATCTAAAAAATAGGGGTTTTTTTTGATTTCTGAGAGGTTTTTGCTAATTTTTCGAGCTTTTTTGAATTTTTTTTGGAGTTTTTATAATTTTTTCCTAATTTTGAAGTCTTTAGCTACTTGTGGGGTGTTATAGTTTTTCAATTTTTATAATTTTTCTACTGTTGGGAATATTTTCAAATTTTTGAAACTGAAAAATAGGGTTTTTTTTTTGATTTCTGAGAGGTTTTTGCTAATTTTTCGACCTTTTTTGAATTTTTTTTGGAGTTTTTATAATTTTTTCCTAATTTTGAAGTCTTTAGCTACTTGTGAGTTGTTATAGTTTTTCAATTTTTATAATTTTTCTACTGTTGGAAATTTTTTCAAATTTTTGAAACTTAAAAATAGGGTTTTTTTTTTTGATTTCTGAGAGGCTTTTGCTAATTTTTCGACCTTTTTTGAATTTTTTTGGAGTTTTTATAATTTTTTCCTAATTTTGAAGTCTTTAGCTACTTGTGAGTTGTTATAGTTTTTCAATTTTTATAATTTTTCTACTGTTGGGAATTTTTTCAAATTTTTGAAACTTAAAAATTGGGTTTATTTTTTCATTTCTGAGAGGTTTTTGCTAATTTTTCGACCTTTTTTGAATTTTTTTTGGAGTTTTTATAATTTTTTCCTAATTTTGACGTCTATAGCTACTTGTGAGTTGTTATAGTTTTTCAATTTTTATAATTTTTTTACTGTTGGGAATTTTTTCAAATTTTTGAAACTTAAAAATTTTGTTTTTTTTTTTTATTTCTGAGAGGTTTTTGCTAATTTTTCGACCTTTTTAGTTTTTTTTTTTGAGATTTTATAATTTTTTCATAATTTTGAAGTCTTTAGCTACTTGTGAGTTGTTATAGTTTTTCTATTTTTATAATTTTTCTACTGTTGGGAATTTTTTCAAATTTTTGAAACTAAAAAATAGGGGTTTTTTTTGATTTCTGAGAGGTTTTTGCTAATTTTTCGACCTTTTTTGAATTTTTTTTGGAGTTTTTTCCTAATTTTGAAGTCTTTAGCTACTTGTGGGTTGTTATAGTTTTTCAATTTTTATAATTTTTCTACTGTTGGGACTTTTTTCAAATTTTTGAAACTTAAAAATTGGCTTTTTTTTTATTTCTGAGTGGTTTTTGTTAATTTTTCGACCTTTTTTGAATTTTTTTTGGAGTTTTTATAATTTTTTCCTAATTTTGAAGTCTTTAGCTACTTTTGAGTTGTTATAGTTTTTCAATTTTTATAATTTTTCTACTGTTGGGAATTTTTTCAAATTTTTGAAACTAAAAAATAGGGGTTTTTTTTGATTTCTGAGAGGTTTTTGCTAATTTTTCGACCTTTTTTGAATTTTTTTTGGAGTTTTTATAATTTTTTCCTAATTTTGAAGTCTTTAGCTACTTTTGAGTTGTTATAGTTTTTCAATTTTTATAATTTTTCTACTGTTGGGAATTTTTTCAAATTTTTGAAAAAAAAAAGTAGGGTTTTTTTATATTTCTGAGAGGTTTATGCTAATTTTTCGACCCTTTTTGAATTTTTTTTGGAGTTTTTATAATTTTCTCCTAATTTTGAAGTCTTTAGCTACTTGTGAGTTGTTATAGTTTTTCAATTTTTATAATTTTTCTACTGTTGGGAATTTTTTCAAATTTTTGAAACTTAAAAATAGGGTTTTTTTTTATTGCTGAGAGGTTTTTGCTAATTTTTCGACCTTTTTTGAATTTTTTTTGGAGTTTTTATAATTTTTTCCTAATTTTGAAGTCTTTAGCTACTTATGAGTTGTATAGTTTTGCAATTTTTATAATTTTTCTAATTTTGGGAGTTTTTTCAAACTTAAAAATAGGGTTTTTTTTATGTATGAGAGGTTTTTGCTAATTTTACGACCTTTTTTGAATTTTTTTTGGAGTTTTTATAATTTTTTCCTAATTTTGAAGTCTTTAGCTACTTGTGAGTTATTATAGTTTTTCAATTTTTATAATTTTTCTACTGTTGGGAATTTTTTCAAATTTTTTAAACTTAAAAATATGGTTTGTTTTTTTATTTCTGAGAGGTTTTTGCTAATTTTTCGACCTTTTTTGAATTTTTTTTGGAGTTTTTATAATTTTTTCCTAATTTTGAAGTCTTTAGCTACTTGTGAGTTGTTATAGTTTTTCAATTTTTATAATTTTTCTACTGTTGGGAATTTTTTCAAATTTTTGAAACTTGAAAATAGGGTTTTGTTTTTGATTTCTGAGAGGTTTTTGCTAATTTTTCGACCTTTTTTGAATTTTTTTGGAGATTTTATAATTTTTTCCTAATTTTGAAGTCTTTAGCTACTTGTGAGTTGTTATAGTTTTTCAATTTTTATAATTTTTCTACTGTTGGGAATATTTTCAAATTTTTGAAACTGAAAAATAGGGTTTTTTTTTTGATTTCTGAGAGGTTTTTGCTAATTTTTCGACCTTTTTTGAATTTTTTTGGAGTTTTTATAATTTTTTCCTAATTTTGAAGTCTTTAGCTACTTGTGAGTTGTTACAGTTTTTCAATTCTTATAATTTTTCTACTGTTGGGAATTTTTTCAAATTTTTGAAACTTAAAAATAGGGCTTTTTTTTGATTTCTGAGAGGCTTTTGCTAATTTTTCGACCTTTTTTGAATTTTTTTTTGAAGTTTTTATAATTTTTTCCTAATTTTGAAGTCTTTAGCTAATTGTGAAGTGGTATAGTTTTTCAATTTTTATAATTTTTCTACTGTTGGGAATTTTTTCAAATTTTTGAAACTTGAAAATAGGGTTTTGTTTTTGATTTCTGAGAGGTTTTTGCTAATTTTTCGACCTTTTTTGAATTTTTTTTTGAGTTTTTATAATGTTTTCCTAATTTTGAAGTCTTTAGCAACTTGTGAGTTGTTAAAGTTTTTCAATTTTTATAATTTTTCTACTTTTGGGAATTTTTTCAAATTTTTGAAACTTAAAAATAGGGTTTTTTTTTATTTCTGAGAGGCTTTTGCTAATTTTTCGACCTTTTTTGAATTTTTTTTGGAGTTTTTATAATTTTTTCCTAATTTTGAAGTCTTTAGCTACTTGTGGGGTGTTATAGTTTTTCAATTTTTATAATTTTTCTACTGTTGGGAATTTTTTCAAATTTTTGAAACTTAAAAATATGTTTTTTTTTTATTTTTAAGAGGATTTGCTAATTTTTCGACCTTTTTTGAATTTTTTTTGGAGTTTTTATAATTTTTTCCTAATTTTGAAGTCTTTAGCTACTTGTGAGTTGTTATAGTTTTTCAATTTTTATAATTTTTCTACTGTTGGGAATTTTTTCAAATTTTTGAAACTAAAAAATAGGGGTTTTTTTTGATTTCTGAGAGGTTTTTGCTAATTTTTCGACCTTTTTTGAATTTTTTTTGGAGTTTTTATAATTTTTTCCTAATTTTGAAGTCTTTAGCTACTTGTGGGGTGTTATAGTTTTTCAATTTTTATAATTTTTCTACTGTTGGGAATATTTTCAAATTTTTGAAACTGAAAAATAATGTTTTTTTTTTTGATTTCTGAGAGGTTTTTGCTAATTTTTCGACCTTTTTTGAATTTTTTTTGGAGTTTTTATAATTTTTTCCTAATTTTGAAGTCTTTAGCTACTTGTGAGTTGTTATAGTTTTTCAATTTTTATAATTTTTCTACTGTTGGAAATTTTTTCAAATTTTTGAAACTTAAAAATAGGGTTTTTTTTTTTGATTTCTGAGAGGCTTTTGCTAATTTTTCGACCTTTTTTGAATTTTTTTGGAGTTTTTATAATTTTTTCCTAATTTTGAAGTCTTTAGCTACTTGTGAGTAGTTATAGTTTTTCAATTTTTATAATTTTTCTACTGTTGGGAATTTTTTCAAATTTTTGAAACTTAAAAATTGGGTTTATTTTTTCATTTCTGAGAGGTTTTTGCTAATTTTTCGACCTTTTTTGAATTTTTTTTGGAGTTTTTATAATTTTTTCCTAATTTTGAAGTCTTTAGCTACTTGTGAGTTGTTATAGTTTTTCAATTTTTATAATTTTTCTACTGTTGGGAGTTTTTTCAAATTTTTGAAACTTAAAAATAGGGTTTTTTTTTGATTTCAGAGAGGTTTTTGCTAATTTTTCGACCTTTTTTGAATTTTTTTTGGAGTTTTTATAATTTTTTCCTAATTTTGAAGTCTTCAGCTACTAGAAAGTAGTTTTAATTTTTCAATTTTTATAATTTTTCTACTGTTGGGAGTTTTTTCAAATATTTGAAACTTAAAAATAGGGTTTTTTTTTTGATTTCTGAGAGGTTTTTGCTAATTTTTCGACCTTTTTTGAATTTTTTTTTGAGTTTTTATAATTTTTTCCTAATTTTGAAGTCTTTAGCTACTTGTGAGTTGTTATAGTTTTTCAATTTTGATAATTTTTCTACTGTTGGGAATTTTTTCAAATTTTTGAAACTTAAAAATATGTTTTTTTTTATTTCTAAGAGGTTTTTGCTAATTTTTCGACCTTTTTTGAATTTTTTTTGGAGTTTTTATAATTTTTTCCTAATTTTGAAGTCTTTAGCTACTTGTGAGTTGTTATAGTTTTTCAATTTTGATAATTTTTCTACTGTTGGGAATTTTTTCAAATTTTTGAAACTTAAAAATATGTTTTTTTTTATTTCTAAGAGGTTTTTGCTAATTTTTCGACCTTTTATGAAATTTTTTTTGGAGTTTTTATAATTTTTTCCTAATTTTGAAGTCTTTAGCTACTTTTGAGTTGTTATAGTTTTTCAATTTTTATAATTTTTCTACTGTTGGGAATTTTTTCAAATTTTTGAAACTAAAAAATAGGGGTTTTTTTTGATTTCTGAGAGGTTTTTGCTAATTTTTCGACCTTTTTTGAATTTTTTTTGGAGTTTTTATAATTTTTTCCTAATTTTGAAGTCTTTAGCTACTTGTGGGGTGTTATAGTTTTTCAATTTTTATAATTTTTCTACTGTTGGGAATATTTTCAAATTTTTGAAACTGAAAAATA
The DNA here is from genome assembly GCA_963680825.1 of Meiosimyza decipiens. Lineage (NCBI taxonomy): Eukaryota > Metazoa > Arthropoda > Insecta > Diptera > Lauxaniidae > Meiosimyza > Meiosimyza decipiens. The sequence goes on along the minus strand of OY804258.1, from coordinate 74,281,717 downwards.
GGGTTTTTTTTTTGATTTCTGAGAGGTTTTTGCTAATTTTTCGACCTTTTTTGATTTTTTTTGGAGTTTTTATAATTTTTTCCTAATTTTGAAGTCTTTAGCTACTTGTGAGTTGTTATAGTTTTTCAATTTTTATAATTTTTCTACTGTTGGAAATTTTTTCAAATTTTTGAAACTTAAAAATAGGGTTTTTTTTTTGATTTCTGAGAGGCTTTTGCTAATTTTTCGACCTTTTTTGAATTTTTTTGGAGTTTTTATAATTTTTTCCTAATTTTGAAGTCTTTAGCTACTTGTGAGTAGTTATAGTTTTTCAATTTTTATAATTTTTCTACTGTTGGGAATTTTTTCAAATTTTTGAAACTTAAAAATTGGGTTTATTTTTTCATTTCTGAGAGGTTTTTGCTAATTTTTCGACCTTTTTTGAATTTTTTTTGGAGTTTTTATAATTTTTTCCTAATTTTGAAGTCTTTAGCTACTTGTGAGTTGTTATAGTTTTTCAATTTTTATAATTTTTCTACTTTTGGGAGTTTTTTCAAATATTTGAAACTTAAAAATATGTTTTTTTTTTATTTTTAAGAGGATTTGCTAATTTTTCGACCTTTTTTGAATTTTTTTTGGAGTTTTTATAATTTTTTCCTAATTTTGAAGTCTTTAGCTACTTGTGAGTTGTTATAGTTTTTCAATTTTGATAATTTTTCTACTGTTGGGAATTTTTTCAAATTTTTGAAACTTAAAAATATGTTTTTTTTTATTTCTAAGAGGTTTTTGCTAATTTTTCGACCTTTTTTGAATTTTTTTTGGAGTTTTTATAATTTTTTCCTAATTTTGAAGTCTTTAGCTACTTGTGGGGTGTTATAGTTTTTCAATTTTTATAATTTTTCTACTGTTGGGAATTTTTTCAAATTTTTGAAACTTAAAAATATGTTTTTTTTTTATTTTTAAGAGGATTTGCTAATTTTTCGACCTTTTTTGAATTTTTTTTGGAGTTTTTATAATTTTTTCCTAATTTTGAAGTCTTTAGCTACTTGTGAGTTGTTATAGTTTTTCAATTTTTATAATTTTTCTACTGTTGGGAATTTTTTCAAATTTTTGAAACTAAAAAATAGGGGTTTTTTTTGATTTCTGAGAGGTTTTTGCTAATTTTTCGACCTTTTTTGAATTTTTTTTGGAGTTTTTATAATTTTTTCCTAATTTTGAAGTCTTTAGCTACTTGTGGGGTGTTATAGTTTTTCAATTTTTATAATTTTTCTACTGTTGGGAATATTTTCAAATTTTTGAAACTGAAAAATAATGTTTTTTTTTTTGATTTCTGAGAGGTTTTTGCTAATTTTTCGACCTTTTTTGAATTTTTTTTGGAGTTTTTATAATTTTTTCCTAATTTTGAAGTCTTTAGCTACTTGTGAGTTGTTATAGTTTTTCAATTTTTATAATTTTTCTACTGTTGGAAATTTTTTCAAATTTTTGAAACTTAAAAATAGGGTTTTTTTTTTTGATTTCTGAGAGGCTTTTGCTAATTTTTCGACCTTTTTTGAATTTTTTTGGAGTTTTTATAATTTTTTCCTAATTTTGAAGTCTTTAGCTACTTGTGAGTAGTTATAGTTTTTCAATTTTTATAATTTTTCTACTGTTGGGAATTTTTTCAAATTTTTGAAACTTAAAAATTGGGTTTATTTTTTCATTTCTGAGAGGTTTTTGCTAATTTTTCGACCTTTTTTGAATTTTTTTTGGAGTTTTTATAATTTTTTCCTAATTTTGAAGTCTTTAGCTACTTGTGAGTTGTTATAGTTTTTCAATTTTTATAATTTTTCTACTGTTGGGAGTTTTTTCAAATTTTTGAAACTTAAAAATAGGGTTTTTTTTTGATTTCAGAGAGGTTTTTGCTAATTTTTCGACCTTTTTTGAATTTTTTTTGGAGTTTTTATAATTTTTTCCTAATTTTGAAGTCTTCAGCTACTAGAAAGTAGTTTTAATTTTTCAATTTTTATAATTTTTCTACTGTTGGGAGTTTTTTCAAATATTTGAAACTTAAAAATAGGGTTTTTTTTTTGATTTCTGAGAGGTTTTTGCTAATTTTTCGACCTTTTTTGAATTTTTTTTTGAGTTTTTATAATTTTTTCCTAATTTTGAAGTCTTTAGCTACTTGTGAGTTGTTATAGTTTTTCAATTTTGATAATTTTTCTACTGTTGGGAATTTTTTCAAATTTTTGAAACTTAAAAATATGTTTTTTTTTATTTCTAAGAGGTTTTTGCTAATTTTTCGACCTTTTTTGAATTTTTTTTGGAGTTTTTATAATTTTTTCCTAATTTTGAAGTCTTTAGCTACTTGTGAGTTGTTATAGTTTTTCAATTTTGATAATTTTTCTACTGTTGGGAATTTTTTCAAATTTTTGAAACTTAAAAATATGTTTTTTTTTATTTCTAAGAGGTTTTTGCTAATTTTTCGACCTTTTATGAAATTTTTTTTGGAGTTTTTATAATTTTTTCCTAATTTTGAAGTCTTTAGCTACTTTTGAGTTGTTATAGTTTTTCAATTTTTATAATTTTTCTACTGTTGGGAATTTTTTCAAATTTTTGAAACTAAAAAATAGGGGTTTTTTTTGATTTCTGAGAGGTTTTTGCTAATTTTTCGACCTTTTTTGAATTTTTTTTGGAGTTTTTATAATTTTTTCCTAATTTTGAAGTCTTTAGCTACTTGTGGGGTGTTATAGTTTTTCAATTTTTATAATTTTTCTACTGTTGGGAATATTTTCAAATTTTTGAAACTGAAAAATAGGGTTTTTTTTTTGATTTCTGAGAGGTTTTTGCTAATTTTTCGACCTTTTTTGATTTTTTTTGGAGTTTTTATAATTTTTTCCTAATTTTGAAGTCTTTAGCTACTTGTGAGTTGTTATAGTTTTTCAATTTTTATAATTTTTCTACTGTTGGAAATTTTTTCAAATTTTTGAAACTTAAAAATAGGGTTTTTTTTTTGATTTCTGAGAGGCTTTTGCTAATTTTTCGACCTTTTTTGAATTTTTTTGGAGTTTTTATAATTTTTTCCTAATTTTGAAGTCTTTAGCTACTTGTGAGTAGTTATAGTTTTTCAATTTTTATAATTTTTCTACTGTTGGGAATTTTTTCAAATTTTTGAAACTTAAAAATTGGGTTTATTTTTTCATTTCTGAGAGGTTTTTGCTAATTTTTCGACCTTTTTTGAATTTTTTTTGGAGTTTTTATAATTTTTTCCTAATTTTGACGTCTATAGCTACTTGTGAGTTGTTATAGTTTTTCAATTTTTATATTTTTTCTACTGTTGGGTATTTTTTCAAATTTTTGAAACTTAAAAATATTGTTTTTTTTTTTTATTTCTGAGAGGTTTTAGCTAATTTTTCGACCTTTTTAGTTTTTTTTTTTGAGATTTTATAATTTTTTCCTAATTTAGAAGTCTTTAGCAACTTGTGAGTTGTTATAGTTTTTCAATTTTTATAATTTTTTTACTGTTGGAAATTTTTTCAAATTTTTTAAACTTAAAAATATGATTTTATTTTTGATTTCTGAGAGGTTTTTGCCACTTTTTCGACCTTTTTTGAATTTTTTTTGGAGTTTTTATAATTTTTTCCTAATTTTGAAGTCTTTAGCTACTTGTGAGTTGTTATAGTTTTTCAATTTTTATAATTTTTCTACTGTTGGGAATATTTTCAAATTTTTGAAACTGAAAAATAGGGTTTTGTTTTTGATTTCTGAGAGGTTTTTGCTAATTTTTCGACCTTTTTTGGATTTTTTTTTGGAGTTTTTATAATTTTTTCCTAATTTTGAAGTCTTTAGCTACTTGTGAGTTGTTATAGTATTTCAATTTTTATAATTTTTCTACTGTTGGAAAGTTTTTCAAATTTTTGAAACTTAAAAATAGAGTTTTTTTTTTTGATTTCTGAGAGGCTTTTGCTAATTTTTCGACCTTTTTTGGATTTTTTTTGAGTTTTTATAATTTTTTCCTAATTTTGAAGTCTTTAGCTACTTGTGAGTAGTTATAGTTTTTCAATTTTTATAATTTTTCTAATTTTGGGAGTTTTTTCAAACTTAAAAATAGGGTTTTTTTTTGATTTCTGAGAGGCTTTTGCTAATTTTTCGACCTTTTTTGAATTTTTTTGGAGTTTTTATAATTTTTTCCTAATTTTGAAGTCTTTAGCTACTTGTGAGTAGTTATAGTTTTTCAATTTTTATAATTTTTCTAATTTTGGGAGTTTTTCAAACTTAAAAATAGGGTTTTTTTTTGATTTCTGAGAGGTTTTTGCTAATTTTTCGACCTTTTTTGAATTTTTTTGGAGTTTTTATAATTTTTTCCTAATTTTGAAGTCTTTAGCTACTTGTGAGTAGTTATAGTTTTTCAATTTTTATAATTTTTCTACTGTTGGGAATTTTTTCAAATTTTTGAAACTTGAAAATAGGGTTTTGTTTTTGATTTCTGAGAGGTTTTTGCTAATTTTTCGACCTTTTTTGAATTTTTTTTGGAGTTTTTATAATTTTTTCCTAATTTTGAAGTCTTTAGCTACTTGTGAGTTGTTATAGTTTTTCAATTTTTATAATTTTTCTACTTTTGGGAATATTTTCAAATTTTTGAAACTGAAAAATAGGGTTTTTTTTTTGATTTCTGAGAGGTTTTTGCTAATTTTTCGACCTTTTATGAATTTTTTTTGGAGTTTTTATAATTTTTTCCTAATTTTGAAGTCTTTAGCTACTTGTGAGTTGTTATAGTTTTGCAATTTTTATAATTTTTCTACTGTTGGGAGTTTTTTCAAATTTTTGAAACTAAAAAATAGGGGTTTTTTTTGATTTCTGAGAGGTTTTTGCTAATTTTTCGACCTTTTTTGAATTTTTTTTTGAAGTTTTTATAATTTTTTCCTAATTTTGAAGTCTTTAGCTAATTGTGAATTGGTATAGTTTTTCAATTTTTATAATTTTTCTACTGTTGGGAATTTTTTCAAATTTTTGAAACTTGAAAATAGGGGTTTTTTTTGATTTCTGAGAGGTTTTTGCTAATTTTTCGACCTTTTTTGAATTTTTTTTGGAGTTTTTATAATTTTTTCCTAATTTTGAAGTCTTTAGCTACTTGTGAGTTGCTATACCTTTTCAATTTTTATAATTTTTCTAATTTTGGGAGTTTTTTCAAACTTAAAAATAGGGTTTTTTTTTGATTTCTGAGAGGTTTTTGCTAATTTTACGACCTTTTTTGAATTTTTTTTGGAGTTTTTATAATTTTTTCCTAATTTTGAAGTCTTTAGCTACTTGTGAGTTGTTATAGTTTTTCAATTTTTATAATTTTTCAACTGTTGGGAATTTTTTCAAATTTTTGAAACTTAAAAATAGGGTTTTTTTTTTGATTTCTGAGAGGTTTTTGCTAATTTTCGACCTTTTTTGGATTTTTTTTTGGAGTTTTTATAATTTTTTCCTAATTTTGAAGTCTTTAGCTACTTGTGAGTTGTTATAGTTTTTCAATTTTTATAATTTTTCTACTGTTGGGAATATTTTCAAATTTTTGAAACTGAAAAATAGGGTTTTTTTTTTTGATTTCTGAGTGGTTTTTGCTAATTTTTCGACCTTTTATGAATTTTTTTTGGAGTTTTTATAATTTTTTCCTAATTTTGAAGTCTTTAGCTACTTGTGAGTTGCTATAGTTTTTCAATTTTTATAATTTTTCTACTGTTGGGAATTTTTTCAAATTTTTGAAACTTAAAAATAGGGTTTTTTTTTTGATTTCTGAGAGGCATTTGCTAATTTTTCGACCTTTTTTGAATTTTTTTTTGAAGTTTTTATAATTTTTTCCTAATTTTGAAGTCTTTAGCTAATTGTGAATTGGTATAGTTTTTCAATTTTTATAATTTTTCTACTGTTGGGAATTTTTTCAAATTTTTGAAACTTGAAAATAGTGTTTTGTTTTTGATTTCTGAGAGGTTTTTGCTAATTTTTCGACCTTTTTTGAATTTTTTTTTGAGTTTTTATAATTTTTTCCTAATTTTGAAGTCTTTTGCTACTTGTGAGTTGTTATAGTTTTTCAATTTTTATAATTTTTCTACTGTTGGGAATTTTTTCAAATTTTTGAAACTTAAAAATAGGGTTTTTTTTTTATTTCTGAAATGTTTTTGCTAATTTTTCGACCTTTTTTGAATTTTTTTTTGGAGTTTTTATAATTTTTTTCCTAATTTTGAAGTCTTTAGCTACTTGTGGGGTGTTATAGTTTTTCAATTTTTATAATTTTTCTACTGTTGAGAATTTTTTCAAATTTTTGAAACTTAAAAATATGTTTTTTTTTTTTATTTCTAAGAGGATTTGCTAATTTTTCGACCTTTTTTTGAATTTTTTTTGGAGTTTTTATAATTTTTTTCCTAATTTTGAAGTCTTTAGCTACTTTTGAGTTGTTATAGTTTTTCAATTTTTATAATTTTTCTACTGTTGGGAATTTTTCAAATTTTTGAAACTAAAAAATAGGGTTTTTTTTTGATTTCTGAGAGGTTTTTGCTAATTTTTCAACCTTTTTTGAATTTTTTTTGGAGTTTTTATAATTTTTTCCTAATTTTGAAGTCTTTAGCTACTTGTGAGTTGTTATAGTTTTTCAATTTTTATAATTTTTCTACTGTTGGGAATTTTTTCAAATTTTTGAAACTTAAAAATAGGGTTTTTTTTTTTGATTTCAGAGAGGTTTTTGCTAATTTTTCGACCTTTTTAAATTTTTTTTGGAGTTTTTATATTTTTTTCCTAATTTTGAAGTCTTTAGCTACTTGTGAGTTGTTATAGTTTTTCAATTTATACAATTTTTCTACTGTTGGGACATTTTTCAAATTTTTGAAACTTTAAAATAGGGTTTTTTTTTTGATTTCTAAGAGGTGTTTGCTAATTTTTCGACCTTTTTTGAATTTTTTTGGAGTTTTTATAATTTTTTCCTAATTTTGAAGTCTTTAGCTACTAGAAAGTAGTTATAATTTTTCAATTTTCATAATTTTTCTACTGTTGGGAATTTTTTCAAATTTTTGAAACTTAAAAATAGGGTTTTTTTTTTATTTCTAAGAGGTGTTTGCTAATTTTTCGACCTTTTTTGAATTTTTTTTGGAGTTTTTATAATTTTTTCCTAATTTTGAAGTCTTTAGCTACTTGTGAGTTGTTATAGTTTTTCAATTTTTATAATTTTTCTACTGTTGGGAATTTTTTCAAATTTTTGAAACTTAAAAATAGGGTTTTTTTTTGAATTTCTGAGAGGTTTTTGCTAATTTTTCGACACTTTTTGAATTGTTTGTGGAGTTTTTATAATTTTTTCCTAATTTTGAAGTCTTTAGCAACTTGTCAGTTGTTATAGTTTTTAATTTTTATATTTTTTCTACTGTTGGGAATTTTTTCAAATTTTTGAAACTTAAAAATAGGGTTTTTTTTTGATTTCTGAGAGGTTTTTGCTAATTTTTCGACCTTTTTGGAATTTTTTTGGAGTTTTTATAATTTTTTCCTAATTTTGAAGTCTTTAGCTACTTGTGAGTTGTTATAGTTTTTCAATTTTTATAATTTTTCTACTTTTGGGAATTTTTTCAAATTTTTGAAACTTAAAAATAGGGTTTTTTTTTATTTCTGAGAGGTTTTTGCTAATTTGTCGACCTTTTTAAATTTTTTTTGGAGTTTTTATAATTGTTTCCTAATTTTGAAGTCTTTAGCTACTTGTGAGTTGTTATAGTTTTTCAATTTTTATAATTTTTCTACTGTTGGGAATTTTTTCAAATTTTTGAAACTTGAAAATAGGGTTTTGTTTTTGATTTCTGAGAGGTTTTTGCTAATTTTTCGACCTTTTTTGAATTTGTTTTGGAGTTTTTATAATTTTTTCCTAATTTTGAAGTCTTTAGCTACTAGAAAGTAGTTATAATTTTTCAATTTTTATAATTTTTCTACTGTTGGGAGTTTTTTCAAATTTTTGAAACTTAAAAATAGGGTTTTTTTTTTATTTCTAAGAGGTGTTTGCTAATTTTTCGACCTTTTTTGAATTTTTTTTGGAGTTTTTATAATTTTTTCCTAATTTTGAAGTCTTTAGCTACATGTGAGTTGTTATAGTTTTTCAATTTTTATAATTTTTCTACTGTTGGGAATTTTTTAAAATTTTTGAAACTGATAAATAGGGTTTTTTTTTTGATTTCTGAGAGGTTTTTGCTAATTTTTCGAACTTTTATGAATATTTTTTGGAATTTTTATAATTTTTTCCTAATTTTGAGGTCTTTAGCTACTTGTGAGTTGCTATAGTTTTTTCAATTTTTATAATTTTTCTACTGTTGGGAATTTTTTCAAATTTTTGAAACTTAAAAATAGGGTTTGTTTTTGATTTCTGAGAGGCTTTTGCTAATTTTTCGACCTTTTTTGAATTTTTTTTTGGAGTTTTTATAATTTTTTCCTAATTTTGAAGTCTTTAGCTAATTGTGAATTGGTATAGTTTTTCAATTTTTATAATTTTTCTACTGTTGGGATTCAAATTTTTGAAACTTGAAAATAGGGTTTTGTTTTTGATTTCTGAGAGGTTTTTGCTAATTTTTCGACCTTTTTTGAATTTTTTTTTGAGTTTTTATAATTTTTTTCCTAATTTTGAAGTCTTTAGCTACTTGTGAGTTGTTATAGTTTTTCAATTTTTATAATTTTTCTACTTTTGGGAATTTTTTCAAATTTTTGAAACTTAAAAATAGGGTTTTTTTTATTTCTGAGATGTTTTTGCTAATTTTTCGACCTTTTTTGAATTTTTTTTGGAGTTTTTATAATTTTTTCCTAATTTTAAAGTCTTTAGCTACTTGTGAGTTGTTCTAGTTTTTCAATTTTTATAATTTTTCTACTGTTGGGAATTTTTTCAAATTTTTGAAACTTAAAAATATGTTTTTTTTTTATTTCTAAGAGGATTTGCTAATTTTTCGACCTTTTTTGAATTTTTTTTGGAGTTTTTATAATTTTTTCCTAATTTTGAAGTCCTTAGCTACTTGTGAATTGTTATAGTTTTTCAATTTTTATAATTTTTCTACTGTTGGGAATTTTTTCAAATTTTTGAAACTAAAAAATAGGGTTTTTTTTTGATTTCTGAGAGGTTTTTGCTAATTTTTCAACCTTTTTTGAATTTTTTTTGGAGTTTTTATAATTTTTTCCTAATTTTGAAGTCTTTAGCTACTTGAGAGTTGTTATAGTTTTTCAATTTTTATAATTTTTCTACTGTTGGGAATTTTTTCAAATTTTTGAAACTTAAAAATTGGGTTTATTTTTTCATTTCTGAGAGGTTTTTGCTAATTTTTCGACCTTTTTTGAATTTTCTTTAGAGTTTTTATAATTTTTTCCTAATTTTGAAGTTTTTAGCTACTTTTGAGTTGTTATAGTTTTTCAATTTTTATAATTTTTCTACTTTTGGGAATTTTTTGAAATTTTTGAAACTAAAAATAGGGTTTTTTTTTGATTTCTGAGAGGTTTATGTTAATTTTTCGAACTTTTTTGAATTTTTTTGGAGTTTTTATAATTTTTTCCTAATTTTGAAGTCTTTAGCTACTTGTGAGTTGTTATAGTTTTTCAATTTTGATATTTTTTCTACTGTTGGGAATTTTTTCAAATTTTTGAAACTTAAAAATAGGGTTTTTTTTTTATTTCTGAGAGGTTTTTGCTAATTTTTCGACCTTTTTTGAATTTTTTTTTGAGATTTTAAAATTTTTTCCTAATTTTGAAGTCTTTAGCTACTTGTGAGTTGTTATAGTTTTTCAATTTTTATAATTTTTCTACTGTTGGGAATTTTTTCAAATTTTTGAAACTTAAAAATAAGGTTTTTTTTGATTTCTGAGAGGTTTTTGCTAATTTTCGAACTTTTTTGAATATTTTTTGGAGTTTTTATAATTTTTTCCTAATTTTGAAGTCTTTAGCTACTTGTGAGTTGTTATAGTTTTTCAATTTTTATAATTTTTCTACTGTTGGGAATTTTTTCAAATTTTTGAAACTAAAAAATAGGGGTTTTTTTGATTTCTGAGAGGTTTTTTTGCTAATTTTTCGACCTTTTTTGAATTTTTTTTGGAGTTTTTATAATTTTTTCCTAATTTTGAAGTCTTTAGCTACTTGTGGGGTTTTATAGTTTTTCAATTTTTATAATTTTTCTACTGTTGTGAATTTTTTCAAATTTTTGAAACTTAAAAATATGTTTTTTTTTATTTTTAAGAGGATTTGCTAATTTTTCGACCTTTTTTGAATTTTTTTTGGAGTTTTTATAATTTTTTCCTAATTTTGAAGTCTTTAGCTACTTTTGAGTTGTTATAGTTTTTCAATTTTTATAATTTTTCTACTGTTGGGAATTTTTTCAAATTTTTGAAACTAAAAAATAGGGGTTTTTTTTGATTTCTGAGAGGTTTTTGCTAATTTTTCGACCTTTTTTGAATTTTTTTGGAGTTTTTATAATTTTTTTCTAATTTTGAAGTCTTTAGCTACTTGTGGGGTGTTATAGTTTTTCAATTTTTATAATTTTTCTACTGTTGGGAATATTTTCAAATTTTTGAAACTGAAAAATAGGGTTTTTTTTTGATTTCTGAGAGGTTTTTGCTAATTTTTCGACCTTTTTTGAATTTTTTTTGGAGTTTTTATAATTTTTTCCTAATTTTGAAGTCTTTAGCTACTTGTGAGTTGTTATAGTTTTTCAATTTTTATAATTTTTCTACTGTTGGAAATTTTTTCAAATTTTTGAAACTTAAAAATAGGGTTTTTTTTTTTGATTTCTGAGAGGCTTTTGCTAATTTTTCGACCTTTTTTGAATTTTTTTGGAGTTTTTATAATTTTTTCCTAATTTTGAAGTCTTTAGCTACTTGTGAGTAGTTATAGTTTTTCAATTTTTATAATTTTTCTACTGTTGGGAATTTTTTCAAATTTTTGAAACTTAAAAATTGGGTTTATTTTTTCATTTCTGAGAGGTTTTTGCTAATTTTTCGACCTTTTTTGAATTTTTTTTGGAGTTTTTATAATTTTTTCCTAATTTTGAAGTCTTTAGCTACTTGTGAGTTGTTATAGTTTTTCAATTTTTATAATTTTTCTACTGTTGGGAATATTTTCAAATTTTTGAAACTGAAAAATAGGGTTTTGTTTTTGATTTCTGAGAGATTTTTGCTAATTTTTCGACCTTTTTTGAATTTTTTTGGAGTTTTTATAATTTTTTCCTAATTTTGAAGTCTTTAGCTACTTGTGAGTAGTTATAGTTTTTCAATTTTTATAATTTTTCTAATTTTGGGAGTTTTTCAAACTTAAAAATAGGGTTTTTTTTTGATTTCTGAGAGGCTTTTGCTAATTTTTCGACCTTTTTTGAATTTTTTTGGAGTTTTTATAATTTTTTCCTAATTTTGAAGTCTTTAGCTACTTGTGAGTAGTTATAGTTTTTCAATTTTTATAATTTTTCTACTGTTGGGAATTTTTTCAAATTTTTGAAACTTGAAAATAGGGTTTTGTTTTTGATTTCTGAGAGGTTTTTGCTAATTTTTCGACCTTTTTTGAATTTTTTTTGGAGTTTTTATAATTTTTTCCTAATTTTGAAGTCTTTAGCTACTTGTGAATTGTTATAGTTTTTCAATTTTTATAATTTTTCTACTGTTGGGAATATTTTCAAATTTTTGAAACTGAAAAATAGGGTTTTTTTTTTGATTTCTGAGAGGTTTTTGCTAATTTTTCGACCTTTTATGAATTTTTTTTGGAGTTTTTATAATTTTTTCCTAATTTTGAAGTCTTTAGCTACTTGTGAGTTGTTATAGTTTTTCAATTTTTATAATTTTTCTACTGTTGGGAATTTTTTCAAATTTTTGAAACTTAAAAATAGGGTTTTTTTTTTGATTTCTGAGAGGCATTTGCTAATTTTTCGACCTTTTTTGAATTTTTTTTTGAAGTTTTTATAATTTTTTCCTAATTTTGAAGTCTTTAGCTAATTGTGAATTGGTATAGTTTTTCAATTTTTATAATTTTTCTACTGTTGGGAATTTTTTCAAATTTTTGAAACTTGAAAATAGGGTTTTGTTTTTGATTTCTGAGAGGTTTTTGCTAATTTTTCGACCTTTTTTGAATTGTTTTTGGAGTTTTTATAATTTTTTCCTAATTTTGAAGTCTTTAGGTACTTGTGAGTTGCTATACCTTTTCAATTTTTATAATTTTTCTAATTTTGGGAGTTTTTTCAAACTTAAAAATAGGGTTTTTTTTTGATTTCTGAGAGGTTTTTGCTAATTTTACGACCTTTTTTGAATTTTTTTTGGAGTTTTTATAATTTTTTCCTAATTTTGAAGTCTTTAGCTACTTGTGAGTTGTTATAGTTTTTCAATTTTTATAATTTTTCAACTGTTGGGAATTTTTTCAAATTTTTGAAACTTAAAAATAGGGTTTTTTTTTTGATTTCTGAGAGGTTTTTGCTAATTTTCGACCTTTTTTGGATTTTTTTTTGGAGTTTTTATAATTTTTTCCTAATTTTGAAGTCTTTAGCTACTTGTGAGTTGTTATAGTTTTTCAATTTTTATAATTTTTCTACTGTTGGGAATATTTTCAAATTTTTGAAACTGAAAAATAGGGTTTTTTTTTTTGATTTCTGAGAGGTTTTTGCTAATTTTTCGACCTTTTATGAATTTTTTTTGGAGTTTTTATAATTTTTTCCTAATTTTGAAGTCTTTAGCTACTTGTGAGTTGTTATAGTTTTGCAATTTTTATAATTTTTCTACTGTTGGGAATTTTTTCAAATTTTTGAAACTTAAAAATAGGGTTTTTTTTTTGATTTCTGAGAGGCATTTGCTAATTTTTCGACCTTTTTTGAATTTTTTTTTGAAGTTTTTATAATTTTTTCCTAATTTTGAAGTCTTTAGCTAATTGTGAATTGGTATAGTTTTTCAATTTTTATAATTTTTCTACTGTTGGGAATTTTTTCAAATTTTTGAAACTTGAAAATAGTGTTTTGTTTTTGATTTCTGAGAGGTTTTTGCTAATTTTTCGACCTTTTTTGAATTTTTTTTGGAGTTTTTATAATTTTTTCCTAATTTTGAAGTCTTTAGCTACTTGTGAGTTGTTATAGTTTTTCAATTTTTATAATTTTTCTACTGTTGGGAATATTTTCAAATTTTTGAAACTGAAAAATAGGGTTTTGTTTTTGATTTCTGAGAGGTTTTTGCTAATTTTTCGACCTTTTTTGAATTTTTTTGGAGTTTTTATAATTTTTTCCTAATTTTGAAGTCTTTAGCTACTTGTGAGTAGTTATAGTTTTTCAATTTTTATAATTTTTCTAATTTTGGGAGTTTTTCAAACTTAAAAATATGGTTTTTTTTTGATTTCTGAGAGGCTTTTGCTAATTTTTCGACCTTTTTTGAATTTTTTTGGAGTTTTTATAATTTTTTCCTAATTTTGAAGTCTTTAGCTACTTGTGAGTAGTTATAGTTTTTCAATTTTTATAATTTTTCTACTGTTGGGAATTTTTTCAAATTTTTGAAACTTGAAAATAAAGTTTTGTTTTTGATTTCTGAGAGGTTTTTGCTAATTTTTCGACCTTTTTTGAATTTTTTTTGGAGTTTTTATAATTTTTTCCTAATTTTGAAGTCTTTAGCTACTTGTGAATTGTTATAGTTTTTCAATTTTTATAATTTTTCTACTGTTGGGAATATTTTCAAATTTTTGAAACTGAAAAATAGGGTTTTTTTTTTGATTTCTGAGAGGTTTTTGCTAATTTTTCGACCTTTTATGAATTTTTTTTGGAGTTTTTATAATTTTTTCCTAATTTTGAAGTCTTTAGCTACTTGTGAGTTGTTATAGTTTTTCAATTTTTATAATTTTTCTACTGTTGGGAATTTTTTCAAATTTTTGAAACTTAAAAATAGGGTTTTTTTTTTTGATTTCTGAGAGGCATTTGCTAATTTTTCGACCTTTTTTGAATTTTTTTTTGAAGTTTTTATAATTTTTTCCTAATTTTGAAGTCTTTAGCTAATTGTGAATTGGTATAGTTTTTCAATTTTTATAATTTTTCTACTGTTGGGAATTTTTTCAAATTTTTGAAACTTGAAAATAGGGTTTTGTTTTTGATTTCTGAGAGGTTTTTGCTAATTTTTCGACCTTTTTTGAATTTTTTTTGGAGTTTTTATAATTTTTTCCTAATTTTGAAGTCTTTAGCTACTTGTGAGTTGTTATAGTTTTTCAATTTTTATAATTTTTCTACTGTTGGGAATATTTTCAAATTTTTGAAACTGAAAAATAGGGTTTTTTTTTTTGATTTCTGAGAGGTTTTTGGTAATTTTTCGACCTTTTATGAATTTTTTTTGGAGTTTTTATAATTTTTTCCTAATTTTGAAGTCTTTAGCTACATGTGAGTTGCTATACCTTTTCAATTTTTATAATTTTTCTAATTTTGGGAGTTTTTTCAAACTTAAAAATAGGGTTTTTTTTTGATTTCTGAGAGGTTTTTGCTAATTTTACGACCTTTTTTGAATTTTTTTTGGAGTTTTTATAATTTTTTCCTAATTTTGAAGTCTTTAGCTACTTGTGAGTTGTTATAGTTTTTCAATTTTTATAATTTTTCAACTGTTGGGAATTTTTTCAAATTTTTGAAACTTAAAAATAGGGTTTTTTTTTTGATTTCTGAGAGGTTTTTGCTAATTTTCGACCTTTTTTGGATTTTTTTTTGGAGTTTTTATAATTTTTTCCTAATTTTGAAGTCTTTAGCTACTTGTGAGTTGTTATAGTTTTTCAATTTTTATAATTTTTCTACTGTTGGGAATATTTTCAAATTTTTGAAACTGAAAAATAGGGTTTTTTTTTTGATTTCTGAGAGGTTTTTGCTAATTTTTCGACCTTTTATGAATTTTTTTTGGAGTTTTTATAATTTTTTCCTAATTTTGAAGTCTTTAGCTACTTGTGAGTTGCTATAGTTTTTCAATTTTTATAATTTTTCTACTGTTGGGAATTTTTTCAAATTTTTGAAACTTAAAAATAGGGTTTTTTTTTTGATTTCTGAGAGGCATTTGCTAATTTTTCGACCTTTTTTGAATTTTTTTTTGAAGTTTTTATAATTTTTTCCTAATTTTGAAGTCTTTAGCTAATTGTGAATTGGTATAGTTTTTCAATTTTTATAATTTTTCTACTGTTGGGAATTTTTTCAAATTTTTGAAACTTGAAAATAGTGTTTTGTTTTTGATTTCTGAGAGGTTTTTGCTAATTTTTCGACCTTTTTTGAATTTTTTTTTGAGTTTTTATAATTTTTTCCTAATTTTGAAGTCTTTTGCTACTTGTGAGTTGTTATAGTTTTTCAATTTTTATAATTTTTCTACTTTTGGGAATTTTTTCAAATTTTTGAAACTTAAAAATAGGGTTTTTTTTTATTTCTGAAATGTTTTTGCTAATTTTTCGACCTTTTTAAATTTTTTTTTGGAGTTTTTATAATTTTTTCCTAATTTTAAAGTCTTTAGCTACTTGTGGGGTGTTATAGTTTTTCAATTTTTATAATTTTTCTACTGTTGGGAATTTTTTCAAATTTTTGAAACTTAAAAATATGTTTTTTTTTTTATTTCTAAGAGGATTTGCTAATTTTTCGACCTTTTTTGAATTGTTTTTGGAGTTTTTATAATTTTTTCCTAATTTTGAAGTCTTTAGCTACTTTTGAGTTGTTATAGTTTTTCAATTTTTATAATTTTTCTACTGTTGGGAATTTTTTCAAATTTTTGAAACTAAAAAATAGGGTTTTTTTTTGATTTCTGAGAGGTTTTTGCTAATTTTTCAAACTTTTTTGAATTTTTTTTGGAGTTTTTATAATTTTTTCCTAATTTTGAAGTCTTTAGCTACTTGTGAGTTGTTATAGTTTTTCAATTTTTATAATTTTTCTACTGTTGGGAATTTTTTCAAATTTTTGAAACTTAAAAATAGGGTTTTTTTTTTGATTTCTGAGAGGTTTTTGCTAATTTTTCGACCTTTTTAAATTTTTTTTGGAGTTTTTATATTTTTTTTCCTAATTTTGAAGTCTTTAGCTACTTGTGAGTTGTTATAGTTTTTCAATTTATACAATTTTTCTACTGTTGGGACATTTTTCAAATTTTTGAAACTTTAAAATAGGGTTTTTTTTTTGATTTCTAAGAGGTGTTTGCTAATTTTTCGACCTTTTTTGAATTTTTTTTGGAGTTTTTATAATTTTTTCCTAATTTTGAAGTCTTTAGCTACTAGAAAGTAGTTATAATTTTTCAATTTTCATAATTTTTCTACTGTTGGGAATTTTTTCAAATTTTTGAAACTTAAAAATAGGGTTTTTTTTTTATTTCTTAGAGGTGTTTGCTAATTTTTCGACCTTTTTTGAATTTTTTTTGGAGTTTTTATAATTTTTTCCTAATTTTGAAGTCTTTAGCTACTTGTGAGTTGTTATAGTTTTTCAATTTTTATAATTTTTCTACTGTTGGGAATTTTTTCAAATTTTTGAAACTTAAAAATAGGGTTTTTTTTTTGATTTCTGAGAGGTTTTTGCTAATTTTTCGACCTTTTTAAATTTTTTTTGGAGTTTTTATATTTTTTTTCCTAATTTTGAAGTCTTTAGCTACTTGTGAGTTGTTATAGTTTTTCAATTTATACAATTTTTCTACTGTTGGGACATTTTTCAAATTTTTGAAACTTTAAAATAGGGTTTTGTTTTTGATTTCTGAGAGGTTTTTGCTAATTTTTCGACCTTTTTTGAATTGTTTTTGGAGTTTTTATAATTTTTTCCTAATTTTGAAGTCTTTAGCTACTTGGGAGTTGCTATACCTTTTCAATTTTTATAATTTTTCTAATTTTGGGAGTTTTTTCAAACTTAAAAATAGGGTTTTTTTTTGATTTCTGAGAGGTTTTTGCTAATTTTACGACCTTTTTTGAATTTTTTTTGGAGTTTTTATAATTTTTTCCTAATTTTGAAGTCTTTAGCTACTTGTGAGTTGTTATAGTTTTTCAATTTTTATAATTTTTGAACTGTTGGGAATTTTTTCAAATTTTTGAAACTTAAAAATAGGGTTTTTTTTTTGATTTCTGAGAGGTTTTTGCTAATTTTCGACCTTTTTTGGATTTTTTTTTGGAGTTTTTATAATTTTTTCCTAATTTTGAAGTCTTTAGCTACTTGTGAGTTGTTATAGTTTTTCAATTTTTATAATTTTTCTACTGTTGGGAATATTTTCAAATTTTTGAAACTGAAAAATAGGGTTTTTTTTTTTGATTTCTGAGAGGTTTTTGGTAATTTTTCGACCTTTTATGAATTTTTTTTGGAGTTTTTATAATTTTTTCCTAATTTTGAAGTCTTTAGCTACTTGTGAGTTGCTATAGTTTTTCAATTTTTATAATTTTTCTACTGTTGGGAATTTTTTCAAATTTTTGAAACTTAAAAATAGGGTTTTTTTTTTGATTTCTGAGAGGCATTTGCTAATTTTTCGACCTTTTTTGAATTTTTTTTTGAAGTTTTTATAATTTTTTCCTAATTTTGAAGTCTTTAGCTAATTGTGAATTGGTATAGTTTTTCAATTTTTAAAATTTTTCTACTGTTGGGAATTTTTTCAAATTTTTGAAACTTGAAAATAGTGTTTTGTTTTTGATTTCTGAGAGGTTTTTGCTAATTTTTCGACCTTTTTTGAATTTTTTTTTGAGTTTTTATAATTTTTTCCTAATTTTGAAGTCTTTTGCTACTTGTGAGTTGTTATAGTTTTTCAATTTTTATAATTTTTCTACTTTTGGGAATTTTTTCAAATTTTTGAAACTTAAAAATAGGGTTTTTTTTTATTTCTGAAATGTTTTTGCTAATTTTTCGACCTTTTTTGAATTTTTTTTTGGAGTTTTTATAATTTTTTCCTAATTTTGAAGTCTTTAGCTACTTGTGGGGTGTTATAGTTTTTCAATTTTTATAATTTTTCTACTGTTGGGAATTTTTTCAAATTTTTGAAACTTAAAAATATGTTTTTTTTTTTTATTTCTAAGAGGATTTGCTAATTTTTCGACCTTTTTTGAATTGTTTTTGGAGTTTTTATAATTTTTTCCTAATTTTGAAGTCTTTAGCTACTTGTGAGTTGTTATAGTTTTTCAATTTTTATAATTTTTCTACTGTTGGGAATTTTTTCAAATTTTTGAAACTAAAAAATAGGGTTTTTTTTTGATTTCTGAGAGGTTTTTGCTAATTTTTCAAACTTTTTTGAATTTTTTTTGGAGTTTTTATAATTTTTTCCTAATTTTGAAGTCTTTAGCTACTTGTGAGTTGTTATAGTTTTTCAATTTTTATAATTTTTCTACTGTTGGGAATTTTTTCAAATTTTTGAAACTTAAAAATAGGGTTTTTTTTTTGATTTCTGAGAGGTTTTTGCTAATTTTTCGACCTTTTTAAATTTTTTTTGGAGTTTTTATATTTTTTTTCCTAATTTTGAAGTCTTTAGCTACTTGTGAGTTGTTATAGTTTTTCAATTTATACAATTTTTCTACTGTTGGGACATTTTTCAAATTTTTGAAACTTTAAAATAGGGTTTTTTTTTTGATTTCTAAGAGGTGTTTGCTAATTTTTCGACCTTTTTTGAATTTTTTTTGGAGTTTTTATAATTTTTTCCTAATTTTGAAGTCTTTAGCTACTAGAAAGTAGTTATAATTTTTCAATTTTCATAATTTTTCTACTGTTGGGAGTTTTTTCAAATTTTTGAAACTTAAAAATAGGGTTTTTTTTTGATTTCTGAGAGGTTTTTGCTAATTTTTCAAACTTTTTTGAATTTTTTTTGGAGTTTTTATAATTTTTTCCTAATTTTGAAGTCTTTAGCTACTTGTGAGTTGTTATAGTTTTTCAATTTTTATAATTTTTCTACTGTTGGGAATTTTTTCAAATTTTTGAAACTTAAAAATAGGGTTTTTTTTTGATTTCTGAGAGGTTTTTGCTAATTTTTCGACACTTTTTGAATTGTTTGTGGAGTTTTTATAATTTTTTCCTAATTTTGAAGTCTTTAGCAACTTGTCAGTTGTTATAGTTTTTAAATTTTTATATTTTTTCTACTGTTGGGAATTTTTTCAAATTTTTGAAACTTAAAAATAGGGTTTTTTTTTGATTTCTGAGAGGTTTTTGCTAATTTTTCGACCTTTTTGGAATTTTTTTGGAGTTTTTATAATTTTTTCCTAATTTTGAAGTCTTTAGCTACTTGTGAGTTGCTATAGCTTTTCAATTTTTATAATTTTTCTACTGTTGGGAATTTTTTCAAATTTTTGAAACTTAAAAATAGGGTTTTTTTTTTGATTTCTGAGAGGCTTTTGCTAATTTTTCGACCTTTTTTGAATTTTTTTTGGAGTTTTTATAATTTTTTCCTAATTTTGAAGTCTTTAGCTACTTGTGAGTTGTTATAGTTTTTCAATTTTTATAATTTTTCTATTGTTGGGAATTTTTTCAAATTTTTGAAACTTAAAAATAGGGTTTTGTTTTTGATTTCTGAGAGGTTTTTGCTAATTTTTCGCCCTTTTTTGAATTTTTTTTTGGAGTTTTTATAATTTTTTCATAATTTTGAAGTCTTTAGCTACATGTGAGTTGTTATAGTTTTTCAATTTTTATAATTTTTCTACTGTTGGGAATTTTTTAAAATTTTTGAAACTGAAAAATAGGGTTTTTTTTTTGATTTCTGAGAGGTTTTTGCTAATTTTTCGAACTTTTATGAATATTTTTTAGAGTTTTTATAATTTTTTCCTAATTTTGAGGTCTTTAGCTACTTGTGAGTTGCTATAGTTTTTCAATTTTTATAATTTTTCTACTGTTGGGAATTTTTTCAAATTTTTGAAACTTAAAAATAGGGTTTGTTTTTTGATTTCTGAGAGGCTTTTGCTAATTTTTCGACCTTTTTTGAATTTTTTTTTGGAGTTTTTATAATTTTTTCATAATTTTGAAGTCTTTAGCTAATTGTGAATTGGTATAGTTTTTCAATTTTTATAATTTTTCTACTGTTGGGAATTTTTTCAAATTTTTGAAACTTGAAAATAGGGTTTTGTTTTTGATTTCTGAGAGGTTTTTGCTAATTTTTCGACCTTTTTTGAATTTTTTTTTGAGTTTTTATAATTTTTTCCTAATTTTGAAGTCTTTAGCTACTTGTGAGTTGTTATAGTTTTTCAATTTTTATAATTTTTCTACTTTTGGGAATTTTTTCAAATTTTTGAAACTTAAAAATAGGGTTTTTTTTTATTTCTGAGATGTTTTTGCTAATTTTTCGACCTTTTTTGAATTTTTTTTGGAGTTTTTATAATTTTTTCCTAATTTTAAAGTCTTTAGCTACTTGTGAGTTGTTCTAGTTTTTCAATTTTTATAATTTTTCTACTGTTGGGAATTTTTTCAAATTTTTGAAACTTAAAAATATGTTTTTTTTTTTATTTCTAAGAGGATTTGCTAATTTTTCGACCTTTTTTGAATTTTTTTGGAGTTTTTATAATTTTTTCCTAATTTTGAAGTCCTTAGCTACTTTTGAGTTGTTATAGTTTTTCAATTTTTATAATTTTTCTACTGTTGGGAATTTTTTCAAATTTTTGAAACTAAAAAATAGGGTTTTTTTTTGATTTCTGAGAGGTTTTTGCTAATTTTTCAACCTTTTTTGAATTTTTTTTGGAGTTTTTATAATTTTTTCCTAATTTTGAAGTCTTTAGCTACTTAAGAGTTGTTATAGTTTTTCAATTTTTATAATTTTTCTACTGTTGGGAATTTTTTCAAATTTTTGAAACTTAAAAATTGGGTTTATTTTTTCATTTCTGAGAGGTTTTTGCTAATTTTTCGACCTTTTTTGAAATTTTTTTTAGAGTTTTTATAATTTTTTCCTAATTTTGAAGTCTTTAGCTACTTGTGAGTTGGTATAGTTTTGCAATTTTTATAATTTTTCTAATTTTGGGAGTTTTTTCAAACTTAAAAATAGGGTTTTTTTTTGATTTCTGAGAGGTTTTTGCTAATTTTTCGACCTTTTTTGAATTTTTTTGGAGTTTTTATAATTTTTTCCTAATTTTGAAGTCTTTTGCTACTTGTGAGTTGTTATAGTTTTTCAATTTTTATAATTTTTCTACTGTTGGGAATTTTTTCAAATTTTTGAAACTTAAAAATAGGGTTTTTTTTTATTTCTCAGATGTTTTTGCTAATTTTTCGACCTTTTGTGAATTTCTTTTGGAGTTTTTATAATTTTTTCCTAATTTTGAAGTCTTTAGCTACTTGTGGGGTGTTATAGTTTTTCAATTTTTATAATTTTTCTACTGTTGGGAATTTTTTCAAATTTTTGAAATTTAAAAATATGTTTTTTTTTTTATTTCTAAGAGGTTTTGCTAATTTTTCGACCTTTTTTGAATTTTTTTTGGAGTTTTTATAATTTTTTCATAATTTTGAAGTCTTTAGCTACTTGTGAGTTGTTATAGTTTTTCAATTTTTATAATATTTCTACTGTTGGGAATTTTTTCAAATTTTTGAAACTTAAAAATAGGGTTTTTTTTTTGATTTCTGAGAGGTTTTTGCTAATTTTTCGACCTTTTTTGAATTTTTTTTGGAGTTTTTATAATTTTTTCCTAATTTTGAAGTCTTTAGCTACTTGTGAGTTGTTATAGTTTTTCAATTTTTATAATTTTTCTACTGTTGGGAATTTTTTCAAATTTTTGAAACTTAAAAATAGGGTTTTTTTTTTTCATTTCTGAGAGGTTTTTGCTAATTTTTCGACCTTTTTTGAATTTTTTTTGGAGTTTTTATAATTTTTTCCTAATTTTGAAGTCTTTAGCTACTTGTGAGGTGTTATAGTTTTTCAATTTTTATAATTTTTCTACTGTTGTGAATTTTTTCAAACTTTTGAAACTGAAAAATAGGGTTTTTGTTTTGATTTCTGAGAGGTTTTTGCCAATTTTTCGACCTTTTTTGAATTTTTTTGGAGTTTTTATAATTTTCTCCTAATTTTGAAGTCTTTAGCTACTTGTGAGTAGTTAAAGTTTTTCAATTTTTACAATTTTTCTACTGTTGGGAATTTTTTCAAATTTTTGAGACTTAAAAATAGGGTTTTTTTTGATTTCTGAGAGGGTTTTGCTAATTTTTCGACCTTTTTTGAATTTTTTTTAGAGTTTTTATAATTTTTTCCTAATTTTAAAGTCTTTAGCTACTTGTGAGTTGTTATAGTTTTTCAATTTTTATAATTTTTCTACTGTTGGGAATTTTTTCAAATTTTTGAAACTTAAAAACATGTTTTTTTTTGATTTCTGAGAGGTTTTTGCTAATTTTTCGACCTTTTTTGAATTTTTTTTGGAGTTTTTATAATTTTTTCCTAATTTTGAAGTCTTCAGCTACTAGAAAGTAG
The DNA here is from genome assembly GCA_963680825.1 of Meiosimyza decipiens. Lineage (NCBI taxonomy): Eukaryota > Metazoa > Arthropoda > Insecta > Diptera > Lauxaniidae > Meiosimyza > Meiosimyza decipiens. Next base: position 74,259,446 of record OY804258.1, on the reverse strand, counting down.
TTATAATTTTTCAATTTTTATAATTTTTCTACTGTTGGGAGTTTTTTCAAATATTTGAAACTTAAAAATAGGGTTTTTTTTTTGATTTCTGAGAGGTTTTTGCTAATTTTCCGACCTTTTTTGAATTTTTTTAGGAGTTTTTATAATTTTTTCCTAATTTTGAAGTCTTTTGCTACTTGTGAGTTGTTATAGTTTTTCAATTTTTATAATTTTTCTACTTTTGGGAATTTTTTCAAATTTTTGAAACTTAAAAATATGGTTTTTTTTGATTTCTGAGAGGTTTTTGCTAATTTTTCGACCTTTTTTGAATTTTTTTTAGAGTTTTTATAATTTTTTCCTAATTTTGAAGTCTTTAGCTACTTGTGAGGTGTTATAGTTTTTCAATTTTTATAAATTTTCTACTGTTGGGAATTTTTTCAAATTTTTGAAACTTAAAAATATGGTTTTTTTTGATTTCTGAGAGGTTTTTGCTAATTTTTCGACCTTTTTTGAATTTTTTTTAGAGTTTTTATAATTTTTTCCTAATTTTGAAGTCTTTAGCTACTTGTGAGTTGTTATAGTTTTTCAATTTTTATAATTTTTCTACTGTTGAGAATTTTTTCAAATTTTTGAAACTGAAAAATAGGGTTTTTTTTTTTATTTCTAAGAGGTTTTGCTAATTTTTCGACCTTTTTTGAATTTTTTTTGGAGTTTTTATAATTTTTTCCTAATTTTGAAGTCTTTAGCTACTTGTGAGGTGTTATAGTTTTTCAATTTTTATAAATTTTCTACTGTTGGGAATTTTTTCAAATTTTTGAAACTTAAAAATATGGTTTTTTTTGATTTCTGAGAGGTTTTTGCTAATTTTTCGACCTTTTTTGAATTTTTTTTAGAGTTTTTATAATTTTTTCCTAATTTTGAAGTCTTTAGCTACTTGTGAGTTGTTATAGTTTTTCAATTTTTATAATTTTTCTACTGTTGAGAATTTTTTCAAATTTTTGAAACTGAAAAATAGGGTTTTTTTTTTTATTTCTAAGAGGTTTTGCTAATTTTTCGACCTTTTTTGAATTTTTTTTGGAGTTTTTATAATTTTTTCCTAATATTGAAGTCTTTAGCTACTTGTGAGTTGTTATAGTTTTTCAATTTTTATAATTTTTCTACTGTTGGGAATTTTTTCAAATTTTTGAAACTTAAAAATAGGGTTTTTTTTTTTATTTCTGAGAGGTTTTTGCTAATTTTTCGACCTTTTTTGAATTTTTTTTGGAGTTTTTATAATTTTTTCCTAATTTTGAAGTCTTTAGCTACTTGTGAGTTGTTATAGTTTTTCAATTTTTATAATTTTTCTACTGTTGGGAATTTTTTCAAATTTTTGAAACTTAAAAATAGGGTTTTTTTTTTTCATTTCTGAGAGGTTTTTGCTAATTTTTCGACCTTTTTTGAATTTTTTTTTGGAGTTTTTATAATTTTTTCCTAATTTTGAAGTCTTTAGCTACTTGTGAGTTGTTATAGTTTTTCAATTTTTATAATTTTTCTACTGTTGGGAATTTTTTCAAATTTTTGAAACTTAAAAATAGGGTTTTTTTTTTGATTTCTGAGAGGTTTTTGCTAATTTTTCGACCTTTTTTGAATTTTTTTTGGAGTTTTTATAATTTTTTCCTAATTTTGAAGTCTTTAGCTACTTGTGAGTTGTTATAGTTTTTCAATTTTTATAATTTTTCTACTGTTGGGAGTTTTTTCAAATTTTTGAGACTTAAAAATAGGGTTTTTTTTGATTTCTGAGAGGGTTTTGCTAATTTTTCGACCTTTTTTGAATTTTTTTTAGAGTTTTTATAATTTTTTCCTAATTTTGAAGTCTTTAGCTACTTGTGAGTTGTTATAGCTTTTCAATTTTTATAATTTTTCTACTGTTGGGAATTTTTTCAAATTTTTGAAACTTAAAAATATGTTTTTTTTTGATTTCTGAGAGGTTTTTGCTAATTTTTCGACCTTTTTTGAATTTTTTTTGGAGTTTTTATAATTTTTTCCTAATTTTGAAGTCTTCAGCTACTAGAAAGTAGTTATAATTTTTCAATTTTTATAATTTTTCTACTGTTGGGAGTTTTTTCAAATATTTGAAACTTAAAAATAGGGATTTTTTTTGATTTCTGAGAGGTTTTTGCTAATTTTTCGACCTTTTTTGAATTTTTTTAGGAGTTTTTATAATTTTTTCCTAATTTTGAAGTCTTTAGCTACTTGTGAGTAGTTATAGTTTTTCAATTTTTATAAATTTTCTACTGTTGGGAATTTTTTAAAATTTTTGAAACTTAAAAATAGGGTTTTTTTTGATTTCTGAGAGGTTTTTGCTAATTTTTCGACCTTTTTTGAATTTTTTTTAGAGTTTTTATAATTTTTTCCTAATTTTGAAGTCTTGAGCTACTTGTGAGTTGTTATAGTTTTTCAATTTTTATAATTTTTCTACTGTTGGGAATTTTTTCAAATTTTTGAAATTTAAAAATATTTTTTTTTTTTATTTCTAAGAGGTTTTGCTAATTTTTCGACCTTTTTTGAATTTTTTTTGGAGTTTTTATAATTTTTTCCTAATATTGAAGTCTTTAGCTACTTGTCAGTTGTTATAGTTTTTCAATTTTTATAATTTTTCTACTGTTGGGAATTTTTTCAAATTTTTGAAACTTAAAAATAGGGTTTTTTTTTTGATTTCTGAGAGGTTTTTGCTAATTTTTCGACCTTTTTTGAATTTTTTTTGGAGTTTTTATAATTTTTTCCTAATTTTGAAGTCTTTAGCTACTTGTGAGTTGTTATAGTTTTTCAATTTTTATAATTTTTCTACTGTTGGGAGTTTTTTCAAATTTTTGAAACTTAAAAATAGGGTTTTTTTTTGATTTCAGAGAGGTTTTTGCTAATTTTTCGACCTTTTTTGAATTTTTTTTGGAGTTTTTATAATTTTTTCCTAATTTTGAAGAAAGTAGTTATAATTTTTCAATTTTTATAATTTTTCTACTGTTGGGAGTTTTTTCAAATATTTGAAACTTAAAAATAGGGTTTTTTTTTTGATTTCTGAGAGGTTTTTGCTAATTTTTCGACCTTTTTTGAATTTTTTTAGGAGTTTTTATAATTTTTTCCTAATTTTGAAGTCTTTAGCTACTTGTGAGTTGTTATAGTTTTTCAAATTTGATAATTTTTCTACTGTTGGGAATTTTTTCAAATTTTTGAAACTTAAAAATATGTTTTTTTTTATTTCTAAGAGGTTTTTGCTAATTTTTCGACCTTTTTTGAATTTTTTTTGGAGTTTTTATAATTTTTTCCTAATTTTGAAGTCTTTAGCTACTTGTGAGTTGTTATAGTTTTTCAATTTTGATAATTTTTCTACTGTTGGGAATTTTTTCAAATTTTTGAAACTTAAAAATATGTTTTTTTTTATTTCTAAGAGGTTTTTGCTAATTTTTCGACCTTTTATGAAATTTTTTTTGGAGTTTTTATAATTTTTTCCTAATTTTGAAGTCTTTAGCTACTTTTGAGTTGTTATAGTTTTTCAATTTTTATAATTTTTCTACTGTTGGGAATTTTTTCAAATTTTTGAAACTAAAAAATAGGGTTTTTTTTGATTTCTGAGAGGTTTTTGCTAATTTTTCGACCTTTTTTGAATATTTTTTTGGAGTTTTTATAATTTTTTCCTAATTTTGAAGTCTTTAGCTACTTGTGAGTTGTTATAGTTTTTCAATTTTTATAATTTTTCTACTGTTGGGAATTTTTTCAAATTTTTGAAACTTAAAAATAGGGTTTTTTTTTATTTCTGAGATGTTTTTGCTAATTTTTCGACCTTTTTTGAATTTTTTTTGGAGTTTTTATAATTTTTTCCTAATTTTGAAGTCTTTAGCTACTTGTGAGTTGTTATAGTTTTTCAATTTTTATAATTTTTCTACTGTTGGGAATTTTTTCAAATTTTTGAAACTTAAAAATATGTTTTTTTTTTTATTTCTAAGAGGATTTGCTAATTTTTCGACCTTTTTTGAATTTTTTTTGGAGTTTTTATAATTTTTTCCTAATTTTGAAGTCTTTAGTTACTTTTGAGTTGTTATAGTTTTTCAATTTTTATAATTTTTCTACTGTTGGGAATTTTTTCAAATTTTTGAAACTAAAAAATAGGGTTTTTTTTGATTTCTGAGATGTTTTTGCTAATTTTTCGACCTTTTTTGAATTTTTTTTGGAGTTTTTATAATTTTTTCCTAATTTTGAAGTCTTTAGCTACTTGTGAGTTGTTATAGTTTTTCAATTTTTATAATTTTTCTACTGTTGGGAATTTTTTCAAATTTTTGAAACTTAAAAATAGGGTTTTTTTTTTTCATTTCTGAGAGGTTTTTGCTAATTTTTCGACCTTTTTTGAATTTTTTTTGGAGTTTTTATAATTTTTTCCTAATTTTGAAGTCTTTAGCTACTTGTGAGTTGTTATAGTTTTTCAATTTTGATAATTTTTCTACTGTTGGGAATTTTTTCAAATTTTTGAAACTTAAAAATATGTTTTTTTTTATTTCTAAGAGGTTTTTGCTAGTTTTTCGACCTTTTATGAATTTTTTTTGGAGTTTTTATAATTTTTTCCTAATTTTGAAGTCTTTAGCTACTTTTGAGTTGTCATAGTTTTTCAATTTTTATAATTTTTCTACTGTTGGGAATTTTTTCAAATTTTTGAAACTAAAAAATAGGGTTTTTTTTTGATTTCTGAGAGGTTTTTGCTAATTTTTCGACCTTTTTTGAATTTTTTTTTGGAGTTTTTATAATTTTTTTGCTAATTTTGAAGTCTTTAGCTACTTGTGAGTTGTTATAGTTTTTCAATTTTTATGATTTTTCTACTGTTGGGAATTTTTTCAAATTTTTGAAACTTAAAAATAGGGTTTTTTTTTATTTCTGAGATGTTTTTGCTAATTTTTCGACTTTTTTTGAATTTTTTTTGGAGTTTTTATAATTTTTTCCTAATTTTGAAGTCTTTAGCTACTTGTGGGGTGTTATAGTTTTTCAATTTTTATAATTTTTCTACTGTTGGGAATTTTTTCAAATTTTTGAAACTTAAAAATATGTTTTTTTTTTATTTCTAAGAGGATTTGCTAATTTTTCGACCTTTTTTGAATTTTTTTTGGAGTTTTTATAATTTTTTCCTAATTTTGAAGTCTTTAGTTACTTTTGAGTTGTTATAGTTTTTCAATTTTTATAATTTTTCTACTGTTGGGAATTTTTTCAAATTTTTGAAACTAAAAAATAGGGTTTTTTTTGATTTCTGAGAGGTTTTTGCTAATTTTTCAACCTTTTTTGAATTTTTTTTGGAGTTTTTATAATTTTTTCATAATTTTGAAGTCTTTAGCTACTTGAGAGTTGTTATAGTTTTTCAATTTTTATAATTTTTCTACTGTTGGGAATTTTTTCAAATTTTTGAAACTTAAAAATAGGGTTTATTTTTTCATTTCTGAGAGGTTTTTGCTAATTTTTCGACCTTTTTTGAATTTTTTTTAGAGTTTTTATAATTTTTTCCTAATTTTGAAGTCTTTAGCTACTTGTGAGTTGTTATAGTTTTTCAATTTTTATAATTTTTCTACTTTTGGGAATTTTTTGAAATTTTTGAAACTAAAAATAGGGTTTTTTTTTGATTTCTGAGAGGTTTTTGCTAATTTTTCGAACTTTTTTGAATTTTTTTTGGAGTTTTTATAATTTTTTCCTAATTTTGAAGTCTTTAGCTACTTGTGAGTTGTTATAGTTTTTCAATTTTTATATTTTTTCTACTGTTGGGAATTTTTTCAAATTTTTGAAACTTAAAAATAGGGTTTTTTTTTATTTCTGAGAGGTTTTTGCTAATTTTTCGACCTTTTTTGAATTTTTTTTTGAGATTTTAAAATTTTTTCTTAATTTTGAAGTCTTTAGCTACTTGTGAGTTGTTATAGTTTTTCAATTTTTATAATTTTTCTACTGTTGGGAATTTTTTCAAATTTTTGAAACTTAAAAATTTGGTTTTTTTTTGATTTCTGAGAGGTTTTTGCTAATTTTTCGAACTTTTTTGAATATTTTTTGGAGTTTTTATAATTTTTTCCTAATTTTGAAGTCTTTAGCTACTTGTGAGTTGTTATAGTTTTTCAATTTTTATATTTTTTCTACTGTTGGGAATTTTTTCAAATTTTTGAAACTTAAAAATAGGGTTTTTTTTTTATTTCTGAGAGGTTTTTGCTAATTTTTCGACCTTTTTTGAATTTTTTTTTGAGATTTTATAACTTTTTCCGAATTTAGAAGTCCTTAGCTACTTGTGAGTTGTTATAGTTTTTCAATTTTTATAATTTTTCTACTGTTGGGAATTTTTTCAAATTTTTGAAACTTAAAAATTATGTTTTTTTTTTTTATTTCTGAGAGGTTTTTGCTAATTTTTCGACCTTTTATGAATTTTTTTTGGAATTTTTATAATTTTTTCCTAATTTAGAAGTCTTTAGCTACTTGTGAGTTGTTATAGTTTTTCAATTTTTATAATTTTTCTACTATTGGGAATTTTTTCAAATTTTTGAAACTTAAAAATTTGGTTTTTTTTTTTATTTCTGAGTGGTTTTTGCTAATTTTTCGACCTTTTTTGAATATTTTTTGGAGTTTTTATAATTTTTTCCTAATTTTGAAGTCTTTAGCTACTTGTGAGTTGTTATAGTTTTTCAATTTTTATAATATTTCTACTGTTGGGAATTTTTTCAAATTTTTTAAACTTAAAAATATGGTTTTATTTTTGATTTCTGAGAGGTTTTTGCTAATTTTTCGACCTTCTTTGAATTTTTTTTGGAGTTTTTATAATTTTTTCCTAATTTTGAAGTCTTTAGCTACTTGTGAGTTGGTATAGTTTTGCAATTTTTATAATTTTTCTAATTTTGGGAGTTTTTTCAAACTTAAAAATAGGGTTTTTTTTTGATTTCTGAGAGATTTTTGCTAATTTTACGACCTTTTTTGAATTTTTTTTGGAGTTTTTATAATTTTTTCCTAATTTTGAAGTCTTTAGCTACTTGTGAGTTGTTATAGTTTTTCAATTTTTATAATTTTTCTACTGTTGGAAATTTTTTCAAATTTTTGAAACTTAAAAATAGGGTTTTTTTTTGGATTTCTGAGAAGCTTTTGCTAATTTTTCGACCTTTTTTGAATTTTTTTGGAGTTTTTATAATTTTTTCCTAATTTTGAAGTCTTTAGCTACTTGTGAGTAGTTATAGTTTTTCAATTTTTATAATTTTTCTACTGTTGGGAATTTTTTCAAATTTTTGAAACTTGAAAATAGGGTTTTGTTTTTGATTTCTGAGAGGTTTTTGCTAATTTTTCGACCTTTTTTGAATTTTTTTTGGAGTTTTTATAATTTTTTCCTAATTTTGAAGTCTTTAGCTACTTGTGAGTTGTTATAGTTTTTCAATTTTTATAATTTTTCTACTGTTGGGAATTTTTTCAAATTTTTCAAACTTAAAAATATTGTTTTTTTTTTTATTTCTGAGAGGTTTTTGCTAATTTTTCGACCTTTTATGAATTTTTTTTGGAGTTTTTATAATTTTTTCCTAATTTAGAAGTCTTTAGCCACTTGTGAGTTGTTATAGTTTTTCAATTTTTATAATTTTTCTACTATTGGGAATTTTTTCAAATTTTTGAAACTTAAAAATTTGGTTTTTTCTTTTATTTCTGAGTGGTTTTTGCTAATTTTTCGACCTTTTTTAAATATTTTTTGGAGTTTTTATAATTTTTTCCTAATTTTGAAGTCTTTAGCTACTTGTGAGTTGTTATAGTTTTTCAATTTTTATAATATTTCTACTGTTGGGAATTTTTTCAAATTTTTTAAACTTAAAAATATGGTTTTATTTTTGATTTCTGAGAGGTTTTTGCTAATTTTTCGACCTTCTTTGAATTTTTTTTGGAGTTTTTATAATTTTTTCCTAATTTTGAAGTCTTTAGCTACTTGTGAGTTGGTATAGTTTTGCAATTTTTATAATTTTTCTAATTTTGGGAGTTTTTTCAAACTTAAAAATAGAGTTTTTTTTTGATTTCTGAGAGGTTTTTGCTAATTTTACGACCTTTTTTGAATTTTTTTTGGAGTTTTTATAATTTTTTCCTAATTTTGAAGTCTTTAGCTACTTGTGAGTTGTTATAGTTTTTCAATTTTTATAATTTTTCTACTGTTGGAAATTTTTTCAAATTTTTGAAACTTAAAAATAGGGTTTTTTTTTTGATTTCTGAGAAGCTTTTGCTAATTTTTCGACCTTTTTTGAATTTTTTTGGAGTTTTTATAATTTTTTCCTAATTTTGAAGTCTTTAGCTACTTGTGAGTAGTTATAGTTTTTCAATTTTTATAATTTTTCTACTGTTGGGAATTTTTTCAAATTTTTGAAACTTGAAAATAGGGTTTTGTTTTTGATTTCTGAGAGGTTTTTGCTAATTTTTCGACCTTTTTTGAATTTTTTTTGGAGTTTTTATAATTTTTTCCTAATTTTGAAGTCTTTAGCTACTTGTGAGTTGTTATAGTTTTTCAATTTTTATAATTTTTCTACTGTTGGGAATTTTTTCAAATTTTTGAAACTTAAAAATAGGGTTTTTTTTATTTCTCAGATGTTTTTGCTAATTTTTCGACCTTTTATGAATTTCTTTTGGAGTTTTTATAATTTTTTCCTAATTTTGAAGTCTTTAGCTACTTGTGGGGTGTTATAGTTTTTCAATTTTTATAATTTTTCTACTGTTGGGAATTTTTTCAAATTTTTGAAATTTAAAAATATGTTTTTTTTTTATTTCTAAGAGGTTTTGCTAATTTTTCGACCTTTTTTGAATTTTTTTTGGAGTTTTTATAATTTTTTCCTAATATTGAAGTCTTTAGCTACTTGTGAGTTGTTATAGTTTTTCAATTTTTATAATTTTTCTACTGTTGGAAATTTTTTCAAATTTTTGAAACTTAAAAATAGGGTTTTTTTTTTGATTTCTGAGAGGTTTTTGCTAATTTTTCGACCTTTTTTGAATTTTTTTTGGAGTTTTTATAATTTTTTCCTAATTTTGAAGTCTTTAGCTACTTGTGAGTTGTTATAGTTTTTCAATTTTTATAATTTTTCTACTGTTGGGAATTTTTTCAAATTTTTGAAACTTAAAAATAGGGTTTTTTTTTTTCATTTCTGATAGGTTTTTGCTAATTTTTCGACCTTTTTTGAATTTTTTTTGGAGTTTTTATAATTTTTTCCTAATTTTGAAGTCTTTAGCTACTTGTGAGTTGTTATAGTTTTTCAATTTTTATAATTTTTCTACTGTTGTGAATTTTTTCAAACTTTTGAAACTGAAAAATAGGGTTTTTGTTTTGATTTCTGAGAAGTTTTTGCCAATTTTTCGACCTTTTTTGAATTTTTTTGGAGTTTTCATAATTTTCTCCTAATTTTGAAGTCTTTAGCTACTTGTGAGTAGTTATAGTTTTTCAATTTTTACAATTTTTCTACTGTTGGGAATTTTTTCAAATTTTTGAGACTTAAAAATAGGGTTTTTTTTTGATTTCTCAGATGTTTTTGCTAATTTTTCGACCTTTTATGAATTTCTTTTGGAGTTTTTATAATTTTTTCCTAATTTTGAAGTCTTTAGCTACTTGTGGGGTGTTATAGTTTTTCAATTTTTATAATTTTTCTACTGTTGGGAATTTTTTCAAATTTTTGAAATTTAAAAATATGTTTTTTTTTTTATTTCTAAGAGGTTTTGCTAATTTTTCGACCTCTTTTGAATTTTTTTTTGGAGTTTTTATAATTTTTTCCTAATTTTGAAGTCTTTAGCTACTTGTGAGTTGTTATAGTTTTTCAATTTTTATAATTTTTCTACTGTTGGGAATTTTTTCAAATTTTTGAAACTTAAAAATAGGGTTTTTTTTTTGATTTCTGAGAGGTTTTTGCTAATTTTTCGACCTTTTTTGAATTTTTTTTGGAGTTTTTATAATTTTTTCCTAATTTTGAAGTCTTTAGCTACTTGTGAGTTGTTATAGTTTTTCAATTTTTATAATTTTTCTACTGTTGGGAATTTTTTCAAATTTTTGAAACTTAAAAATAGGGTTTTTTTTTTTGATTTCTGAGAGGTTTTTGCTAATTTTTCGACCTTTTTTGAATTTTTTTTGGAGTTTTTATAATTTTTTCCTAATTTTGAAGTCTTTAGCTACTTGTGAGTTGTTATAGTTTTTCAATTTTTATAATTTTTCTACTGTTGGGAGTTTTTTCAAATTTTTGAAACTTAAAAATAGGGTTTTTTTTTGATTTCAGAGAGGTTTTTGCTAATTTTTCGACCTTTTTTGAATTTTTTTTGGAGTTTTTATAACTTTTTCCTAATTTTGAAGTCTTCAGCTACTAGAAAGTAGTTATAATTTTTCAATTTTTATAATTTTTCTACTGTTGGGAGTTTTTTCAAATATTTGAAACTTAAAAATAGGGTTTTTTTTTTGATTTCTGAGAGGTTTTTGCTAATTTTTCGACCTTTTTTGAATTTTTTTAGGAGTTTTTATAATTTTTTCCTAATTTTGAAGTCTTTAGCTACTTGTGAGTTGTTATAGTTTTTCAATTTTTATAAATTTTCTACTGGTGGGAATTTTTGCAAATTTTTGAAACTTAAAAATATGGTTTTTTTTGATTTCTGTGAGGTTTTTGCTAATTTTTCGACCTTTTTGAAATTTTTTTTGGAGTTTTTATAATTTTTTCCTAATTTTGAAGTCTTTAGCTACTTGTCAGTTGTTATAGTTTTTCAATTTTTATAATTTTTCTACTGTTGGGAATTTTTTCAAATTTTTGAAACTTAAAAATAGGGTTTTTTTTTTGATTTCTGAGAGGTTTTTGCTAATTTTTCGACCTTTTTTGAATATTTTTTTGGAGTTTTTATAATTTTTTCCTAATTTTGAAGTCTTTAGCTACTTGTGAGTTGTTATAGTTTTTCAATTTTTATAATTTTTCTACTGTTGGGAATTTTTTCAAATTTTTGAAACTTAAAAATAGGATTTTTTTTGATTTCTGAGAGGTTTTTGCTAATTTTTCGACCTTTTTTGAATTGTTTTAGGAGTTTTTATAATTTTTTCCTAATTTTGAAGTCTTTAGCTACTTGTGAGTTGTTATAGTTTTTCAATTTTTATAAATTTTCTACTGGTGGGAATTTTTGCAAATTTTTGAAACTTAAAAATATGGTTTTTTTTGATTTCTGTGAGGTTTTTGCTAATATTTCGACCATTTTTGAATTTTTTTTGGAGTTTTTATAATTTTTTCCTAATTTTGAAGTCTTTAGCTACTTGTGAGTTGTTATAGTTTTTCAATTTTGATAATTTTTCTACTGTTGGGAATTTTTTCAAATTTTTGAAACTTAAAAATATGTTTTTTTTTATTTCTAAGAGGTTTTTGTTAATTTTTCGACCTTTTTTGAATTTTTTTTGGAGTTTTTATAATTTTTTCCTAATTTTGAAGTCTTTAGCTACTTGTGAGTTGTTATAGTTTTTCAATTTTTATAATTTTTCTACTGTTGGGAATTTTTTGAAATTTTTGAAACTGAAAAATAGGGTTTTTTTTTGATTTCTGAGAAGTTTTCGCCAATTTTTCGACCTTTTTTGAATTTTTTTGGAGCTTTTATAATTTTCTCCTAATTTTGAAGTCTTTAGCTTGTGAGTTGTTATAGTTTTTAAATTTTTATAATTTTTCTGCTGGTGGGAATTTTTTCAAATTTTTTAAACTTAAAAATAGGGTTTTTTTTTATTTCTGAGAGGTTTTTGCTAATTTTTCGAACTTTTTGAAATTTTTTTTTGAGTTTTTATAATTTTTTCCTAATTTTGAAGTCTTTAGCTACTTGTGAGTTGTTATAGTTTTTCAATTTTTATAATTTTTCTACTGTTGGGAATTTTTCAATTTTTGAAACTTAAAAATAGGGTTTTTTTTTTAATTTCTGAGAGGCTTTTTACTAATTTTTCGACCTTTTTTGAATTTGTTTTGGAGTTTTTATAATTTTTTCCTAATTTTGAAGTCTTTAGCTACTTGTGAGTTATTATAGTTTTCAATTTTTATAATTTTTCTACTGTTGGGAATTTTTTCAAATTTTTGAAACTTAAAAATAGGGTTTTTTTTGATTTCTGAGAGGTTTTTGCTAATTTTTCGACCTTTTTTGAATTTGTTTTAGAGTTTTTATTATTTTTTCCTAATTTTGAAGTCTTTAGCTACTTGTGAGTTGTTATAGTTTTTCAATTTTTATAATTTTTCTACTGTTGGGAATTTTTTCAAATTTTTGAAACTTAAAAATATGTTTTTTTTTTGATTTCTGAGAGGTTTTTGCTAATTTTTCGACCTTTTTTGAATATTTTTTTAGAGTTTTTATAATTTTTTCCTAATTTTGAAGTCTTTAGCTACTTGTGAGTTGTTATAGTTTTTCAATTTTTATAATTTTTCTACTGTTGGGAATTTTTTCAAATTTTTGAAACTTAAAAATATGGTTTTTTTTTGATTTCTGAGAGGTTTTTGCTAATTTTTCGACCATTTTTGAATTTTTTTTGGAGTTTTTATAATTTTTTCCTAATTTTGAAGTCATTAGCTACTTGTGAGTTGTTATAGTTTTTCAATTTTGATAATTTTTCTACTGTTGGGAATTTTTTCAAATTTTTGAAACTTAAAAATATGTTTTTTTTTATTTCTAAGAGGTTTTTGCTAATTTTTCGACCTTTTTTGAATATTTTTTTGGAGTTTTTATAATTTTTTCCTAATTTTGAAGTCTTTAGCTACTTGTGAGTTGTTATAGTTTTTCAATTTTTATAATTTTTCTACTGTTGGGAATTTTTTGAAATTTTTGAAACTGAAAAATAGGGTTTTTTTTTGATTTCTGAGAAGTTTTCGCCAATTTTTCGACCTTTTTTGAATTTTTTTGGAGCTTTTATAATTTTCTCCTAATTTTGAAGTCTTTAGCTACTTGTGAGTTGTTATAGTTTTTAAATTTTTATAATTTTTCTGCTGGTGGGAATTTTTTCAAATTTTTTAAACTTAAAAATAAGGTTTTTTTTTATTTCTGAGAGGTTTTTGCTAATTTTTCGACCTTTTTGAAATTTTTTTTGGAGTTTTTATAATTTTTTCCTAATTTTGAAGTCTTTAGCTACTTGTGAGTTGTTATAGTTTTTCAATTTTTCTACTGTTGGGAATTTTTTCAATTTTTGAAACTTAAAAATAGGGTTTTTTTTTTTAATTTCTGAGAGGTTGTTTACTAATTTTTCGACCTTTTTTGAATTTGTTTTGGAGTTTTTATAATTTTTTCCTAATTTTGAAGTCTTTAGCTACTTGTGAGTTATTATAGTTTTCAATTTTTATAATTTTTCTACTGTTGGGAATTTTTTCAAATTTTTGAAACTTAAAAATAGGGTTTTTTTTTGATTTCTGCGTGGTTTTTGCTAATTTTTCGACCTTTTTTGAATTTTTTTTGGAGTTTTTATTATTTTTTCCTAATTTTGAAGTCTTTAGCTACTTGTGAGTTGTTATAGTTTTTCAATTTTTATAATTTTTCTACTGTTGGGAATTTTTTCAAATTTTTGAAACTTAAAAATATGTTTTTTTTTTGATTTCTGAGAGGTTTTTGCTAATTTTTCGACCTTTTTTGAATATTTTTTTAGAGTTTTTATAATTTTTTCCTAATTTTGAAGTCTTTAGCTACTTGTGAGTTGTTATAGTTTTTCAATTTTTATAATTTTTCTACTGTTGGGAATTTTTTCAAATTTTTGAAACTTAAAAATATGGTTTTTTTTTGATTTCTGAGAGGTTTTTGCCAATTTTTCGACCTTTTTTGAATTTTTTTGGAGTTTTCATAATTTTCTCCTAATTTTGAAGTCTTTAGCTACTTGTGAGTAGTTATAGTTTTTCAATTTTTACAATTTTTCTACTGTTGGGAATTTTTTCAAATTTTTGAGACTTAAAAATAGGGTTTTTTTTTGATTTCTCAGATGTTTTTGCTAATTTTTCGACCTTTTATGAATTTCTTTTGGAGTTTTTATAATTTTTTCCTAATTTTGAAGTCTTTAGCTACTTGTGGGGTGTTATAGTTTTTCAATTTTTATAATTTTTCTACTGTTGGGAATTTTTTCAAATTTTTGAAATTTAAAAATATGTTTTTTTTTTTATTTCTAAGAGGTTTTGCTAATTTTTCGACCTCTTTTGAATTTTTTTTTGGAGTTTTTATAATTTTTTCCTAATTTTGAAGTCTTTAGCTACTTGTGAGTTGTTATAGTTTTTCAATTTTTATAATTTTTCTACTGTTGGGAATTTTTTCAAATTTTTGAAACTTAAAAATAGGGTTTTTTTTTTGATTTCTGAGAGGTTTTTGCTAATTTTTCGACCTTTTTTGAATTTTTTTTGGAGTTTTTATAATTTTTTCCTAATTTTGAAGTCTTTAGCTACTTGTGAGTTGTTATAGTTTTTCAATTTTTATAATTTTTCTACTGTTGGGAATTTTTTCAAATTTTTGAAACTTAAAAATAGGGTTTTTTTTTTGATTTCTGAGAGGTTTTTGCTAATTTTTCGACCTTTTTTGAATTTTTTTTGGAGTTTTTATAATTTTTTCCTAATTTTGAAGTCTTTAGCTACTTGTGAGTTGTTATAGTTTTTCAATTTTTATAATTTTTCTACTGTTGGGAGTTTTTTCAAATTTTTGAAACTTAAAAATAGGGTTTTTTTTTGATTTCAGAGAGGTTTTTGCTAATTTTTCGACCTTTTTTGAATTTTTTTTGGAGTTTTTATAACTTTTTCCTAATTTTGAAGTCTTCAGCTACTAGAAAGTAGTTATAATTTTTCAATTTTTATAATTTTTCTACTGTTGGGAGTTTTTTCAAATATTTGAAACTTAAAAATAGGGTTTTTTTTTTGATTTCTGAGAGGTTTTTGCTAATTTTTCGACCTTTTTTGAATTTTTTTAGGAGTTTTTATAATTTTTTCCTAATTTTGAAGTCTTTAGCTACTTGTGAGTTGTTATAGTTTTTCAATTTTTATAAATTTTCTACTGGTGGGAATTTTTGCAAATTTTTGAAACTTAAAAATATGGTTTTTTTTGATTTCTGTGAGGTTTTTGCTAATTTTTCGACCTTTTTGAAATTTTTTTTGGAGTTTTTATAATTTTTTCCTAATTTTGAAGTCTTTAGCTACTTGTCAGTTGTTATAGTTTTTCAATTTTTATAATTTTTCTACTGTTGGGAATTTTTTCAAATTTTTGAAACTTAAAAATAGGGTTTTTTTTTTGATTTCTGAGAGGTTTTTGCTAATTTTTCGACCTTTTTTGAATATTTTTTTGGAGTTTTTATAATTTTTTCCTAATTTTGAAGTCTTTAGCTACTTGTGAGTTGTTATAGTTTTTCAATTTTTATAAATTTTCTACTGGTGGGAATTTTTGCAAATTTTTGAAACTTAAAAATATGGTTTTTTTTGATTTCTGTGAGGTTTTTGCTAATATTTCGACCATTTTTGAATTTTTTTTGGAGTTTTTATAATTTTTTCCTAATTTTGAAGTCTTTAGCTACTTGTGAGTTGTTATAGTTTTTCAATTTTGATAATTTTTCTACTGTTGGGAATTTTTTCAAATTTTTGAAACTTAAAAATATGTTTTTTTTTATTTCTAAGAGGTTTTTGTTAATTTTTCGACCTTTTTTGAATTTTTTTTGGAGTTTTTATAATTTTTTCCTAATTTTGAAGTCTTTAGCTACTTGTGAGTTGTTATAGTTTTTCAATTTTTATAATTTTTCTACTGTTGGGAATTTTTTGAAATTTTTGAAACTGAAAAATAGGGTTTTTTTTTGATTTCTGAGAAGTTTTCGCCAATTTTTCGACCTTTTTTGAATTTTTTTGGAGCTTTTATAATTTTCTCCTAATTTTGAAGTCTTTAGCTTGTGAGTTGTTATAGTTTTTAAATTTTTATAATTTTTCTGCTGGTGGGAATTTTTTCAAATTTTTTAAACTTAAAAATAGGGTTTTTTTTTATTTCTGAGAGGTTTTTGCTAATTTTTCGAACTTTTTGAAATTTTTTTTTGAGTTTTTATAATTTTTTCCTAATTTTGAAGTCTTAAGCTACTTGTGAGTTGTTATAGTTTTTCAATTTTTATAAATTTTCTACTGGTGGGAATTTTTGCAAATTTTTGAAACTTAAAAATATGGTTTTTTTTGATTTCTGTGAGGTTTTTGCTAATTTTTCGACCTTTTTGAAATTTTTTTTGGAGTTTTTATAATTTTTTCCTAATTTTGAAGTCTTTAGCTACTTGTGAGTTGTTATAGTTTTTCAATTTTTATAATTTTTCTACTGTTGGGAATTTTTTCAAATTTTTGAAACTTAAAAATAGGGTTTTTTTTTTGATTTCTGAGAGGTTTTTGCTAATTTTTCGACCTTTTTTGAATTTTTTTTAGAGTTTTTATTATTTTTTCCTAATTTTGAAGTCTTTAGCTACTTGTGAGTTGTTATAGTTTTTCAATTTAAATAATTTTTCTACTGTTGGGAATTTTTTCAAATTTTTGAAACTTAAAAATATGTTTTTTTTTTGATTTCTGAGAGGTTTTTGCTAATTTTTCGACCTTTTTTGAATATTTTTTTAGAGTTTTTATAATTTTTTCCTAATTTTGAAGTCTTTAGCTACTTGTGAGTTGTTATAGTTTTTCAATTTTTATAATTTTTCTACTGTTGGGAATTTTTTCAAATTTTTGAAACTTAAAAATATGGTTTTTTTTTGATTTCTGAGAGGTTTTTGCTAATTTTTCGACCATTTTTGAATTTTTTTTGGAGTTTTTATAATTTTTTCCTAATTTTGAAGTCATTAGCTACTTGTGAGTTGTTATAGTTTTTCAATTTTGATAATTTTTCTACTGTTGGGAATTTTTTCAAATTTTTGAAACTTAAAAATATGTTTTTTTTTATTTCTAAGAGGTTTTTGCTAATTTTTCGACCTTTTTTGAATATTTTTTTGGAGTTTTTATAATTTTTTCCTAATTTTGAAGTCTTTAGCTACTTGTGAGTTGTTATAGTTTTTCAATTTTTATAATTTTTCTACTGTTGGGAATTTTTTGAAATTTTTGAAACTGAAAAATAGGGTTTTTTTTTGATTTCTGAGAAGTTTTCGCCAATTTTTCGACCTTTTTTGAATTTTTTTGGAGCTTTTATAATTTTCTCCTAATTTTGAAGTCTTTAGCTTGTGAGTTGTTATAGTTTTTAAATTTTTATAATTTTTCTGCTGGTGGGAATTTTTTCAAATTTTTTAAACTTAAAAATAAGGTTTTTTTTTATTTCTGAGAGGTTTTTGCTAATTTTTCGACCTTTTTGAAATTTTTTTTGGAGTTTTTATAATTTTTTCCTAATTTTGAAGTCTTTAGTTACTTGTGAGTTGTTATAGTTTTTCAATTTTTCTACTGTTGGGAATTTTTTCAATTTTTGAAACTTAAAAATAGGGTTTTTTTTTTTAATTTCTGAGAGGTTGTTTACTAATTTTTCGACCTTTTTTGAATTTGTTTTGGAGTTTTTATAATTTTTTCCTAATTTTGAAGTCTTTAGCTACTTGTGAGTTATTATAGTTTTCAATTTTTATAATTTTTCTACTGTTGGGAATTTTTTCAAATTTTTGAAACTTAAAAATAGGGTTTTTTTTGATTTCTGCGTGGTTTTTGCTAATTTTTCGACCTTTTTTGAATTTTTTTTGGAGTTTTTATAATTTTTTCCTAATTTTGAAGTCTTTAGCTACTTGTGAGTTGTTATAGTTTTGCAATTTTTATAATTTTTCTAATTTTGGGAGTTTTTTCAAACTTAAAAATAGGGTTTTTTTTGATTTCTGAGAGGTTTTTGCTAATTTTACGACCTTTTTTGAATTTTTTTGGAGTTTTTATGATTTTTTCCTAATTTTGAAGTCTTTAGCTACTTGTGAGTAGTTATAGTTTTTCAATTTTTATAATTTTTCTACTGTTGGGAATTTTTTCAAATTTTTGAAACTTGAAAATAGGGTTTTGTTTTTGATTTCTGAGAGGTTTTTGCTAATTTTTCGACCTTTTTTGAATTTTTTTTGGAGTTTTTATAATTTTTTCCTAATTTTGAAGTCTTTAGCTACTTGTGAGTTGTTATAGTTTTTCAATTTTTATAATTTTTCTACTGTTGGGAATTTTTTCAAATTTTTGAAACTTGAAAATAGGGTTTTGTTTTTGATTTCTGAGAGGTTTTTGCTAATTTTTCGACCTTTTTTGAATTTTTTTTGGAGTTTTTATAATTTTTTCCTAATTTTGAAGTCTTTAGCTAATTGTGAGTTGTTATAGTTTTTCAATTTTTATAATTTTTCTACTGTTGGGAATTTTTTCAAATTTTTGAAACTTGAAAATAGGGTTTTGTTTTTGATTTCGGAGAGGTTTTTGCTAATTTTTCGACCTTTTTTGAATTTTTTTTGGAGTTTTTATAATTTTTTCCTAATTTTGAAGTCTTTAGCTAATTGTGAGTTGTTATAGTTTTTCAATTTTTATAATTTTTCTACTGTTGGGAATTTTTTCAAATTTTTGAAACTTAAAAATATTGTTTTTTTTTTTTATTTCTGAGAGGTTTTTGCTAATTTTTCGACCTTTTATGAATTTTTTTTGGAGTTTTTATAATTTTTTCCTAATTTAGAAGTCTTTAGCTACTTGTGAGTTGTTATAGTTTTTCAATTTTTATAATTTTTCTACTATTGGGAATTTTTTCAAATTTTTGAAACTTAAAAATTTGGTTTTTTTTTTTATTTCTGAGTGGTTTTTGCTAATTTTTCGACCTTTTTTGAATATTTTTTGGAGTTTTTATAATTTTTTCCTAATTTTGAAGTCTTTAGCTACTTGTGAGTTGTTATAGTTTTTCAATTTTTATAATATTTCTACTGTTGGGAATTTTTTCAAATTTTTTAAACTTAAAAATATGGTTTTATTTTTGATTTCTAAGAGGTTTTTGCTAATTTTTCGACCTTCTTTGAATTTTTTTTGGAGTTTTTATAATTTTTTCCTAATTTTGAAGTCTTTAGCTACTTGTGAGTTGTTATAGTTTTTCAATTTTTATAATTTTTCTACTGTTGGAAATTTTTTCAAATTTTTGAAACTTAAAAATAGGGTTTTTTTTTTGATTTCTGAGAAGCTTTTGCTAATTTTTCGACCTTTTTTGAATTTTTTTGGAGTTTTTATAATTTTTTCCTAATTTTGAAGTCTTTAGCTACTTGTGAGTAGTTATAGTTTTTCAATTTTTATAATTTTTCTACTGTTGGGAATTTTTTCAAATTTTTGAAACTTGAAAATAGGGTTTTGTTTTTGATTTCTGAGAGGTTTTTGCTAATTTTTCGACCTTTTTTGAATTTTTTTTGGAGTTTTTATAATTTTTTCCTAATTTTGAAGTCTTTAGCTACTTGTGAGTTGTTATAGTTTTTCAATTTTTATAATTTTTCTACTGTTGGGAATTTTTTCAAATTTTTGAAACTTAAAAATAGGGTTTTTTTTTATTTCTCAGATGTTTTTGCTAATTTTTCGACTTTTTATGAATTTCTTTTGGAGTTTTTATAATTTTTTCCTAATTTTGAAGTCTTTAGCTACTTGTGGGTTGTTATAGTTTTTCAATTTTTATAATTTTTCTACTGTTGGGAATTTTTTCAAATTTTTGAAATTTAAAAATATGTTTTTTTTTTATTTCTAAGAGGTTTTGCTAATTTTTCGACCTTTTTTGAATTTGATTGAAGTTTTTATAATTTTTTCCTAATTTTGAAGTCTTTAGCTACTTGTGAGTTGTTATAGTTTTTCAATTTTTATAATTTTTCTACTGTTGGGAATTTTTTCAAATTTTTGAAACTTAAAAATAGGGTTTTTTTTTTGATTTCTGAGAGGTTTTTGCTAATTTTTCGACCTTTTTTGAATTTTTTTTGGAGTTTTTATAATTTTTTCCTAATTTTGAAGTCTTTAGCTACTTGTGAGTTGTTATAGTTTTTCAATTTTTATAATTTTTCTACTGTTGGGAATTTTTTCAAATTTTTGAAACTTAAAAATAGGGTTTTTTTTTTCATTTCTGAGAGGTTTTTGCTAATTTTTCGACCTTTTTTGAATTTTTTTTGGAGTTTTTATAATTTTTTCCTAATTTTGAAGTCTTTAGCTACTTGTGAGTAGTCAAAGTTTTTCAATTTTTACAATTTTTCTACTGTTGGGAATTTTTTCAAATTTTTGACACTTAAAAATAGGGTTTTGTTTTTTGATTTCTGAGAAGTTTTTGCCAATTTTTCGACCTTTTTTGATTTTTTTTGGAGTTTTTATAATTTTTTCCTAATTTTGAAGTCTTTAGCTACTTGTGGGGTGTTATAGTTTTTCAATTTTTATAATTTTTCTACTGTTGGGAATTTTTTCAAATTTTTGAAACTTGAAAATAGGGTTTTGTTTTTGATTTCTGAGAGGTTTTTGCTAATTTTTCGACCTTTTTTGAATTTTTTTTGGAGTTTTTATAATTTTTTCCTAATTTTGAAGTCTTTAGCTACTTGTGAGTTGTTATAGTTTTTCAATTTTTATAATTTTTCTACTGTTGGAAATTTTTTCAAATTTTTGAAACTTAAAAATAGGGTTTTTTTTTTGATTTCTGAGAAGCTTTTGCTAATTTTTCGACCTTTTTTGAATTTTTTTGGAGTTTTTATAATTTTTTCCTAATTTTGAAGTCTTTAGCTACTTGTGAGTAGTTATAGTTTTTCAATTTTTATAATTTTTCTACTGTTGGGAATTTTTTCAAATTTTTGAAACTTGAAAATAGGGTTTTGTTTTTGATTTCTGAGAGGTTTTTGCTAATTTTTCGACCTTTTTTGAATTTTTTTTGGAGTTTTTATAATTTTTTCCTAATTTTGAAGTCTTTAGCTACTTGTGAGTTGTTATAGTTTTTCAATTTTTATAATTTTTCTACTGTTGGGAATTTTTTCAAATTTTTGAAACTTAAAAATAGGGTTTTTTTTATTTCTCAGATGTTTTTGCTAATTTTTCGACCTTTTATGAATTTCTTTTGGAGTTTTTATAATTTTTTCCTAATTTTGAAGTCTTTAGCTACTTGTGGGGTGTTATAGTTTTTCAATTTTTATAATTTTTCTACTGTTGGGAATTTTTTCAAATTTTTGAAATTTAAAAATATGTTTTTTTTTTATTTCTAAGAGGTTTTGCTAATTTTTCGACCTTTTTTGAATTTTTTTTGGAGTTTTTATAATTTTTTCCTAATATTGAAGTCTTTAGCTACTTGTGAGTTGTTATAGTTTTTCAATTTTTATAATTTTTCTACTGTTGGAAATTTTTTCAAATTTTTGAAACTTAAAAATAGGGTTTTTTTTTTGATTTCTGAGAGGTTTTTGCTAATTTTTCGACCTTTTTTGAATTTTTTTTGGAGTTTTTATAATTTTTTCCTAATTTTGAAGTCTTTAGCTACTTGTGAGTTGTTATAGTTTTTCAATTTTTATAATTTTTCTACTGTTGGGAATTTTTTCAAATTTTTGAAACTTAAAAATAGGGTTTTTTTTTTTCATTTCTGATAGGTTTTTGCTAATTTTTCGACCTTTTTTGAATTTTTTTTGGAGTTTTTATAATTTTTTCCTAATTTTGAAGTCTTTAGCTACTTGTGAGTTGTTATAGTTTTTCAATTTTTATAATTTTTCTACTGTTGTGAATTTTTTCAAACTTTTGAAACTGAAAAATAGGGTTTTTGTTTTGATTTCTGAGAAGTTTTTGCCAATTTTTCGACCTTTTTTGAATTTTTTTGGAGTTTTCATAATTTTCTCCTAATTTTGAAGTCTTTAGCTACTTGTGAGTAGTTATAGTTTTTCAATTTTTACAATTTTTCTACTGTTGGGAATTTTTTCAAATTTTTGAGACTTAAAAATAGGGTTTTTTTTTGATTTCTCAAATGTTTTTGCTAATTTTTCGACCTTTTATGAATTTCTTTTGGAGTTTTTATAATTTTTTCCTAATTTTGAAGTCTTTAGCTACTTGTGGGGTGTTATAGTTTTTCAATTTTTATAATTTTTCTACTGTTGGGAATTTTTTCAAATTTTTGAAATTTAAAAATATGTTTTTTTTTTTATTTCTAAGAGGTTTTGCTAATTTTTCGACCTCTTTTGAATTTTTTTTTGGAGTTTTTATAATTTTTTCCTAATTTTGAAGTCTTTAGCTACTTGTGAGTTGTTATAGTTTTTCAATTTTTATAATTTTTCTACTGTTGGGAATTTTTTCAAATTTTTGAAACTTAAAAATAGGGTTTTTTTTTTGATTTCTGAGAGGTTTTTGCTAATTTTTCGACCTTTTTTGAATTTTTTTTGGAGTTTTTATAATTTTTTCCTAATTTTGAAGTCTTTAGCTACTTGTGAGTTGTTATAGTTTTTCAATTTTTATAATTTTTCTACTGTTGGGAATTTTTTCAAATTTTTGAAACTTAAAAATAGGGTTTTTTTTTTTGATTTCTGAGAGGTTTTTGCTAATTTTTCGACCTTTTTTGAATTTTTTTTGGACTTTTTATAATTTTTTCCTAATTTTGAAGTCTTTAGCTACTTGTGAGTTGTTATAGTTTTTCAATTTTTATAATTTTTCTACTGTTGGGAGTTTTTTCAAATTTTTGAAACTTAAAAATAGGGTTTTTTTTTGATTTCAGAGAGGTTTTTGCTAATTTTTCGACCTTTTTTGAATTTTTTTTGGAGTTTTTATAATTTTTTCCTAATTTTGAAGTCTTCAGCTACTAGAAAGTAGTTATAATTTTTCAATTTTTATAATTTTTCTACTGTTGGGAGTTTTTTCAAATATTTGAAACTTAAAAATAGGGTTTTTTTTTTGATTTCTGAGAGGTTTTTGCTAATTTTTCGACCTTTTTTGAATTTTTTTAGGAGTTTTTATAATTTTTTCCTAATTTTGAAGTCTTTAGCTACTTGTGAGTTGTTATAGTTTTTCAATTTTTATAAATTTTCTACTGGTGGGAATTTTTGCAAATTTTTGAAACTTAAAAATATGGTTTTTTTTGATTTCTGTGAGGTTTTTGCTAATTTTTCGACCTTTTTGAAATTTTTTTTGGAGTTTTTATAATTTTTTCCTAATTTTGAAGTCTTTAGCTACTTGTGAGTTGTTATAGTTTTTCAATTTTTATAATTTTTCTACTGTTGGGAATTTTTTCAAATTTTTGAAACTTAAAAATAGGGTTTTTTTTTTGATTTCTGAGAGGTTTTTGCTAATTTTTCGACCTTTTTTGAATATTTTTTTGGAGTTTTTATAATTTTTTCCTAATTTTGAAGTCTTTAGCTACTTGTGAGTTGTTATAGTTTTTCAATTTTTATAATTTTTCTACTGTTGGGAATTTTTTCAAATTTTTGAAACTTAAAAATAGGGTTTTTTTTGATTTCTGAGAGGTTTTTGCTAATTTTTCGACCTTTTTTGAATTTTTTTAGGAGTTTTTATAATTTTTTCCTAATTTTGAAGTCTTTAGCTACTTGTGAGTTTTTATAGTTTTTCAATTTTTATAAATTTTCTACTGGTGGGAATTTTTGCAAATTTTTGAAACTTAAAAATATGGTTTTTTTTGATTTCTGTGAGGTTTTTGCTAATATTTCGACCATTTTTGAATTTTTTTTGGAGTTTTTATAATTTTTTCCTAATTTTGAAGTCTTTAGCTACTTGTGAGTTGTTATAGTTTTTCAATTTTGATAATTTTTCTACTGTTGGGAATTTTTTCAAATTTTTGAAACTTAAAAATATGTTTTTTTTTATTTCTAAGAGGTTTTTGTTAATTTTTCGACCTTTTTTGAATTTTTTTTGGAGTTTTTATAATTTTTTCCTAATTTTGAAGTCTTTAGCTACTTGTGAGTTGTTATAGTTTTGCAATTTTTATAATTTTTCTAATTTTGGGAGTTTTTTCAAACTTAAAAATAGGGTTTTTTTTGATTTCTGAGAGGTTTTTGCTAATTTTACGACCTTTTTTGAATTTTTTTGGAGTTTTTATAATTTTTTCCTAATTTTGAAGTCTTTAGCTACTTGTGAGTAGTTATAGTTTTTCAATTTTTATAATTTTTCTACTGTTGGGAATTTTTTCAAATTTTTGAAACTTGAAAATAGGGTTTTGTTTTTGATTTCTGAGAGGTTTTTGCTAATTTTTCGACCTTTTTTGAATTTTTTTTGCAGTTTTTATAATTTTTTCCTAATTTTGAAGTCTTTAGCTACTTGTGAGTTGTTATAGTTTTTCAATTTTTATAATTTTTCTACTGTTGGGAATTTTTTCAAATTTTTGAAACTTGAAAATAGGGTTTTGTTTTTGATTTCTGAGAGGTTTTTGCTAATTTTTCGACCTTTTTTGAATTTTTTTTGGAGTTTTTATAATTTTTTCCTAATTTTGAAGTCTTTAGCTACTTGTGAGTTGTTATAGTTTTTCAATTTTTATAATTTTTCTACTGTTGGAAATTTTTTCAAATTTTTGAAACTTAAAAATAGGGTTTTTTTTTTGATTTCTGAGAAGCTTTTGCTAATTTTTCGACCTTTTTTGAATTTTTTTGGAGTTTTTATAATTTTTTCCTAATTTTGAAGTCTTTAGCTACTTGTGAGTTGTTATAGTTTTTCAATTTTTATAATTTTTCTACTGTTGGGAATTTTTTCAAATTTTTGAAACTTGAAAATAGGGTTTTGTTTTTGATTTCTGAGATGTTTTTGCTAATTTTTCGACCTTTTTTGAATTTTTTTTGGAGTTTTTATAATTTTTTCCTAATTTTGAAGTCTTTAGCTACTTGTGAGTTGTTATAGTTTTTCAATTTTTATAATTTTTCTACTGTTGGAAATTTTTTCAAATTTTTGAAACTTAAAAATAGGGTTTTTTTTTTGATTTCTGAGAAGCTTTTGCTAATTTTTCGACCTTTTTTGAATTTTTTTGGAGTTTTTATAATTTTTTCCTAATTTTGAAGTCTTTAGCTACTTGTGAGTAGTTATAGTTTTTCAATTTTTATAATTTTTCTACTGTTGGGAATTTTTTCAAATTTTTGAAACTTGAAAATAGGGTTTTGTTTTTGATTTCGGAGAGGTTTTTGCTAATTTTTCGACCTTTTTTGAATTTTTTTTGGAGTTTTTATAATTTTTTCCTAATTTTGAAGTCTTTAGCTAATTGTGAGTTGTTATAGTTTTTCAATTTTTATAATTTTTCTACTGTTGGGAATTTTTTCAAATTTTTGAAACTTAAAAATATTGTTTTTTTTTTTTATTTCTGAGAGGTTTTTGCTAATTTTTCGACCTTTTATGAATTTTTTTTGGAGTTTTTATAATTTTTTCCTAATTTAGAAGTCTTTAGCTACTTGTGAGTTGTTATAGTTTTTCAATTTTTATAATTTTTCTACTATTGGGAATTTTTTCAAATTTTTGAAACTTAAAAATTTGGTTTTTTTTTTTATTTCTGAGTGGTTTTTGCTAATTTTTCGACCTTTTTTGAATATTTTTTGGAGTTTTTATAATTTTTTCCTAATTTAGAAGTCTTTAGCTACTTGTGAGTTGTTATAGTTTTTCAATTTTTATAATTTTTCTACTATTGGGAATTTTTTCAAATTTTTGAAACTTAAAAATAGGGTTTTTTTTTTGATTTCTAAGAGGTTTTTGCTAATTTTTCGACCTTCTTTGAATTTTTTTTGGAGTTTTTATAATTTTTTCCTAATTTTGAAGTCTTTAGCTACTTGTGAGTTGTTATAGTTTTTCAATTTTTATAATTTTTCTACTGTTGGAAATTTTTTCAAATTTTTGAAACTTAAAAATAGGGTTTTTTTTTGATTTCTGAGAAGCTTTTGCTAATTTTTCGACCTTTTTTGAATTTTTTTGGAGTTTTTATAATTTTTTCCTAATTTTGAAGTCTTTAGCTACTTGTGAGTAGTTATAGTTTTTCAATTTTTATAATTTTTCTACTGTTGGGAATTTTTTCAAATTTTTGAAACTTGAAAATAGGGTTTTGTTTTTGATTTCTGAGAGGTTTTTGCTAATTTTTCGACCTTTTTTGAATTTTTTTTGGAGTTTTTATAATTTTTTCCTAATTTTGAAGTCTTTAGCTACTTGTGAGTTGTTATAGTTTTTCAATTTTTATAATTTTTCTACTGTTGGGAATTTTTTCAAATTTTTGAAACTTAAAAATAGGGTTTTTTTTTATTTCTCAGATGTTTTTGCTAATTTTTCGACCTTTTATGAATTTCTTTTGGAGTTTTTATAATTTTTTCCTAATTTTGAAGTCTTTAGCTACTTGTGGGGTGTTATAGTTTTTCAATTTTTATAATTTTTCTACTGTTGGGAATTTTTTCAAATTTTTGAAATTTAAAAATATGTTTTTTTTTTATTTCTAAGAGGTTTTGCTAATTTTTCGACCTTTTTTGAATTTGATTGAAGTTTTTATAATTTTTTCCTAATTTTGAAGTCTTTAGCTACTTGTGAGTTGTTATAGTTTTTCAATTTTTATAATTTTTCTACTGTTGGGAATTTTTTCAAATTTTTGAAACTAAAAAATAGGGTTTTTTTTTTGATTTCTGAGAGGTTTTTGCTAATTTTTCGACCTTTTTTGAATTTTTTTTGGAGTTTTTATAATTTTTTCCTAATTTTGAAGTCTTTAGCTACTTGTGAGTTGTTATAGTTTTTCAATTTTTATAATTTTTCTACTGTTGGGAATTTTTTCAAATTTTTGAAACTTAAAAATAGGGTTTTTTTTTTCATTTCTGAGAGGTTTTTGCTAATTTTTCGACCTTTTTTGAATTTTTTTTGGAGTTTTTATAATTTTTTCCTAATTTTGAAGTCTTTAGCTACTTGTGAGTTGTTATAGTTTTTCAATTTTTATAATTTTTCTACTGTTGGAAATTTTTTCAAATTTTTGAAACTTAAAAATAGGGTTTTTTTTTGATTTCTGAGAAGCTTTTGCTAATTTTTCGACCTTTTTTGAATTTTTTTGGAGTTTTTATAATTTTTTCCTAATTTTGAAGTCTTTAGCTACTTGTGAGTTGTTATAGTTTTTCAATTTTTATAATTTTTCTACTGTTGGAAATTTTTTCAAATTTTTGAAACTTAAAAATAGGGTTTTTTTTTGATTTCTGAGAAGCTTTTGCTAATTTTTCGACCTTTTTTGAATTTTTTTGGAGTTTTTATAATTTTTTCCTAATTTTGAAGTCTTTAGCTACTTGTGAGTAGTTATAGTTTTTCAATTTTTATAATTTTTCTACTGTTGGGAATTTTTTCAAATTTTTGAAACTTGAAAATAGGGTTTTGTTTTTGATTTCTGAGAGGTTTTTGCTAATTTTTCGACCTTTTTTGAATTTTTTTTGGAGTTTTTATAATTTTTTCCTAATTTTGAAGTCTTTAGCTACTTGTGAGTTGTTATAGTTTTTCAATTTTTATAATTTTTCTACTGTTGGGAATTTTTTCAAATTTTTGAAACTTAAAAATAGGGTTTTTTTTTATTTCTCAGATGTTTTTGCTAATTTTTCGACCTTTTATGAATTTCTTTTGGAGTTTTTATAATTTTTTCCTAATTTTGAAGTCTTTAGCTACTTGTGGGGTGTTATAGTTTTTCAATTTTTATAATTTTTCTACTGTTGGGAATTTTTTCAAATTTTTGAAATTTAAAAATATGTTTTTTTTTTATTTCTAAGAGGTTTTGCTAATTTTTCGACCTTTTTTGAATTTTTTTTGGAGTTTTTATAATTTTTTCCTAATATTGAAGTCTTTAGCTACTTGTGAGTTGTTATAGTTTTTCAATTTTTATAATTTTTCTACTGTTGGGAATTTTTTCAAATTTTTGAAACTTAAAAATAGGGTTTTTTTTTTGATTTCTGAGAGGTTTTTGCTAATTTTTCGACCTTTTTTGAATTTTTTTTGGAGGTTTTATAATTTTTTCCTAATTTTGAAGTCTTTAGCTACTTGTGAGTTTTTATAGTTTTTCAATTTTTATAATTTTTCTACTGTTGGGAATTTTTTCAAATTTTTGAAACTTAAAAATAGGGTTTTTTTTTTTCATTTCTGAGAGGTTTTTGCTAATTTTTCGACCTTTTTTGAATTTTTTTTGGAGTTTTTATAATTTTTTCCTAATTTTGAAGTCTTTAGCTACTTGTGAGTTATAGTTTTTCAATTTTTATAATTTTTCTACTGTTGTGAATTTTTTCAAACTTTTGAAACTGAAAAATAGGGTTTTTGTTTTGATTTCTGAGAAGTTTTTGCCAATTTTTCAACCTTTTTTGAATTTTTTTGGAGTTTTTATAATTTTCTCCTAATTTTGAAGTCTTTAGCTACTTGTGAGTAGTTATAGTTTTTCAATTTTTACAATTTTTCTACTGTTGGGAATTTTTTCAAATTTTTGAGACTTAAAAATAGGGTTTTTTTTTTGATTTCTGAGAGGTTTTTGCTAATTTTTCGACCTTTTTTGAATCTTTTTTTGAGTTTTTATAATTTTTTCCTAGTTTTGAAGTCTTTAGCTACTTGTGAGTTGTTACAGTTTTTCAATTTTTATAATTTTTCTACTGTTGGGAGTTTTTTAAATTTTTGAAACTTAAAAATAGGGTTTTTTTTTGATTTCAGAGAGGTTTTTGCTAATTTTTCGACCTTTTTTGAATTTTTTTTGGAGTTTTTATAATTTTTTCCTAATTTTGAAGTCTTTAGCTACTTGTGAGTTGTTATAGTTTTTCAATTTTTATAATTTTTCTACTGTTGGGAATTTTTTCAAATTTTTGAAACTTGAAAATAGGGTTTTGTTTTTGATTTCTGAGAGGTTTTTGCTAATTTTTCGACCTTTTTTGAATTTTTTTTGGAGTTTTTATAATTTTTTCCTAATTTTGAAGTCTTTAGCTACTTGTGAGTTGTTATAGTTTTTCAATTTTTATAATTTTTCTACTGTTGGGAATTTTTTCAAATTTTTGAAACTTGAAAATAGGGTTTTGTTTTTGATTTCTGAGAGGTTTTTGCTAATTTTTCGACCTTTTTTGAATTTTTTTTGGAGTTTTTATAATTTTTTCCTAATTTTGAAGTCTTTAGCTACTTGTGAGTTGTTATAGTTTTTCAATTTTTATAATTTTTCTACTGTTGGGAATTTTTTCAAATTTTTGAAACTTGAAAATAGGGTTTTGTTTTTGATTTCTGAGAGGTTTTTGCTAATTTTTCGACCTTTTTTGAATTTTTTTTGGAGTTTTTATAATTTTTTCCTAATTTTGAAGTCTTTAGCTACTTGTGAGTTGTTATAGTTTTTCAATTTTTATAATTTTTCTACTGTTGGAAATTTTTTCAAATTTTTGAAACTTAAAAATAGGGTTTTTTTTTTGATTTCTGAGAAGCTTTTGCTAATTTTTCGACCTTTTTTGAATTTTTTTGGAGTTTTTATAATTTTTTCCTAATTTTGAAGTCTTTAGCTACTTGTGAGTTGTTATAGTTTTTCAATTTTTATAATTTTTCTACTGTTGGGAATTTTTTCAAATTTTTGAAACTTAAAAATATTGTTTTTTTTTTTTATTTCTGAGAGGTTTTTGCTAATTTTTCGACCTTTTATGAATTTTTTTTGGAGTTTTTATAATTTTTTCCTAATTTAGAAGTCTTTAGCTACTTGTGAGTTGTTACAGTTTTTCAATTTTTATAATTTTTCTACTATTGGGAATTTTTTCAAATTTTTGAAACTTTAAAATTTGGTTTTTTTTTTTATTTCTGAGTGGTTTTTGCTAATTTTTCGACCTTTTTTGAATATTTTTTGGAGTTTTTATAATTTTTTCCTAATTTTGAAGTCTTTAGCTACTTGTGAGTTGTTATAGTTTTTCAATTTTTATAATATTTCTACTGTTGGGAATTTTTTCAAATTTTTTAAACTTAAAAATATGGTTTTATTTTTGATTTCTGAGAGGTTTTTGCTAATTTTTCGACCTTCTTTGAATTTTTTTTGGAGTTTTTATAATTTTTTCCTAATTTTGAAGTCTTTAGCTACTTGCGAGTTGGTATATTTTTGCAATTTTTATAATTTTTCTAATTTTGGGAGTTTTTTCAAACTTAAAAATAGGGTTTTTTTTTGATTTCTGAGAGGTTTTTGCTAATTTTTCGACCTTTTTTGAATTTTTTTTGGAGTTTTTATAATTTTTTCCTAATTTTGAAGTCTTTAGCTACTTGTGAGTTGTTATAGTTTTTCAATTTTTGTAATTTTTCTACTGTTGGAAATTTTTTCAAATTTTTGAAACTTAAAAATAGGGTTTTTTTTTTGATTTCTGAGAAGCTTTTGCTAATTTTTCGACCTTTTTTGAATTTTTTTGGAGTTTTTATAATTTTTTCCTAATTTTGAAGTCTTTAGCTACTTGTGAGTTGTTATAGTTTTTCAATTTTTATAATTTTTCTACTGTTGGGAATTTTTTCAAATTTTTGAAACTGAAAAATAGGGTTTTGTTTTTGATTTCTGAGAGGTTTTTGCTAATTTTTCGACCTTTTTTGAATTTTTTTTGGAGTTTTTATAAATTTTTCCTAATTTTGAAGTCTTTAGCTACTTGTGAGTTGTTATAGTTATTCAATTTTTATAATTTTTCTACTGTTGGGAATTTTTTCAAATTTTTGATACTTAAAAATAGGGTTTTTTTTTATTTCTCAGATGTTTTTGCTAATTTTTCGACCTTTTATGAATTTCTTTTGGAGTTTTTATAATTTTTTCCTAATTTTGAAGTCTTTAGCTACTTGTGGGGTGTTATAGTTTTTCAATTTTTATAATTTTTCTACTGTTGGGAATTTTTTCAAATTTTTGAAATTTAAAAATATGTTTTTTTTTTATTTCTAAGAGGTTTTGCTAATTTTTCGACCTTTTTTGAATTTTTTTTGGAGTTTTTATAATTTTTTCCTAATATTGAAGTCTTTAGCTACTTGTGAGTTGTTATAGTTTTTCAATTTTTATAATTTTTCTACTGTTGGGAATTTTTTCAAATTTTTGAAACTTAAAAATAGGGTTTTTTTTTGATTTCTGAGAGGTTTTTGCTAATTTTTCGACCTTTTTTGAATTTTTTTTGGAGTTTTTATAATTTTTTCCTAATTTTGAAGTCTTTAGCTACTTGTGAGTTGTTATAGTTTTTCAATTTTTATAATTTTTCTACTGTTGGGAATTTTTTCAAATTTTTGAAACTTAAAAATAGGGTTTTTTTTTCAATTTCTGAGAGGTTTTTGCTAATTTTTCGACCTTTTTTGAATTTTTCTACTGTTGTGAATTTTTTCAAACTTTTGAAACTGAAAAATAGGGTTTTTGTTTTGATTTCTGAGAAGTTTTTGCCAATTTTTCGACCTTTTTTGAATTTTTTTGGAGTTTTTATAATTTTCTCCTAATTTTGAAGTCTTTAGCTACTTGTGGGGTGTTATAGTTTTTCAATTTTTATAATTTTTCTACTGTTGGGAATTTTTTCAAATTTTTGAAACTTGAAAATAGGGTTTTGTTTTTGATTTCTGAGAGGTTTTTGCTAATTTTTCGACCTTTTTTGAATTTTTTTTGGAGTTTTTATAATTTTTTCCTAATTTTGAAGTCTTTAGCTACTTGTGAGTTGTTATAGTTTTTCAATTTTTATAATTTTTCTACTGTTGGAAATTTTTTCAAATTTTTGAAACTTAAAAATAGGGTTTTTTTTTTGATTTCTGATAAGCTTTTGCTAATTTTTCGACCTTTTTTGAATTTTTTTGGAGTTTTTATAATTTTTTCCTAATTTTGAAGTCTTTAGCTACTTGTGAGTAGTTATAGTTTTTCAATTTTTATAATTTTTCTACTGTTGGGAATTTTTTCAAATTTTTGAAACTTGAAAATAGGGTTTTGTTTTTGATTTCGGAGAGGTTTTTGCTAATTTTTCGACCTTTTTTGAATTTTTTTTGGAGTTTTTATAATTTTTTCCTAATTTTGAAGTCTTTAGCTAATTGTGAGTTGTTATAGTTTTTCAATTTTTATAATTTTTCTACTGTTGGGAATTTTTTCAAATTTTTGAAACTTAAAAATATTGTTTTTTTTTTTTATTTCTGAGAGGTTTTTGCTAATTTTTCGACCTTTTATGAATTTTTTTTGGAGTTTTTATAATTTTTTCCTAATGTAGAAGTCTTTAGCTACTTGTGAGTTGTTATAGTTTTTCAATTTTTATAATTTTTCTACTATTGGGAATTTTTTCAAATTTTTGAAACTTAAAAATTTGGTTTTTTTTTTTTATTTCTGAGTGGTTTTTGCTAATTTTTCGACCTTTTTTGAATATTTTTTGGAGTTTTTATAATTTTTTCCTAATTTTGAAGTCTTTAGCTACTTGTGAGTTGTTATAGTTTTTCAATTTTTATAATATTTCGACTGTTGGGAATTTTTTCAAATTTTTGAAACTTGAAAATATGGTTTTATTTTTGATTTCTGAGAGGTTTTTGCTAATTTTTCGACCTTCTTTGAATTTTTTTTGGAGTTTTTATAATTTTTTCCTAATTTTGAAGTCTTTAGCTACTTGTGAGTTGGTATAGTTTTGCAATTTTTATAATTTTTCTAATTTTGGGAGTTTTTTCAAACTTAAAAATATGGTTTTTTTTTGATTTCTGAGAGGTTTTTGCTAATTTTACGACCTTCTTTGAATTTTTTTTGGAGTTTTTATAATTTTTTCCTAATTTTGAAGTCTTTAGCTACTTGTGAGTTGTTATAGTTTTTCAATTTTTATAATTTTTCTACTATTGGGAATTTTTTCAAATTTTTGAAACTTAAAAATTTGGTTTTTTTTTTTTATTTCTGAGTGGTTTTTGCTAATTTTTCGACCTTTTTTGAATATTTTTTGGAGTTTTTATAATTTTTTCCTAATTTTGAAGTCTTTAGCTACTTGTGAGTTGTTATAGTTTTTCAATTTTTATAATATTTCTACTGTTGGGAATTTTTTCAAATTTTTGAAACTTGAAAATATGGTTTTATTTTTGATTTCTGAGAGGTTTTTGCTAATTTTTCGACCTTCTTTGAATTTTTTTTGGAGTTTTTATAATTTTTTCCTAATTTTGAAGTCTTTAGCTACTTGTGAGTTGGTATAGTTTTGCAATTTTTATAATTTTTCTAATTTTGGGAGTTTTTTCAAAGTTAAAAATATGGTTTTTTTTTGATTTCTGAGAGGTTTTTGCTAATTTTACGACCTTTTTGAAATTTTTTTTTGGAGTTTTTATAATTTTTTCCTAATTTTGAAGTCTTTAGCTACTTGTGAGTTGTTATAGTTTTTCAATTTTTATAATTTTTCTACTGTTGGAAATTTTTTCAAATTTTTGAAACTTAAAAATAGGGTTTTTTTTTTGATTTCTGAGAAGCTTTTGCTAATTTTTCGACCTTTTTTGAATTTTTTTGGAGTTTTTATAATTTTTTCCTAATTTTGAAGTCTTTAGCTACTTGTGAGTAGTTATAGTTTTTCAATTTTTATAATTTTTCTACTGTTGGGAATTTTTTCAAATTTTTGAAACTTAAAAATAGGGTTTTTTTTTATTTCTCAGATGTTTTTGCTAATTTTTCGACCTTTTATGAATTTCTTTTGGAGTTTTTATAATTTTTTCCTAATTTTGAAGTCTTTAGCTACTTGTGGGATGTTATAGTTTTTCAATTTTTATAATTTTTCTACTGTTGGGAATTTTTTAAAATTTTTGAAATTTAAAAATATGTTTTTTGTTTTATTTCTAAGAGGTTTTGCTAATTTTTCGACCTTTTTTGAATTTTTTTTGGAGTTTTTATAATTTTTTCCTAATATTGAAGTCTTTAGCTACTTGTGAGTTGTTATAGTTTTTCAATTTTTATAATTTTTCTACTGTTGGGAATTTTTTCAAATTTTTGAAACTTAGAAATAGGGTTTTTTTTTTTGATTTCTGAGAGGTTTTTGCTAATTTTTCGACCTTTTTTGAATTTTTTTTGGAGTTTTTATAATTTTTTCCTAATTTTGAAGTCTTTAGCTACTTGTGAGTTTTTATAGTTTTTCAATTTTTATAATTTTTCTACTGTTGGGAATTTTTTCAAATTTTTGAAACTTAAAAATAGGGTTTTTTTTTTTTCATTTCTGAGAGGTTTTTGCTAATTTTTCGACCTTTTTTGAATTTTTTTTGGAGTTTTTATAATTTTTTCCTAATTTTGAAGTCTTTAGCTACTTGTGAGTTGTTATAGTTTTTCAATTTTTATAATTTTTCTACTGTTGTGAATTTTTTCAAACTTTTGAAACTGAAAAATAGGGTTTTTGTTTTGATTTCTGAGAAGTTTTTGCCAATTTTTCGACCTTTTTTGAATTTTTTTGGAGTTTTTATAATTTTTTCCTAATTTTGAAGTCTTTAGCTACTTGTGAGTTGTTATAGTTTTTCAATTTTTACAATTTTTCTACTGTTGGGAATTTTTTCAAATTTTTGAGACTTAAAAATAGGGTTTTTTTTTTTGATTTCTGAGAGGTTTTTGCTAATTTTTCGACCTTTTTTGAATTTTTTTAGGAGTTTTTATAATTGTTTCCTAATTTTGAAGTCTTTAGCTACTTGTGAGTTGTTATAGTTTTTCAATTTTTATAATTTTTCTACTGTTGGGAGTTTTTTAAATTTTTGAAACTTAAAAATAGGTTTTTTTTTTGATTTCTGAGAGGTTTTTGCTAATTTTTCGACCTTTTTTGAATTTTTTTTGGAGTTTTTATAATTTTTTCCTAATTTTGAAGTCTTCAGCTAGTAGAAAGTAGTTATAATTTTTCAATTTTTATAATTTTTATACTGTTGGGAGTTTTTTCAAATATTTGAAACTTAAAAATAGGGTTTTTTTTTTGATTTCTGAGAGGTTTTTGCTAATTTTTCGACCTTTTTTGAATTTTTTTAGGAGTTCTTATAATTTTTTCCTAATTTTGAAGTCTTTAGCTACTTGTGAGTTGTTATAGTTTTTCAATTTTTATAAATTTTCTACTGGTGGGAATTTTTTCAAATTTTTGAAACTTAAAAATATGGTTTTTTTTGATTTCTGTGAGGTTTTTGCTAATTTTTCGACCTTTTTGAAATTTTTTTTGGAGTTTTTATAATTTTTTCCTAATTTTGAAGTCTTTAGCTACTTGTGAGTTGTTATAGTTTTTCAATTTTTATAATTTTTCTACTGTTGGGAATTTTTTCAATTTTTGAAACTTAAAAATAGGGTTTTTTTTTTTAATTTCTGAGAGGTTTTTTACTAATTTTTCGACCTTTTTTGAATTTGTTTTGGAGTTTTTATAATTTTTTCCTAATTTTGAAGTCTTTAGCTACTTGTGAGTTATTATAGTTTTCAATTTTTATAATTTTTCTACTGCTGGGAGTTTTTTCAAATTTTTGAAACTTAAAAATAGGGTTTTTTTTGATTTCTGAGAGGTTTTTGCTAATTTTTCGACCTTTTTTGAATTTTTTTGGAGTTTTTATAATTTTTTCCTAATTTTGAAGTCTTTAGCTACTTGTGAGTTTTTATAGTTTTTCAATTTTTATAAATTTTCTACTGGTGGGAATTTTTGCAAATTTTTGAAACTTAAAAATATGTTTTTTTTTTGATTTCTGAGAGGTTTTTGCTAATTTTTCGACCATTTTTGAATTTTTTTTGGAGTTTTTATAATTTTTTCCTAATTTTGAAGTCTTTAGCTACTTGTGAGTTGTTATAGTTTTTCAATTTTGATAATTTTTCTACTGTTGGGAATTTTTTCAAATTTTTGAAACTTAAAAATATGTTTTTTTTTATTTCTAAGAGGTTTTTGTTAATTTTTCGACCTTTTTTGAATTGTTTTTGGAGTTTTTATAATTTTTTCCTAATTTTGAAGTCTTTAGCTACTTGTGAATTGTTATAGTTTTTCAATTTTTATAATTTTTCTACTGTTGGGAATTTTTTCAAATTTTTGAAACTGAAAAATAGGGTTTTTTTTTGATTTCTGAGAAGTTTTCGCCAATTTTTCGACCTTTTTTCAATTTTTTTGGAGCTTTTATAATTTTCTCCTAATTTTGAAGTCTTTAGCTTGTGAGTTGTTATAGTTTTTAAATTTTTATAATTTTTCTGCTGGTGGGAATTTTTTCAAATTTTTTAAACTTAAAAATAGGGTTTTTTTTTTATTTCTGAGAGGTTTTTGCTAATTTTTCGACCTTTTTGAAATTTTTTTTGGAGTTTTTATAATTTTTTCCTAATTTTGAAGTCTTTAGCTACTTGCGAGTTGTCATAGTTTTTCAATTTTTATAATTTTTCTACTGTTGGGAATTTTTTCAATTTTTGAAACTTAAAAATAGGGTTTTTTTTTTTAATTTCTGAGAGGTTTTTTACTAATTTTTCGACCTTTTTTGAATTTGTTTTGGAGTTTTTATAATTTTTTCCTAATTTTGAAGTCTTTAGCTACTTGTGAGTTATTATAGTTTTCAATTTTTATAATTTTTCTACTGTTGGGAATTTTTTCAAATTTTTGAAACTTAAAAATAGGGTTTTTTTTTGATTTCTGAGAGGTTTTTGCTAATTTTTCGACCTTTTTTGAATTTTTTTTAGAGTTTTTATTATTTTTTCCTAATTTTGAAGTCTTTAGCTACTTGTGAGTTGTTATAGTTTTTCAATTTTTATAATTTTTCTACTGTTGGGAATTTTTTCAAATTGTTGAAACTTAAAAATATGTTTTTTTTTGATTTCTGAGAGGTTTTTGCTAATTTTTCGACCTTTTTTGAATATTTTTTTGGAGTTTTTATAATTTTTTCCTAATTTTGAAGTCTTTAGCTACTTGTGAGTTGTTATAGTTTTTCAATTTTTATAATTTTTCTACTGTTGGGAATTTTTTCAAATTTTTGAAACTTAAAAATATGGTTTTTTTTTGATTTCTGAAAGGTTTTTGCTAATTTTTCGACCATTTTTGAATTTTTTTTGGAGTTTTTATAATTTTTCCCTAATTTTGAAGTCTTTAGCTACTTGTGAGTTGTTATAGTTTTTCAATTTTGATAATTTTTCTACTGTTGAAATTTTTTCAAATTTTTGAAACTTAAAAATAGGGTTTTTTTTTTGATTTCTGAGAGGTTTTTGCTAATTTTTCGACCTTTGTTGAATTTTTTTTGGAGTTTTTATAATTTTTTCCTAATTTTGAAGTCTTTAGCTACTTGTGAGTTGTTATAGTTTTTCAATTTTTATAATTTATCTACTGTTGGGAATTTTTTCAAATTTTTGACACTGAAAAATAGGGTTTTTTTTTGATTTCTGAGAAGTTTTCGCCAATTTTTCGACCTTTTTTGAATTTTTTGGAGCTTTTATAATTTTCTCCTAATTTTGAAGTCTTTAGCTCGTGAGTTGTTATAGTTTTTAAATTTTTATAATTTTTCTGCTGGTGGGAATTTTTTCAAATTTTTTAAACTTAAAAATAGGGTTTTTTTTATTTCTGAGAGGTTTTTGCTAATTTTTCGACCTTTTTGAAATTTTTTTTGGAGTTTTTATAATTTGTTCCTAATTTTGAAGTCTTTAGCTACTTGTGAGTTGTTATAGTTTTTCAATTTTTATAATTTTTCTACTGTTGGGAATTTTTTCAATTTTTGAAACTTAAAAATAGGGTTTTTTTTTTTTAATTTCTGAGAGGTTTTTTACTAATTTTTCGACCTTTTTTGAATTTGTTTTGGAGTTTTTATAATTTTTTCCTAATTTTGAAGTCTTTAGCTACTTGTGAGTTATTATAGTTTTCAATTTTTATAATTTTTCTACTGTTGGGAATTTTTTCAAATTTTTGAAACTTAAAAATAGGGTTTGTTTTTTGATTTCTGAGAGGTTTTTGCTAATTTTTCAACCTTTTTTGAATTTTTTTTAGAGTTTTTATAATTTTTTCCTAATTTTGAAGTCTTTAGCTACTTGTGAGTTGTTATAGTTTTTCAATTTTTATAATTTTTCTACTGTTGGGAATTTTTTCAAATTTTTGAAACTTAAAAATATGTTTTTTTTTGATTTCTGAGAGGTTTTTGCTAATTTTTCGACCTTTTTTGAATATTTTTTTGGAGTTTTTATAATTTTTTCCTAATTTTGAAGTCTTTAGCTACTTGTGAGTTGTTATAGTTTTTCAATTTTTATAATTTTTCTACTGTTGGGAATTTTTTCAAATTTTTGAAACTTAAAAATATGGTTTTTTTTTTGATTTCTGAGAGGTTTTTGCTAATTTTTCGACCATTTTTGATTTTTTTTTGGAGTTTTTATAATTTTTTCCTAATTTTGAAGTCTTTAGCTACTTGTGAGTTGTTATAGTTTTTCAATTTTGATATTTTTTCTACTGTTGGGAATTTTTTCAAATTTTTGAAACTTAAAAATATGTTTTTTTTTTTATTTCTAAGAGGTTTTTGCTAATTTTTCGACCCTTTTTGAATTGTTTTTGGAGTTTTTATAATTTTTTTTTTAACTAATTTTGAAGTCTTTAGCTACTTGTGAGTTGTTATAGTTTTTCAATTTTTATAATTTTTCTACTGTTGGGAATTTTTTCAAATTTTTGAAACTTAAAAATAGGGTTTTTGTTTTTGATTTCTGAGAAGTTTTCGCCAATTTTTCGACCTTTTTTGAATTTTTTTGGAGCTTTTATAATTTTCTCCTAATTTTGAAGTCTTTAGCTTGTGAGTTGTTATAGTTTTTAAATTTTTATAATTTTTCTGCTGGTGGGAATTTTTTCAAATTTTTTAAACTTAAAAATAGGGTTTTTTTTTATTTCTGAGAGGTTTTTGCTAATTTTTCGACCTTTTTGAAATTTTTTTTGGAGTTTTTATAATTTTTTCCTAATTTTGAAGTCTTTAGCTACTTGTGAGTTGTTATAGTTTTTCAATTTTTATAATTTTTCTACTGTTGGGAATTTTTTCAATTTTTGAAACTTAAAAATAGGGTTTTTTTTTTTAATTTCTGAGAGGTTTTTTACTAATTTTTCGACCTTTTTTGAATTTGTTTTGGAGTTTTTATAATTTTTTCCTAATTTTGAAGTCTTTAGCTACTTGTGAGTTATTATAGTTTTCAATTTTTATAATTTTTCTACTGTTGGGAATTTTTTCAAATTTTTGAAACTTAAAAATAGGGTTTTTTTTTAATTTCTGTGAGGTTTTTGCTAATTTTTCGACACTTTTTGAATTGTTTGTGGAGTTTTTATAATTTTTTCCTAATTTTGAAGTCTTTAGCAACTTGTCAGTTGTTACAGTTTTTCAATTTTTATATTTTTTCTACTGTTGGGAATTTTTTCAAATTTTTGAAACTTGAAAATAGGGTTTTGTTTTTGATTTCTGAGAGGTTTTTGCTAATTTTTCGACCTTTTTTGAATTTTTTTTGGAGTTTTTATAATTTTTTCCTAATTTTGAAGTCTTTAGCTACTTGTGAGTTGTTATAGTTTTTCAATTTTTATAATTTTACTACTGTTGGGAATTTTTTCAAATTTTTGAAACTTGAAAATAGGGTTTTGTTTTTGATTTCTGAGAGGTTTTTGCTAATTTTTCGACCTTTTTTGAATTTTTTTTGGAGTTTTTATAATTTTTTCCTAATTTTGAAGTCTTTAGCTACTAGAAAGTAGTTATAATTTTTCAATTTTTATAATTTTTCTACTGTTGGGAATTTTTTCAAATTTTTGAAACTGAAAAATAGGGTTTTTTTTTTATTTCTTAGAGGTGTTTGCTAATTTTTCGACCTTTTTTGAATTTTTTTTGGAGTTTTTATAATTTTTTCCTAATTTTGAAGTCTTTAGCTACTTGTGAGTTGTTATAGTTTTTCAATTTTTATAATTTTTCTACTGTTGGGAATTTTTTCAAATTTTTGAAACTTAAAAATAGGGTTTTTTTTTTGATTTCTGAGAGGTTTTTGCTAATTTTTCGACACTTTTTGAATTGTTTGTGGAGTTTTTATAATTTTTTCCTAATTTTGAAGTCTTTAGCAACTTGTCAGTTGTTATAGTTTTTCAATTTTTATATTTTTTCTACTGTTGGGAATTTTTTCAAATTTTTGAAACTTAAAAATAGGGTTTTTTTTTGATTTCTGAGAGGTTTTTGCTAATTTTTCGACCTTTTTGGAATTTTTTTTGGAGTTTTTATAATTTTTTCCTAATTTTGAAGTCTTTAGCTACTTGTGAGTTGCTAT
Organism: Meiosimyza decipiens; assembly: GCA_963680825.1. Taxonomy (NCBI): domain Eukaryota; kingdom Metazoa; phylum Arthropoda; class Insecta; order Diptera; family Lauxaniidae; genus Meiosimyza; species Meiosimyza decipiens. Next base: position 74,219,468 of record OY804258.1, on the reverse strand, counting down.
AGCTTTTCAATTTTTATAATTTTTCTATTGTTGGGAATTTTTTCAAATTTTTGAAACTTAAAAATAGGGTTTTTTTTTTGATTTCTGAGAGGCTTTTGCTAATTTTTCGACCTTTTTTGAATTTTTTTTGGAGTTTTTATAATTTTTTCCTAATTTTGAAGTCTTTAGCTACTTGTGAGTTGTTATAGTTTTTCAATTTTTATAATTTTTCTACTGTTGGAATTTTTTTCAAATTTTTGAAACTTGAAAATAGGGTTTTGTTTTTGATTTCTGAGAGGTTTTTGCTAATTTTTCGACCTTTTTTGAATTTTTTTTGGAGTTTTTATAATTTTTTCCTAATTTTGAAGTCTTTAGCTACAAGAAAGTAGTTATAATTTTTCAATTTTTATAATTTTTCTACTGTTGGGAGTTTTTTCAAATTTTTGAAACTTAAAAATAGGGTTTTTTTTTTATTTCTAAGAGGTTTTTGCTAATTTTTCGACCTTTTTTGAATTTTTTTTGGAGTTTTTATAATTTTTTCCTAATTTTGAAGTCTTTAGCTACTTGTGAGTTGTTATAGCTTTTCAATTTTTATAATTTTTCTACTGTTGGGAATTTTTTTAAAATTTTTGAAACTGAAAAATAGGGTTTTTTTTTTGATTTCTGAGAGGTTTTTGCTAATTTTTCGAACTTTTATGAATATTTTTTGGAGTTTTTATAATTTTTTCCTAATTTTGAGGTCTTTAGCTACTTGTGAGTTGCTATAGTTTTTCAATTTTTATAATTTTTCTACTGTTGGGAATTTTTTCAAATTTTTGAAACTTAAAAATAGGGTTTGTTTTTTGATTTCTGAGAGGCTTTTGCAAAATTTTTCGACCTTTTTTGAATTTTTTTTTGAAGTTTTTATAATTTTTTCCTAATTTTGAAGTCTTTAGCTAATTGTGAATTGGTATAGTTTTTCAATTTTTATAATTTTTCTACTGTTGGGAATTTTTTCAAATTTTTGAAACTTGAAAATAGGGTTTTGTTTTTGATTTCTGAGAGGTTTTTGCTAATTTTTCGACCTTTTTTGAATTTTTTTTTGAGTTTTTATAATTTTTTCCTAATTTTGAAGTCTTTAGCTACTTGTGAGTTGTTATAGTTTTTCAATTTTTATAATTTTTCTACTTTTGGGAATTTTTTCAAATTTTTGAAACTTAAAAATAGGGTTTTTTTTTATTTCTGAGATGTTTTTGCTAATTTTTCGACCTTTTTTGAATTTTTTTTGGAGTTTTTATAATTTTTTCCTAATTTTGAAGTCTTTAGCTACTTGTGGGGTGTTATAGTTTTTCAATTTTTATAATTTTTCTACTGTTGGGAATTTTTTCAAATTTTTGAAACTTAAAAATATGTTTTTTTTTTTATTTCTAAGAGGATTTGCTAATTTTTCGACCTTTTTTGAATTTTTTTTGGAGTTTTTATAATTTTTTCCTAATTTTGAAGTCTTTAGCTACTTGTGAGTTGCTATAGTTTTTCAATTTTTATAATTTTTCTACTGTTGGGAATTTTTTCAAATTTTTGAAACTTAAAAATAGGGTTTGTTTTTTGATTTCTGAGAGGTTTTTGCTAATTTTTCAACCTTTTTTGAATTTTTTTTGGAGTTTTTATAATTGTTTCCTAATTTTGAAGTCTTTAGCTACTTGTGAGTTATTATAGTTTTTCAATTTTTATAATTTTTCTACTGTTGGAAATTTTTTCAAATTTTTGAAACTTAAAAATTGTGTTTATTTTTTCATTTCTGAGAGGTTTTTGCTAATTTTTCGACCTTTTTTGAATTTTTTTTAGAGTTTTTATAATTTTTTCCTAATTTTGAAGTCTTTAGCTACTTGTGAGTTGTTATAGTTTTTCAATTTTTATAATTTTTCTACTGATGGGAATTTTTGGAAATTTTTGAAACTAAAAATAGGGTTTTTTTTTGATTTCTGAGAGGTTTTTGCTAATTTTTCGAACTTTTTTGAATTTTTTTTGGAGTTTTTATAATTTTTTCCTAATTTTGAAGTCTTTAGCTACTTGTGAGTTGCTATAGCTTTTCAATTTTTATAATTTTTCTACTGTTGGGAATTTTTTCAAATTTTTGAAACTTGAAAATAGGGTTTTTTTTTTTGATTTCTGAGAGGCTTTTGCTAATTTTTCGACCTTTTTTGAATTTTTTGTGGAGTTTTTATAATTTTTTCATAATTTTGAAGTCTTTAGCTACTTGTGAGTTGTTATAGTTTTTCAATTTTTATAATTTTTCTACTGTTGGAATTTTTTTCAAATTTTTGAAACTTGAAAATAGGGTTTTGTTTTTGATTTCTGAGAGGTTTTTGCTAATTTTTCGACCTTTTTTGAATTTTTTTTGAGTTTTTATAATTTTTTCCTAATTTAGAAGTCTTTAGCTACTAGAAAGTAGTTATAATTTTTCAATTTTTATAATTTTTCTACTGTTGGGAGTTTTTTCAAATTTTTGAAACTTAAAAATAGGGTTTTTGTTTTATTTCTAAGAGGTGTTTGCTAATTTTTCGACCTTTTTTGAATTTTTTTTGGAGTTTTTATAATTTTTTCCTAATTTTGAAGTCTTTAGCTACTTGTGAGTTGTTATAGTTTTTCAATTTTTATAATTTTTCTACTGTTGGGAATTTTTTCAAATTTTTGAAACTGAAAAATAGGGTTTTTTTTTTGATTTCTGAGAGGTTTTTGCTAATTTTTCGAACTTTTATGAATATTTTTTGGAGTTTTTATAATTTTTTCCTAATTTTGAGGTCTTTAGCTACTTGTGAGTTGCTATAGTTTTTCAATTTTTATAATTTTTCTACTGTTGGGAATTTTTTCAAATTTTTGAAACTTAAAAATAGGGTTTGTTTTTTGATTTCTGAGAGGCTTTTGCTAATTTTTCGACCTTTTTTGAATTTTTTTTTGAAGTTTTTATAATTTTTTCCTAATTTTGAAGTCTTTAGCTAATTGTGAATTGGTATAGTTTTTCAATTTTTATAATTTTTCTACTGTTGGGAATTTTTTCAAATTTTTGAAACTTGAAAATAGGGTTTTGTTTTTGATTTCTGAGAGGTTTTTGCTAATTTTTCGACCTTTTTTGAATTTTTTTTGGAGTTTTTATAATTTTTTCCTAATTTTGAAGTCTTTAGCTACTTGTGAGTTGTTATAGTTTTTCAATTTTTATAATTTTTCTACTTTTGGGAATTTTTTCAAATTTTTGAAACTTAAAAATAGGGTTTTTTTTTATTTCTGAGATGTTTTTGCTAATTTTTCGACCTTTTTTGAATTTTTTTTTTAGTTTTTATAATTTTTTCCTAATTTTGAAGTCTTTAGCTACTTGTGAGTTGTTATAGTTTTTCAATTTTTATAATTTTTCTACTGTTGGGAATTTTTTCAAATTTTTGAAACTTAAAAATATGTTTTTTTTTTTATTTCTAAGAGGATTTGCTAATTTTTCGACCTTTTTTGAATTTTTTTTGGAGTTTTTATAATTTTTTCCTAATTTTGAAGTCTTTAGCTCCTTGTGAGTTGCTATAGTTTTTCAATTTTTATAATTTTTCTACTGTTGGGAATTTTTTCAAATTTTTGAAACTTAAAAATAGGGTTTGTTTTTTGATTTCTGAGAGGTTTTTGCTAATTTTTCAACCTTTTTTGAATTTTTTTTGGAGTTTTTATAATTGTTTCCTAATTTTGAAGTCTTTAGCTACTTGTGAGTTATTATAGTTTTTCAATTTTTATAATTTTTCTACTGTTGGGAATTTTTTCAAATTTTTGAAACTTAAAAATTGGGTTTATTTTTTCATTTCTGAGAGGTTTTTGCTAATTTTTCGACCTTTTTTGAATTTTTTTTAGAGTTTTTATAATTTTTTCCTAATTTTGAAATCTTTAGCTACTTGTGAGTTGTTATAGTTTTTCAATTTTTATATTTTTTCTACTGTTGGGAATTTTTTCAAATTTTTGAAACTTAAAAATATGGTTTTTTTTTTATTTCTGAGAGGTTTTTGCTAATTTTTCGACCTTTTTTGAATTTTATTTTGAGATTTTAAAATTTTTTCCTAATTTTGAAGTCTTTAGCTACTTGTGAGTTGTTATAGTTTTTCAATTTTTATAATTTTTCTACTGTTGGGAATTTTTTCAATTTTTGAAACTTAAAAATAGGGTTTTTTTTTTTTAATTTCTGAGAGGTTTTTTACTAATTTTTCGACCTTTTTTGAATTTTTTTTGGAGTTTTTATAATTTTTTCCTAATTTTGAAGTCTTTAGCTACTTGTGAGTTATTATAGTTTTCAATTTTTATAATTTTTCTACTGTTGGGAATTTTTTCAAATTTTTGAAACTTAAAAATAGGGTTTGTTTTTTGATTTCTGAGAGGTTTTTGCTAATTTTTCGACCTTTTTTGAATTTTTTTTAGAGTTTTTATAATTTTTTCCTAATTTTGAAGTCTTTAGCTACTTGTGAGTTGTTATAGTTTTTCAATTTTTATAATTTTTCTACTGTTGGGAATTTTTTCAAATTTTTGAAACTTAAAAATATGTTTTTTTTTGATTTCTGAGAGGTTTTTGCTAATTTTTCGACCTTTTTTGAATATTTTTTTGGAATTTTTATAGTTTTTTCCTAATTTTGAAGTCTTTAGCTACTTGTGAGTTGTTATAGTTTTTCAATTTTTATAATTTTTCTACTGTTGGGAATTTTTTCAAATTTTTGAAACTTAAAAATATGGTTTTTTTTTTGATTTCTGAGAGGTTTTTGCTAATTTTTCGACCATTTTTGATTTTTTTTTGGAGTTTTTATAATTTTTTCCTAATTTTGAAGTCTTTAGCTACTTGTGAGTTGTTATAGTTTTTCAATTTTGATAATTTTTCTACTGTTGGGAATTTTTTCAAATTTTTGAAACTTAAAAATATGTTTTTTTTTTTATTTCTAAGAGGTTTTTGCTAATTTTTCGACCCTTTTTGAATTGTTTTTGGAGTTTTTATAATTTTTTCCTAATTTTGAAGTCTTTAGCTACTTGTGAGTTGTTATAGTTTTTCAATTTTTATAATTTTTCTACTGTTGGGAATTTTTTAAAATTTTTGAAACTTAAAAATATTGTTTTTTTTTTTGTATTTCTGAGAGGTTTTTGCTAATTTTTCGACCTTTTATGAATTTGTTTTGGAGTTTTTATAATTTTTTCCTAATTTAGAAGTCTTTAGCTACTTGTGAGTTGTTATAGTTTTTCAATTTTTATAATTTTTCTACTATTGGGAATTTTTTCAAATTTTTGAAACTTAAAAATTTGGTTTTTTTTTATTTCTGAGTGGTTTTTGCTAATTTTTCGACCTATTTTGAATATTTTTTGGAGTTTTTATAATTTTTTCCTAATTTTGAAGTCTTTAGCTACTTGTGAGTAGTTATAGTTTTTCAATTTTTATAATTTTTCTACTGTTGGGAATTTTTTCAAATTTTTGAAACTTGAAAATAGGGTTTTGTTTTTGATTTCTGAGAGGTTTTTGCTAATTTTTCGACCTTTTTTGAATTTTTTTTGGAGTTTTTATAATTTTTTCCTAATTTTGAAGTCTTTAGCTACTTGTGAGTTGGTATAGTTTTGCAATTTTTATTATTTTTCTAATTTTGGGAGTTTTTTCAAACTTAAAAATAGGGTTTTTTTTTGATTTCTGAGAGGTTTTTGCTAATTTTACGACCTTTTTTTTGAATTTTTTTTGGAGGTTTTATAATTTTTTCCTAATTTTGAAGTCTTTAGCTACTTGTGAGTTGTTATAGTTTTTCAATTTTTATAATTTTTCTACTGTTGGAAATTTTTTCAAATTTTTGAAACTTAAAAATAGGGTTTTTTTTTTTGATTTCTGAGAAGCTTTTGCTAATTTTTCGACCTTTTTTGAATTTTTTTGGAGTTTTTATAATTTTTTCCAAATTTTGAAGTCTTTAGCTACTTGTGAGTAGTTATAGTTTTTCAATTTTTATAAGTTTTCTACTGTTGGGAATTTTTTCAAATTTTTGAAACTTGAAAATAAGGTTTTGTTTTTGATTTCTGAGAGGTTTTTGCTAATTTTTCGACCTTTTTTGAATTTTTTTTGGAGTTTTTATAATTTTTTCCTAATTTTGAAGTCTTTAGCTACTTGTGAGTTGTTATAGTTTTTCAATTTTTATAATTTTTCTACTGTTGGGAATATTTTCAAATTTTTGAAACAGAAAAATAGGGTTTTGTTTTTGATTTCTGAGAGGTTTTTGCTAATTTTTCGACCTTTTTTGAATTTTTTTTGGAGTTTTTATAATTTTTTCCTAATTTCGAAGTCTTTTGCTACTTGTGAGTTGTTATAGTTTTGCAATTTTTATAATTTTTCTAATTTTGGGAGTTTTTTCAAACTTAAAAATAGGGTTTTTTTTTTATTTCTGAGAGGTTTTTGCTAATTTTACGACCTTTTTTGAATTTTTTTTGGAGTTTTTATAATTTTTTCCTAATTTTGAAGTCTTTAGCTACTTGTGAGTAGTTATAGTTTTTCAATTTTTATAATTTTTCTACTGTTGGGAATTTTTTCAAATTTTTGAAACTTAAAAATAGGGTTTTTTTTTATTTCTCAGATGTTTTTGCTAATTTTTCGACCTTTTATGAATTTCTTTTGGAGTTTTTATAATTTTTTCCTAATTTTGAAGTCTTTAGCTACTTGTGGGGTGTTATAGTTTTTCAATTTTTATAATTTTTCTACTGTTGGGAATTTTTTCAAATTTTTGAAATTTAAAAATATGTTTTTTTTTTTATTTCTAAGAGGTTTTGCTAATTTTTCGACCTCTTTTGAATTTTTTTTTGGAGTTTTTATAATTTTTTCCTAATTTTGAAGTCTTTAGCTACTTGTGAGTTGTTATAGTTTTTCAATTTTTATAATTTTTCTACTGTTGGGAATTTTTTCAAATTTTTGAAACTTAAAAATAGGGTTTTTTTTTTGATTTCTGAGAGGTTTTTGCTAATTTTTCGACCTTTTTTGAATTTTTTTTGGAGTTTTTATAATTTTTTCCTAATTTTGAAGTCTTTAGCTACTTGTGAGTTGTTATAGTTTTTCAATTTTTATAATTTTTCTACTGTTGGGAATTTTTTCAAATTTTTGAAACTTAAAAATAGGGTTTTTTTTTTTTGATTTCTGAGAGGTTTTTGCTAATTTTTCGACCTTTTTTGAATATTTTTTGGAGTTTTTATAATTTTTTCCTAATTTTGAAGTCTTTAGCTACTTGTGAGTTGTTATAATTTTTCAATTTTTATAATTTTTCTACTGTTGGGAATTTTTTCAAACTTTTGAAACTGAAAAATAGGGTTTTTGTTTTGATTTCTGAGAAGTTTTTGCCAATTTTTCGACCTTTTTTGAATTTTTTTGGAGTTTTTATAATTTTCTCCTAATTTTGAAGTCTTTAGCTACTTGTGAGTAGTTATAGCTTTTCAATTTTTACAATTTTTCTACTGTTGGGAATTTTTTCAAATTTTTGAGACTTAAAGTCTGGGTTTTTTTTTTTATTTCTGAGAGGTTTTTGCTAATTTTTCGACCTTTTTTGAATTTTTTTAGGAGTTTTTATAATTGTTTCCTAATTTTGAAGTCTTTAGCTACTTGTGAGTTGTTATAGTTTTTCAATTTTTATAATTTTTCTACTGTTGGGAGTTTTTTCAAATATTTGAAACTTAAAAATAGTGTTTTTTTTTTGATTTCTGAGAGGTTTTTGCTAATTTTTCGACCTTTTTTGAATTTTTTTAGGAGTTTTTATAATTTTTTCCTTATTTTGAAGTCTTTAGCTACTTGTGAGTTGTTATAGTTTTTCAATTTTTATAATTTTTCTACTGTTGGGAATTTTTTCAAATTTTTGAAACTTAAAAATAGGGTTTTTTTTTATTTCTAATAGGTTTTTGCTAATTTTTCGACCTTTTTTGAATTGTTTTTGGAGTTTTGATAATTTTTTCCTAATTTTGAAGTCTTTAGCTACTTGTGAGTTGTTATAGTTTTTCAATTTTTATAATTTTTCTACTGTTGGGAATTTTTTCAAATTTTTGAAACTTAAAAATAGGGTTTTTTTTTTTCATTTCTGAGAGGTTTTTGCTAATTTTTCGACCTTTTTTGAATTTTTTTTGGAGTTTTTATAATTTTTTCCTAATTTAGAAGTCTTTAGCTACTTGTGAGTTGTTATAATTTTTCAATTTTTATAATTTTTCTACTGTTGGGAATTTTTTCAAACTTTTGAAACTGAAAAATAGGGTTTTTGTTTTGATTTCTGAGAAGTTTTTGCCAATTTTTCGACCTTTTTTGAATTTTTTTGGAGTTTTTATAATTTTCTCCTAATTTTGAAGTCTTTAGCTACTTGTGAGTTGTTATAGTTTTTCAATTTTTATAATTTTTCTACTGTTGGGAATTTTTTCAAATTTTTGAAACTTAAAAATAGTGTTTTTTTTTTGATTTCTGAGAGGTTTTTGCTAATTTTCCGACCTTTTTTGAATTTTTTTTGGAGTTTTTATAATTTTTTCCTAATTTTGAAGTCTTTAGCTACTTGTGAGTTGTTATAGTTTTTAAATTTTTATAATTTTTCTACTGTTGGGAATTTTTTCAAATTTTTGAAACTTAAAAATAGGGTTTTTTTTTTTCATTTCTGAGAGGTTTTTGCTAATTTTTCAACCTTTTTTGAATTTTTTTTGGAGTTTTTATAATTGTTTCCTAATTTTGAAGTCTTTAGCTACTTGTGAGTTATTATAGTTTTTCAATTTTTATAATTTTTCTACTGTTGGGAATTTTTTCAAATTTTTGAAACTTAAAAATAGGGTTTGTTTTTTGATTTCTGAGAAGTTTTTGCCAATTTTTCGACCTTTTTTGAATTTTTTTGGAGTTTTTATAATTTTCTCCTAATTTTGAAGTCTTTAGCTACTTGTGAGTTGTTATAGTTTTTCAATTTTTATAATTTTTCTACTGTTGGGAATTTTTTCAAATTTTTGAAACTTAAAAATAGGGTTTTTTTTTTGATTTCTGAGAGGTTTTTGCTAATTTTTCGACCTTTTTTGAATTTTTTTTGGAGTTTTTATAATTTTTTCCTAATTTTGAAGTCTTTAGCTACTTGTGAGTTGTTATAGTTTTTCAATTTTTATAATTTTTCTACTGTTGGGAATTTTTTCAAATTTTTGAAACTTAAAAATATGTTTTTTTTTTTATTTCTAAGAGGATTTGCTAATTTTTCGACCTTTTTTGAATTTTTTTTGGAGTTTTTATAATTTTTTCCTAATTTTGAAGTCTTTAGCTACTTGTGAGTTGCTATAGTTTTTCAATTTTTATAATTTTTCTACTGTTGGGAATTTTTTCAAATTTTTGAAACTTAAAAATAGGGTTTTTTTTTATTTCTAATAGGTTTTTGCTAATTTTTCGACCTTTTTTGAATTGTTTTTGGAGTTTTGATAATTTTTTCCTAATTTTGAAGTCTTTAGCTACTTGTGAGTTGTTATAGTTTTTCAATTTTTATAATTTTTCTACTGTTGGGAATTTTTTCAAATTTTTGAAACTTAAAAATAGGGTTTTTTTTTTTCATTTCTGAGAGGTTTTTGCTAATTTTTCGACCTTTTTTGAATTTTTTTTGGAGTTTTTATAATTTTTTCCTAATTTAGAAGTCTTTAGCTACTTGTGAGTTGTTATAATTTTTCAATTTTTATAATTTTTCTACTGTTGGGAATTTTTTCAAACTTTTGAAACTGAAAAATAGGGTTTTTGTTTTGATTTCTGAGAAGTTTTTGCCAATTTTTCGACCTTTTTTGAATTTTTTTGGAGTTTTTATAATTTTCTCCTAATTTTGAAGTCTTTAGCTACTTGTGAGTTGTTATAGTTTTTCAATTTTTATAATTTTTCTACTGTTGGGAATTTTTTCAAATTTTTGAAACTTAAAAATAGTGTTTTTTTTTTGATTTCTGAGAGGTTTTTGCTAATTTTCCGACCTTTTTTGAATTTTTTTTGGAGTTTTTATAATTTTTTCCTAATTTTGAAGTCTTTAGCTACTTGTGAGTTGTTATAGTTTTTAAATTTTTATAATTTTTCTACTGTTGGGAATTTTTTCAAATTTTTGAAACTTAAAAATAGGGTTTTTTTTTTTCATTTCTGAGAGGTTTTTGCTAATTTTTCAACCTTTTTTGAATTTTTTTTGGAGTTTTTATAATTGTTTCCTAATTTTGAAGTCTTTAGCTACTTGTGAGTTATTATAGTTTTTCAATTTTTATAATTTTTCTACTGTTGGGAATTTTTTCAAATTTTTGAAACTTAAAAATAGGGTTTGTTTTTTGATTTCTGAGAAGTTTTTGCCAATTTTTCGACCTTTTTTGAATTTTTTTGGAGTTTTTATAATTTTCTCCTAATTTTGAAGTCTTTAGCTACTTGTGAGTTGTTATAGTTTTTCAATTTTTATAATTTTTCTACTGTTGGGAATTTTTTCAAATTTTTGAAACTTAAAAATAGGGTTTTTTTTTTGATTTCTGAGAGGTTTTTGCTAATTTTTCGACCTTTTTTGAATTTTTTTTGGAGTTTTTATAATTTTTTCCTAATTTTGAAGTCTTTAGCTACTTGTGAGTTGTTATAGTTTTTCAATTTTTATAATTTTTCTACTGTTGGGAATTTTTTCAAATTGTTGAAACTTAAAAATATGTTTTTTTTTTTATTTCTAAGAGGATTTGCTAATTTTTCGACCTTTTTTGAATTTTTTTTGGAGTTTTTATAATTTTTTCCTAATTTTGAAGTCTTTAGCTACTTGTGAGTTGCTATAGTTTTTCAATTTTTATAATTTTTCTACTGTTGGGAATTTTTTCAAATTTTTGAAACTTAAAAATAGGGTTTGTTTTTTGATTTCTGAGAGGTTTTTGCTAATTTTTCAACCTTTTTTGAATTTTTTTTGGAGTTTTTATAATTGTTTCCTAATTTTGAAGTCTTTAGCTACTTGTGAGTTATTATAGTTTTTCAATTTTTATATTTTTTCTACTGTTGGGAATTTTTTCAAATTTTTGAAACTTAAAAATATGGTTTTTTTTTATTTCTGAGAGGTTTTTGCTAATTTTTCGACCTTTTTTGAATTTTATTTTGAGATTTTAAAATTTTTTCCTAATTTTGAAGTCTTTAGCTACTTGTGAGTTGTTATAGTTTTTCAATTTTTATAATTTTTCTACTGTTGGGAATTTTTTCAAATTTTTGAAACTTAAAAATAGGGGTTTTTTTTATTTCTGTGAGGTTTTTGCTAATTTTTCGACCTTTTTTGAATTTTTTTTTGAGATTTTATAACTTTTTCCTAATTTTGAAGTCTTTAGCTACTTGTGAGTTGGTATAGTTTTTCAATTTTTATAATTTTTCTACTGTTGGGAATTTTTTAAAATTTTTGAAACTTAAAAATATTGTTTTTTTTTTTGTATTTCTGAGAGGTTTTTGCTAATTTTTCGACCTTTTATGAATTTGTTTTGGAGTTTTTATAATTTTTTCCTAATTTAGAAGTCTTTAGCTACTTGTGAGTTGTTATAGTTTTTCAATTTTTATAATTTTTCTACTATTGGGAATTTTTTCAAATTTTTGAAACTTAAAAATTTGGTTTTTTTTTTTATTTCTGAGTGGTTTTTGCTAATTTTTCGACCTATTTTGAATATTTTTTGGAGTTTTTATAATTTTTTCCTAATTTTGAAGTCTTTAGCTACTTGTGAGTAGTTATAGTTTTTCAATTTTTATAATTTTTCTACTGTTGGGAATTTTTTCAAATTTTTGAAACTTGAAAATAGGGTTTTGTTTTTGATTTCTGAGAGGTTTTTGCTAATTTTTCGAACTTTTTTGAATTTTTTTTGGAGTTTTTATAATTTTTTCCTAATTTTGAAGTCTTTAGCTACTTGTGAGTTGGTATAGTTTTGCAATTTTTATTATTTTTCTAATTTTGGGAGTTTTTTCAAACTTAAAAATAGGGTTTTTTTTTTATTTCTGAGAGGTTTTTGCTAATTTTACGACCTTTTTAAATTTTTTTTGGAGTTTTTATAATTTTTTCCTAATTTTGAAGTCTTTAGCTACTTGTGAGTTGTTATAGTTTTTCAATTTTTATAATTTTTCTACTGTTGGAAATTTTTTCAAATTTTTGAAACTTAAAAATAGGGTTTTTTTTTTTGATTTCTGAGAAGCTTTTGCTAATTTTTCGACCTTTTTTGAATTTTTTTGGAGTTTTTATAATTTTTTCCTAATTTTGAAGTCTTTAGCTACTTGTGAGTAGTTATAGTTTTTCAATTTTTATAAGTTTTCTACTGTTGGGAATTTTTTCAAATTTTTGAAACTTGAAAATAAGGTTTTGTTTTTGATTTCTGAGAGGTTTTTGCTAATTTTTCGACCTTTTTTGAATTTTTTTTGGAGTTTTTATAATTTTTTCCTAATTTTGAAGTCTTTAGCTACTTGTGAGTTGTTATAGTTTTTCAATTTTTATAATTTTTCTACTGTTGGGAATATTTTCAAATTTTTGAAACTGAAAAATAGGGTTTTGTTTTTGATTTCTGAGAGGTTTTTGCTAATTTTTCGACCTTTTTTGAATTTTTTCTGGAGTTTTTATAATTTTTTCCTAATTTTGAAGTCTTTTGCTACTTGTGAGTTGTTATAGTTTTGCAATTTTTATAATTTTTCTAATTTTGGGAGTTTTTTCAAACTTAAAAATAGGGTTTTTTTTTTATTTCTGAGAGGTTTTTGCTAATTTTACGACCTTTTTTGAATTTTTTTTGGAGTTTTTATAATTTTTTCCTAATTTTGAAGTCTTTAGCTACTTGTGAGTAGTTATAGTTTTTCAATTTTTATAATTTTTCTACTGTTGGGAATTTTTTCAAATTTTTGAAACTTAAAAATAATGTTTTTTTTTATTTCTCAGATGTTTTTGCTAATTTTTCGACCTTTTATGAATTTCTTTTGGAGTTTTTATAATTTTTTCCTAATTTTGAAGTCTTTAGCTACTTGTGGGGTGTTATAGTTTTTCAATTTTTATAATTTTTCTACTGTTGGGAATTTTTTCAAATTTTTGAAATTTAAAAATATGTTTTTTTTTTTATTTCTAAGAGGTTTTGCTAATTTTTCGACCTCTTTTGAATTTTTTTTTGGAGTTTTTATAATTTTTTCTTAATTTCGAAGTCTTTAGCTACTTGTGAGTTGTTATAGTTTTTCAATTTTTATAATTTTTCTACTGTTGGGAATTTTTTCAAATTTTTGAAACTTAAAAATAGGGTTTTTTTTTTGATTTCTGAGAGGTTTTTGCTAATTTTTCGAATTTTTTTGAATTTTTTTTGGAGTTTTTATAATTTTTTCCTAATTTTGAAGTCTTTAGCTACTTGTGAGTTGTTATAATTTTTCAATTTTTATAATTTTTCTACTGTTGGGAATTTTTTCAAACTTTTGAAACTGAAAAATAGGGTTTTTGTTTTGATTTCTGAGAAGTTTTTGCCAATTTTTCGACCTTTTTTGAATTTTTTTGGAGTTTTTATAATTTTCTCCTAATTTTGAAGTCTTTAGCTACTTGTAAGTAGTTATAGCTTTTCAATTTTTACAATTTTTCTACTGTTGGGAATTTTTTCAAATTTTTGAGACTTAAAGTCTGTGTTTTTTTTTTTATTTCTGAGAGGTTTTTGCTAATTTTTCGACCTTTTTTGAATTTTTTTTTGAGATTTTATAACTTTTTCCTAATTTTGAAGTCTTTAGCTACTTGTGAGTTGGTATAGTTTTTCAATTTTTATAATTTTTCTACTGTTGGGAATTTTTTAAAATTTTTGAAACTTAAAAATTTGGTTTTTTTTTGATTTCTGAGAGGTTTTTGCTAATTTTTCGACTTTTTTTGAATATTTTTTGGAGTTTTTATAATTTTTTCCTAATTTTGAAGTCTTTAGCTACTTGTGAGTTGTTATAGTTTTTCAATTTTTATAATTTTTCTACTGTTGGGAATATTTTCAAATTTTTGAAACTGAAAAATAGGGTTTTGTTTTTGATTTCTGAGAGGTTTTTGCTAATTTTTCGACCTTTTTTGAATTTTTTTTGGAGTTTTTATAATTTTTTCCTAATTTTGAAGTCTTTAGCTACTTGTGAGTTGTTATAGTTTTTCAATTTTTATAATTTTTCTACTGTTGGGAATATTTTCAAATTTTTGAAACTGAAAAATAGGGTTTTGTTTTTGATTTCTGAGAGGTTTTTGCTAATTTTTCGACCTTTTTTGAATTTTTTTTGGAGTTTTTATAATTTTTTCCTAATTTTGAAGTCTTTAGCTACTTGTGAGTTGGTATATTTTTGCAATTTTTATTATTTTTCTAATTTTGGGAGTTTTTTCAAACTTAAAAATAGGGTTTTTTTTTGATTTCTGAGAGGTTTTTGCTAATTTTACGACCTTTTTAAATTTTTTTTGGAGTTTTTATAATTTTTTCCTAATTTTGAAGTCTTTAGCTACTTGTGAGTTGTTATAGTTTTTCAATTTTTATAATTTTTCTACTGTTGGAAATTTTTTCAAATTTTTGAAACTTAAAAATAGGGTTTTTTTTTTTGATTTCTGAGAAGCTTTTGCTAATTTTTCGACCTTTTTTGAATTTTTTTGGAGTTTTTATAATTTTTTCCTAATTTTGAAGTCTTTAGCTACTTGTGAGTAGTTATAGTTTTTCAATTTTTATAAGTTTTCTACTGTTGGGAATTTTTTCAAATTTTTGAAACTTGAAAATAAGGTTTTGTTTTTGATTTCTGAGAGGTTTTTGCTAATTTTTCGACCTTTTTTGAATTTTTTTTGGAGTTTTTATAATTTTTTCCTAATTTTGAAGTCTTTAGCTACTTGTGAGTTGTTATAGTTTTTCAATTTTTATAATTTTTCTACTGTTGGGAATATTTTCAAATTTTTGAAACTGAAAAATAGGGTTTTGTTTTTGATTTCTGAGAGGTTTTTGCTAATTTTTCGACCTTTTTTGAATTTTTTCTGGAGTTTTTATAATTTTTTCCTAATTTTGAAGTCTTTTGCTACTTGTGAGTTGTTATAGTTTTGCAATTTTTATAATTTTTCTAATTTTGGGAGTTTTTTCAAACTTAAAAATAGGGTTTTTTTTTTATTTCTGAGAGGTTTTTGCTAATTTTACGACCTTTTTTGAATTTTTTTTGGAGTTTTTATAATTTTTTCCTAATTTTGAAGTCTTTAGCTACTTGTGAGTAGTTATAGTTTTTCAATTTTTATAATTTTTCTACTGTTGGGAATTTTTTCAAATTTTTGAAACTTAAAAATAATGTTTTTTTTTATTTCTCAGATGTTTTTGCTAATTTTTCGACCTTTTATGAATTTCTTTTGGAGTTTTTATAATTTTTTCCTAATTTTGAAGTCTTTAGCTACTTGTGGGGTGTTATAGTTTTTCAATTTTTATAATTTTTCTACTGTTGGGAATTTTTTCAAATTTTTGAAATTTAAAAATATGTTTTTTTTTTTATTTCTAAGAGGTTTTGCTAATTTTTCGACCTCTTTTGAATTTTTTTTTGGAGTTTTTATAATTTTTTCTTAATTTCGAAGTCTTTAGCTACTTGTGAGTTGTTATAGTTTTTCAATTTTTATAATTTTTCTACTGTTGGGAATTTTTTCAAATTTTTGAAACTTAAAAATAAGGTTTTTTTTTTGATTTCTGAGAGGTTTTTGCTAATTTTTCGAATTTTTTTGAATTTTTTTTGGAGTTTTTATAATTTTTTCCTAATTTTGAAGTCTTTAGCTACTTGTGAGTTGTTATAGTTTTTCAATTTTTATAATTTTTCTACTGTTGGGAATTTTTTCAAATTTTTGAAACTTAAAAATATGGTTTTTTTTTTTGATTTCTGAGAGGTTTTTGCTAATTTTTCGACCTTTTTTGAATTTTTTTTGGAGTTTTTATAATTTTTTCCTAATTTTGAAGTCTTTAGCTACTTGTGAGTTGTTATAATTTTTCAATTTTTATAATTTTTCTACTGTTGGGAATTTTTTCAAACTTTTGAAACTGAAAAATAGGGTTTTTGTTTTGATTTCTGAGAAGTTTTTGCCAATTTTTCGACCTTTTTTGAATTTTTTTGGAGTTTTTATAATTTTCTCCAAATTTTGAAGTCTTTAGCTACTTGTAAGTAGTTATAGCTTTTCAATTTTTACAATTTTTCTACTGTTGGGAATTTTTTCAAATTTTTGAGACTTAAAGTCTGTGTTTTTTTTTTTATTTCTGAGAGGTTTTTGCTAATTTTTCGACCTTTTTTGAATTTTTTTAGGAGTTTTCATAATTGTTTCCTAATTTTGAAGTCTTTAGCTACTTGTGAGTTGTTATAGTTTTTCAATTTTTATAATTTTTCTACTGTTGGGAGTTTTTTCAAATATTTGAAACTTAAAAATAGTGTTTTTTTTTTGATTTCTGAGAGGTTTTTGCTAATTTTTCGACCTTTTTTGAATTTTTTTAGGAGTTTTTATAATTTTTTCCTAATTTTGAAGTCTTTAGCTACTTGTGAGTTGTTATAGTTTTTCAATTTTGATAATTTTTCTACTGTTGGGAATTTTTTCAAATTTTTGAAACTTAAAAATAGGGTTTTTTTTTATTTCTAAGAGGTTTTTGCTAATTTTTCGACCTTTTTTGAATTGTTTTTGGAGTTTTGATAATTTTTTCCTAATTTTGAAGTCTTTAGCTACTTGTGAGTTGTTATAGTTTTTCAATTTTTATAATTTTTCTACTGTTGGGAATTTTTTCAAATTTTTGAAACTTAAAAATTAGGTTTTTTTTTTTCATTTCTGAGAGGTTTTTGCTAATTTTTCGACCTTTTTTGAATTTTTTTTGGAGTTTTTATAATTTTTTCCTAATTTTGAAGTCTTTAGCTACTTGTGAGTTGTTATAATTTTTCAATTTTTATAATTTTTCTACTGTTGGGAATTTTTTCAAACTTTTGAAACTGAAAAATAGGGTTTTTGTTTTGATTTCTGAGAAGTTTTTGCCAATTTTTCGACCTTTTTTGAATTTTTTTGGAGTTTTTATAATTTTCTCCTAATTTTGAAGTCTTTAGCTACTTGTGAGTTGTTATAGTTTTTCAATTTTTATAATTTTTCTACTGTTGGGAATTTTTTCAAATTTTTGAAACTTAAAAATAGGGTTTTTTTTTTGATTTCTGAGAGGTTTTTGCTAATTTTTCGACCTTTTTTGAATTTTTTTTGGAGTTTTTATAATTTTTACCTAATTTTGAAGTCTTTAGCTACTTGTGAGTTGTTATAGTTTTTCAATTTTTATAATTTTTCTACTGTTGGGAATTTTTTCAAATTTTTGAAACTTAAAAATAGGGTTTTTTTTTTCATTTCTGAGAGGTTTTTGCTAATTTTTCGACCTTTTTTGAATTTTTTTTGGAGTTTTTATAATTTTTTCCTAATTTTGAAGTCTTTAGCTACTTGTGAGTTGTTATAATTTTTCAATTTTTATAATTTTTCTACTGTTGGGAATTTTTTCAAACTTTTGAAACTGAAAAATAGGGTTTTTGTTTTGATTTCTGAGAAGTTTTTGCCAATTTTTCGACCTTTTTTGAATTTTTTTGGAGTTTTTATAATTTTCTCCTAATTTTGAAGTCTTTAGCTACTTGTGAGTTGTTATAGTTTTTCAATTTTTATAATTTTTCTACTGTTGGGAATTTTTTCAAATTTTTGAGACTTAAAGTCTGGGTTTTTTTTTTTATTTCTGAGAGGTTTTTGCTAATTTTTCGACCTTTTTTGAATTTTTTTAGGAGTTTTTATAATTGTTTCCTAATTTTGAAGTCTTTAGCTACTTGTGAGTTGTTATAGTTTTTCAATTTTTATAATTTTTCTACTGTTGGGAGTTTTTTCAAATATTTGAAACTTAAAAATAGTGTTTTTTTTTTGATTTCTGAGAGGTTTTTGCTAATTTTTCGACCTTTTTTGAATTTTTTTAGGAGTTTTTATAATTTTTTCCTAATTTTGAAGTCTTTAGCTACTTGTGAGTTGTTATAGTTTTTCAATTTTTATAAATTTTCTACTGGTGGGAATTTTTGCAAATTTTTGAAACTTAAAAATAGGGTTTTTTTTGATTTCTGTGAGGTTTTTGCTAATTTTTCGACCTTTTTGAAATTTTATTTGGAGTTTTTATAATTTTGTCCTAATTTTGAAGTCTTTAGCTACTTGTGAGTTGTTATAGTTTTTCAATTTTTATAATTTTTCTACTGTTGGGAATTTTTTCAATTTTTGAAATTTAAAAATAGGGTTTTTTTTTTTAATTTCTGAGAGGTTTTTTACTAATTTTTCGACCTTTTTTGAATTTGTTTTGGAGTTTTTATAATTTTTTCCTAATTTTGAAGTCTTTAGCTACTTGTGAGTTATTATAGTTTTCAATTTTTATAATTTTTCTACTGTTGGGAATTTTTTCAAATTTTTGAAACTTAAAAATAGGGTTTTTTTTGATTTCTGAGAGGTTTTTGCTAATTTTTCGACCTTTTTTGAATATTTTTTTGGAGTTTTTATAATTTTTTCCTAATTTTGAAGTCTTTAGCTACTTGTGAGTTGTTATAGTTTTTCAATTTTTATAATTTTTCTACTGTTGGGAATTTTTTCAAATTTTTGAAACTTAAAAATATGGTTTTTTTTTGATTTCTGAGAGGTTTTTGCTAATTTTTCGACCATTTTTGAATTTTTTTTGGAGTTTTTATAATTTTTTCCTAATTTTGAAGTCTTTAGCTACTTGTGAGTTGTTATAGTTTTTCAATTTTGATAATTTTTCTACTGTTGGGAATTTTTTCAAATTTTTGAAACTTAAAAATATGTTTTTTTTTATTTCTAAGAGGTTTTTGCTAATTTTTCGACCTTTTTTGAATTGTTTTTGGAGTTTTTATAATTTTTTCCTAATTTTGAAGTCTTTAGCTACTTGTGAGTTGTTATAGTTTTTCAATTTTTATAATTTTTCTACTGTTGGGAATTTTTTCAAATTTTTGAAACTGAAAAATAGGGTTTTTTTTGATTTCTGAGAAGTTTTCGCAAATTTTTCGACCTTTTTTGAATTTTTTTGGAGCTTTTATAATTTTCTCCTAATTTTGAAGTCTTTAGCTTGTGAGTTGTTATAGTTTTTAAATTTTTATAATTTTTCTGCTGGTGGGAATTTTTTCAAATTTTTTAAACTTAAAAATAGGGTTTTTTTTTATTTCTGAGAGGTTTTTGCTAATTTTTCGACCTTTTTGAAATTTTTTTTGGAGTTTTTATAATTTTTTCCTAATTTTGAAGTCTTTAGCTACTTGTGAGTTGTTATAGTTTTTCAATTTTTATAATTTTTCTACTGTTGGGAATTTTTTCAATTTTTGAAACTTAAAAATAGGGTTTTTTTTTTAATTTCTGAGAGGTTTTTTACTAATTTTTCGACCTTTTTTGAATTTGTTTTGGAGTTTTTATAATTTTTTCCTAATTTTGAAGTCTTTAGCTACTTGTGAGTTGTTATAGTTTTTCAATTTTTATAATTTTTCTTCTGTTGGGAATTTTTTCAAATTTTTGAAACTTAAAAATAGGGATTTTTTTTTGATTTCTGAGAGGCTTTTGCTAATTTTTCGATCTTTTTTGAATTTTTTTTGGAGTTTTTATAATTTTTTCCTAATTTTGAAGTCTTTAGCTACTTGTGAGTTGTTATAGTTTTTCAATTTTTATAATTTTTCTGCTGTTGGGAATTTTTTCAAATTTTTGAAACTTGAAAATATGGTTTTGTTTTTGATTTCTGAGAGGTTTTTGCTAATTTTTCGACCTTTTTTGAATTTTTTTTGGAGTTTTTATAATTTTTTCCTAATTTTGAAGTCTTTAGCTACTTGTGAGTTGTTATAGTTTTTCAATTTTTATAATTTTTCTACTGTTGGGAATTTTTTCAAATTTTTGAAACTTAAAAATATGGTTTTTTTTTGATTTCTGAGAGGTTTTTGCTAATTTTTCGACCATTTTTGAATTTTTTTTGGAGTTTTTATAATTTTTTCCTAATTTCGAAGTCTTTAGCTACTTGTGAGTTGTTATAGTTTTTCAATTTTTATAATTTTTCTACTGTTGGGAATTTTTTCAAATTTTTGAAACTGAAAAATAGGGTTTTTTTTTGATTTCTGAGAAGCTTACGCCAATTTTTCGACCTTTTTTGAATTTTTTTGGAGCTTTTATAATTTTCTCCTAATTTTGAAGTCTTTAGCTTGTGAGTTGTTATAGTTTTTAAATTTTTATAATTTTTCTGCTGGTGGGAATTTTTTCAAATTTTTTAAACTTAAAAATAGGGTTTTTTTTATTTCTGAGAGGTTTTTGCTAATTTTTCGTCCTTTTTGAAATTTTTTTTGGAGTTTTTATAATTTTTTCCTAATTTTGAAGTCTTTAGCTACTTGTGAGTTGTTATAGTTTTTCAATTTTTATAATTTTTCTACTGTTGGGAATTTTTTCAATTTTTTGAACTTAAAAATAGGGTTTTTTTTTTTAATTTCTGAGAGGTTTTTTACTAATTTTTCGACCTTTTTTGAATTTGTTTTGGAGTTTTTATAATTTTTTCCTAATTTTGAAGTCTTTAGCTACTTGTGAGTTATTATAGTTTTCAATTTTTATAATTTTTCTACTGTTGGGAATTTTTTCAAATTTTTGAAACTTAAAAATAGGGTTTTTTTTGATTTCTGAGAGGTTTTTGCTAATTTTTCGACCTTTTTTGAATTTTTTTTAGAGTTTTTATAATTTTTTCCTAATTTTGAAGTCTTTAGCTACTTGTGAGTTGTTATAGTTTTTCAATTTTTATAATTTTTCTACTGTTGGGAATTTTTTCAAATTTTTGAAACTGAAAAATAGGGTTTTTTTTTGATTTCTGAGAAGTTTTCGCCAATTTTTCGACCTTTTTTGAATTTTTTTGGAGCTTTTATAATTTTTTCCTAATTTTGAAGTCTTTAGCTTGTGAGTTGTTATAGTTTTTAAATTTTTATAATTTTTCTGCTGTTGGGAATTTTTTCAAATTTTTGAAACTTAAAAATAGGGTTTTTTTTGATTTCTGAGAAGTTTTCGCAAATTTTTCGACCTTTTTTGAATTTTTTTGGAGCTTTTATAATTTTCTCCTAATTTTGAAGTCTTTAGCTTGTGAGTTGTTATAGTTTTTAAATTTTTATAATTTTTCTGCTGGTGGGAATTTTTTCAAATTTTTTAAACTTAAAAATAGGGTTTTTTTTTATTTCTGAGAGGTTTTTGCTAATTTTTCGACCTTTTGTGAATTTTTTTTGGAGTTTTTATAATTTTTTCCTAATTTTGAAGTCTTTAGCTACTTGTGAGTTGTTATAGTTTTTCAATTTTTATAATTTTTCTACTGTTGGGAATTTTTTCAATTTTTGAAACTTAAAAATAGGGTTTTTTTTTTAATTTCTGAGAGGTTTTTTACTAATTTTTCGACCTTTTTTGAATTTGTTTTGGAGTTTTTATAATTTTTTCCTAATTTTGAAGTCTTTAGCTACTTGTGAGTTATTATAGTTTTCAATTTTTATAATTTTTCTACTGTTGGGAATTTTTTCAAATTTTTGAAACTTAAAAATAAGGTTTTTTTTGATTTCTGAGAGGTTTTTGCTAATTTTTCGACCTTTTTTGAATTTTTTTTAGAGTTTTTATAATTTTTTCCTAATTTTGAAGTCTTTAGCTACTTGTGAGTTGTTATAGTTTTTCAATTTTTATAATTTTTCTACTGTTGGGAATTTTTTCAAATTTTTGAAACTTAAAAATATGTTTTTTTTTGATTTCTGAGAGGTTTTTGCTAATTTTTCGACCTTTCTTGAATATTTTTTTGGAGTTTTTATAATTTTTTCCTAATTTTGAAGTCTTTAGCTACTTGTGAGTTGTTATAGTTTTTCAATTTTTATAATTTTTCTACTGTTGGGAATTTTTTCAAATTTTTGAAACTTAAAAATATGGTTTTTTTTTGATTTCTGAGAGGTTTTTGCTAATTTTTCGACCTTTTTTGAATGTTTTTTGGAGTTTTTATAATTTTTTCCTAATTTTGAAGTCTTTAGCTACTTGTGAGTTGTTATAGTTTTTCAATTTTGATAATTTTTCTACTGTTGGGAATTTTTTCAAATTTTTGAAACTTAAAAATATGTTTTTTTTTATTTCTAAGAGGTTTTTGCTAATTTTTCGACCTTTTTTGAATTGTTTTTGGAGTTTTTATAATTTTTTCCTAATTTTGAAGTCTTTAGCTACTTGTGAGTTGTTATAGTTTTTCAATTTTTATAATTTTTCTACTGTTGGGAATTTTTTCAAATTTTTGAAACTGAAAAATAGGGTTTTTTTTTGATTTCTGAGAAGTTTTCGCCAATTTTTCGACCTTTTTTGAATTTTTTTGGAGCTTTTACAATTTTTTCCTAATTTTGAAGTCTTTAGCTTGTGAGTTGTTATAGTTTTTAAATTTTTATAATTTTTCTGCTGTTGGGAATTTTTTCAAATTTTTGAAACTGAAAAATAGGGTTTTTTTTGATTTCTGAGAAGTTTTCGCAAATTTTTCGACCTTTTTTGAATTTTTTTGGAGCTTTTATAATTTTCTCCTAATTTTGAAGTCTTTAGCTTGTGAGTTGTTATAGTTTTTAAATTTTTATAATTTTTCTGCTGGTGGGAATTTTTTCAAATTTTTTAAACTTAAAAATAGGGTTTTTTTTTATTTCTGAGAGGTTTTTGCTAATTTTTCGACCTTTTTGAAATTTTTTTTGGAGTTTTTATAATTTTTTCCTAATTTTGAAGTCTTTAGCTACTTGTGAGTTGTTATAGTTTTTCAATTTTTATAATTTTTCTACTGTTGGGAATTTTTTCAATTTTTGAAACTTAAAAGTAGGGTTTTTTTTTTTAATTTCTGAGAGGTTTTTTACTAATTTTTCGACCTTTTTTGAATTTGTTTTGGAGTTTTTATAATTTTTTCCTAATTTTGAAGTCTTTAGCTACTTGTGAGTTGTTATAGTTTTTCAATTTTTATAATTTTTCTTCTGTTGGGAATTTTTTCAAATTTTTGAAACTTAAAAATAGGGATTTTTTTTTGATTTCTGAGAGGCTTTTGCTAATTTTTCGATCTTTTTTGAATTTTTTTTGGAGTTTTTATAATTTTTTCCTAATTTTGAAGTCTTTAGCTACTTGTGAGTTGTTATAGTTTTTCAATTTTTATAATTTTTCTGCTGTTGGGAATTTTTTCAAATTTTTGAAACTTGAAAATAGGGTTTTGTTTTTGATTTCTGAGAGGTTTTTGCTAATTTTTCGACCTTTTTTGAATTTTTTTTGGAGTTTTTATAATTTTTTCCTAATTTTGAAGTCTTTAGCTACTTGTGAGTTGTTATAGTTTTTCAATTTTGATAATTTTTCTACTGTTGGGAATTTTTTCAAATTTTTGAAACTTAAAAATAGGGTTTTTTTTTGATTTCTGAGAGGTTTTTGCTAATTTTTCGACCATTTTTGAATTTGTTTTGGAGTTTTTATAATTTTTTCCTAATTTTGAAGTCTTTAGCTACTTGTGAGTTGTTATAGTTTTTCAATTTTGATAATTTTTCTACTGTTGGGAGTTTTTTCAAATTTTTGAAACTTAAAAATAGGGTTTTTTTTATTTCTAAGAGGTTTTTGCTAATTTTTCGACCTTTTTTGAATTGTTTTTGGAGTTTTTATAATTTTTTCCTAATTTTGAAGTCTTTAGCTACTTGTGAGTTGTTATAGTTTTTCAATTTTTATAATTTTTCTACTGTTGGGAATTTTTTCAAATTTTTGAAACTTAAAAATATTGTTTTTTTTTTTTATTTTTGAGAGGTTTTTGCTAATTTTTCGACCTTTTTAGTTTTTTTTTTTTGAGATTTTATAATTTTTTCCTAATTTAGAAGTCTTTAGCAACTTGTGAGTTGTTATAGTTTTTCAATTTTTATAATTTTTCTGCTGTTGGGAATTTTTTCAAATTTTTGAAACTTGAAAATAGGGTTTTGTTTTTGATTTCTGAGAGGTTTTTGCTAATTTTTCGACCTTTTTTGAATTTTTTTTGGAGTTTTTATAATTTTTTCCTAATTTTGAAGTCTTTAGCTACTTGTGAGTTGTTATAGTTTTTCAATTTTTATAATTTTTCTACTGTTGGGAATTTTTTCAAATTTTTGAAACTTAAAAATAGGGTTTTTTTTTGATTTCTGAGAGGTTTTTGCTAATTTTTCGACCATTTTTGAATTTGTTTTGGAGTTTTTATAATTTTTTCCTAATTTTGAAGTCTTTAGCTACTTGTGAGTTGTTATAGTTTTTCAATTTTTATAATTTTTCTTCTGTTGGGAATTTTTTCAAATTTTTGAAACTTAAAAATAGGGATTTTTTTTTGATTTCTGAGAGGCTTTTGCTAATTTTTCGATCTTTTTTGAATTTTTTTTGGAGTTTTTATAATTTTTTCCTAATTTTGAAGTCTTTAGCTACTTGTGAGTTGTTATAGTTTTTCAATTTTTATAATTTTTCTGCTGTTGGGAATTTTTTCAAATTTTTGAAACTTGAAAATAGGGTTTTGTTTTTGATTTCTGAGAGGTTTTTGCTAATTTTTCGACCTTTTTGAATTGTTTTTGGAGTTTTTATAATTTTTTCCTAATTTTGAAGTCTTTAGCTACTTGTGAGTTATTATAGTTTTCAATTTTTATAATTTTTCTACTGTTGGGAATTTTTTCAAATTTTTGAAACTTAAAAATATTGTTTTTTTTTTTTATTTTTGAGAGGTTTTTGCTAATTTTTCGACCTTTTTAGTTTTTTTTTTTGAGATTTTATAATTTTTTCCTAATTTAGAAGTCTTTAGCAACTTGTGAGTTGTTATAGTTTTTCAATTTTTATAATTTTTTTACTGTTGGGAATTTTTTCAAATTTTTGAAACTTAAAAATTTTGTTTTTTTTTTATTTCTGAGAGGTTTTTGCTAATTTTTCGACCTTTTATGAACTTTTTTTGGAGTTTTTATAATTTTTTCCTAATTTAGAAGTCTTTAGCTACTTGTGAGTTGTTATAGTTTTTCAATTTTTATAATTTTTCTTCTGGTGGGAATTTTTTCAAATTTTTTAAACTTAAAAATAGGGTTTTTTTTTATTTCTGAGAGGTTTTTGCTAATTTTTCGACCTTTTGTGAATTTTTTTTGGAGTTTTTATAATTTTTTCCTAATTTTGAAGTCTTTAGCTACTTGTGAGTTGTTATAGTTTTTCAATTTTTATAATTTTTCTACTGTTGGGAATTTTTTCAATTTTTGAAACTTAAAAATAGGGTTTTTTTTTTAATTTCTGAGAGGTTTTTTACTAATTTTTCGACCTTTTTTGAATTTGTTTTGGAGTTTTTATAATTTTTTCCTAATTTTGAAGTCTTTAGCTACTTGTGAGTTATTATAGTTTTCAATTTTTATAATTTTTCTACTGTTGGGAATTTTTTCAAATTTTTGAAACTTAAAAATAAGGTTTTTTTTGATTTCTGAGAGGTTTTTGCTAATTTTTCGACCTTTTTTGAATTTTTTTTAGAGTTTTTATAATTTTTTCCTAATTTTGAAGTCTTTAGCTACTTGTGAGTTGTTATAGTTTTTCAATTTTTATAATTTTTCTACTGTTGGGAATTTTTTCAAATTTTTGAAACTTAAAAATATGTTTTTTTTTGATTTCTGAGAGGTTTTTGCTAATTTTTCGACCTTTCTTGAATATTTTTTTGGAGTTTTTATAATTTTTTCCTAATTTTGAAGTCTTTAGCTACTTGTGAGTTGTTATAGTTTTTCAATTTTTATAATTTTTCTACTGTTGGGAATTTTTTCAAATTTTTGAAACTTAAAAATATGGTTTTTTTTTGATTTCTGAGAGGTTTTTGCTAATTTTTCGACCTTTTTTGAATGTTTTTTGGAGTTTTTATAATTTTTTCCTAATTTTGAAGTCTTTAGCTACTTGTGAGTTGTTATAGTTTTTCAATTTTGATAATTTTTCTACTGTTGGGAATTTTTTCAAATTTTTGAAACTTAAAAATATGTTTTTTTTTATTTCTAAGAGGTTTTTGCTAATTTTTCGACCTTTTTTGAATTGTTTTTGGAGTTTTTATAATTTTTTCCTAATTTTGAAGTCTTTAGCTACTTGTGAGTTGTTATAGTTTTTCAATTTTTATAATTTTTCTACTGTTGGGAATTTTTTCAAATTTTTGAAACTGAAAAATAGGGTTTTTTTTTGATTTCTGAGAAGTTTTCGCCAATTTTTCGACCTTTTTTGAATTTTTTTGGAGCTTTTATAATTTTTTCCTAATTTTGAAGTCTTTAGCTTGTGAGTTGTTATAGTTTTTAAATTTTTATAATTTTTCTGCTGTTGGGAATTTTTTCAAATTTTTGAAACTGAAAAATAGGGTTTTTTTTGATTTCTGAGAAGTTTTCGCAAATTTTTCGACCTTTTTTGAATTTTTTTGGAGCTTTTATAATTTTCTCCTAATTTTGAAGTCTTTAGCTTGTGAGTTGTTATAGTTTTTAAATTTTTATAATTTTTCTGCTGGTGGGAATTTTTTCAAATTTTTTAAACTTAAAAATAGGGTTTTTTTTTTATTTCTGAGAGGTTTTTGCTAATTTTTCGACCTTTTTGAAATTTTTTTTGGAGTTTTTATAATTTTTTCCTAATTTTGAAGTCTTTAGCTACTTGTGAGTTGTTATAGTTTTTCAATTTTTATAATTTTTCTACTGTTGGGAATTTTTTCAATTTTTGAAACTTAAAAGTAGGGTTTTTTTTTTTAATTTCTGAGAGGTTTTTTACTAATTTTTCGACCTTTTTTGAATTTGTTTTGGAGTTTTTATAATTTTTTCCTAATTTTGAAGTCTTTAGCTACTTGTGAGTTGTTATAGTTTTTCAATTTTTATAATTTTTCTTCTGTTGGGAATTTTTTCAAATTTTTGAAACTTAAAAATAGGGATTTTTTTTTGATTTCTGAGAGGCTTTTGCTAATTTTTCGATCTTTTTTGAATTTTTTTTGGAGTTTTTATAATTTTTTCCTAATTTTGAAGTCTTTAGCTACTTGTGAGTTGTTATAGTTTTTCAATTTTTATAATTTTTCTGCTGTTGGGAATTTTTTCAAATTTTTGAAACTTGAAAATAGGGTTTTGTTTTTGATTTCTGAGAGGTTTTTGCTAATTTTTCGACCTTTTTTGAATTTTTTTTGGAGTTTTTATAATTTTTTCCTAATTTTGAAGTCTTTAGCTACTTGTGAGTTGTTATAGTTTTTCAATTTTTATAATTTTTCTACTGTTGGGAATTTTTTCAAATTTTTGAAACTTAAAAATAGGGTTTTTTTTTGATTTCTGAGAGGTTTTTGCTAATTTTTCGACCATTTTTGAATTTGTTTTGGAGTTTTTATAATTTTTTCCTAATTTTGAAGTCTTTAGCTACTTGTGAGTTGTTATAGTTTTTCAATTTTGATAATTTTTCTACTGTTGGGAGTTTTTTCAAATTTTTGAAACTTAAAAATAGGGTTTTTTTTTATTTCTAAGAGGTTTTTGCTAATTTTTCGACCTTTTTTGAATTGTTTTTGGAGTTTTTATAATTTTTTCCTAATTTTGAAGTCTTTAGCTACTTGTGAGTTGTTATAGTTTTTCAATTTTTATAATTTTTCTACTGTTGGGAATTTTTTCAAATTTTTGAAACTTAAAAATATTGTTTTTTTTTTTTATTTTTGAGAGGTTTTTGCTAATTTTTCGACCTTTTTAGTTTTTTTTTTTGAGATTTTATAATTTTTTCCTAATTTAGAAGTCTTTAGCAACTTGTGAGTTGTTATAGTTTTTCAATTTTTATAATTTTTTTACTGTTGGGAATTTTTTCAAATTTTTGAAACTTAAAAATTTTGTTTTTTTTTTATTTCTGAGAGGTTTTTGCTAATTTTTCGACCTTTTATGAACTTTTTTTGGAGTTTTTATAATTTTTTCCTAATTTAGAAGTCTTTAGCTACTTGTGAGTTGTTATAGTTTTTCAATTTTGATAATTTTTCTACTGTTGGGAATTTTTTCAAATTTTTGAAACTTAAAAATATGTTTTTTTTTATTTCTAAGAGGTTTTTGCTAATTTTTCGACCTTTTTTGAATTGTTTTTGGAGTTTTTATAATTTTTTCCTAATTTTGAAGTCTTTAGCTACTTGTGAGTTGTTATAGTTTTTCAATTTTTATAATTTTTCTACTGTTGGGAATTTTTTCAAATTTTTGAAACTGAAAAATAGGGTTTTTTTTTGATTTCAGAGAAGTTTTCGCCAATTTTTCGACCTTTTTTGAATTTTTTTGGAGCTTTTATAATTTTCTCCAAATTTTGAAGTCTGTAGCTTGTGAGTTGTTATAGTTTTTAAATTTTTATAATTTTTCTGCTGGTGGGAATTTTTTCAAATTTTTTAAACTTAAAAATAGGGTTTTTTTTTATTTCTGAGAGGTTTTTGCTAATTTTTCGACCTTTTTTAAATTTCTTTTGGAGTTTTTATAATTTTTTCCTAATTTTGAAGTCTTTAGCTACTTGTGAGTTGTTATAGTTTTTCAATTTTTATAATTTTTCTACTGTTGGGAATTTTTTCAATTTTTGAAACTTAAAAATAGGGTTTTTTTTTTAATTTCTGAGAGGTTTTTTACTAATTTTTCGACCTTTTTTGAATTTGTTTGGAGTTTTTATAATTTTTTCCTAATTTTGAAGTCTTTAGCTACTTGTGAGTTATTATAGTTTTCAATTTTTATAATTTTTTTACTGTTGGGATTTTTTTCAAATTTTTGAAACTTAAAAATAGGGTTTTTTTTGATTTCTGAGAGGTTTTTGCTAATTTTTCGACCTTTTTTGAATTTTTTTTAGAGTTTTTATAATTTTTTCCTAATTTTGAAGTCTTTAGCTACTTGTGAGTTGTTATAGTTTTTCAATTTTTATAATTTTTCTACTGTTGAGAATTTTTTCAAATTTTTGAAACTTAAAAATATGTTTTTTTTTGATTTCTGAGAGGTTTTTGCTAATTTTTCGACCTTTTTTAAATATTTTTTTGGAGTTTTTATAATTTTTTCCTAATTTTGAAGTCTTTAGCTTCTTGTGAGTTGTTATAGTTTTTCAATTTTTATAATTTTTCTACTGTTGGGAATTTTTTCAAATTTTTGAAACTTAAAAATATGGTTTTTTTTTGATTTCTGAGAGGTTTTTGCTAATTTTTCGACCATTTTTGAATTTTTTTTGGAGTTTTTATAATTTTTTCCTAATTTTGAAGTCTTTAGCTACTTGTGAGTTGTTATAGTTTTTCAATTTTGATAATTTTTCTACTGTTGGGAATTTTTTCAAATTTTTGAAACTTAAAAATACGTTTTTTTTTATTTCTAAGAGGTTTTTGCTAATTTTTCGACCTTTTTGAATTGTTTTTGGAGTTTTTATAATTTTTTCCTAATTTTGAAGTCTTTAGCTACTTGTGAGTTGTTATAGTTTTTCAATTTTTATAATTTTTCTACTGTTGGGAATTTTTTAAAATTTTTGAAACTGAAAAATAGGGTTTTTTTTTTGATTTCTGAGAAGTTTTCGCCAATTTTTCGACCTTTTTTGAATTTTTTTGGAGCTTTTACAATTTTCTCCTAATTTTGAAGTCTTTAGCTTGTGAGTTGTTATAGTTTTTAAATTTTTATAATTTTTCTGCTGGTGGGAATTTTTTCAAATTTTTTAAACTTAAAAATAGGGTTTTTTTTTATTTCTGAGAGGTTTTTGCTAATTTTTCGACCTTTTTGAAATTTTTTTTGGAGTTTTTATAATTTTTTCCTAATTTTGAAGTCTTTAGCTACTTGTGAGTTGTTATAGTTTTTCAATTTTTATAATTTTTCTACTGTTGGGAATTTTTTCAATTTTTGAAACTTAAAAATAGGGTTTTTTTTTTTAATTTCTGAGAGGTTTTTTACTAATTTTTCGACCTTTTTTGAATTTGTTTTGGAGTTTTTATAATTTTTTCCTAATTTTGAAGTCTTTAGCTACTTGTGAGTTATTATAGTTTTCAATTTTTATAATTTTTCTACTGTTGGGAATTTTTTTTAAATTTTTGAAACTTAAAAATAGGGTTTTTTTTGATTTCTGAGAGGTTTTTGCTAATTTTTCGACCCTTTTTGAATTTTTTTTTGGAGTTTTTATAATTTTTTCCTAATTTTGAAGTCTTGAGCTACTTGTGAGTAGTTATAGTTTTTCAATTTTTATAATATTTCTATTGTTGCGAATTTTTTAAAATTTTTGAAACTTAAAAATAGTGTTTTTTTTTGATTTCTGAGAGGTTTTTGCTAATTTTTCGACCCTTTTTGAATTTTTTTTTGGAGTTTTTATAATTTTTTCCTAATTTTGAAGTCTTCAGCTACGAGACAGTAGTTATAATTTTTCAATTTTTATAATTTTTCTACTGTTGGGAGTTTTTTCAAATTTTTGAAACTTAAAAATAGGGTTTTTTTTTTATTTCTAAGAGGTTTTCGCTAATTTTTCGACCTTTTTTGAATTTTTTTTGGAGTTTTTATAATTTTTTCCTAATTTTGAAGTCTTTAGCTACTTGTGAGTTGTTATAGTTTTTCAATTTTTATAATATTTCTACTGTTGCGAATTTTTTAAAATTTTTGAAACTTAAAAATAGAGTTTTTTTTTTTTGATTTCTGAGAGGTTTTTGCTAATTTTTCAACCTTTTTTGAATTTTTTTTGGAGTTTTTATAATTTTTTCCTAATTTTGAAGTCTTTAGCTACTTGTGAGTTGTTATAGTTTTTCAATTTTTATAAGTTTTCTACTGTTGGGAGTTTTTTCAAATTTTTGAAACTTGAAAATAGGGTTTTGTTTTTGATTTCTGAGAGGTTTTTGCTAATTTATCGACCTTTTTTGAATTTTTTTTGGAGTTTTTATAATTTTTTCATAATTTTGAAGTCTTTAGCTACTTGTGAGTTGTTATAAATTTTCAATTTTTATAATTTTTCTACTGTTGGGAATTTTTTCAAATTTTTGAAACTTAAAAATAGGGTTTGTTTTTTGATTTCTGAGAGGTTTTTGCTAATTTTTCGACCTTTTTTGAATCTTTTTTTGAGTTTTTATAATTTTTTCCTAGTTTTGAAGTCTTTAGCTACTTGTGAGTTGTTACAGTTTTTCAATTTTTATAATTTTTCTACCGTTGGGAATTTTTTCAAATTTTTGAAACTTAAAAATAGGGTTTTTGTTATTGATTTCTGAGAGGTTTTTGCTAATTTTTCGACCTTTTTTGAATTTTTTTTGGAGTTTATATAATTTTTTCCTAATTTTGAAGTCTTCAGCTACTAGAAAGTAGTTATAATTTTTCAATTTAAATAATTTCTCTACTGTTGGGAGTTTTTTCAAATTTTTTAAACTTAAAAATAGGTTTTTTTTTTATTTCTGTGAGGTTTTTGCTAATTTTTCGACCTTTTTTGAATTTGATTGAAGTTTTTATAATTTTTTCCTAATTTTGAAATCTTTAGCTACTTGTGAGTTGTTATAGTTTTTCAATTTTTATAATTTTTCTACTGTTGGGAGTTTTTTCAAATTTTTTAAACTTAAAAATAGGGTTTTTTTTTGATTTCTGATAGGTTTTTGCTAATTTTTCGACATATTTTGAATATTTTTTGGAGTTTTTATAATTTTTTCCTAATTTTGAAGTCTTTAGCTACTTGTGAGTTGTTATAGTTTTTCAATTTTTATAAGTTTTCTACTGTTGGGAATTTTTTCAAATTTTTGAATCTTAAAAATAGGGTTTTTGTTTTTGACTTCTGAGAGGTTTTTGCTAATTTTTCGACCTTTTTTGAATATTTTTTGGAGTTTTTATAATTTTTTCCTAATTTTGAAGTCTTTAGCTACTTGTGAGTTGTTATAGTTTTTCAATTTTTATAATTTTTCTACTGTTGGGAATTTTTTCAAATTTTTGAAACTGAAAAATAGGGTTTTTTTTTGATTTCAGAGAAGTTTTCGCCAATTTTTCGACCTTTTTTGAATTTTTTTGGAGCTTTTATAATTTTCTCCAAATTTTGAAGTCTTTAGCTTGTGAGTTGTTATAGTTTTTAAATTTTTATAATTTTTCTGCTGGTGGGAATTTTTTCAAATTTTTTAAACTTAAAAATAGGGTTTTTTTTTATTTCTGAGAGGTTTTTGCTAATTTTTCGACCTTTTTTAAATTTCTTTTGGAGTTTTTATAATTTTTTCCTAATTTTGAAGTCTTTAGCTACTTGTGAGTTGTTATAGTTTTTCAATTTTTATAATTTTTCTACTGTTGGGAATTTTTTCAATTTTTGAAACTTAAAAATAGGGTTTTTT
This sequence comes from Meiosimyza decipiens, assembly GCA_963680825.1. Lineage (NCBI taxonomy): Eukaryota > Metazoa > Arthropoda > Insecta > Diptera > Lauxaniidae > Meiosimyza > Meiosimyza decipiens. The sequence continues at coordinate 74,187,245 of OY804258.1, read as the reverse complement.
TTTTAATTTCTGAGAGGTTTTTTACTAATTTTTCGACCTTTTTTGAATTTGTTTGGAGTTTTTATAATTTTTTCCTAATTTTGAAGTCTTTAGCTACTTGTGAGTTATTATAGTTTTCAATTTTTATAATTTTTCTACTGTTGGGATTTTTTTCAAATTTTTGAAACTTAAAAATAGGGTTTTTTTTGATTTCTGAGAGGTTTTTGCTAATTTTTCGACCTTTTTTGAATTTTTTTTAGAGTTTTTATAATTTTTTCCTAATTTTGAAGTCTTTAGCTACTTGTGAGTTGTTATAGTTTTTAAATTTTTATAATTTTTCTGCTGGTGGGAATTTTTTCAAATTTTTTAAACTTAAAAATAGGGTTTTTTTTTATTTCTGAGAGGTTTTTGCTAATTTTTCGACCTTTTTTAAATTTCTTTTGGAGTTTTTATAATTTTTTCCTAATTTTGAAGTCTTTAGCTTCTTGTGAGTTGTTATAGTTTTTCAATTTTTATAATTTTTCTACTGTTGGGAATTTTTTCAAATTTTTGAAACTTAAAAATATGGTTTTTTTTTGATTTCTGAGAGGTTTTTGCTAATTTTTCGACCATTTTTGAATTTTTTTTGGAGTTTTTATAATTTTTTCCTAATTTTGAAGTCTTTAGCTACTTGTGAGTTGTTATAGTTTTTCAATTTTGATAATTTTTCTACTGTTGGGAATTTTTTCAAATTTTTGAAACTTAAAAATACGTTTTTTTTTATTTCTAAGAGGTTTTTGCTAATTTTTCGACCTTTTTGAATTGTTTTTGGAGTTTTTATAATTTTTTCCTAATTTTGAAATCTTTAGCTACTTGTGAGTTGTTATAGTTTTTCAATTTTTATAATTTTTCTACTGTTGGGAATTTTTTAAAATTTTTGAAACTTAAAAATAGGGTTTTTTTTTATTTCTAAGAGGTTTTTGCTAATTTTTCGACCTTTTTTGAATTGTTTTTGGAGTTTTTATAATTTTTTCCTAATTTTGAAGTCTTTAGCTACTTGTGAGTTGTTATAGTTTTTCAATTTTGATAATTTTTCTACTGTTGGGAATTTTTTCAAATTTTTGAAACTGAAAAATAGGGTTTTTTTTTGATTTCTGAGAAGTTTTCGCCAATTTTTCGACCTTTTTTGAATTTTTTTGGAGCTTTTATAATTTTTTCCTAATTTTGAAGTCTTTAGCTTGTGAGTTGTTATAGTTTTTAAATTTTTATAATTTTTCTGCTGTTGGGAATTTTTTCAAATTTTTGAAACTGAAAAATAGGGTTTTTTTTGATTTCTGAGAAGTTTTCGCAAATTTTTCGACCTTTTTTGAATTTTTTTGGAGCTTTTATAATTTTCTCCTAATTTTGAAGTCTTTAGCTTGTGAGTTGTTATAGTTTTTAGATTTTTATAATTTTTCTGCTGGTGGGAATTTTTTCAAATTTTTTAAACTTAAAAATAGGGTTTTTTTTTATTTCTGAGAGGTTTTTGCTAATTTTTCGACCTTTTTGAAATTTTTTTTGGAGTTTTTATAATTTTTTCCTAATTTTGAAGTCTTTAGCTACTTGTGAGTTGTTATAGTTTTTCAATTTTTATAATTTTTCTACTGTTTGGAATTTTTTCAATTTTTGAAACTTAAAAGTAGGGTTTTTTTTTTTAATTTCTGAGAGGTTTTTTACTAATTTTTCGACCTTTTTTGAATTTGTTTTGGAGTTTTTATAATTTTTTCCTAATTTTGAAGTCTTTAGCTACTTGTGAGTTGTTATAGTTTTTCAATTTTTATAATTTTTCTTCTGTTGGGAATTTTTTCAAATTTTTGAAACTTAAAAATAGGGATTTTTTTTTGATTTCTGAGAGGCTTTTGCTAATTTTTCGATCTTTTTTGAATTTTTTTTGGAGTTTTTATAATTTTTTCCTAATTTTGAAGTCTTTAGCTACTTGTGAGTTGTTATAGTTTTTCAATTTTTATAATTTTTCTGCTGTTGGGAATTTTTTCAAATTTTTGAAACTTGAAAATAGGGTTTTGTTTTTGATTTCTGAGAGGTTTTTGCTAATTTTTCGACCTTTTTTGAATTTTTTTTGGAGATTTTATAATTTTTTCCTAATTTTGAAGTCTTTAGCTACTTGTGAGTTGTTATAGTTTTTCAATTTTTATAATTTTTCTACTGTTGGGAATTTTTTCAAATTTTTGAAACTTAAAAATAGGGTTTTTTTTTGATTTCTGAGAGGTTTTTGCTAATTTTTCGACCATTTTTGAATTTTTTTTTGAGTTTTTATAATTTTTTCCTAATTTTGAAGTCTTTAGCTACTTGTGAGTTGTTATAGTTTTTCAATTTTGATAATTTTTCTACTGTTGGGAGTTTTTTCAAATTTTTGAAACTTAAAAATAGGGTTTTTTTTTATTTCTAAGAGGTTTTTGCTAATTTTTCGACCTTTTTTGAATTGTTTTTGGAGTTTTTATAATTTTTTCCTAATTTTGAAGTCTTTAGCTACTTGTGAGTTGTTATAGTTTTTCAATTTTTATAATTTTTCTACTGTTGGGAATTTTTTCAAATTTTTGAAACTTAAAAATATGTTTTTTTTTATTTCTAAGAGGTTTTTGCTAATTTTTCGACCTTTTTTGAATTGTTTTTGGAGTTTTTATAATTTTTTCCTAATTTTGAAGTCTTTAGCTACTTGTGAGTTGTTATAGTTTTTCAATTTTTATAATTTTTCTACTGTTGGGAATTTTTTCAAATTTTTGAAACTGAAAAATAGGGTTTTTTTTTGATTTCAGAGAAGTTTTCGCCAATTTTTCGACCTTTTTTGAATTTTTTTGGAGCTTTTATAATTTTCTCCAAATTTTGAAGTCTTTAGCTTGTGAGTTGTTATAGTTTTTAAATTTTTATAATTTTTCTGCTGGTGGGAATTTTTTCAAATTTTTTAAACTTAAAAATAGGGTTTTTTTTTATTTCTGAGAGGTTTTTGCTAATTTTTCGACCTTTTTTAAATTTCTTTTGGAGTTTTTATAATTTTTTCCTAATTTTGAAGTCTTTAGCTACTTGTGAGTTGTTATAGTTTTTCAATTTTTATAATTTTTCTACTGTTGGGAATTTTTTCAATTTTTGAAACTTAAAAATAGGGTTTTTTTTTTAATTTCTGAGAGGTTTTTTACTAATTTTTCGACCTTTTTTGAATTTGTTTGGAGTTTTTATAATTTTTTCCTAATTTTGAAGTCTTTAGCTACTTGTGAGTTATTATAGTTTTCAATTTTTATAATTTTTCTACTGTTGGGATTTTTTTCAAATTTTTGAAACTTAAAAATAGGGTTTTTTTTGATTTCTGAGAGGTTTTTGCTAATTTTTCGACCTTTTTTGAATTTTTTTTAGAGTTTTTATAATTTTTTCCTAATTTTGAAGTCTTTAGCTACTTGTGAGTTGTTATAGTTTTTCAATTTTTATAATTTTTCTACTGTTGAGAATTTTTTCAAATTTTTGAAACTTAAAAATATGTTTTTTTTTGATTTCTGAGAGGTTTTTGCTAATTTTTCGACCTTTTTTAAATATTTTTTTGGAGTTTTTATAATTTTTTCCTAATTTTGAAGTCTTTAGCTTCTTGTGAGTTGTTATAGTTTTTCAATTTTTATAATTTTTCTACTGTTGGGAATTTTTTCAAATTTTTGAAACTTAAAAATATGGTTTTTTTTTGATTTCTGAGAGGTTTTTGCTAATTTTTCGACCATTTTTGAATTTTTTTTGGAGTTTTTATAATTTTTTCCTAATTTTGAAGTCTTTAGCTACTTGTGAGTTGTTATAGTTTTTCAATTTTGATAATTTTTCTACTGTTGGGAATTTTTTCAAATTTTTGAAACTTAAAAATACGTTTTTTTTTATTTCTAAGAGGTTTTTGCTAATTTTTCGACCTTTTTGAATTGTTTTTGGAGTTTTTATAATTTTTTCCTAATTTTGAAATCTTTAGCTACTTGTGAGTTGTTATAGTTTTTCAATTTTTATAATTTTTCTACTGTTGGGAATTTTTTAAAATTTTTGAAACTGAAAAATAGGGTTTTTTTTTTGATTTCTGAGAAGTTTTCGCCAATTTTTCGACCTTTTTTGAATTTTTTTGGAGCTTTTACAATTTTCTCCTAATTTTGAAGTCTTTAGCTTGTGAGTTGTTATAGTTTTTAAATTTTTATAATTTTTCTGCTGGTGGGAATTTTTTCAAATTTTTTAAACTTAAAAATAGGGTTTTTTTTTATTTCTGAGAGGTTTTTGCTAATTTTTCGACCTTTTTGAAATTTTTTTTGGAGTTTTTATAATTTTTTCCTAATTTTGAAGTCTTTAGCTACTTGTGAGTTGTTATAGTTTTTCAATTTTTATAATTTTTCTACTGTTGGGAATTTTTTCAATTTTTGAAACTTAAAAATAGGGTTTTTTTTTTTAATTTCTGAGAGGTTTTTTACTAATTTTTCGACCTTTTTTGAATTTGTTTTGGAGTTTTTATAATTTTTTCCTAATTTTGAAGTCTTTAGCTACTTGTGAGTTATTATAGTTTTCAATTTTTATAATTTTTCTACTGTTGGGAATTTTTTTTAAATTTTTGAAACTTAAAAATAGGGTTTTTTTTGATTTCTGAGAGGTTTTTGCTAATTTTTCGACCCTTTTTGAATTTTTTTTTGGAGTTTTTATAATTTTTTCCTAATTTTGAAGTCTTGAGCTACTTGTGAGTTGTTATAGTTTTTCAATTTTTATAATATTTCTATTGTTGCGAATTTTTTAAAATTTTTGAAACTTAAAAATAGTGTTTTTTTTTGATTTCTGAGAGGTTTTTGCTAATTTTTCGACCCTTTTTGAATTTTTTTTTGGAGTTTTTATAATTTTTTCCTAATTTTGAAGTCTTCAGCTACGAGACAGTAGTTATAATTTTTCAATTTTTATAATTTTTCTACTGTTGGGAGTTTTTTCAAATTTTTGAAACTTAAAAATAGGGTTTTTTTTTTATTTCTAAGAGGTTTTCGCTAATTTTTCGACCTTTTTTGAATTTTTTTTGGAGTTTTTATAATTTTTTCCTAATTTTGAAGTCTTTAGCTACTTGTGAGTTGTTATAGTTTTTCAATTTTTATAATATTTCTACTGTTGCGAATTTTTTAAAATTTTTGAAACTTAAAAATAGAGTTTTTTTTTTTTGATTTCTGAGAGGTTTTTGCTAATTTTTCAACCTTTTTTGAATTTTTTTTGGAGTTTTTATAATTTTTTCCTAATTTTGAAGTCTTTAGCTACTTGTGAGTTGTTATAGTTTTTCAATTTTTATAAGTTTTCTACTGTTGGGAGTTTTTTCAAATTTTTGAAACTTGAAAATAGGGTTTTGTTTTTGATTTCTGAGAGGTTTTTGCTAATTTATCGACCTTTTTTGAATTTTTTTTGGAGTTTTTATAATTTTTTCATAATTTTGAAGTCTTTAGCTACTTGTGAGTTGTTATAAATTTTCAATTTTTATAATTTTTCTACTGTTGGGAATTTTTTCAAATTTTTGAAACTTAAAAATAGGGTTTGTTTTTTGATTTCTGAGAGGTTTTTGCTAATTTTTCGACCTTTTTTGAATCTTTTTTTGAGTTTTTATAATTTTTTCCTAGTTTTGAAGTCTTTAGCTACTTGTGAGTTGTTACAGTTTTTCAATTTTTATAATTTTTCTACTGTTGGGAATTTTTTCAAATTTTTGAAACTTAAAAATAGGGTTTTTGTTATTGATTTCTGAGAGGTTTTTGCTAATTTTTCGACCTTTTTTGAATTTTTTTGGAGTTTATATAATTTTTTCCTAATTTTGAAGTCTTCAGCTACTAGAAAGTAGTTATAATTTTTCAATTTAAATAATTTCTCTACTGTTGGGAGTTTTTTCAAATTTTTTAAACTTAAAAATAGGTTTTTTTTTTATTTCTGTGAGGTTTTTGCTAATTTTTCGACCTTTTTTGAATTTGATTGAAGTTTTTATAATTTTTTCCTAATTTTGAAGTCTTTAGCTACTTGTGAGTTGTTATAGTTTTTCAATTTTTATAATTTTTCTACTGTTGGGAGTTTTTTCAAATTTTTTAAACTTAAAAATAGGGTTTTTTTTTGATTTCTGATAGGTTTTTGCTAATTTTTCGACATATTTTGAATATTTTTTGGAGTTTTTATAATTTTTTCCTAATTTTGAAGTCTTTAGCTACTTGTGAGTTGTTATAGTTTTTCAATTTTTATAAGTTTTCTACTGTTGGGAATTTTTTCAAATTTTTGAAACTGAAAAATAGGGTTTTTGTTTTTGATTTCTGAGAGGTTTTTGCTAATTTTTCGACCTTTTTTGAATTTTTTTTGGAGTTTATATAATTTTTTCCTAATTTTGAAGTCTTCAGCTACTAGAAAATAGTTATAATTTTTCAATTTAAATAATTTCTCTACTGTTGGGAGTTTTTTCAAATTTTTTAAACTTAAAAATAGGTTTTTTTTTTTATTTCTGAGAGGTTTTTGCTAATTTTTCGACCTTTTTTGAATTTGATTGAAGTTTTTATAATTTTTTCCTAATTTTGAAGTCTTTAGCTACTTGTGAGTTGTTATAGTTTTTCAATTTTTATAAGTTTTCTACTGTTGGGAATTTTTTCAAATTTTTGAAACTTAAAAATAGGGTTTTTGTTTTTGATTTCTGAGAGGTTTTTGCTAAATTTTCGACCTTTTTTGAATTTTTTTTGGAGTTTATATAATTTTTTCCTAATTTTGAAGTCTTCAGCTACTAGAAAATAGTTATAATTTTTCAATTTAAATAATTTCTCTACTGTTGGGAGTTTTTTCAAATTTTTTAAACTTAAAAATAGGTTTTTTTTTTTATTTCTGAGAGGTTTTTGCTAATTTTTCGACCTTTTTTGAATTTGATTGAAGTTTTTATAATTTTTTCCTAATTTTGAAGTCTTTAGCTACTTGTGAGTTGTTATAGTTTTTCAATTTTTATAATTTTTCTACTGTTGGGAGTTTTTTCAATTTTTTGAAACATAAAAATAGGGTTTGTTTTTGATTTCTGAGAGGTTTTTGCTAATTTTTCGACCTTTTTTGAATTTTTTTTGGAGTTTATATAATTTTTTCCTAATTTTGAAGTCTTTAGCTACTTGTGAGTTGTTATAGTTTATCAATTTTTATAATTTTTCTACTGTTGGGAGTTTTTTCAAATTTTTTAAACTTAAAAATAGGGTTTTTTTTTTTATTTCTGAGAGGTTTTTGCTAATTTTTCGACCTTTTTTGAATTTTTTTGGGAGTTTTTATAATTTTTTCCTAATTTTGAAGTCTTTAGCTACTTGTGAGTTGTTATAAATTTTTAATTTTTATAATTTTTCTACTGTTGGGAATTTTTTCAAATTTTTGAAACTTAAAAATAAGGTTTGTTTTTTGATTTCTGAGAGGTTTTTGCTAATTTTTCGACCTTTTTTGAATCTTTTTTTGAGTTTTTATAATTTTTTCCTAATTTTGAAGTCTTTAGCTACTTGTGAGTTGTTACAGTTTTTCAATTTTTATAATTTTTCTACTGTTGGGAATTTTTTCAAATTTTTGAAACTTAAAAATAGGGTTTTTGTTTTTGATTTCTGAGAGGTTTTTGCTAATTTTTCGACCTTTTTTGAATTTTTTTTGGAGTTTATATAATTTTTTCCTAATTTTAAAGTCTTTAGCTACTTGTGAGTTGATATAGTTTTTCAATTTTTATAATTTTTCTACTGTTGGGAGTTTTTTCAAATTTTTTAAACTTAAAAATAGGTTTTTTTTTTATTTCTGATAGGTTTTTGCTAATTTTTCGACCTTTTTTGAATTTTTTTGTGAGTTTTTATAATTTTTTCCTAATTTTGAAGTCTTTAGCTACTTGTGAGTTTTATAGTTTATCAATTTTTATAATTTTTCTACTGTTGGGAATTTTTTCAAATTTTTGAAACTTAAAAATAAGGTTTTTTTTTGATTTTCGAGAGGTTTTTGCTAATTTTTCGACCTTTTTTGAATTTTTTTTTTAGTTTTTATAATTTTTTTATAATTTTGAAGTCTTTAGCTACTTGTGAGTTGTTATAGTTTTTCAATTTTTATAATTTTTCTACTGTTGGGAATTTTTTCAAATTTTTGGAACTTAAAAATAGGGTTTTTTTTTTATTTCTGAGAGGTTTTTGCTAATTTCTCGACCCTTTTTGACTTTGTGTTGGAGTTTCTATGATTTTTTCCTAATTTTGAAGTCTTTAGCTACTTGTGAGTTGTTCTAGTTTTTCAATTTTTATAATTTTTCTACTGTTGGGAGTTTTTTAAAATTTTTGAAACTTAAAAATAGGGTTTTTGTTTTTGATTTCTGAGAGGTTTTTGCTAATTTTTCGACCTTTTTTGAATATTTTTTGGAGTTTTTATAATTTTTTCCTAATTTTGAAGTCTTTAGCTACTTGTGAGTTGTTACAGTTTTCAATTTTTATAATTTTTCTACTGTTGGGAATTTTTTCAAATTTTTGAAACTTAAAAATAGGGTTTTTGTTTTTTGATTTCTGAGAGGTTTTTGCTAATTTTTCGACCTTTTTTGAATTTTTTTTGGAGTTTATATAATTTTTTCCTAATTTTAAAGTCTTCAGCTACTAGAAAGCAGTTATAATTTTTCAATTTAAATAATTTCTCTACTGTTGGGAGTTTTTTCAAATTTTTGAAACTTAAAAATAGGGTTTTTTTTTTATTTCTGTGAGGTTTTTGCTAGTTTTTCGACCTTTTTTGAATTTTTTTTGGAGTTTTTATAATATTTTCCTAATTTTGAAGTCTTTAGCTACTGGTGAGTTGTTATAGTTTTTCAATTTTGATAATTTTTCTACTGTTGGGAGTTTTTTGTTTGATTTCTGATAGGTTTTTGCTAATTTTTCGACCTTTTTTGAATATTTTTTGGAGTTTTTATAATTTTTTCCTAATTTTGAAGTCTTTAGCTACTTGTGAGTTGTTATAGTTTTTCAATTTTTATAAGTTTTCTACTGTTGGGAATTTTTTCAAATTTTTGAAACTTAAAAATAGGGTTTTTGTTTTTGATTTCTGAGAGGTTTTTGCTAATTTTTCGACCTTTTTTGAATATTTTTTGGAGTTTTTATAATTTTTTCCTAATTTTGAAGTCTTTAGCTACTTGTGAGTTGTTATAAATTTTCAATTTTTATAATTTTTCTACTGTTGGGAATTTTTTCAAATTTTTGAAACTTAAAAATAGGGTTTGTTCTTTGATTTCTGAGAGGTTTTTGCTAATTTTTCGACCTTTTTTGAATCTTTTTTTGAGTTTTTATAATTTTTTCCTAATTTTGAAGTCTTTAGCTACTTGTGAGTTGTTATAGTTTTTCAATTTTTATAATTTTTCTACTGTTGGGAATTTTTTCAAATTTTTGAAACTGAAAAATAGGGTTTTTTTTTGATTTCTGAGAAGTTTTCGCCAATTTTTCGACCTTTTTTGAATTTTTTTGGAGCTTTTATAATTTTTTCCTAATTTTGAAGTCTTTAGCTTGTGAGTTGTTATAGTTTTTAAATTTTTATAATTTTTCTGCTGTTGGGAATTTTTTCAAATTTTTGAAACTGAAAAATAGGGTTTTTTTTGATTTCTGAGAAGTTTTCGCAAATTTTTCGACCTTTTTTGAATTTTTTGGAGCTTTTATAATTTTCTCCTAATTTTGAAGTCTTTAGCTTGTGAGTTGTTATAGTTTTTAAATTTTTATAATTTTTCTGCTGGTGGGAATTTTTTCAAATTTTTTAAACTTAAAAATAGGGTTTTTTTTTATTTCTGAGAGGTTTTTGCTAATTTTTCGACCTTTTTGAAATTTTTTTTGGAGTTTTTATAATTTTTTCCTAATTTTGAAGTCTTTAGCTACTTGTGAGTTGTTATAGTTTTTCAATTTTTATAATTTTTCTACTGTTGGGAATTTTTTCAATTTTTGAAACTTAAAAATAGGGTTTTTTTTTTTAATTTCTGAGAGGTTTTTTACTAATTTTTCGACCTTTTTTGAATTTGTTTTGGAGTTTTTATAATTTTTTCCTAATTTTGAAGTCTTTAGCTACTTGTGAGTTATTATAGTTTTCAATTTTTATAATTTTTCTACTGTTGGGAATTTTTTCAAATTTTTGAAACTTAAAAATATGTTTTTTTTTGATTTCTGAGAGGTTTTTGCTAATTTTTCGACCTTTCTTGAATATTTTTTTGGAGTTTTTATAATTTTTTCCTAATTTTGAAGTCTTTAGCTACTTGTGAGTTGTTATAGTTTTTCAATTTTTATAATTTTTCTACTGTTGGGAATTTTTTCAAATTTTTGAAACTTAAAAATACGGTTTTTTTTTTATTTCTGAGAGGTTTTTGCTAATTTTTCGACCTTTTTTGAATGTTTTTTGGAGTTTTTATAATTTTTTCCTAATTTTGAAGTCTTTAGCTACTTGTGAGTTGTTATAGTTTTTCAATTTTGATAATTTTTCTACTGTTGGGAATTTTTTCAAATTTTTGAAACTTAAAAATATGTTTTTTTTTATTTCTAAGAGGTTTTTGCTAATTTTTCGACCTTTTTTGAATTGTTTTTGGAGTTTTTATAATTTTTTCCTAATTTTGAAGTCTTTAGCTACTTGTGAGTTTTATAGTTTATCAATTTTTATAATTTTTCTACTGTTGGGAATTTTTTCAAATTTTTGAAACTTAAAAATAAGGTTTTTTTTTGATTTTCGAGAGGTTTTTGCTAATTTTTCGACCTTTTTTGAATTTTTTTTTTAGTTTTTATAATTTTTTTATAATTTTGAAGTCTTTAGCTACTTGTGAGTTGTTATAGTTTTTCAATTTTTATAATTTTTCTACTGTTGGGAATTTTTTCAAATTTTTGGAACTTAAAAATAGGGTTTTTTTTTTATTTCTGAGAGGTTTTTGCTAATTTCTCGACCCTTTTTGACTTTGTGTTGGAGTTTCTATGATTTTTTCCTAATTTTGAAGTCTTTAGCTACTTGTGAGTTGTTCTAGTTTTTCAATTTTTATAATTTTTCTACTGTTGGGAGTTTTTTAAAATTTTTGAAACTTAAAAATAGGGTTTTTGTTTTTGATTTCTGAGAGGTTTTTGCTAATTTTTCGACCTTTTTTGAATATTTTTTGGAGTTTTTATAATTTTTTCCTAATTTTGAAGTCTTTAGCTACTTGTGAGTTGTTACAGTTTTCAATTTTTATAATTTTTCTACTGTTGGGAATTTTTTCAAATTTTTGAAACTTAAAAATAGGGTTTTTGTTTTTTGATTTCTGAGAGGTTTTTGCTAATTTTTCGACCTTTTTTGAATTTTTTTTGGAGTTTATATAATTTTTTCCTAATTTTAAAGTCTTCAGCTACTAGAAAGCAGTTATAATTTTTCAATTTAAATAATTTCTCTACTGTTGGGAGTTTTTTCAAATTTTTGAAACTTAAAAATAGGGTTTTTTTTTTATTTCTGTGAGGTTTTTGCTAGTTTTTCGACCTTTTTTGAATTTTTTTTGGAGTTTTTATAATATTTTCCTAATTTTGAAGTCTTTAGCTACTGGTGAGTTGTTATAGTTTTTCAATTTTGATAATTTTTCTACTGTTGGGAGTTTTTTGTTTGATTTCTGATAGGTTTTTGCTAATTTTTCGACCTTTTTTGAATATTTTTTGGAGTTTTTATAATTTTTTCCTAATTTTGAAGTCTTTAGCTACTTGTGAGTTGTTATAGTTTTTCAATTTTTATAAGTTTTCTACTGTTGGGAATTTTTTCAAATTTTTGAAACTTAAAAATAGGGTTTTTGTTTTTGATTTCTGAGAGGTTTTTGCTAATTTTTCGACCTTTTTTGAATATTTTTTGGAGTTTTTATAATTTTTTCCTAATTTTGAAGTCTTTAGCTACTTGTGAGTTGTTATAAATTTTCAATTTTTATAATTTTTCTACTGTTGGGAATTTTTTCAAATTTTTGAAACTTAAAAATAGGGTTTGTTCTTTGATTTCTGAGAGGTTTTTGCTAATTTTTCGACCTTTTTTGAATCTTTTTTTGAGTTTTTATAATTTTTTCCTAATTTTGAAGTCTTTAGCTACTTGTGAGTTGTTATAGTTTTTCAATTTTTATAATTTTTCTACTGTTGGGAATTTTTTCAAATTTTTGAAACTGAAAAATAGGGTTTTTTTTTGATTTCTGAGAAGTTTTCGCCAATTTTTCGACCTTTTTTGAATTTTTTTGGAGCTTTTATAATTTTTTCCTAATTTTGAAGTCTTTAGCTTGTGAGTTGTTATAGTTTTTAAATTTTTATAATTTTTCTGCTGTTGGGAATTTTTTCAAATTTTTGAAACTGAAAAATAGGGTTTTTTTTGATTTCTGAGAAGTTTTCGCAAATTTTTCGACCTTTTTTGAATTTTTTGGAGCTTTTATAATTTTCTCCTAATTTTGAAGTCTTTAGCTTGTGAGTTGTTATAGTTTTTAAATTTTTATAATTTTTCTGCTGGTGGGAATTTTTTCAAATTTTTTAAACTTAAAAATAGGGTTTTTTTTTATTTCTGAGAGGTTTTTGCTAATTTTTCGACCTTTTTGAAATTTTTTTTGGAGTTTTTATAATTTTTTCCTAATTTTGAAGTCTTTAGCTACTTGTGAGTTGTTATAGTTTTTCAATTTTTATAATTTTTCTACTGTTGGGAATTTTTTCAATTTTTGAAACTTAAAAATAGGGTTTTTTTTTTTAATTTCTGAGAGGTTTTTTACTAATTTTTCGACCTTTTTTGAATTTGTTTTGGAGTTTTTATAATTTTTTCCTAATTTTGAAGTCTTTAGCTACTTGTGAGTTATTATAGTTTTCAATTTTTATAATTTTTCTACTGTTGGGAATTTTTTCAAATTTTTGAAACTTAAAAATATGTTTTTTTTTGATTTCTGAGAGGTTTTTGCTAATTTTTCGACCTTTCTTGAATATTTTTTTGGAGTTTTTATAATTTTTTCCTAATTTTGAAGTCTTTAGCTACTTGTGAGTTGTTATAGTTTTTCAATTTTTATAATTTTTCTACTGTTGGGAATTTTTTCAAATTTTTGAAACTTAAAAATACGGTTTTTTTTTTATTTCTGAGAGGTTTTTGCTAATTTTTCGACCTTTTTTGAATGTTTTTTGGAGTTTTTATAATTTTTTCCTAATTTTGAAGTCTTTAGCTACTTGTGAGTTGTTATAGTTTTTCAATTTTGATAATTTTTCTACTGTTGGGAATTTTTTCAAATTTTTGAAACTTAAAAATATGTTTTTTTTTATTTCTAAGAGGTTTTTGCTAATTTTTCGACCTTTTTTGAATTGTTTTTGGAGTTTTTATAATTTTTTCCTAATTTTGAAGTCTTTAGCTACTTGTGAGTTGTTATAGTTTTTCAATTTTTATAATTTTTCTACTGTTGGGAATTTTTTCCAATTTTTGAAACTGAAAAATAGGGTTTTTTTTTGATTTCTGAGAAGTTTTCGCCAATTTTTCGACCTTTTTTGAATTTTTTTGGAGCTTTTATAATTTTTTCCTAATTTTGAAGTCTTTAGCTTGTGAGTTGTTATAGTTTTTAAATTTTTATAATTTTTCTGCTGGTGGGAATTTTTTCAAATTTTTTAAACTTAAAAATAGGGTTTTTTTTTATTTCTGAGAGGTTTTTGCTAATTTTTCGACCTTTTTGAAATTTTTTTTGGAGTTTTTATAATTTTTTCCTAATTTTGAAGTCTTTAGCTACTTGTGAGTTGTTATAGTTTTTCAATTTTTATAATTTTTCTACTGTTGGGAATTTTTTCAATTTTTGAAACTTAAAAATAGGGTTTTTTTTTTAATTTCTGAGAGGTTTATTACTAATTTTTCGACCTTTTTTGAATTTGTTTTGGAGTTTTTATAATTTTTTCCTAATTTTGAAGCCTTTAGCTACTTGTGAGTTATTATAGTTTTCAATTTTTATAATTTTTCTACTGTTGGGAATTTTTTTTAAATTTTTGAAACTTAAAAATAGGGTTTTTTTTGATTTCTGAGAGGTTTTTGCTAATTTTTCGACCCTTTTTGAATTTTTTTTTGGAGTTTTTATAATTTTTTCCTAATTTTGAAGTCTTGAGCTACTTGTGAGTTGTTATAGTTTTTCAATTTTTATAATATTTCTACTGTTGCGAATTTTTTAAAATTTTTGGAACTTAAAAATAGTGTTTTTTTTTGATTTCTGAGAGGTTTTTGCTAATTTTTCGACCCTTTTTGAATTTTTTTTTTGGAGTTTTTATAATTTTTTCCTAATTTTGAAGTCTTCAGCTACTAGACAGTAGTTATAATTTTTCAATTTTTATAATTTTTCTACTGTTGGGAGTTTTTTCAAATTTTTGAAACTTAAAAATAGTGTTTTTTTTTGATTTCTGAGAGGTTTTTGCTAATTTTTCGACCCTTTTTGAATTTTTTTTTTGGAGTTTTTATAATTTTTTCCTAATTTTGAAGTCTTCAGCTACTAGACAGTAGTTATAATTTTTCAATTTTTATAATTTTTTTACTGTTGGGAGTTTTTTCAAATTTTTGAAACTTAAAAATAGGGTTTTTTTTTTATTTCTAAGAGGTTTTCGCTAATTTTTCGACCTTTTTTGAATTTTTTTTGGAGTTTTTATAATATTTTCCTAATTTTGAAGTCTTTAGCCACTGGTGAGTTGTTATAGTTTTTCAATTTTGATAATTTTTCTACTGTTGGGAGTTTTTTTTTTGATTTCTGATAGGTTTTTGCTAATTTTTCGACCTTTTTTGAATATTTTTTGGAGTTTTTATAATTTTTTCCTAATTTTGAAGTCTTTAGCTACTTGTGAGTTGTTATAGTTTTTCAATTTTTATAAGTTTTCTACTGTTGGGAATTTTTTCAAAATTTTGAAACTTAAAAATAGGGTTTTTGTTTTTGATTTCTGAGAGGTTTTTGCTAATTTTTCGACCTTTTTTGAATATTTTTTGGAGTTTTTATAATTTTTTCCTAATTTTGAAGTCTTTAGCTACTTGTGAGTTGTTATAAATTTTCAATTTTTATAATTTTTCTACTGTTGGGAATTTTTTCAAATTTTTGAAACTTAAAAATAGGGTTTGTTTTTTGATTTCTGAGAGGTTTTTGCTAATTTTTCGACCTTTTTTGAATCTTTTTTTGAGTTTTTATAATTTTTTCCTAATTTTGAAGTCTTTAGCTACTTGTGAGTTGTTATAAATTTTCAATTTTTATAATTTTTCTACTGTTGGGAATTTTTTCAAATTTTTGAAACTTAAAAATAGGGTTTGTTTTTTGATTTCTGAGAGGTTTTTGCTAATTTTTCGACCTTTTTGAAATTTTTTTTGGAGTTTTTATAATTTTTTCCTAATTTTGAAGTCTTTAGCTACTTGTGAGTTGTTATAGTTTTTCAATTTTTATAATTTTTCTACTGTTGGGAATTTTTTCAATTTTTTAAACTTAAAAATAGGGTTTTTTTTTTTTAATTTCTGAGAGGTTTTTTACTAATTTTTCGACCTTTTTTGAATTTGTTTTGGAGTTTTTATAATTTTTTCCTAATTTTGAAGTCTTTAGCTACTTGTGAGTTATTATAGTTTTCAATTTTTATAATTTTTCTACTGTTGGGAATTTTTTCAAATTTTTGAAACTTAAAAATAGGGTTTTTTTTGATTTCTGAGAGGTTTTTGCTCATTTTTCGACCTTTTTTGAATTTTTTTTAGAGTTTTTATAATTTTTTCCTAATTTTGAAGTCTTTAGCTACTTGTGAGTTGTTATAGTTTTTCAATTTTTATAATTTTTCTACTGTTGGGAATTTTTTCAATTTTTGAAACTTAAAAATAGGGTTTTTTTTTTTAATTTCTGAGAGGTTTTTTACTAATTTTTCGACCTTTTTTGAATTTGTTTTGGAGTTTTTATAATTTTTTCCTAATTTTGAAGTCTTTAGCTACTTGTGAGTTATTATAGTTTTCAATTTTTATAATTTTTCTACTGTTGGGAATTTTTTCAAATTTTTGAAACTTAAAAATATGTTTTTTTTTGATTTCTGAGAGGTTTTTGCTAATTTTTCGACCTTTCTTGAATATTTTTTTGGAGTTTTTATAATTTTTTCCTAATTTTGAAGTCTTTAGCTACTTGTGAGTTGTTATAGTTTTTCAATTTTTATAATTTTTCTACTGTTGGGAATTTTTTCAAATTTTTGAAACTTAAAAATATGGTTTTTTTTTGATTTCTGAGAGGTTTTTGCTAATTTTTCGACCTTTTTTGAATGTTTTTTGGAGTTTTTATAATTTTTTCCTAATTTTGAAGTCTTTAGCTACTTGTGAGTTGTTATAATTTTTCAATTTTGATAATTTTTCTACTGTTGGGAATTTTTTCAAATTTTTGAAACTTAAAAATATGTTTTTTTTTATTTCTAAGAGGTTTTTGCTAATTTTTCGACCTTTTTTGAATTGTTTTTGGAGTTTTTATAATTTTTTCCTAATTTTGAAGTCTTTAGCTACTTGTGAGTTGTTATAGTTTTTCAATTTTTATAATTTTTCTACTGTTGGGAATTTTTTCCAATTTTTGAAACTGAAAAATAGGGTTTTTTTTTGATTTCTGAGAAGTTTTCGCCAATTTTTCGACCTTTTTTGAATTTTTTTGGAGCTTTTATAATTTTTTCCTAATTTTGAAGTCTTTAGCTTGTGAGTTGTTATAGTTTTTAAATTTTTATAATTTTTCTGCTGTTGGGAATTTTTTCAAATTTTTGAAACTGAAAAATAGGGTTTTTTTTGATTTCTGAGAAGTTTTCGCAAATTTTTCGACCTTTTTTGAATTTTTTTGGAGCTTTTATAATTTTCTCCTAATTTTGAAGTCTTTAGCTTGTGAGTTGTTATAGTTTTTAAATTTTTATAATTTTTCTGCTGGTGGGAATTTTTTCAAATTTTTTAAACTTAAAAATAGGGTTTTTTTTTATTTCTGAGAGGTTTTTGCTAATTTTTCGACCTTTTTGAAATTTTTTTTGGAGTTTTTATAATTTTTTCCTAATTTTGAAGTCTTTAGCTACTTGTGAGTTGTTATAGTTTTTCAATTTTTTTAATTTTTCTACTGTTGGGAATTTTTTCGATTTTTGAAACTTAAAAGTAGGGTTTTTTTTTTTAATTTCTGAGAGGTTTTTTACTAATTTTTCGACCTTTTTTGAATTTGTTTTGGAGTTTTTATAATTTTTTCCTAATTTTGAAGTCTTTAGCTACTTGTGAGTTGTTATAGTTTTTCAATTTTTATAA
The DNA here is from genome assembly GCA_963680825.1 of Meiosimyza decipiens. Classification (NCBI taxonomy): domain Eukaryota; kingdom Metazoa; phylum Arthropoda; class Insecta; order Diptera; family Lauxaniidae; genus Meiosimyza; species Meiosimyza decipiens. The sequence goes on along the minus strand of OY804258.1, from coordinate 74,170,037 downwards.
TTTTTCTACTGTTGGGAATTTTTTCAAATTTTTGAAACTTAAAAATAGGGTTTTTTTTTGATTTCTGAGAGGTTTTTGCTAATTTTTCGACCTTTTTTGAATTTTTTTTGGAGTTTTTATAATTTTTTCCTAATTTTGAAGTCTTTAGCTACTTGTGAGTTGTTATAGTTTTTCAATTTTTATAATTTTTCTACTGTTGGGAATTTTTTCAAATTTTTGAAACTTAAAAATAGGGTTTTTTTTTATTTCTAAGAGGTTTTTGCTAATTTTTCGACCTTTTTTGAATTGTTTTTGGAGTTTTTATAATTTTTTCCTAATTTTGAAGTCCTTAGCTACTTGTGAGTTGTTATAGTTTTTCAATTTTTATAATTTTTCTACTGTTGGGAATTTTTTCAAATTTTTGAAACTTAAAAATATTGTTTTTTTTTTTTATTTCTGAGAGGTTTTTGCTAATTTTTCGACCTTTTTAGTTTTTTTTTTTGAGATTTTATAATTTTTTCCTAATTTAGAAGTCTTTAGCAACTTGTGAGTTGTTATAGTTTTTCAATTTTTATAATTTTTTTACTGTTGGGAATTTTTTCAAATTTTTGAAACTTAAAAATTTTGTTTTTTTTTTTTATTTCTGAGAGGTTTTTGCTAATTTTTCGACTTTTTATGAACTTTTTTTGGAGTTTTTATAATTTTTTCCTAATTTAGAAGTCTTTAGCTACTTGTGAGTTGTTATAGTTTTTCAATTTTGATAATTTTTCTACTGTTGGGAATTTTTTCAAATTTTTGAAACTTAAAAATATGTTTTTTTTTATTTCTAAGAGGTTTTTGCTAATTTTTCGACCTTTTTTGAATTGTTTTTGGAGTTTTTATAATTTTTTCCTAATTTTGAAGTCTTTAGCTACTTGTGAGTTGTTATAGTTTTTCAATTTTTATAATTTTTCTACTGTTGGGAATTTTTTCAAATTTTTGAAACTGAAAAATAGGGTTTTTTTTTGATTTCAGAGAAGTTTTCGCCAATTTTTCGACCTTTTTTGAATTTTTTTGGAGCTTTTATAATTTTCTCCAAATTTTGAAGTCTTTAGCTTGTGAGTTGTTATAGTTTTTAAATTTTTATAATTTTTCTGCTGGTGGGAATTTTTTCAAATTTTTTAAACTTAAAAATAGGGTTTTTTTTTATTTATGAGAGGTTTTTGCTAATTTTTCGACCTTTTTGAAATTTCTTTTGCAGTTTTTATAATTTTTTCCTAATTTTGAAGTCTTTAGCTACTTGTGAGTTGTTATAGTTTTTCAATTTTTATAATTTTTCTACTGTTGGGAATTTTTTCAATTTTTGAAACTTAAAAATAGGGTTTTTTTTTTAATTTCTGAGAGGTTTTTTACTAATTTTTCGACCTTTTTTGAATTTGTTTGGAGTTTTTATAATTTTTTCCTAATTTTGAAGTCTTTAGCTACTTGTGAGTTATTATAGTTTTCAATTTTTATAATTTTTCTACTGTTGGGAATTTTTTCAAATTTTTGAAACTTAAAAATAGGGTTTTTTTTGATTTCTGAGAGGTTTTTGCTAATTTTTCGACCTTTTTTGAATTTTTTTTAGAGTTTTTATAATTTTTTCCTAATTTTGAAGTCTTTAGCTACTTGTGAGTTGTTATAGTTTTTCAATTTTTATAATTTTTCTACTGTTGGGAATTTTTTCAAATTTTTGAAACTTAAAAATATGTTTTTTTTTGATTTCTGAGAGGTTTTTGCTAATTTTTCGACCTTTTTTGAATATTTTTTTGGAGTTTTTATAATTTTTTCCTAATTTTGAAGTCTTTAGCTTCTTGTGAGTTGTTATAGTTTTTCAATTTTTATAATTTTTCTACTGTTGGGAATTTTTTAAAATTTTTGAAACTTAAAAATATGGTTTTTTTTTGATTTCTGAGAGGTTTTTGCTAATTTTTCGACCATTTTTGAATTTTTTTTGGAGTTTTTATAATTTTTTCCTAATTTTGAAGTCTTTAGCTACTTGTGAGTTGTTATAGTTTTTCAATTTTGATAATTTTTCTACTGTTGGGAATTTTTTCAAATTTTTGAAACTTAAAAATATGTTTTTTTTTATTTCTAAGAGGTTTTTGCTAATTTTTCGACCTTTTTGAATTGTTTTTGGAGTTTTTATAATTTTTTCCTAATTTTGAAATCTTTAGCTACTTGTGAGTTGTTATAGTTTTTCAATTTTTATAATTTTTCTACTGTTGGGAATTTTTTCAAATTTTTGAAACTGAAAAATAGGGTTTTTTTTTTGATTTCTGAGAAGTTTTCGCCAATTTTTCGACCTTTTTTGAATTTTTTTGGAGCTTTTACAATTTTCTCCCAATTTTGAAGTCTTTAGCTTGTGAGTTGTTATAGTTTTTAAATTTTTATAATTTTTCTGCTGGTGGGAATTTTTTCAAATTTTTTAAACTTAAAAATAGGGTTTTTTTTTATTTCTGAGAGGTTTTTGCTAATTTTTCGACCTTTTTGAAATTTTTTTTGGAGTTTTTATAATTTTTTCCTAATTTTGAAGTCTTTAGCTACTTGTGAGTTGTTATAGTTTTTCAATTTTTATAATTTTTCTACTGTTGGAATTTTTTCAATTTTTGAAACTTAAAAATAGGGTTTTTTTTTTTAATTTCTGAGAGGTTTTTTACTAATTTTTCGACCTTTTTTGAATTTGTTTTGGAGTTTTTATAATTTTTTCCTAATTTTGAAGCCTTTAGCTACTTGTGAGTTATTATAGTTTTCAATTTTTATAATTTTTCTACTGTTGGGAATTTTTTTTAAATTTTTGAAACTTAAAAATAGGGTTTTTTTTGATTTCTGAGAGGTTTTTGCTAATTTTTCGACCCTTTTTGAATTTTTTTTTGGAGTTTTTATAATTTTTTCCTAATTTTGGAGTCTTGAGCTACTTGTGAGTTGTTATAGTTTTTCAATTTTTATAATATTTCTACTGTTGCGAATTTTTTAAAATTTTTGAAACTTAAAAATAGTGTTTTTTTTTTGATTTCTGAGAGGTTTTTGCTAATTTTTCGACCCTTTTTGAATTTTTTTTTTGGAGTTTTTATAATTTTTTCCTAATTTTGAAGTCTTCAGCTACTAGACAGTAGTTATAATTTTTCAATTTTTATAATTTTTCTACTGTTGGGAGTTTTTTCAAATTTTTGAAACTTAAAAATAGGGTTTTTTTTTTATTTCTGAGAGGTTTTTGCTAATTTATCGACCTTTTTTGAATTTTTTTTGGAGTTTTTATAATTTTTTCATAATTTTGAAGTCTTTAGCTACTTGTGAGTTGTTATAAATTTTCAATTTTTATAATTTTTCTACTGTTGGGAATTTTTTCAAATTTTTGAAACTTAAAAATAGGGTTTGTTTTTTGATTTCTGAGAGGTTTTTGCTAATTTTTCGACCTTTTTTGAATCTTTTTTTGAGTTTTTATAATTTTTTCCTAGTTTTGAAGTCTTTAGCTACTTGTGAGTTGTTACAGTTTTTCAATTTTTATAATTTTTCTACTGTTGGGAATTTTTTCAAATTTTTGAAACTTAAAAATAGGGTTTTTGTTTTTGATTTCTGAGAGGTTTTTGCTAATTTTTCGACCTTTTTTGAATTTTTTTTGGAGTTTATATAATTTTTTCCTAATTTTGAAGTCTTCAGCTACTAGAAAGTAGTTATAATTTTTCAATTTAAATAATTTCTCTACTGTTGGGAGTTTTTTCAAATTTTTTAAACTTAAAAATAGGTTTTTTTTTTATTTCTGTGAGGTTTTTGCTAATTTTTCAACCTTTTTTGAATTTGATTGAAGTTTTTATAATTTTTTCCTAATTTTGAAGTCTTTAGCTACTTGTGAGTTGTTATAGTTTTTCAATTTTTATAATTTTTCTACTGTTGGGAGTTTTTTCAAATTTTTTAAACTTAAAAATAGGGTTTTTTTTTGATTTCTGATAGGTTTTTGCTAATTTTTCGACATATTTTGAATATTTTTTGGAAATTTTATAATTTTTTCCTAATTTTGAAGTCTTTAGCTACTTGTGAGTTGTTATAGTTTTTCAATTTTTATAAGTTTTCTACTGTTGGGAATTTTTTCAAATTTTTGAATCTTAAAAATAGGGTTTTTGTTTTTGATTTCTGAGAGGTTTTTGCTAATTTTTCGACCTTTTTTGAATATTTTTTGGAGTTTTTATAATTTTTTCCTAATTTTGAAGTCTTTAGCTACTTGTGAGTTGTTATAGTTTTTCAATTTTTATAAGTTTTCTACTGTTGGGAATTTTTTCAAATTTTTGAAACTTAAAAATAGGGTTTTTGTTTTTGATTTCTGAGAGGTTTTTGCTAATTTTTCGAACTTTTTTGAATTTTTTTTGGAGTTTATATAATTTTTTCCTAATTTTAAAGTCTTTAGCTACTTGTGAGTTGATATAGTTTTTCAATTTTTATAATTTTTCTACTGTTGGGAGTTTTTTCAAATTTTTTAAACTTAAAAATAGGGTTTTTTTTTATTTCTGAGAGGTTTTTGCTAATTTTTCGACCTTTTTTGAATTTTTTTGGGAGTTTTTATAATTTTTTGCTAATTTTGAAGTCTTTAGCTACTTGCGAGTTTTGTAGTTTATCAATTTTTATAATTTTTCTACTGTTGGGAATTTTTTCAAATTTTTGAAACTTAAAAATAAGGTTTTTTTTTGATTTTCGAGAGGTTTTTGCTAATTTTTCGACCTTTTTTGAATTTTTTTTTTAGTTTTTATAATTTTTTCCTAATTTTGAAGTCTTTAGCTACTTGTGAGTTGTTATAGTTTTTCAATTTTTATAATTTTTCTACTGTTGGGAATTTTTTCAAATTTTTGGAACTTAAAAATAGGGTTTTTTTTTTATTTCTGAGAGGTTTTTGCTAATTTCTCGACTCTTTTTGACTTTGTGTTGGAGTTTCTATGATTTTTTCCTAATTTTGAAGTCTTTAGCTACTTGTGAGTTGTTCTAGTTTTTCAATTTTTATAATTTTTCTACTGTTGGGAGTTTTTTAAAATTTTTGAAACTTAAAAATAGGGTTTTTGTTTTTGATTTCTGAGAGGTTTTTGCTAATTTTTCGACCTTTTTTGAATATTTTTTGGAGTTTTTATAATTTTTTCCTAATTTTGAAGCCTTTAGCTACTTGTGAGTTGTTACAGTTTTCAATTTTTATAATTTTTCTACTGTTGGGAATTTTTTCAAATTTTTGAAACTTAAAAATAGGGTTTTTGTTTTTGATTTCTGAGAGGTTTTTGCTAATTTTTCGACCTTTTTTGAATTTTTTTTGGAGTTTATATAATTTTTTCCTAATTTTAAAGTCTTCAGCTACTAGAAAGTAGTTATAATTTTTCAATTTAAATAATTTCTCTACTGTTGGGAGTTTTTTCAAATTTTTCAAACTTAAAAATAGGGTTTTTTTTTTATTTCTGTGAGGTTTTTGCTAGTTTTTCGACCTTTTTTGAATTTTTTTTGGAGTTTTTATAATTTTTTCCTAATTTTGAAGTCTTTAGCTACTTGTGAGTTGTTATAGTTTTTCAATTTTGATAATTTTTCTACTGTTGGGAGTTTTTTCAAATTTTTGAAACTTAAAAATAGGGTTTTTTTTTTGATTTCTGATAGGTTTTTGCTAATTTTTCGACCTTTTTTGAATATTTTTTGGAGTTTTTATAATTTTTTCCTAATTTTGAAGTCTTTAGCTACTTGTGAGTTGTTATAGTTTTTCAATTTTTATAAGTTTTCTACTGTTGGGAATTTTTTCAAATTTTTGAAACTTTAAAATAGGGTTTTTGTTTTTGATTTCTGAGAGGTTTTTGCTAATTTTTCGACCTTTTTTGAATATTTTTTGGAGTTTTTATAATTTTTTCCTAATTTTGAAGTCTTTAGCTACTTGTGAGTTGTTATAAATTTTCAATTTTTATAATTTTTCTACTGTTGGGAATTTTTTCAAATTTTTGAAACTTAAAAATAGGGTTTGTTTTTTGATTTCTGAGAGGTTTTTGCTAATTTTTCGACCTTTTTTGAATCTTTTTTTGAGTTTTTATAATTTTTTCCTAATTTTGAAGTCTTTAGCTACTTGTGAGTTGTTACAGTTTTTCAATTTTTATAATTTTTCTACTGTTGGGAATTTTTTCAAATTTTTGAAACTTAAAAATAGGGTTTTTGTTTTTGATTTCTGAGAGGTTTTTGCTAATTTTTCGACCTTTTTTGAATTTTTTTTGGAGTTTATATAATTTTTTCCTAATTTTGAAGTCTTCAGCTACTAGAAAATAGTTATAATTTTTCAATTTAAATAATTTCTCTACTGTTGGGAGTTTTTTCAAATTTTTTAAACTTAAAAATAGGTTTTTTTTTTTATTTCTGTGAGGTTTTTGCTAATTTTTCGACCTTTTTTGAATTTGATTGAAGTTTTTATAATTTTTTCCTAATTTTGAAGTCTTTAGCTACTTGTGAGTTGTTATAGTTTTTCAATTTTTATAATTCTTCTACTGTTGGGAGTTTTTTCAATTTTTTGAAACTTAAAAATAGGGTTTGTTTTTGATTTCTGAGAGGTTTTTGCTAATTTTTCGACCTTTTTTGAATTTTTTTTGGAGTTTATATAATTTTTTCCTAATTTTGAAGTCTTTAGCTACTTGTGAGTTGTTATAGTTTTTCAATTTTTATAATTTTTCTACTGTTGGGAGTTTTTTCAAATTTTTTAAACTTAAAAATAGGGTTTTTTTTTTATTTCTGAGAGGTTTTTGCTAATTTTTCGACCTTTTTTGAATTTTTTTGGGAGTTTTTATAATTTTTTCCTAATTTTGAAGTCTTTAGCTACTTGTGAGTTGTTATAAATTTTTAATTTTTATAATTTTTCTACTGTTGGGAATTTTTTCAAATTTTTGAAACTTAAAAATAGGGTTTGTTTTTTGATTTCTGAGAGGTTTTTGCTAATTTTTCGACCTTTTTTGAATCTTTTTTTGAGTTTTTATAATTTTTTCCTAATTTTGAAGTCTTTAGCTACTTGTGAGTTGTTACAGTTTTTCAATTTTTATAATTTTTCTACTGTTGGGAATTTTTTCAAATTTTTGAAACTTAAAAATATGGTTTTTGTTTTTGATTTCTGAGAGGTTTTTGCTAATTTTTCGACCTTTTTTGAATTTTTTTTGGAGTTTATATAATTTTTTCCTAATTTTGAAGTCTTCAGCTACTAGAAAGTAGTTATAATTTTTCAATTTAAATAATTTCTCTACTGTTGGGAGTTTTTTCAAATTTTTTAAACTTAAAAATAGGTTTTTTTTTTATTTCTGTGAGGTTTTTGCTAATTTTTCGACCTTTTTTGAATTTGATTGAAGTTTTTATAATTTTTTCCTAATTTTGAAGTCTTTAGCTACTTGTGAGTTGTTATAGTTTTTCAATTTTTATAATTTTTCTACTGTTGGGAGTTTTTTCAAATTTTTTAAACTTAAAAATAGGGTTTTTTTTTTGATTTCTGAGAGGTTTTTGCTAATTTTTCGACCTTTTTTGAATCTTTTTCTGAGTTTTTATAATTTTTTCCTAATTTTGAAGTCTTTAGCTACTTGTGAGTTGTTACAGTTTTTCAATTTTTATAATTTTTCTACTGTTGGGAATTTTTTCAAATTTTTGAAACTTAAAAATAGGGTTTTTGTTTTTGATTTCTGAGAGGTTTTTGCTAATTTTTCGACCTTTTTTGAATTTTTTTTGGAGTTTATATAATTTTTTCCTAATTTTGAAGTCTTCAGCTACTAGAAAGTAGTTATAATTTTTCAATTTAAATAATTTCTCTACTGTTGGGAGTTTTTTCAAATTTTTTAAACTTAAAAATAGGTTTTTTTTTTATTTCTGTGAGGTTTTTGCTAATTTTTCGACCTTTTTTGAATTTGATTGAAGTTTTTATAATTTTTTCCTAATTTTGAAGTCTTTAGCTACTTGTGAGTTGTTATAGTTTTTCAATTTTTATAATTTTTCTACTGTTGGGAGTTTTTTCAAATTTTTTAAACTTAAAAATAGGGTTTTTTTTTTGATTTCTGATAGGTTTTTGCTAATTTTTCGACATATTTTGAATATTTTTTGGAAATTTTATAATTTTTTCCTAATTTTGAAGTCTTTAGCTACTTGTGAGTTGTTATAGTTTTTCAATTTTTATAAGTTTTCTACTGTTGGGAATTTTTTCAAATTTTTGAATCTTAAAAATAGGGTTTTTGTTTTTGATTTCTGAGAGGTTTTTGCTAATTTTTCGACCTTTTTTGAATATTTTTTGGAGTTTTTATAATTTTTTCCTAATTTTGAAGTCTTTAGCTACTTGTGAGTTGTTATAGTTTTTCAATTTTTATAAGTTTTCTACTGTTGGGAATTTTTTCAAATTTTTCAAACTTAAAAATATGGTTTTTGTTTTTGATTTCTGAGAGGTTTTTGCTAATTTTTCGACCTTTTTTGAATTTTTTTTGGAGCTTATATAATTTTTTCCTAATTTTGAAGTCTTCAGCTACTAGAAAATAGTTATAATTTTTCAATTCAAATAATTTCTCTACTGTTGGGAGTTTTTTCAAATTTTTTAAATTTAAAAATAGGGTTTTTTTTTTTATTTCTGTGAGGTTTTTGCTAATTTTTCGACCTTTTTTGAATTTGATTGAAGTTTTTATAATTTTTTCCTAATTTTGAAGTCTTTAGCTACTTGTGAGTTGTTATAGTTTTTCAATTTTTATAATTTTTCTACTGTTGGGAGTTTTTTCAAATTTTTTAAACTTAAAAATAGGGTTTTTTTTTGATTTCTGATAGGTTTTTGCTAATTTTTCGACATATTTTGAATATTTTTTGGAAATTTTATAATTTTTTCCTAATTTTGAAGTCTTTAGCTACTTGTGAGTTGTTATAGTTTTTCAATTTTTATAAGTTTTCTACTGTTGGGAATTTTTTCAAATTTTTGAATCTTAAAAATAGGGTTTTTGTTTTTGATTTCTGAGAGGTTTTTGCTAATTTTTCGACCTTTTTTGAATATTTTTTGGAGTTTTTATAATTTTTTCCTAATTTTGAAGTCTTTAGCTACTTGTGAGTTGTTATAGTTTTTCAATTTTTATAATTTTTCTACTGTTGGGAGTTTTTTCAAATTTTTGAAACTTAAAAATAGTGTTTTTTTTTTTATTTCTGAGAGGTTTTTGCTAATTTTTCGACCTTTTTTGAATTTTTTTGGGAGTTTTTATAATTTTTTCCTAATTTTCAAGTCTTTAGCTACTTGTGAGTTGTTATAAATTTTTAATTTTTATAATTTTTCTACTGTTGGGAATTTTTTCAAATTTTTGAAACTTAAAAATAGGGTTTGTTTTTTGATTTCTGAGAGGTTTTTGCTAATTTTTCGACCTTTTTTGAATCTTTTTTTGAGTTTTTATAATTTTTTCCTAATTTTGAAGTCTTTAGCTACTTGTGAGTTGTTACAGTTTTTCAATTTTTATAATTTTTCTACTGTTGGGAATTTTTTCAAATTTTTGAAACTTAAAAATAGGGTTTTTGTTTTTGATTTCTGAGAGGTTTTTGCTAATTTTTCGACCTTTTTTGAATTTTTTTTGGAGTTTATATAATTTTTTCCTAATTTTGAAGTCTTCAGCTACTAGAAAATAGTTATAATTTTTCAATTTTTATAATTTCTCTACTGTTGGGAGTTTTTTCAAATTTTTTAAACTTAAAAATAGGTTTTTTTTTTTATTTCTGTGAGGTTTTTGCTAATTTTTCGACCTTTTTTGAATTTGATTGAAGTTTTTATAATTTTTTCCTAATTTTGAAGTCTTTAGCTACTTGTGAGTTGTTATAGTTTTTCAATTTTTATAATTTTTCTACTGTTGGGAGTTTTTTCAATTTTTTGAAACTTAAAAATAGGGTTTGTTTTTGATTTCTGAGAGGTTTTTGCTAATTTTTCGACCTTTTTTGAATTTATTTTGGAGTTTATATAATTTTTTCCTAATTTTGAAGTCTTTAGCTACTTGTGAGTTGTTATAGTTTTTCAATTTTTATAATTTTTCTACTGTTGGGAGTTTTTTCAAATTTTTTAACTTAAAAATAGGGTTTTTTTTTTATTTCTGAGAGGTTTTTGCTAATTTTTCGACCTTTTTTGAATTTTTTTTGGAGTTTTTATAATATTTTCCTAATTTTGAAGTCTTTAGCTACTTGTGAGTTTTATAGTTTATCAATTTTTATAATTTTTCTACTGTTGGGAATTTTTTCAAATTTTTGAAACTTAAAAATAAGGTTTTTTTTTGATTTTCGAGAGGTTTTTGCTAATTTTTCGACCTTTTTGAATTTTTTTTTTAGTTTTTATAATTTTTTCCTAATTTTGAAGTCTTTAGCTACTTGTGAGTTGTTATAGTTTTTCAATTTTTATAATTTTTCTACTGTTGGGAATTTTTTCAAATTTTTGGAACTTAAAAATAGGGTTTTTTTTTTATTTCTGAGAGGTTTTTGCTAATTTTTCGACCCTTTTTGACTTTGTGTTGGAGTTTCTATGATTTTTTCCTAATTTTGAAGTCTTTAGCTACTTGTGAGTTGTTATAGTTTTTCAATTTTTATAATTTTTCTACTGTTGGGACTTTTTTAAAATTTTTGAAACTTAAAAATAGGGTTTTTGTTTTTGATTTCTGAGAGGTTTTTGGTAATTTTTCGACCTTTTTTGAATTTTTTTTGGAGTTTATATAATTTTTTCCTAATTTTGAAGTCTTCAGCTACTAGAAAGTAGTTATAGTTTTTCAATTTAAATAATTTCTCTACTGTTGGGAGTTTTTTCAAATTTTTTAAACTTAAAAATAGGGTTTTTTTTTTTGATTTCTGAGAGGTTTTTGCTAATTTTTCGACCTTTTTTGAATTTTTTTTGGAGTTTTTATAATTTTTTCCTGATTTGGAAGTCTTTAGCTACTTGTCAGTTGTTATAGTTTTTCAATTTTTATAATTTTTCTACTGTTGGGAATTTTTTCAAATTTTTGAAACTTAAAAATAGGGTTTTATTTTTGATTTCTGGGAGGTTTTTGCTAATTTTTCGACCTTTTTTGAATTTTTTTTGGAGTTTTTATAATTTTTTCCTAATTTTGAAGTCTTTAGCTACTTGTGAGTTGTTATAGTTTTTGAATTTTTATAATTTTTCTACTGTTGAGAACTTTTTCAAATTTTTGAAACTTAAAAATATGGTTTTTTTTTTGATTTCTGAGAGGTTTTTGCTAATTTTTCGAATTTTTTTGAATTTTTTTTGGAGTTTTTATAATTTTTTCCTAATTTTGAAGTCTTCAGCTACTAGAAAGTAGTTATAATTTTTCAATTTTTATAATTTTTTTACTGTTGGGACTTTTTTCAAATTTTTAAAACTTAAAAATAGGGTTTTTTTTTTGATTTCTGAGAGGTTTTTCTAATATTTCGACATATTTTGAATATTTTTTGGAGTTTTTATAATTTTTTCCTAATTTTGAAGTCTTTAGCTACTTGTGAGTTGTTATAGTTTTTCAATTTTTATAAGTTTTCTACTGTTGGGAATTTTTTCAAATTTTTTAAACGTAAAAATAGAGTTTTTGTTTTTGATTTCTGAGAGGTTTTTGCTAATTTTTCGACCTTTTTTGAATATTTTTTGGAGTTTTTATAATTTTTTCCTAATTTTGAAGTCTTTAGCTACTTGTGAGTTGTTATAAATTTTCAATTTTTATAATTTTTCTACTGTTGGGAATTTTTTCAAATTTTTGAAACTTAAAAATAGGGTTTGTTTTTTGATTTCTGAGAGGTTTTTGCTAATTTTTCGACCTTTTTTGAATCTTTTTTTGAGTTTTTATAATTTTTTCCTAATTTTGAAGTCTTTAGCTACTTGTGAGTTGTTACAGTTTTTCAATTTTTATAATTTTTCTACTGTTGGGAATTTTTTCAAATTTTTGAAACTTAAAAATAGGGTTTTTGTTTTTGATTTCTGAGAGGTTTTTGCTAATTTTTCAACCTTTTTGAATTTTTTTTGGAGTTTATATAATTTTTTCCTAATTTTGAAGTCTTCAGCTACTAGAAAGTAGTTATAATTTTTCAATTTAAATAATTTCTCTACTGTTGGGAGTTTTTTCAAATTTTTTAAACTTAAAAATAGGTTTTTTTTTTATTTCTGTGAGGTTTTTGCTAATTTTTCGACCTTTTTTGAATTTGATTGAAGTTTTTATAATTTTTTCCTAATTTTGAAGTCTTTAGCTACTTGTGAGTTGTTAAAGTTTTTCAATTTTTATAATTTTTCTACTGTTGGGAGTTTTTTCAATTTTTTGAAACTTAAAAATAGGGTTTGTTTTTGATTTCTGAGAGGTTTTTGCTAATTTTTCGACCTTTTTTGAATTATTTTTGGAGTTTATATAATTTTTTCCTAATTTTGAAGTCTTTAGCTACTTGTGAGTTGTTATAGTTTTTCAATTTTTATAATTTTTCTACTGTTGGGAGTTTTTTCAAATTTTTGAAACTTAAAAATAGGGTTTTTGTTTTTGATTTCTGAGAGGTTTTTGCTAATTTTTCGACCTTTTTTGAATTTTTTTGGGTGTTTTTATAATATTTTCCTAATTTTGAAGTCTTTAGCTACTTGTGAGTTTTATAGTTTATCAATTTTTATAATTTTTCTACTGTTGGGAATTTTTTCAAATTTTTGAAACTTAAAAATAAGGTTTTTTTTTTATTTTTGAGAGGTTTTTGCTAATTTTTCGACCTTTTTTGAATTTTTTTTTTAGTTTTTATAATTTTTTCCTAATTTTGAAGTCTTTAGCTACTTGTGAGTTGTTATAAATTTTCAATTTTTATAATTTTTCTACTGTTGGGAATTTTTTCAAATTTTTGAAACTTAAAAGTAGGGTTTTTTTTTATTTCTGAGAGGTTTTTGCTAATTTTTCGACCCTTTATGAATTTTTTTTGGAGTTTTTATAATTTTCTCCTAATTTTGAAGTCTTTAGCTACTTGTGAGTTGTTATAGTTTTTCAATTTTTATAAGTTTTTTACTGTTGGGAATTTTTTCAAATTTTTGAAACTTAAAAATAGGGTTTTTTTTTTGATTTCTGAGAGGTTTTTCTAATATTTCGACATATTTTGAATATTTTTTGGAGTTTTTATAATTTTTTCCTAATTTTGAAGTCTTTAGCTACTTGTGAGTTGTTATAGTTTTTCAATTTTGATAAGTTTTCTACTGTTGGGAATTTTTTCAAATTTTTTAAACGTGAAAATAGGGTTTTTGTTTTTGATTTCTGAGAGGTTTTTGCTAATTTTTCGACCTTTTTTGAATATTTTTTGGAGTTTTTATAATTTTTTCCTAATTTTGAAGTCTTTAGCTACTTGTGAGTTGTTATAAATTTTCAATTTTTATAATTTTTCTACTGTTGGGAATTTTTTCAAATTTTTGAAACTTAAAAATAGGGTTTGTTTTTGATTTCTGAGAGGTTTTTGCTAATTTTTCGACCTTTTTTGAATCTTTTTTTGAGTTTTTATAATTTTTTCCTAATTTTGAAGTCTTAAGCTACTTGTGAGTTGTTACAGTTTTTCAATTTTTATAATTTTTCTACTGTTGGGAATTTTTTCAAATTTTTGAAACTTAAAAATAGGGTTTTTGTTTTTGATTTCTGAGAGGTTTTTGCTAATTTTTCGACCTTTTTTGAATTTTTTTTGGAGTTTATATAATTTTTTCCTAATTTTGAAGTCTTCAGCTACTAGAAAGTGGTTATAATTTTTCAATTTAAATAATTTCTCTACTGTTGGGAGTTTTTTCAAATTTTTTAAACTTAAAAATAGGTTTTTTTTTTTATTTCTGTGAGGTTTTTGCTAATTTTTCGACCTTTTTTGAATTTGATTGAAGTTTTTATAATTTTTTCCTAATTTTGAAGTCTTTAGCTACTTGTGAGTTGTTATAGTTTTTCAATTTTTATAATTTTTCTACTGTTGGGAGTTTTTTCAATTTTTTGAAACTTAAAAATAGGGTTTGTTTTTGATTTCTGAGAGGTTTTTGCTAATTTTTCGACCTTTTTTGAATTTTTTTTGGAGTTTATATAATTTTTTCCTAATTTTGAAGTCTTTAGCTACTTGTGAGTTGTTATAGTTTTTCAATTTTTATAATTTTTCTACTGTTGGGAGTTTTTTCAAATTTTTTAAACTTAAAAATAGGGTTTTTTTTTTTATTTCTGAGAGGTTTTTGCTAATTTTTCGACCTTTTTTGAATTTTTTTGGGAGTTTTTATAATTTTTTCCTAATTTTGAAGTCTTTAGCTACTTGTGAGTTTTATAGTTTATCAATTTTTATAAATTTTCTACTGTTGGGAATTTTTTCAAATTTTTGAAACTTAAAAATAAGGTTTTTTTTTGATTTTCGAGAGGTTTTTGCTAATTTTTCGACCTTTTTTGAATTTTTTTTTTTAGTTTTTATAATTTTTTCCTAATTTTGAAGTCTTTAGCTACTTGTGAGTTGTTATAGTTTTTCAATTTTTATAATTTTTCTACTGTTGGGAATTTTTTCAAATTTTTGAAACTTAAAAATAAGGTTTTTTTTTTGATTTTCGAGAGGTTTTTGCTAATTTTTCGACCTTTTTTGAATTTTTTTTAGAGTTTATATAATTTTTTCCTAATTTTGAAGTCTTCAGTTACTAGAAAATAGTTATAATTTTTCAATTTTTATAATTTTTCTACTGTTGGGAGTTTTTTCAATTTTTTGAAACTTAAAAATAGGGTTTGTTTTTGATTTCTGAGAGGTTTTTGCTAATTTTTCGACCTTTTTTGAATTTTTTTTGGAGTTTTTATAATTTTGTCTTAATTTTGAATTCTTTAGCTACTTGTGAGTTGTTATAGTTTTTCAATTTTTATAATTTTTCTACTGTTGGGAATTTTTTCAAATTTTTGAAACTTAAAAATAGGGTTTTATTTTTGATTTCTGAGAGGTTTTTGCTAATTTTTCGACCTTTTTTGAATTTTTTTTGGAGTTTTTATAATTTTTTCCTAATTTTGAAGTCTTTAGCTACTTGTGAGTTGTTATAGTTTTTCAATTTTTATAATTTTTCTACTGTTGAGAACTTTTTCAAATTTTTGAAACTTAAAAATATGGTTTTTTTTTTGATTTCTGAGAGGTTTTTGCTAATTTTTCGACCTTTTTTGAATTTTTTTTGGAGTTTTTATAATTTTTTCCTAATTTTGAAGTCTTCAGCTATTAGAAAGTAGTTATAATTTTTCAATTTTTATAATTTTTCTACTGTTGGGAATTTTTTCAAATTTTTCAAACTTAAAAATAGGGTTTTTTTTTTTATTTCTGAGAGGTTTTTGCTAATTTTTTGACCTATTTTGAATTTTTTTTGGAGTTTTTATAATTTTTTCCTAATTTTGAAGTCTTTAGCTACTTGTCAGTTGTTATAGTTTTTCAATTTTTATAATTTTTCTAATGTTGGGAATTTTTTCAAATTTTTGAAACTTAAAAATATGGTTTTTTTTTGATTTCTGAGAGGTTTTTGCTAATTTTTCGACCTTTTTTGAATTTTTTTTGGAGTTTTTATAATTTTCTCCTCATTTTGAAGTCTTTAGCTAGTTGTGAGTTGTTATAGTTTATAAATTTTTATAAATTTTCTACTGGTGGGAATTTTTTCAAATTTTTGAAACTTAAAAATATGTTTTTTTTTTTATTTCTGAGAGGTTTTTGCTATTTTTTCGACCTTTTTTGAATTTTTTTTTTGAGATTTTATAATTTTTTCCTAATTTTGAAGTCTTTAGCTACTTGTGAGTTGTTATAGTTTTTCAATTTTTATAATTTTTCTACTGTTGGGAATTTTTTCAAATTTTTGAAACTTAAAAATAGGGTTTCTGTTTTTGATTTCTGAGAGGTTTTTGCTAATTTTTCGACCTTTTTTGAATTTTTTTTGGAGTTTTTATAATTTTTTCCTAATTTTGAAGTCTTCAGCTACTAGAAAGTAGTTATAATTTTTCAATTTTTATAATTTTTCTACTGTTGGGAGTTTTTTCAAATTTTTTAAACTTAAAAATAGGGTTTTTTTTTTGATTTCTGATAGGTTTTTGCTAATTTTTCGACCTTTTTTGAATTTTTTTGGGAGTTTCTATAATTTTTTCCTAATTTTGAAGTCTTTAGCTACTTGTGAGTTGTTATAGTTTTTCAATTTTTATAATTTTTCTACTGTTGGGAATTTTTTCAAATTTTTGAAACTTAAAAATAGGGTTTTTTTTTGATTTCTGAGAGGATTTTGCTAATTTTCGACCTTTTTTGAGATTTTTTTGGAGTTTTTATAATTTTTTCCTAATTTTGAAGTCTTTAGCTACTTGTGAGTTGTTATAGTTTTTCAATTTTTATAATTTTTCTACTGTTGGGAATTTTTTCAAAATTTTGAAACTTAAAAATAGGGTTTTTTTTTTTGATTTCTGAGAGGTTTTTGCTAATTTTTCGATCTATTTAAATTTTTTTTGGAGTTTTTATATTTTTTTCCTAATTTTGAAGTCTTTAGCTACTTGTGAGTTGTTATAGTTTTTCAATTTATATAATTTTTCTACTGTTGGGACATTTTTCAAATTTTTGAAACTTTAAAATAGGGTTTTTTTTGATTTCTGAGAGGTTTTTGCTAATTTTTCGACCTTTTTTGAATTTTTTTTTGGAGTTTTTATAATTTTTTCCTGATTTGGAAGTCTTTAGCTACTTGTCAGTTGTTATAGTTTTTCAATTTTTATAATTTTTCTACTGTTGGGAATTTTTTCAAATTTTTGAAACTTAAAAGTAGGGTTTTTTTTTATTTCTGAGAGGTTTTTGCTAATTGTTCGACCCTTTTTGAATTTTTTTTGGAGTTTTTATAATTTTCTCCTAATTTTGAAGTCTTTAGCTACTTGTGAGTTGTTATAGTTTTTCAATTTTTATAATTTTTTTACTGTTGGGACTTTTTTCAAATTTTTAAAACTTAAAAATAGGGTTTTTTTTTTGATTTCTGAGAGGTTTTTCTAATATTTCGACATATTTTGAATATTTTTTGGAGTTTTTATAATTTTTTCCTAATTTTGAAGTCTTTAGCTACTTGTGAGTTGTTATAGTTTTTCAATTTTTATAAGTTTTCTACTGTTGGGAATTTTTTCAAATTTTTTAAACGTAAAAATAGGGTTTTTGTTTTTGATTTCTGAGAGGTTTTTGCTAATTTTTCGACCTTTTTTGAATATTTTTTTGGAGTTTTTATAATTTTTTCCTAATTTTGAAGTCTTTAGCTACTTGTGAGTTTTATAGTTTATCAATTTTTATAATTTTTCTACTGTTGGGAATTTTTTCAAATATTTGAAACTTAAAAATAAGGTTTTTTTTTGATTTTCGAGAGGTTTTTGCTAATTTTTCGACCTTTTTTGAATTTTTTTTTTAGTTTTTATAATTTTTTCCTAGTTTTGAAGTCTTTAGCTACTTGTGAGTTGTTATAGTTTTTCAATTTTTATAATTTTTCTACTGTTGGGAATTTTTTCAAATTTTTGAAACTTAAAAATAGGGTTTTTGTTTTTGATTTCTGAGAGGTTTTTGCAAATTTTTCGACCTTTTTTGAATTTTTTTTGGAGTTTATATAATTTTTTCCTAATTTTGAAGTCTTCAGCTACTAGAAAGTAGTTATAATTTTTCAATTTAAATAATTTCTCTACTGTTGGGAGTTTTTTCAAATTTTTTAAACTTAAAAATAGGTTTTTTTTTTATTTCTGTGAGGTTTTTGCTAATTTTTCGACCTTTTTTGAATTTGATTGAAGTTTTTATAATTTTTTCCTAATTTTGAAGTCTTTAGCTACTTGTGAGTTGTTATAGTTTTTCAATTTTTATAATTTTTCTACTGTTGGGAGTTTTTTCAATTTTTTGAAACTTAAAAATAGGGTTTGTTTTTGATTTCTGAGAGGTTTTTGCTAATTTTTCGACCTTTTTTGAATTAATTTAGGAGTTTATATAATTTTTTCCTAATTTTGAAGTCTTTAGCTACTTGTGAGTTGTTATAGTTTTTCAATTTTTATAATTTTTCTACTGTTGGGAGTTTTTTCAAATTTTTGAAACTTAAAAATAGGGTTTTTGTTTTTGATTTCTGAGAGGTTTTTGCTAATTTTTCGACCTTTTTTGAATTTTTTTGGAAGTTTTTATAATTTTTTCCTAATTTTGAAGTCTTTAGCTACTTGTGAGTTGTTACAGTTTTTCAATTTTTATAATTTTTCTACTGTTGGGAATTTTTTCAAATTTTTGAAACTTAAAAATAAGGTTTTTTTTTTATTTTCGAGAGGTTTTTGCTAATTTTTCGACCTTTTTTGAAATTTTTTTTTAGTTTTTATAATTTTTTCCTAATTTTGAAGTCTTTAGCTACTTGTGAGTTGTTATAAATTTTCAATTTTTATAATTTTTCTACTGTTGGGAATTTTTTCAAATTTTTGAAACTTAAAAATATGGTTTTTTTTTTATTTCTGAGAGGTTTTTGCTAATTTTTCGACCCTTTTTGACTTTGTGTTGGAGTTTCTATGATTTTTTCCTAATTTTGAAGTCTTCAGCTATTAAAAAGTAGTTATAGTTTATCAATTTTTATAATTTTTCTACTGTTGGGAGTTTTTTCAAATTTTTGAAACTTAAAAATAGGGTTTTTTTTTATTTCTGAGAGGTTTTTGCTAATTTTTCGACCTTTTTTGAATTTTTTTTAGAGTTTATATATAGTTTTTTCCTAATTTTGAAGTCTTCAGCTACTAGAAAGTAGTTATAATTTTTCAATTTAAATAATTTCTCTACTGTTGGGAGTTTTTTCAAATTTTTTAAACTTAAAAATAGGGTTTTTTTTTTTGATTTCTGAGAGGTTTTTGCTAATTTTTCGACCTTTTTTGAATTTTTTTAAGAGTTTTTATAATTGTTTCCTAATTTTGAAGTCTTTAGCTACTTGTGAGTTATTATAGTTTTTCAATTTTTATAATTTTTCTACTGTTGGGAATTTTTTCAAATTTTTGAAACTTAAAAATATGGTTTTATTTTTGATTTCTGGGAGGTTTTTGCTAATTTTTCGACCTTTTTTGAATTTTTTTTGGAGTTTTTATAATTTTTTCCTAATTTTGAAGTCTTTAGCTACTTGTGAGTTGTTATAGTTTTTCAATTTTTATAATTTTTCTACTGTTGAGAACTTTTTCAAATTTTTGAAACTTAAAAATATGGTTTTTTTT
The DNA here is from genome assembly GCA_963680825.1 of Meiosimyza decipiens. NCBI lineage: Eukaryota > Metazoa > Arthropoda > Insecta > Diptera > Lauxaniidae > Meiosimyza > Meiosimyza decipiens. The sequence continues at coordinate 74,150,886 of OY804258.1, read as the reverse complement.
TTGATTTCTGAGAGGTTTTTGCTAATTTTTCGACCTTTTTTGAATTTTTTTTGGAGTTTTTATAATTTTTTCCTAATTTTGAAGTCTTCAGCTATTAGAAAGTAGTTATAATTTTTCAATTTTTATAATTTTTCTACTGTTGGGAATTTTTTCAAATTTTTCAAACTTAAAAATAGGGTTTTTTTTTTTATTTCTGAGAGGTTTTTGCTAATTTTTCGACCTTTTTTGAATTTTTTTGGGAGTTTCTATAATTTTTTCCTAATTTTGAAGTCTTTAGCTACTTGTGAGTTGTTATAGTTTATCAATTCTTATAATTTTTCTACTGTTGGGAATTTTTTCAAATTTTTGAAACTTAAAAATAAGGTTTTTTTTTGATTTTCGAGAGGTTTTTGCTAATTTTTCGACCTTTTTTGAATTTTTTTTTTAGTTTTTATAATTTTTTCCTAATTTTGAAGTCTTTAGCTACTTGGGAGTTGATATAGTTTTTCAATTTTTATAATTTTTCTACTGTTGGGAATTTTTTCAAATTTTTGAAACTTAAAAATATGGTTTTTTTTTATTTCTGAGAGGTTTTTGCTAATTTTTCGATCCTTTTTGACTTTGTGTTGGAGTTTCTATGATTTTTTCCTAATTTTGAAGTCTTTAGCTACTTGTGAGTTGTTATAGTTTTTCAATTTTTATAATTTTTCTACTGTTGGGAATTTTTTCAAATTTTTGAAACTTAAAAATAGTGTTTTTGTTTTTGATTTCTGAGAGGTTTTTGCTAATTTTTCGACCTTTTTTGAATTTTTTTTGGAGTTTATATAATTTTTTCCTAATTTTGAAGTCTTCAGCTACTAGAAAAAAGCTATAATTTTTCAATTTAAATAATTTCTCTACTGTTGGGAGTTTTTTCAAATTTTTTAAACTTAAAAATAGGGTTTTTTTTTTTTGATTTCTGAGAGGTTTTTGCTAATTTTTCGACCTTTTTTGAATTTTTTTTGGAGTTTTTATAATTTTTTCCTAATTTTGAAGTCTTTAGCTACTTGTGAGTTGTTATAGTTTTTCAATTTTTATAATTTTTCTACTGTTGGGAATTTTTTCAAATATTTGAAACTTAAAAATAGAATTTTTTTTTTGATTTCTGAAAGGTTTTTTTGCTAATTTTTCGACCCTTTTTGAATTGTTTTTGGAGTTTTTATAATTTTTTCCTGATTTGGAAGTCTTTAGCTACATGTCAGTTGTTATAGTTTTTCAATTTTTATAATTTTTCTACTGTTGGGAATTTTTTCAAATTTTTGAAACTTAAAAATAGGGTTTTTTTTTATTTCTGAGAGGTTTTTGCTAATTTTCGACCTTTTTTGAGATTTTTTTGGAGTTTTTATAATTTTTTCCTAATTTTGAAGTCTTTAGCTACTTGTGAGTTGTTATAGTTTTTCAATTTTTATAATTTTTCTACTGTTGGGAATTTTTTCAAAATTTTGAAACTTAAAAATATGGTTTTTTTTTTGATTTCTGAGAGGTTTTTGCTAATTTTTCGATCTATTTAAATTTTTTTTGGAGTTTTTATATTTTTTTCCTAATTTTGAAGTCTTTAGCTACTTGTGAGTTGTTATAGTTTTTCAATTTTTATAATTTTTCTACTGTTGGGAATTTTTTCAAAATTTTGAAACTTAAAAATATGGTTTTTTTTTTTGATTTCTGAGAGGTTTTTGCTAATTTTTCGATCTATTTAAATTTTTTTTGGAGTTTTTATATTTTTTTCCTAATTTTGAAGTCTTTAGCTACTTGTGAGATGTTATAGTTTTTCAATTTATATATATTTTCTACTGTTGGGACATTTTTCAAATTTTTGAAACTTAAAAATAGGGGTTTTTTTTTGATTTCTGAGAGGTTTTTGCTAATTTTTCGACCTATTTTGAATTTTTTTTGGAGTTTTTATAATTTTTTCCTAATTTTGAAGTCTTTAGCTACTTGTGAGTTGTTATAGTTTTTCAATTTTTATAATTTTTCTACTGTTGGGAATTTTTTCAAATTTTTGAAACTTAAAAATAGGGTTTTTTGTTGATTTCTGAGAGGTTTTTGCTAATTTTTCGACCTTTTTTTAATTTTTTTTGGAGTTTTTATAATTTTTTCCTAATTTTGAAGTCTTTAGCTACTTGTGAGTTGTTATAGTTTTTCAATTTTTATAATTTTTCTACTGTTGAGAATTTTTTCAAATTTTTGAAACTTAAAAGTAGGGTTTTTTTTTATTTCTGAGAGGTTTTTGCTAATTTTTCGACCCTTTTTGAATTTTTTTTGGAGTTTTTATAATTTTCTCCTAATTTTGAAGTCTTTAGCTACTTGTGAGTTGTTATAGTTTTTCAATTTTTATAATTTTTTTACTGTTGGGACTTTTTTCAAATTTTTGAAACTTAAAAGTAGGGTTTTTTTTTATTTCTGAGAGGTTTTTGCTAATTTTTCGACCCTTTTTGAATTTTTTTTGGAGTTTTTATAATTTTCTCCTAATTTTGAAGTCTTTAGCTACTTGTGAGTTGTTATAGTTTTTCAATTTTTATAATTTTTCTACTGTTGAGAATTTTTTCAAATTTTTGAAACTTAAAAGTAAGGTTTTTTTTTATTTCTGAGAGGTTTTTGCTAATTTTTCGACCCTTTTTGAATTTTTTTTGGAGTTTTTATAATTTTCTCCTAATTTTGAAGTCTTTAGCAACTTGTGAGTTGTTATAGTTTTTCAATTTTTATAATTTTTCTACTGTTGGGAATTTTTTCAAATTTTTGAAACTGAAAAATAGGGTTTTTTTTATTTCAGAGAGGTTTTTGCTAATTTTTCGACCTTTTTTGAATTTTTTTTGGAGTTTTTATAATTTTTTCCTAATTTTGAAGTCTTTAGCTACTTGTGAGTTGTTATAGTTTTTCAGTTTTTATAATTTTTCTACCGTTGGGAATTTTTTCAAATTTTTGAAACTTAAAAATAGGGTTTTTGTTTTTGATTTCTGAGAGGTTTTTGCTAATTTTTCGACCTTTTTTGAATTTTTTTTGGAGTTTTTATAATTTTTTCCTAATTTTGAAGTCTTTAGCTACTTGTAAGTTGTTATAGTTTTTCAATTTTTATAATTTTTCTACTGTTGGGACTTTTTTCAAATTTTTGAAATTTAAAAATATGGTTTTTTTTTTATTTCTGAGAGGTTTTTGCTAATTTTTCGACCTTTTTTGAATATTTTTTGGAGTTTTTATATTTTTTTCCTAATTTTGAAGTCTTTAGCTACTTGTGAGTTGTTATAGTTTTTCTATTTATATAATTTTTCTACTATTGGGACATTTTTCCAATTTTTGAAACTTTAAAATAGGGTTTTTTTTTGATTTCTGAGAGGTTTTTGCTAATTTTTCGACCTTTTTTGAATATTTTTTGGAGTTTTTATAATTTTTTCCTAATTTTGAAGTCTTCAGCTACTAGAAAGTAGTTATATTTTTTTTAATTTTTATAATTTTTCTACTGTTGGGAGTTTTTTCAAATTTTTTAAACTTAAAAATAGGGTTTTTTTTTTGATTTCTGAGAGGTTTTTGCTAATTTTTCGACCTTTTTTGAATTTTTTTTGGAGTTTTTATAATTTTTTCCTAATTTTGAAGTCTTTAGCTACTTGTGAGTTGTTATAGTTTTTCAATTTTTATAATTTTTCTACTGTTGGGAATTTTTTAAAATTTTTGAAACTTAAAAATAGGGTTTTTTTTTTGATTTCTGAGAGGTTTTTGCTAATTTTTCGATCTTTTTAAATTTTTTTTGGAGTTTTTATATTTTTTTCCTAATTTTGAAGTCTTTAGCTACTTGTGAGTTGTTATAGTTTTTCTATTTGTATAATTTTTCTACTATTGGGACATTGTTCAAATTTTTGAAACTTTAAAATAGGGTTTTTTTTTTGATTTCTGAGAGGTTTTTGCTAATTTTTCGACCTTTTTTGAATTTTTTTTCTAGTTTTTATAATTTTTTCCTAATTTTGAAGTCTTCAGCTACTAGAAAGTAGTTATAATTTTTTTAATTTTTATAATTTTTCTACTGTTGGGAGTTTTTTCAAATTTTTTAAACTTAAAAATAGGGTTTTTTTTGATTTCTGAGAGTTTTTTGCTAATTTTTCGACCCTTTTTGAATTTGTTTTGGAGTTTTTATGATATTTCTTAATTATGAAGTCTTTAGCTACTTGTAAGTTGTTATAGCTTTTCAGTTTTTATAATTTTTCTACTCTTGGGAATTTTTTCAAATTTTTGAAACTTAAAAATATGGCTTTTTTTTTGATTTCTGAGAGGTTTTTGCTAATTTTTCGACCCTTTTTGAATTTTTTTTGGAGTTTTTATGATTTTTTCTTAATTTTAAAGTCTTCAGCTACCTGTCAGTTGTTGGGAATTTTTTCAAATTTTTGAAACTTAAAAATATGGCTTTTTTTTTATTTCTGAGAGGTTCTTGCTACTTTTTCGACCCTTTTTGAATTTGTTTTATAGTTTTATGATTTTTTCTTAATTTTGAAGTCTTCAGCTACTTGTCAGTTGTAATAGTTTTTCAATTTTTATAATTTCTCTACTGTTGGGAATTTTTTCAAGTTTTTGAAACTTAAAAATATGTTTTTTTTTGATTTCTGAGAGGTTTATGCTAATTTTTCGACCCTTTTTGAATTTTTTTTTTGGAGTTTTTATGATTTTTTCTTAATTTTAACGTCTTCAGCTACTTGTTAGTTGTTATAGTTTTTCAATTTTTATAATTTTTCTACTGTTGGGAATTTTATCAAATTTTTGAATCTTAAAAATATGGCTTTTTTTTGATTTCAGAGAGTTTTTTGCTAATTTTTCGACACTTTTTGAATTTGGTTTGAAGTTTTTATGATTTTTTCTTAATTTTGAAGTCTTCAGCTACTTGTAAGTTGTTATAATTTTTCAATTTTTATAATTTTTCTGCTCTAAGGAATTTTTTCAAATTTTTGAATCTTAAAAATATGGCTTTTATTTGATTTCTGAGAGTTTTTTGCTAATTTTTCGACACTTTTTGAATTTGTTTTGAATTTGTTTTGAAGTTTTTATGATTTTTTCTTAATTTTAACGTCTTCAGCTACTTAGTTGTTGTTATAGTTTTTCAATTTTTATAATTTATCTACTATTGGGAGTTTTTTCAAATTTTTGAAACGTAAAAATATGGCTTTTATTTGATTTCTAAGAGTTTTTTGCTAATTTTTCGACACTTTTTGAATTTGTTTTGAAGTTTTTATGATTTTTTCTTAATTTTAACGTCTTCAGCTACTTGTTAGTTGTTATAGTTTTTCAATTTTTGTAATTTTTCTACTGTTGGGAATTTTATCAAATTTTTGAATCTTAAAAATATGGCTTTTTTTTGATTTCAGAGAGTTTTTTGCTAATTTTTCGACACTTTTTGAATTTGTTTTGAAGTTTTTATGATTTTTTCTTAATTTTGAAGTCTTCAGCTATTTGTAAGTTGTTATAGTTTTTCAATTTTTATAATTTTCTACTGTTTGGAGTTTTTTCAAATTTTTGAAACTTAAAAATATATATTTCTTTTTGATTTCTGAGAGGTTTTTGTAATTGTTCGACCCTTTTTGAATTTTTTTTGTGTTTTTATGATTTTTTCTTAATTTTGAAGTCTTCAGCTATTTGTCAGTTGTTATAGTTTTTCAATTTTTATAATTTTTCTACTGTTGGGAATTTTTTCAAATTTTTGAAACTTAAAAATAAGGTTTTTTTTTGATTTTCGAGAGGTTTTTGCTAATTTTTCGACCTTTTTTGAATTTTTTTTTTAGTTTTTATAATTTTTTCCTAATTTTGAAGTCTTTAGCTACTTGGGAGTTGATATAGTTTTTCAATTTTTATAATTTTTCTACTGTTGGGAATTTTTTCAAATTTTTGAAACTTAAAAATATGGTTTTTTTTTATTTCTGAGAGGTTTTTGCTAATTTTTCGATCCTTTTTGACTTTGTGTTGGAGTTTCTATGATTTTTTCCTAATTTTGAAGTCTTTAGCTACTTGTGAGTTGTTATAGTTTTTCAATTTTTATAATTTTTCTACTGTTGGGAATTTTTTCAAATTTTTGAAACTTAAAAATAGTGTTTTTGTTTTTGATTTCTGAGAGGTTTTTGCTAATTTTTCGACCTTTTTTGAATTTTTTTTGGAGTTTATATAATTTTTTCCTAATTTTGAAGTCTTCAGCTACTAGAAAGTAGCTATAATTTTTCAATTTAAATAATTTCTCTACTGTTGGGAGTTTTTTCAAATTTTTTAAACTTAAAAATAGGGTTTTTTTTTTTGATTTCTGAGAGGTTTTTGCTAATTTTTCGACCTTTTTTGAATTTTTTTTGGAGTTTTTATAATTTTTTCCTAATTTTGAAGTCTTTAGCTACTTGTCAGTTGTTATAGTTTTTCAATTTTTATAATTTTTCTACTGTTGGGAATTTTTTCAAATATTTGAAACTTAAAAATAGAATTTTTTTTTTGATTTCTGAAAGGTTTTTTTGCTAATTTTTCGACCCTTTTTGAATTGTTTTTGGAGTTTTTATAATTTTTTCCTGATTTGGAAGTCTTTAGCTACATGTCAGTTGTTATAGTTTTTCAATTTTTATAATTTTTCTACTGTTGGGAATTTTTTCAAATTTTTGAAACTTAAAAATAGGGTTTTTTTTTATTTCTGAGAGGTTTTTGCTAATTTTCGACCTTTTTTGAGATTTTTTTGGAGTTTTTATAATTTTTTCCTAATTTTGAAGTCTTTAGCTACTTGTGAGTTGTTATAGTTTTTCAATTTTTATAATTTTTCTACTGTTGGGAATTTTTTCAAAATTTTGAAACTTAAAAATATGGTTTTTTTTTTGATTTCTGAGAGGTTTTTGCTAATTTTTCGATCTATTTAAATTTTTTTTGGAGTTTTTATATTTTTTTCCTAATTTTGAAGTCTTTAGCTACTTGTGAGTTGTTATAGTTTTTCAATTTTTATAATTTTTCTACTGTTGGGAATTTTTTCAAAATTTTGAAACTTAAAAATATGGTTTTTTTTTTGATTTCTGAGAGGTTTTTGCTAATTTTTCGATCTATTTAAATTTTTTTTGGAGTTTTTATATTTTTTTCCTAATTTTGAAGTCTTTAGCTACTTGTGAGTTGTTATAGTTTTTCAATTTATATATATTTTCTACTGTTGGGACATTTTTCAAATTTTTGAAACTTAAAAATAGGGGTTTTTTTTTGATTTCTGAGAGGTTTTTGCTAATTTTTCGACCTATTTTGAATTTTTTTTGGAGTTTTTATAATTTTTTCCTAATTTTGAAGTCTTTAGCTACTTGTGAGTTGTTATAGTTTTTCAATTTTTATAATTTTTCTACTGTTGGGAATTTTTTCAAATTTTTGAAACTTAAAAATAGGGTTTTTTGTTGATTTCTGAGAGGTTTTTGCTAATTTTTCGACCTTTTTTTAATTTTTTTTGGAGTTTTTATAATTTTTTCCTAATTTTGAAGTCTTTAGCTACTTGTGAGTTGTTATAGTTTTTCAATTTTTATAATTTTTCTACTGTTGAGAATTTTTTCAAATTTTTGAAACTTAAAAGTAGGGTTTTTTTTTATTTCTGAGAGGTTTTTGCTAATTTTTCGACCCTTTTTGAATTTTTTTTGGAGTTTTTATAATTTTCTCCTAATTTTGAAGTCTTTAGCTACTTGTGAGTTGTTATAGTTTTTCAATTTTTATAATTTTTTTACTGTTGGGACTTTTTTCAAATTTTTGAAACTTAAAAGTAGGGTTTTTTTTTATTTCTGAGAGGTTTTTGCTAATTTTTCGACCCTTTTTGAATTTTTTTTGGAGTTTTTATAATTTTCTCCTAATTTTGAAGTCTTTAGCTACTTGTGAGTTGTTATAGTTTTTCAATTTTTATAATTTTTCTACTGTTGAGAATTTTTTCAAATTTTTGAAACTTAAAAGTAAGGTTTTTTTTTATTTCTGAGAGGTTTTTGCTAATTTTTCGACCCTTTTTGAATTTTTTTTGGAGTTTTTATAATTTTCTCCTAATTTTGAAGTCTTTAGCAACTTGTGAGTTGTTATAGTTTTTCAATTTTTATAATTTTTCTACTGTTGGGAATTTTTTCAAATTTTTGAAACTGAAAAATAGGGTTTTTTTTATTTCAGAGAGGTTTTTGCTAATTTTTCGACCTTTTTTGAATTTTTTTTGGAGTTTTTATAATTTTTTCCTAATTTTGAAGTCTTTAGCTACTTGTGAGTTGTTATAGTTTTTCAGTTTTTATAATTTTTCTACCGTTGGGAATTTTTTCAAATTTTTGAAACTTAAAAATAGGGTTTTTGTTTTTGATTTCTGAGAGGTTTTTGCTAATTTTTCGACCTTTTTTGAATTTTTTTTGGAGTTTTTATAATTTTTTCCTAATTTTGAAGTCTTTAGCTACTTGTAAGTTGTTATAGTTTTTCAATTTTTATAATTTTTCTACTGTTGGGACTTTTTTCAAATTTTTGAAATTTAAAAATATGGTTTTTTTTTTATTTCTGAGAGGTTTTTGCTAATTTTTCGACCTTTTTTGAATATTTTTTGGAGTTTTTATATTTTTTTCCTAATTTTGAAGTCTTTAGCTACTTGTGAGTTGTTATAGTTTTTCTATTTATATAATTTTTCTACTATTGGGACATTTTTCCAATTTTTGAAACTTTAAAATAGGGTTTTTTTTTGATTTCTGAGAGGTTTTTGCTAATTTTTCGACCTTTTTTGAATATTTTTTGGAGTTTTTATAATTTTTTCCTAATTTTGAAGTCTTCAGCTACTAGAAAGTAGTTATATTTTTTTTAATTTTTATAATTTTTCTACTGTTGGGAGTTTTTTCAAATTTTTTAAACTTAAAAATAGGGTTTTTTTTTTGATTTCTGAGAGGTTTTTGCTAATTTTTCGACCTTTTTTGAATTTTTTTTGGAGTTTTTATAATTTTTTCCTAATTTTGAAGTCTTTAGCTACTTGTGAGTTGTTATAGTTTTTCAATTTTTATAATTTTTCTACTGTTGGGAATTTTTTAAAATTTTTGAAACTTAAAAATAGGGTTTTTTTTTTGATTTCTGAGAGGTTTTTGCTAATTTTTCGATCTTTTTAAATTTTTTTTGGAGTTTTTATATTTTTTTCCTAATTTTGAAGTCTTTAGCTACTTGTGAGTTGTTATAGTTTTTCTATTTGTATAATTTTTCTACTATTGGGACATTGTTCAAATTTTTGAAACTTTAAAATAGGGTTTTTTTTTTGATTTCTGAGAGGTTTTTGCTAATTTTTCGACCTTTTTTGAATTTTTTTTCTAGTTTTTATAATTTTTTCCTAATTTTGAAGTCTTCAGCTACTAGAAAGTAGTTATAATTTTTTTAATTTTTATAATTTTTCTACTGTTGGGAGTTTTTTCAAATTTTTTAAACTTAAAAATAGGGTTTTTTTTGATTTCTGAGAGGTTTTTGCTAATTTTTCGACCTTTTTTGAATTTTTTTTGGAGTTTTTATAATTTTTTCCTAATTTTGAAGTCTTTAGCTACTTGTGAGTTGTTATAGTTTTTCAATTTTTATAATTTTTCTACTGTTGGGAATTTTTTCAAATTTTTGAAACTTAAAAATAGGGGTTTTTTTTTGATTTCTGAGAGGTTTTTGCTAATTTTTCGACCTTTTTTGAATATTTTTTGAAGTTTTTATAATTTTTCCTAATTTTGAAGTCTTTAGCTACTTGTGAGTTGTTATAGTTTTTCAATTTTTATAATTTTTCTACTGTTGGGAATTTTTTCAAATTTTTGAAACTTAAAAATATGGTTTTTTTTTATTTCTGAAAGGTTTTTGCTAATTTTCGACCTTTTTTGAATTTTTTTAGGAGTTTTTATAATTTTTTCCTAATTTTGAAGTCTTTAGCTACTTGTGAGTTGTTATAGTTTTTCAATTTTTATAATTTTTCTACTGTTGGGAATTTTTTCAAATTTTTGAAACTTAAAAATATGGCTTTTATTTGATTTCTGAGAGTTTTTTGCTAATTTTTCGACCCTTTTTGAATTTGTTTTGGAGTTTTTATGATATTTCTTAATTATGAAGTCTTTAGCTACTTGTAAGTTGTTATAGCTTTTCAGTTTTTATAATTTTTCTACTCTTGGGAATTTTTTCAAATTTTTGAAACTTAAAAATATGGCTTTTTTTTTGATTTCTGAGAGGTTTTTGCTAATTTTTCGACCCTTTTTGAATTTTTTTTGGAGTTTTTATGATTTTTTCTTAATTTTAAAGTCTTCAGCTACCTGTCAGTTGTTGGGAATTTTTTCAAATTTTTGAAACTTAAAAATATGGCTTTTTTTTTATTTCTGAGAGGTTCTTGCTACTTTTTCGACCCTTTTTGAATTTGTTTTATAGTTTTATGATTTTTTCTTAATTTTGAAGTCTTCAGCTACTTGTCAGTTGTAATAGTTTTTCAATTTTTATAATTTCTCTACTGTTGGGAATTTTTTCAAGTTTTTGAAACTTAAAAATATGTTTTTTTTTGATTTCTGAGAGGTTTATGCTAATTTTTCGACCCTTTTTGAATTTTTTTTTTGGAGTTTTTATGATTTTTTCTTAATTTTAACGTCTTCAGCTACTTGTTAGTTGTTATAGTTTTTCAATTTTTATAATTTTTCTACTGTTGGGAATTTTATCAAATTTTTGAATCTTAAAAATATGGCTTTTTTTTGATTTCAGAGAGTTTTTTGCTAATTTTTCGACACTTTTTGAATTTGGTTTGAAGTTTTTATGATTTTTTCTTAATTTTGAAGTCTTCAGCTACTTGTAAGTTGTTATAATTTTTCAATTTTTATAATTTTTCTGCTCTAAGGAATTTTTTCAAATTTTTGAATCTTAAAAATATGGCTTTTATTTGATTTCTGAGAGTTTTTTGCTAATTTTTCGACACTTTTTGAATTTGTTTTGAATTTGTTTTGAAGTTTTTATGATTTTTTCTTAATTTTAACGTCTTCAGCTACTTAGTTGTTGTTATAGTTTTTCAATTTTTATAATTTATCTACTATTGGGAGTTTTTTCAAATTTTTGAAACGTAAAAATATGGCTTTTATTTGATTTCTAAGAGTTTTTTGCTAATTTTTCGACACTTTTTGAATTTGTTTTGAAGTTTTTATGATTTTTTCTTAATTTTAACGTCTTCAGCTACTTGTTAGTTGTTATAGTTTTTCAATTTTTGTAATTTTTCTACTGTTGGGAATTTTATCAAATTTTTGAATCTTAAAAATATGGCTTTTTTTTGATTTCAGAGAGTTTTTTGCTAATTTTTCGACACTTTTTGAATTTGTTTTGAAGTTTTTATGATTTTTTCTTAATTTTGAAGTCTTCAGCTATTTGTAAGTTGTTATAGTTTTTCAATTTTTATAATTTTCTACTGTTTGGAGTTTTTTCAAATTTTTGAAACTTAAAAATATATATTTCTTTTTGATTTCTGAGAGGTTTTTGTAATTGTTCGACCCTTTTTGAATTTTTTTTGTGTTTTTATGATTTTTTCTTAATTTTGAAGTCTTCAGCTATTTGTCAGTTGTTATAGTTTTTCAATTTTTATAATTTTTCTACTGTTGGGAGTTTCTTCAAATTTTTGAAACTTAAAAATATGGTTATTTTTTTATTTCTGAGAGGTTTTTGCTAATTCTTCGACCCTTTTTGAATTTTTTTTGGAGTTTTTATGATTTTTTCTTAATTTTGAAGTCTTCAGCTACTTGTACGTTGCTATAGTTTTTCAATTTTTATAATTTTTCTACTGTTGGGAATTTTTTCAAATTTTTGAAACTTAAAAATAGGGGTTTTTTTTTGATTTCTGAGAGGTTTTTGCTAATTTTTCGACCTTTTTTGAATATTTTTTGGAGTTTTTATAACTTTTTCCTAATTTTGAAGTCTTTAGCTACTTGTGAGTTGTTATAGTTTTTCAATTTTTATAATTTTTCTACTGTTGGGAATTTTTTCAAATTTTTGAAACTTAAAAATATGGTTTTTTTTTATTTCTGAGAGGTTTTTGCTAATTTTTCGACCCTTTTTGAATTGTTTTTGGAGTTTTTATAATTTTTTCCTAATTTTGAAGTCTTTAGCTACTTGTAAGTTGTTATAGTTTTTCAATTTTTATAATTTTTCTACTGTTGGGAATTGAATCTTAAAAATATGGCTTTTTTTTGATTTCAGAGAGTTTTTTGCTAATTTTTCGACACTTTTTGAATTTGTTTTGAAGTTTTTATGATTTTTTCTTAATTTTGAAGTCTTCAGCTACTTGTAAGTTGTTATAATTTTTCAATTTTTATAATTTTTCTGCTCTCGGGAATTTTTTCAAATTTTTGAATCTTAAAAATATGGCTTTTATTTGATTTCTGAGAGTTTTTTGCTAATTTTTCGACACTTTTTGAATTTGTTTTGAAGTTTTTATGATTTTTTCTTAATTTTAACGTCTTCAGCTACTTAGTTGTTGTTATAGTTTTTCAATTTTTATAATTTATCTTCTATTGGGAGTTTTTTCAAATTTTTGAAACTTAAAAATATGGCTTTTATTTGATTTCTAAGAGTTTTTTGCTAATTTTTCGACACTTTTTGAATTTGTTTTGAAGTTTTTATGATTTTTTCTTAATTTTAACGTCTTCAGCTACTTGTTAGTTGTTATAGTTTTTCAATTTTTATAATTTTTCTACTGTTGGGAATTTTATCAAATTTTTGAATCTTAAAAATATGGCTTTTTTTTGATTTCAGAGAGTTTTTTGCTAATTTTTCGACCCTTTTTGAATTTGTTTTGAAGTTTTTATGATTTTTTCTTAATTTTGAAGTCTTCAGCTATTTGTAAGTTGTTATAGTTTTTCAATTTTTATAATTTTCTACTGTTTGGAGTTTTTTCAAATTTTTGAAACTTAAAAATATATATTTCTTTTTGATTTCTGAGAGGTTTTTATAATTGTTCGACCCTTTTTGAATTTTTTTTGTGTTTTTATGATTTTTTCTTAATTTTGAAGTCTTCAGCTATTTGTCAGTTGTTATAGTTTTTCAATTTTTATAATTTTTCTACTGTTGGGAGTTTTTTCAAATTTTTGAAACTTAAAAATATGGTTATTTTTTTATTTCTGAGAGGTTTTTGCTAATTCTTCGACCCTTTTTGAATTTTTTTTGGAGTTTTTATGATTTTTTCTTAATTTTGAAGTCTTCAGCTACTTGTGAGTTGTTATAGTTGTTCAATTTTTATAATTTTTCTACTGTTGGGAGTTTTTTCAAATTTTTGAAACTTAAAAATATGGTTATTTTTTTATTTCTGAGAGGTTTTTGCTAATTTTTCGATCTTTTTAAATTTTTTTTGGAGTTTTTATAATTTTTTCCTAATTTTGAAGTCTTTAGCTACTTGTGAGTTGTTATAGTTTTTCTATTTATATAATTTTTCTACTATTGGGACATTTTTCAAATTTTTGAAACTTTAAAATAGGGTTTTTTTTTTGATTTCTGAGAGGTTTTTGCTAATTTTTCGACCTTTTTTGAATTTTTTTTGGAGTTTTTATAATTTTTTCCTAATTTTGAAGTCTTCAGCTACTAGAAAGTAGTTATAATTTTTTTAATTTTTATAATTTTTCTACTGTTGGGAGTTTTTTCAAATTTTTTAAACTTAAAAATAGGGTTTTTTTTTTGATTTCTGAGAGGTTTTTGCTAATTTTTCGACTTTTTTTGAATTTTTTTTGGAGTTTTTATAATTTTTTCCTAATTTTGAAGTCTTTAGCTACTTGTGAGTTGTTATAGTTTTTCAATTTTTATAATTTTTCTACTGTTGGGAATTTTTTCAAATTTTTGAAACTTAAAAATAGGGGTTTTTTTTTGATTTCTGAGAGGTTTTTGCTAATTTTTCGACCTTTTTTGAATATTTCTTGGAGTTTTTATAATTTTTTCCTAATTTTGAAGTCTTTAGCTACTTGTGAGTTGTTATAGTTTTTCAATTTTTATAATTTTTCTACTGTTGGGAATTTTTTCAAATTTTTGAAACTTAAAAATATGGTTTTTTTTTATTTCTGAGAGGTTTTTGCTAATTTTTCGACCCTTTTTCAATTGTTTTTGGAGTTTTTATAATTTTTTCCTAATTTTGAAGTCTTTAGCTACTTGTGAGTTGTTATAGTTTTTCAATTTTTATAATATTTCTACTGTTGGGAATTTTTTCAAATTTTTGAAACTTAAAAACATAGCTTTTTTATGATTTCTGAGAGGTTTTTGGTAATTTTTCGACCCTTTTTGAATTTTTTTTGGAGTTTTTATGATTTTTTCTTAATTTTGAAGTCTTCAGCTACTTGTAGGTTGTTATAGATTTTCAATTTTTATAATTTATCTACTATTGGGAGTTTTTTCAAATTTTTGAAACTTAAAAATATGGCTTTTATTTGATTTCTGAGAGTTTTTTGCTAATTTTTCGACCCTTTTTGAATTTGTTTTGGAGTTTTTATGATATTTCTGAAGTCTTTAGCTACTTGTAAGTTGTTATAGTTTTTCAGTTTTTATAATTTTTCTACTCTTGGGAATTTTTTCAAATTTTTGAAACTTAAAAATAAGGCTTTTTTTTTTGGTTTCTTAAAGGTTTTTGCTAATTTTTCGAGACTTTTTGAATTTGTTTTGGAGTTTTTATGATCTTTTCTTAATTTTGAGGTCTTCAGCTACTTGTAAGTTGTTATAGATTTTCAATTTTTATAATTTTTCTACTGTTTGGAATTTTTTCAAATTTTTGAAACTTAAAAACATAGCTTTTTTTTGATTTCTGATAGTTATTTGCTAATTTTTCGACCCTTTTTGAATTTTTTTTGGAGTTTTTATGATTGTTTCTTAATTTTGAAGTCTTCAGCTACTTGAAGGTTGTTATAGATTTTCAATTTTTATAATTTTTCTACTGTTGGGAATTTTTTCAAATTTTTGAAACTTAAAAATATGGCTTTTTTTTTGATTTCTAAGAGGGTTTTGGTAATTTTTCGACCCTTTTTGAATTTTTTTTTGATTTTTTATGATTTGTTCCTAATTTTGAAGTCTTCAGCTACTTGTGAGTTGTTATAGTTTTTCAATTTTTATAATTTTTCTACTGTTGGGAATTTTTTCAAATTTTTGAAACTTAAAAATAGGGTTTTTTTTTGATTTCTGAGAGGTTTTTGCTAATTTTCGACCTATTTTGAATTTTTTTTGGAGTTTTTATAATTTTTTCCTAATTTTGAAGTCTTTAGCTACTTGTGAGTTGTTATAGTTTTTCAATTTTTATAATTTTTCTACTGTTGGGAATTTTTTCAAATTTTTGAAACTTAAAAACATAGCTTTTTTTTGATTTCTGAGAGGTTTTTGGTAATTTTTCGACCCTTTTTGAATTTTTTTTGGAGTTTTTATGATTTTTTCTTAATTTTGAAGTCTTCAGCTACTTGTAGGTTGTTATAGATTTTCAATTTTTATAATTTATCTACTATTGGGAGTTTTTTCAAATTTTTGAAACTTAAAAATATGGCTTTTATTTGATTTCTGAGAGTTTTTTGCTAATTTTTCGACCCTTTTTGAATTTGTTTTGGAGTTTTTATGATATTTCTTAATTATGAAGTCTTTAGCTACTTGTAAGTTGTTATAGTTTTTCAGTTTTTATAATTTTTCTGCTCTTGGGAATTTTTTCAAATTTTTGAAACTTAAAAATATGGCTTTTTTTTTGATTTCTGAGAGGTTTTTGCTAATTTTTCGACCCTTTTTCAATTTTTTTTGGAGTTTTTATGATTTTTTCTTAATTTTAAAGTCTTCAGCTACCTGTCAGTTGTTGGGAATTTTTTCAAATTTTTGAAACTAAAAAATATGGCTTTTTTTTATTTCTGAGAGGTTCTTGCTACTTTTTCGACCATTTTTGAATTTGTTTTATAGTTTTATGATTTTTTCTTAATTTTGAAGTCTTCAGCTACTTGTCAGTTGTAATAGTTTTTCAATTTTTATAATTATTCTACTGTTGGGAATTTTTTCAAGTTTTTGAAACTTAAAAATATGGTTTTTTTTGATTTCTGAGAGGTTTATGCTAATTTTTCGACCCTTTTTGAATTTTTTTTTTGGAGTTTTTATGATTTTTTCTTAATTTTAACGTCTTCAGCTACTTGTTAGTTGTTATAGTTTTTCAATTTTTATAATTTTTCTACTGTTGGGAATTTTATCAAATATTTGAATCTTAAAAATATGGCTTTTTTTTTGATTTCAGAGAGTTTTTTGCTAATTTTTCGACACTTTTTGAATTTGTTTTGAAGTTTTTATGATTTTTTCTTAATTTTGAAGTCTTCAGCTACTTGTAAGTTGTTATAATTTTTCAATTTTTATAATGTTTCTGCTCTCGGGAATTTTTTCAAATTTTTGAATCTTAAAAATATGGCTTTTATTTGATTTCTGAGAGTTTTTTGCTAATTTTTCGACACTTTTTGAATTTGTTTTGAAGTTTTTATGATTTTTTCTTAATTTTAACGTCTTCAGCTACTTAGTTGTTGTTATAGTTTTTCAATTTTTATAATTTATCTACTATTGGGAGTTTTTTCAAATTTTTGAAACTTAAAAATATGGCTTTTATTTGATTTCTGAGAGTTTTTTGCTAATTTTTCGAAACTTTTTGAATTTGTTTTGAAGTTTTTATCATTTTTTCTTAATTTTAACGTCTTCAGCTACTTGTTAGTTGTTATAGTTTTTCAATTTTTATAATTTTTCTACTGTTGGGAATTTTATGAAATTTTTGAATCTAAAAAATATGGCTTTTTTTTGATTTCAGAGAGTTTTTTGCTAATTTTTCGACACTTTTTGAATTTGTTTTGAAGTTTTTAAGATTTTTTCTTAATTTTGAAGTCTTCAGCTATGTGTAAGTTGTTATAGTTTTTCAATTTTTATAATTTTCTACTGTTTGGAGTTTTTTTAAATTTTTGAAACTTAAAAATATATATTTCTTTTTGATTTCTGAGAGGTTTTTGTAATTGTTCGACCCTTTTTGAATTTTTTTTGTGTTTTTATGATTTTTTCTTAATTTTGAAGTCTTCAGCTATTTGTCAGTTGTTATAGTTTTTCAATTTTTATAATTTTTCTACTGTTGTGAGTTTTTTCAAATTTTTGAAACTTAAAAATATGGTTATTTTTTTATTTCTGAGAGGTTTTTGCTAATTCTTCGACCCTTTTTGAATTTTTTTTGGAGTTTTTATGATTTTTTCTTAATTTTGAAGTCTTCAGCTACTTGTACGTTGCTATAGTTTTTCAATTTTTATAATTTTTCTACTCTTGGGAATTTTTTCAAATTTTTGAAACTTAAAAATAAGGCTTTTTTTTTTGGTTTCTTAAAGGTTTTTGCTAATTTTTCGAGACTTTTTGAATTTGTTTTGGATTTTTTATGATCTTTTCTTAATTTTGAGGTCTTCAGCTACTTGTAAGTTGTTATAGATTTTCAATTTTTATAATTTTTCTACTGTTGGGAATTTTTTCAAATTTTTGAAACTGAAAAACATAGCTTTTTTTTGATTTCTGATAGTTATTTGCTAATTTTTCGACCCTTTTTGAATTTTTTTTTGGAGTTTTTATGATTGTTTCTTAATTTTGAAGTCTTCAGCTACTTGTAGGTTGTTATAGATTTTCAATTTTTATAATTTATCTACTATTGGGAATTTTTTCAAATTTTTGAAACTTAAAAATATGGCTTTTTTTTTATTTCTGAGAGTTTTTGCTAGTTTTTCGACCCTTTTTGAATTTGTTTTGGAGTTTTATGATTTTTTCTAAATTTTGAAGTCTTCAGCTGCTTGGAAGTTGTTATAGTTTTTCAATTTTTATAATTTTTCTACTGTTGGGAATTTTTTCAAATTTTTTAAACTTAAAAATATGGCTTTTTTTATTTCTGAGAGGTTTTCGCTAATTTTTCGACCCTTTTTGAATTTTGTTTTGAGTTTTTATGATTTGTTCCTAATTTTGAAGTCTTCAGCTACTTGAAAGTTGTTATAGTTTTTCAATTTTTATAATTTTTCTACTGTTGGGAATTTTTCCAAATTTTTGAAACTTAAAAACATAGCTTTTTTTTGATTTCTGAGAGGTTATTGGTAATTTTTCGACCCTTTTTGAATTTTTTTGGAGTTTTTATGATTTTTTCTTAATTTTGAAGTCTTCAGCTACTTGAAAGTTGTTATAGTTTTTCAATTTTTATAATTTTTCTACTATTGGGAATTTTTTCAAATTTTTGAAACTTAAAAATATGGCTTTTTTTTGATTTCTGAGAGTTTTTTGCTAATTTTTCGACCCTTTTTGAATTTGTTTTGGAGTTTTTATGATTTTTCTTAATTTTGAGGTCTTCAGCTACTTGTCAGTAGTTATAGTTTTTCAATATTAATAATTTTTCTACTGTTGGGAATTTTTCCAAATTTTTGAAACTTAAAAACATAGCTTTTTTTTGATTTCTGAGAGGTTTTTGCTAATTTTTCGACCCTTTTTGAATTTTTTTTGGAGTTTTTATGATTTTTTCTTAATTTAAAAGTCTTCAGCTACCTGTCAGTTGTTGGGAATTTTTTCAAATTTTTGAAACTAAAAAATATGGCTTTTTTTTATTTCTGAGAGGTTCTTGCTACTTTTTCGACCCTTTTTGAATTTGTTTTATAGTTTTATGATTTTTTCTTAATTTTGAAGTCTTCAGCTACTTGTCAGTTGTAATAGTTTTTCAATTTTTATAATTATTCTACTGTTGGGAATTTTTTCAAGTTTTTGAAACTTAAAAATATGGTTTTTTTTGATTTCTGAGAGGTTTATGCTAATTTTTCGACCCTTTTTGAATTTTTTTTTTGGAGTTTTTATGATTTTTTCTTAATTTTAACGTCTTCAGCTACTTGTTAGTTGTTATAGTTTTTCAATTTTTATAATTTTTCTACTGTTGGGAATTTTATCAAATATTTGAATCTTAAAAATATGGCTTTTTTTTTGATTTCAGAGAGTTTTTTGCTAATTTTTCGACACTTTTTGAATTTGTTTTGAAGTTTTTATGATTTTTTCTTAATTTTGAAGTCTTCAGCTACTTGTAAGTTGTTATAATTTTTCAATTTTTATAATTTTTCTGCTCTCGGGAATTTTTTCAAATTTTTGAATCTTAAAAATATGGCTTTTATTTGATTTCTGAGAGTTTTTTGCTAATTTTTCGACACTTTTTGAATTTGTTTTGAAGTTTTTATGATTTTTTCTTAATTTTAACGTCTTCAGCTACTTAGTTGTTGTTATAGTTTTTCAATTTTTATAATTTATCTACTATTGGGAGTTTTTTCAAATTTTTGAAACTTAAAAATATGGCTTTTATTTGATTTCTGAGAGTTTTTTGCTAATTTTTCGAAACTTTTTGAATTTGTTTTGAAGTTTTTATCATTTTTTCTTAATTTTAACGTCTTCAGCTACTTGTACGTTGTTATAGTTTTTCAATTTTTATAATTTTTCTACTGTTGGGAATTTTATGAAATTTTTGAATCTAAAAAATATGGCTTTTTTTTGATTTCAGAGAGTTTTTTGCTAATTTTTCGACACTTTTTGAATTTGTTTTGAAGTTTTTAAGATTTTTTCTTAATTTTGAAGTCTTCAGCTATGTGTAAGTTGTTATAGTTTTTCAATTTTTATAATTTTCTACTGTTTGGAGTTTTTTTAAATTTTTGAAACTTAAAAATATATATTTCTTTTTGATTTCTGAGAGGTTTTTGTAATTGTTCGACCCTTTTTGAATTTTTTTTGTGTTTTTATGATTTTTTCTTATTTTTGAAGTCTTCAGCTATTTGTCAGTTGTTATAGTTTTTCAATTTTTATAATTTTTCTACTGTTGTGAGTTTTTTCAAATTTTTGAAACTTAAAAATATGGTTATTTTTTTATTTCTGAGAGGTTTTTGCTAATTCTTCGACCCTTTTTGAATTTTTTTTGGAGTTTTTATGATTTTTTCTTAATTTTGAAGTCTTCAGCTACTTGTACGTTGCTATAGTTTTTCAATTTTTATAATTTTTCTACTCTTGGGAATTTTTTCAAATTTTTGAAACTTAAAAATAAGGCTTTTTTTTTTGGTTTCTTAAAGGTTTTTGCTAATTTTTCGAGACTTTTTGAATTTGTTTTGGAGTTTTTATGATCTTTTCTTAATTTTGAGGTCTTCAGCTACTTGTAAGTTGTTATAGATTTTCAATTTTTATAATTTTTCTACTGTTGGGAATTTTTTCAAATTTTTGAAACTGAAAAACATAGCTTTTTTTTGATTTCTGATAGTTATTTGCTAATTTTTCGACCCTTTTTGAATTTTTTTTGGAGTTTTTATGATTGTTTCTTAATTTTGAAGTCTTCAGCTACTTGTAGGTTGTTATAGATTTTCAATTTTTATAATTTATCTACTATTGGGAATTTTTTCAAATTTTTGAAACTTAAAAATATGGCTTTTTTTTTATTTCTGAGAGTTTTTGCTAGTTTTTCGACCCTTTTTGAATTTGTTTTGGAGTTTTATGATTTTTTCTAAATTTTGAAGTCTTCAGCTGCTTGGAAGTTGTTATAGTTTTTCAATTTTTATAATTTTTCTACTGTTGGGAATTTTTTCAAATTTTTTAAACTTAAAAATATGGCTTTTTTCATTTCTGAGAGGTTTTCGCTAATTTTTCGACCCTTTTTGAATTTTGTTTTGAGTTTTTATGATTTGTTCCTAATTTTGAAGTCTTCAGCTACTTGAAAGTTGTTATAGTTTTTCAATTTTTATAATTTTTCTACTGTTGGGAATTTTTCCAAATTTTTGAAACTTAAAAACATAGCTTTTTTTTGATTTCTGAGAGGTTTTTGGTAATTTTTCGACCCTTTTTGAATTTTTTTGGAGTTTTTATGATTTTTTCTTAATTTTGAAGTCTTCAGCTACTTGAAAGTTGTTATAGTTTTTCAATTTTTATAATTTTTCTACTATTGGGAATTTTTTTTAAATTTTTGAAACTTAAAAATATGGCTTTTTTTTGATTTCTGAGAGTTTTTTGCTAATTTTTCGACCCTTTTTGAATTTGTTTTGGAGTTTTTATGATTTTTCTTAATTTTGAGGTCTTCAGCTACTTGTCAGTAGTTATAGTTTTTCAATATTAATAATTTTTCTACTGTTGGGAATTTTTTCAAATTTTTGAAACTTAAAAACATAGCTTTTTTTTGATTTCTGAGAGTTTTTTGCTAATTTTTCGATCCTTTTTGAATTTTTTTTGTAGTTTTTATGATTGTTTCTTAATTTTGAAGTCTTCAGCTACTTTAGGTTGCTAAAAATTTTCAATTTTTATAATTTATCTACTATTCGGAATTTTATCAAATTTTTGAAACTTAAAAATATGGATTTTTTTGATTTCTGAGAGGTTTTTGCTAATTTTTCGACCCTTTTTGAATTTGTTTTGGAGTTTTATGATTTTTTCTTAATTTTGAAGTCTTCAGCTACTTGAAAGTTGACATAGTTTTAAAATTTTTATAATTTTTCTACTGTTGGGTATTTTTTCAAATTTTTGAAACTTAAAAATATGGCTTTTTTTTTTATTTATGAGAGGTTTTTGCTAATTTTTCGACCCTTTTTGAATTTTTTTTGGAGTTTTTATGATTTTTCTTAATTTTGAAGTCTTCAGCTACTTGAAAGTTGTTATAGTTTTTCAATTTTTATAATTTTTCTACTGTTGGGAATTTTTTCAAATTTTTGAAACTTAAAAATATGGCTTTTTTTTTGATTTCTGAGAGGTTTTTGGTAATTTTTCGACCCTTTTTGAATTTTTTTTTGAGTTTTTATGATTTGTTCTTAATTTTGAAGTCTTCAGCTACTTGAAAGTTGTCATAGTTTTAAAATTTTTATAATTTTTCTACTGTTGGGTATTTGTTCAAATTTTTGAAACTTAAAAATATGGCTTTTTTTTTATTTATGAGAGGTTTTTGCTAATTTTTCGACCCTTTTTGAATTTTTTTTGGAGTTTTTATGATTTTTCTTAATTTTGAAGTCTTCAGCTACTTGAAAGTTGTTATAGTTTTTCAATTTTTATAATTTTTCTACTGTTGGGAATTTTTTCAAATTTTTGAAACTTAAAAACATAGCTTTTTTTTTGATTTCTGAGAGTTTTTTGCTAATTTTTCGACCCTTTTTGAATTTTTTTTGGAGTTTTTATGACTGTTTCTTAATTTTGAAGTCTTCAGCTACTTGTAGGTTGTTAAAAATTTTCAATTTTTATAATTTATCTACTATTGGGAATTTTATCAAATTTTTGAAACTTAAAAATATGGCTTTTTTTTTGATTTCTGAGAGGTTTTTGCTAATTTTTCGAGACTTTTTGAATTTGTTTTGGAGTTTTATGAATTTTTCTTAATTTTGAAGTCTTCAGCTACTTGAAAGTTGTTATAGTTTTTCAATTTTTATAATTTTTCTACTGTTGGGAATTTTTTCAAATTTTTGAAACTTAAAAATATGGCTTTTTTTATTTCTGAGAGGTTTTCGCTAATTTTTCGACCCTTTTTGAATTTTGTTTTGAGTTTTTATGATTTTTCTTAATTTTGAAGTCTTCAGCTACTTGAAAGTTGTTATAGTTTTTCAATTTTTATAATTTTTCTACTGTTGGGAATTTTTTCAAATTTTTGAAACTTAAAAATATGGCTTTTTTTATTTCTGAGAGGTTTTCGCTAATTTTTCGACCCTTTTTGAATTTTTTTTTGGAGTTTTTATGATTTTTTCTTAATTTTGAAGTCTTCAGCTAGTGGTAAGTTGTAATAGTTTTTCAATTTTTATAACTTTTCTACTGTTGGGAATTTTTTCAATTTTTTGAAACTTAAAAATATGGTTTTTTTTTTATTTCTGAGAGGTTTTTGGTAATTTTTCGACCCTTTTTGAATTTTTTTTTGAGTTTTTAGGATTTGTTCTTAATTTTGAAGTCTTCAGCTACTTGAAAGTTGTTATAGTTTTAAAATTTTTATAATTTTTCTACTGTTGGGTATTTTTTCAAATTTGTTAAACTTAAAAATATGGCTTTTTTTTTATTTATGAGAGGTTCTTGCTAATTTTTCCACCCTTTTTGAATTTTTTTTTGAGTTTTTATGATTTGTTCTTAATTTTGAAGTCTTCAGCTACTTGAAAGTTGTTATAGTTTTAAAATTTTTATAATTTTTCTACTGTTGGGTATTTTTTCAAATTTTTGAAACTTAAAAATATGGCTTTTTTTTTATTTATGAGAGGTTTTTGCTAATTTTTCGACCCTTTTTTAATTTTTTTTGGAGTTTTTATGATTTTTCTTAATTTTGAAGTCTTCAGCTATTGAAAGTTGTTATAGTTTTTCAATTTTTATAATTTTTCTACTCTTGGGAATTTTTTCAAATTTTTGAAACTTAAAAACATAGCTTTTTTTTGATTTCTGAGAGTTTTTTGCTAATTTTTCGACCCTTTTTGAATTTGTTTTGGAGTTTTATGATTTTTTCTTAATTTTGAAGTCTTCAGCTACTGGTAAGTTGTTATAGTTTTTCAATTTTTATAATTTATCTACTATTGGGAGTTTTTTCCAATTTTTGAAACTTAAAAATATGGTTTTTTTTGATTTCTGAGAGGTTCTTGCTAATTTTTCGACCCTTTTTGAATTTGTTTTAGAGTTTTATGATTTTTTCTTAATTTTGAAGTCTTCAGCTGCTTGGCAAATGTTATAGTTTTTCAATTTTTATAATTTTTCTACTGTTGGGAGTTTTTTCAAATTTTTGAATCTTAAAAATATGGTTTTTTTTTTGATTTCTGAGAGGTTCTTGCTAATTTTTCGACCCTTTTTGAATTTGTTTTGGAGTTTTTATGGTTTTTCTTAATTTTGCAGTCTTCTGCTACTTGTCAGTTGTTATAGTTTTTCAATTTTTATAATTTTACTACTGTTGAGAATTTTTTCAAATTTTTGAAACTTAAAAATGTCTCTTTTTTTTAATTCTGAGAGGTACTTGCTAATTTTTCGACCCTTTTTGAATTTGTTTTGGAGTTTTTATGATTTTTCTTAATTTTGCAGTCTTCTGCTACTTGGAAGTTGTTATAGTTTTTCAATTTTTATAATTTTTCTACTGTTGGGAATTTTTTCAAATTTTTGAAACTTAAAAATATGGCTTTTTTTTTATTTCTCAGAGGTACTTGCACATTTTTCGACCCTTTTTGAATTTGTTTTGGAGTTTTATGATTTTTTCTTAATTTTGAAGTCTTCAGCTATTTGTCAGTTGTTATAGTTTTTCAATTTTTATAATTTTGCTACTGTTGGGAATTTTTTCAAATTTTTGAATCTTAAAAATATGGCTTTTTTTTTATTTCTGAGAGATTTTTGGTAATTTTTCGACCCTTTTTGAATTTTTTTTTGAGTTTTTATGATTTTTTCTTAGTTTTGAAGTGTTCAGCTACTTGAAAGTTGTTATAGTTTTAAAATTTCTATAATTTTTCTACTGTTGGGTATTTTTTCAAATTTTTGAAACTTAAAAATATGGCTTTTTTTTATTTCTGAGAGGTTTTTGGTAATTTTTCGACCCTTTTTGAATTTTTTTTTGAGTTTTTATGATTTGTTCTTAATTTTGAAGTCTTCAGCTACTTGAAAGTTGTTATAGTTTTAAAATTTTTATAATTTTTCTACTGTTGGGTATTTTTTCAAATTTTTGAAACTTAAAAATATGGCTTTTTTTTATTTATGAGAGGTTTTTGCTAATTTTTCGACCCTTTTTGAATTTTTTTTGGAGTTTTTATGATTTTTCTTAATTTTGAAGTCTTCAGCTACTTGAAAGTTGTTATAGTTTTTCAATTTTTATAATTTTTCTACTGTTGGGAATTTTTTCAAATTTTTGAAACTTAAAAACATAGCTTTTTTTTTGATTTCTGAGAGTTTTTTGCTAATTTTTCGACCTTTTTTGAATTTTTTTTGTAGCTTTTATGATTGTTTCTTAATTTTGAAGTCTTCAGCTACTTGTAGGTTTTTAAAAATTTTCAATTTTTATAATTAATCTACTATTGGGAATTTTATCAAATTTTTGAAACTTAAAAATATGGCTTTTTTTTTTGATTTCTGAGAGGTTTTTGCTAATTTTTCGACCGTTTTTGAATTTGTTTTAGAGTTTTATGATTTTTTCTTAATTTTGAAGTCTTCAGCTACTGGTAAGTTGTTATAGTTTTTCAATTTTTATAATTTATCTACTGTTGGGAGTTTTTTCAAATTTTTAAACTTAAAAATATGGCTTTTTTTTATTTCTGAGAGGTTTTTGCTAATTTTTCGAGACTTTTTGAATTTGTTTTGGAGTTTTTATGATTTTTTCTTAATTTTGAAGTCTTCAGCTGCTTGGAAAATGTTATAGTTTTTCAATTTTTATAATTTTTCTACTGTTGGGAGTTTTTCAAATTTTTGAATCTTAAAAATATGGTTTTTTTTTATTTCTGAGAGGTTTTCGCTAATTTTTCGACCCTTTTTGAATTTTTTTTTGGAGTTTTTATGATTTTTTCTTAATTTTGAAGTCTTCAGCTAGTTGTAAGTTGTAATAGTTTTTCAATTTTTATAATTTTTCTACTGTTGGGAATTTTTCAATTTTTTGAAACTTAAAAATATGGTTTTTTTTTATTTCTGAGAGGTTTTTGGTAATTTTTCGACCCTTTTTGAATTTTTTTTTGAGTTTTTATGATTTGTTCTTAATTTTGAAGTCTTCAGCTACTTGAAAGTTGTTATAGTTTAAAATTTTTATAATTTTTCTACTGTTGGGTATTTTTTCAAATTTTTTAAACTTAAAAATATGGTTTTTTTTGATTTCTGAGAGGTTCTTGCTAATTTTTCCACCCTTTTTGAATTTCTTTTGGAGTTTTTATGATCTTTTCTTAATTTTGAGGTCTTCAGCTACTTGGAAGTTATTATAGTTTTTCAATTTTTATAATTTTTCTACTGTTGGGAATTTTTTCAAATTTTTGTAACTTAAAAATATGGTTTTTTTTTTGATTTCTGAGAGGTTCTTGCTAATTTTTCGACCCTTTTTGAATTTGTTTTGGAGTTTTTATGATTTTTCTGTTATTTATGAGAAGTTTTTGCTAATTTTTCGACCCTTTTTGAATTTGTTTTGGAGTTTTTATGATTTTTTCTTAATTTTGGAGTCTTCAGCTACTTGTAAGTTGTTGTAGTTTTTCAATTTTTATAATTTTTCTACT
Organism: Meiosimyza decipiens; assembly: GCA_963680825.1. Taxonomy (NCBI): domain Eukaryota; kingdom Metazoa; phylum Arthropoda; class Insecta; order Diptera; family Lauxaniidae; genus Meiosimyza; species Meiosimyza decipiens. The sequence goes on along the minus strand of OY804258.1, from coordinate 74,124,748 downwards.
GTTGGGAATTTTTCAAATTTTTGAAACTTAAAAATAAGGCTTTTTTTTTTTGGTTTCTTAAAGGCTTTTGCTAATTTTTCCACCCTTTTTGAATTTGTTTTGGAGTTTTTATGATCTTTTCTTAATTTTGAGGTCTTCAGCTATTTGTAAGTTGTTATAGTTTTTCAATTTTTATAATTTTCTACTGTTTGGAGTTTTTTCAAATTTTTGAAACTTAAAAATATATATTTCTTTTTGATTTCTGAGAGGTTTTTGTAATTGTTCGACCCTTTTTGAATTTTTTTTGTGTTTTTATGATTTTTTCTTAATTTTGAAGTCTTCAGCTATTTGTCAGTTGTTATAGTTTTTCAATTTTTATAATTTTTCTACTGTTGGGAGTTTTTTCAAATTTTTGAAACTTAAAAATATGGTTATTTTTTTATTTCTGAGAGGTTTTTGCTAATTCTTCGACCCTTTTTGAATTTTTTTTGGAGTTTTTATGATTTTTTCTTAATTTTGAAGTCTTCAGCTACTTGTACGTTGCTATAGTTTTTCAATTTTTATAATTTTTCTACTGTTGGGAATTTTTTCAAATTTTTGAAACTTAAAAATAGTGGTTTTTTTTTGATTTCTGAGAGGTTTTTGCTAATTTTTCGACCTTTTTTGAATATTTTTTGGAGTTTTTATAATTTTTTCCTAATTTTGAAGTCTTTAGCTACTTGTGAGTTGTTATAGTTTTTCAATTTTTATAATTTTTCTACTGTTGGGAATTTTTTCAAATTTTTGAAACTTAAAAATATGGTTTTTTTTTATTTCTGAGAGGTTTTTGCTAATTTTTCGACCCTTTTTGAATTGTTTTTGGAGTTTTTATAATTTTTTCCTAATTTTGAAGTCTTCAGCTACTTGAAAGTTGTTATAGTTTTAAAATTTCTATAATTTTTCTACTGTTGGGTATTTTTTCAAATTTTTGAAACTTAAAAATATGGCTTTTTTTTATTTCTGAGAGGTTTTTGGTAATTTTTCGACCCTTTTTGAATTTTTTTTTGAGTTTTTATGATTTGTTCTTAATTTTGAAGTCTTCAGCTACTTGAAAGTTGTTATAGTTTTAAAATTTTTATAATTTTTCTACTGTTGGGTATTTTTTCAAATTTTTGAAACTTAAAAATATGGCTTTTTTTTATTTATGAGAGGTTTTTGCTAATTTTTCGACCCTTTTTGAATTTTTTTTGGAGTTTTTATGATTTTTCTTAATTTTGAAGTCTTCAGCTACTTGAAAGTTGTTATAGTTTTTCAATTTTTATAATTTTTCTACTGTTGGGAATTTTTTCAAATTTTTGAAACTTAAAAACATAGCTTTTTTTTGATTTCTGAGAGGTTTTTGGTAATTTTTCGACCCTTTTTGAATTTTTTTTGGAGTTTTTATGATTTTTTCTTAATTTTGAAGTCTTCAGCTACTTGTAGGTTGTTATAGATTTTCAATTTTTATAATTTATCTACTATTGGGAGTTTTTTCAAATTTTTGAAACTTAAAAATATGGCTTTTATTTGATTTCTGAGAGTTTTTTGCTAATTTTTCGACCCTTTTTGAATTTGTTTTGGAGTTTTTATGATATTTCTTAATTATGAAGTCTTTAGCTACTTGTAAGTTGTTATAGTTTTTCAGTTTTTATAATTTTTCTGCTCTTGGGAATTTTTTCAAATTTTTGAAACTTAAAAATATGGCTTTTTTTTTGATTTCTGAGAGGTTTTTGCTAATTTTTCGACCCTTTTTGAATTTTTTTTGGAGTTTTTATGATTTTTTCTTAATTTTAAAGTCTTCAGCTACCTGTCAGTTGTTGGGAATTTTTTCAAATTTTTGAAACTAAAAAATATGGCTTTTTTTATTTCTGAGAGGTTCTTGCTACTTTTTCGACCCTTTTTGAATTTGTTTTATAGTTTTATGATTTTTTCTTAATTTTGAAGTCTTCAGCTACTTGTCAGTTGTAATAGTTTTTCAATTTTTATAATTATTCTACTGTTGGGAATTTTTTCAAGTTTTTGAAACTTAAAAATATGGTTTTTTTTGATTTCTGAGAGGTTTATGCTAATTTTTCGACCCTTTTTGAATTTTTTTTTTGGAGTTTTTATGATTTTTTCTTAATTTTAACGTCTTCAGCTACTTGTTAGTTGTTATAGTTTTTCAATTTTTATAATTTTTCTACTGTTGGGAATTTTATCAAATATTTGAATCTTAAAAATATGGCTTTTTTTTTGATTTCAGAGAGTTTTTTGCTAATTTTTCGACACTTTTTGAATTTGTTTTGAAGTTTTTATGATTTTTTCTTAATTTTGAAGTCTTCAGCTACTTGTAAGTTGTTATAATTTTTCAATTTTTATAATTTTTCTGCTCTCGGGAATTTTTTCAAATTTTTGAATCTTAAAAATATGGCTTTTATTTGATTTCTGAGAGTTTTTTGCTAATTTTTCGACACTTTTTGAATTTGTTTTGAAGTTTTTATGATTTTTTCTTAATTTTAACGTCTTCAGCTACTTAGTTGTTGTTATAGTTTTTCAATTTTTATAATTTATCTACTATTGGGAGTTTTTTCAAATTTTTGAAACTTAAAAATATGGCTTTTATTTGATTTCTGAGAGTTTTTTGCTAATTTTTCGAAACTTTTTGAATTTGTTTTGAAGTTTTTATCATTTTTTCTTAATTTTAACGTCTTCAGCTACTTGTTAGTTGTTATAGTTTTTCAATTTTTATAATTTTTCTACTGTTGGGAATTTTATGAAATTTTTGAATCTAAAAAATATGGCTTTTTTTTGATTTCAGAGAGTTTTTTGCTAATTTTTCGACACTTTTTGAATTTGTTTTGAAGTTTTTATGATTTTTTCTTAATTTTGAAGTCTTCAGCTATGTGTAAGTTGTTATAGTTTTTCAATTTTTATAATTTTCTACTGTTTGGAGTTTTTTTAAATTTTTGAAACTTAAAAATATATATTTCTTTTTGATTTCTGAGAGGTTTTTGTAATTGTTCGACCCTTTTTGAATTTTTTTTGTGTTTTTATGATTTTTTCTTAATTTTGAAGTCTTCAGCTATTTGAAAGTTGTTATAGTTTTTCAATTTTTATAATTTTTCTACTGTTGTGAGTTTTTTCAAATTTTTGAAACTTAAAAATATGGTTATTTTTTTATTTCTGAGAGGTTTTTGCTAATTCTTCGACCCTTTTTGAATTTTTTTTGGAGTTTTTATGATTTTTTCTTAATTTTGAAGTCTTCAGCTACTTGTACGTTGCTATAGTTTTTCAATTTTTATAATTTTTCTACTCTTGGGAATTTTTTCAAATTTTTGAAACTTAAAAATAAGGCTTTTTTTTTTGGTTTCTTAAAGGTTTTTGCTAATTTTTCGAGACTTTTTGAATTTGTTTTCGAGTTTTTATGATCTTTTCTTAATTTTGAGGTCTTCAGCTACTTGTAAGTTGTTATAGATTTTCAATTTTTATAATTTTTCTACTGTTGGGAATTTTTTCAAATTTTTGAAACTGAAAAACATAGCTTTTTTTTGATTTCTGATAGTTATTTGCTAATTTTTCGACCCTTTTTGAATTTTTTTTGGAGTTTTTATGATTGTTTCTTAATTTTGAAGTCTTCAGCTACTTGTAGGTTGTTATAGATTTTCAATTTTTATAATTTATCTACTATTGGGAATTTTTTCAAATTTTTGAAACTTAAAAATATGGCTTTTTTTTTATTTCTGAGAGTTTTTGCTAGTTTTTCGACCCTTTTTGAATTTGTTTTGGAGTTTTATGATTTTTTCTAAATTTTGAAGTCTTCAGCTGCTTGGAAGTTGTTATAGTTTTTCAATTTTTATAATTTTTCTACTGTTGGGAATTTTTTCAAATTTTTTAAACTTAAAAATATGGCTTTTTTCATTTCTGAGAGGTTTTCGCTAATTTTTCGACCCTTTTTGAATTTTGTTTTGAGTTTTTATGATTTGTTCCTAATTTTGAAGTCTTCAGCTACTTGAAAGTTGTTATAGTTTTTCAATTTTTATAATTTTTCTACTGTTGGGAATTTTTCCAAATTTTTGAAACTTAAAAACATAGCTTTTTTTTGATTTCTGAGAGGTTTTTGGTAATTTTTCGACCCTTTTTGAATTTTTTTGGAGTTTTTATGATTTTTTCTTAATTTTGAAGTCTTCAGCTACTTGAAAGTTGTTATAGTTTTTCAATTTTTATAATTTTTCTACTATTGGGAATTTTTTCAAATTTTTGAAACTTAAAAATATGGCTTTTTTTTGATTTCTGAGAGTTTTTTGCTAATTTTTCGACCCTTTTTGAATTTGTTTTGGAGTTTTTATGATTTTTCTTAATTTTGAGGTCTTCAGCTACTTGTCAGTAGTTATAGTTTTTCAATATTAATAATTTTTCTACTGTTGGGAATTTTTTCAAATTTTTGAAACTTAAAAACATAGCTTTTTTTTGATTTCTGAGAGTTTTTTGCTAATTTTTCGATCCTTTTTGAATTTTTTTTGTAGTTTTTATGATTGTTTCTTAATTTTGAAGTCTTCAGCTACTTAAGGTTGCTAAAAATTTTCAATTTTTATAATTTATCTACTATTCGGAATTTTATCAAATTTTTGAAACTTAAAAATATGGATTTTTTTGATTTCTGAGAGGTTTTTGCTAATTTTTCGACCCTTTTTGAATATGTTTTGGAGTTTTATGATTTTTTCTTAATTTTGAAGTCTTCAGCTACTTGAAAGTTGACATAGTTTTAAAATTTTTATAATTTTTCTACTGTTGGGTATTTTTTCAAATTTTTGAAACTTAAAAATATGGCTTTTTTTTTTATTTATGAGAGGTTTTTGCTAATTTTTCGACCCTTTTTGAATTTTTTTTGGAGTTTTTATGATTTTTCTTAATTTTGAAGTCTTCAGCTACTTGAAAGTTGTTATAGTTTTTCAATTTTTATAATTTTTCTACTGTTGGGAATTTTTTCAAATTTTTGAAACTTAAAAATATGGCTTTTTTTTTGATTTCTGAGAGGTTTTTGGTAATTTTTCGACCCTTTTTGAATTTTTTTTTGAGTTTTTATGATTTGTTCTTAATTTTGAAGTCTTCAGCTACTTGAAAGTTGTCATAGTTTTAAAATTTTTATAATTTTTCTACTGTTGGGTATTTGTTCAAATTTTTGAAACTTAAAAATATGGCTTTTTTTTTATTTATGAGAGGTTTTTGCTAATTTTTCGACCCTTTTTGAATTTTTTTTGGAGTTTTTATGATTTTTCTTAATTTTGAAGTCTTCAGCTACTTGAAAGTTGTTATAGTTTTTCAATTTTTATAATTTTTCTACTGTTGGGAATTTTTTCAAATTTTTGAAACTTAAAAACATAGTTTTTTTTTGATTTCTGAGAGTTTTTTGCTAATTTTTCGACCCTTTTTGAATTTTTTTTTGTAGTTTTTATGACTGTTTCTTAATTTTGAAGTCTTCAGCTACTTGTAGGTTGTTAAAAATTTTCAATTTTTATAATTTATCTACTATTGGGAATTTTATCAAATTTTTGAAACTTAAAAATATGGCTTTTTTTTTGATTTCTGAGAGGTTTTTGCTAATTTTTCGAGACTTTTTGAATTTGTTTTGGAGTTTTATGAATTTTTCTTAATTTTGAAGTCTTCAGCTACTTGAAAGTTGTTATAGTTTTTCAATTTTTATAATTTTTCTACTGTTGGGAATTTTTTCAAATTTTTGAAACTTAAAAATATGGCTTTTTTTATTTCTGAGAGGTTTTCGCTAATTTTTCGACCCTTTTTGAATTTTGTTTTGAGTTTTTATGATTTTTCTTAATTTTGAAGTCTTCAGCTACTTGAAAGTTGTTATAGTTTTTCAATTTTTATAATTTTTCTACTGTTGGGAATTTTTTCAAATTTTTGAAACTTAAAAATATGGCTTTTTTTATTTCTGAGAGGTTTTCGCTAATTTTTCGACCCTTTTTGAATTTTTTTTTGGAGTTTTTATGATTTTTTCTTAATTTTGAAGTCTTCAGCTAGTGGTAAGTTGTAATAGTTTTTCAATTTTTATAACTTTTCTACTGTTGGGAATTTTTTCAATTTTTTGAAACTTAAAAATATGGTTTTTTTTTTATTTCTGAGAGGTTTTTGGTAATTTTTCGACCCTTTTTGAATTTTTTTTTGAGTTTTTAGGATTTGTTCTTAATTTTGAAGTCTTCAGCTACTTGAAAGTTGTTATAGTTTTAAAATTTTTATAATTTTTCTACTGTTGGGTATTTTTTCAAATTTGTTAAACTTAAAAATATGGCTTTTTTTTTATTTATGAGAGGTTCTTGCTAATTTTTCCACCCTTTTTGAATTTTTTTTTGAGTTTTTATGATTTGTTCTTAATTTTGAAGTCTTCAGCTACTTGAAAGTTGTTATAGTTTTAAAATTTTTATAATTTTTCTACTGTTGGGTATTTTTTCAAATTTTTGAAACTTAAAAATATGGCTTTTTTTTTATTTATGAGAGGTTTTTGCTAATTTTTCGACCCTTTTTGAATTTTTTTTGGAGTTTTTATGATTTTTCTTAATTTTGAAGTCTTCAGCTACTTAAAAGTTGTTATAGTTTTTCAATTTTTATAATTTTTCTACTCTTGGGAATTTTTTCAAATTTTTGAAACTTAAAAACATAGCTTTTTTTTGATTTCTGAGAGTTTTTTGCTAATTTTTCGACCCTTTTTGAATTTTTTTTGTAGTTTTTATGATTGTTTCTTAATTTTGAAGTCTTCAGCTACTAGTAGGTTGTTAAAAATATTCAATTTTTGTAATTTATCTACTATTGGGAATTTTATCAAATTTTTGAAACTTAAAAATATGGCTTTTTTTTGATTTCTGAGAGGTTTTTGCTAATTTTTCGACCCTTTTTGAATTTGTTTTGGAGTTTTATGATTTTTTCTTAATTTTGAAGTCTTCAGCTACTGGTAAGTTGTTATAGTTTTTCAATTTTTATAATTTATCTACTATTGGGAGTTTTTTCCAATTTTTGAAACTTAAAAACATGGCTTTTTTTTATTTCTGAGAGGTTTTTGCTAATTTTTCGAGACTTTTTGAATTTGTTTTGGAGTTTTTATGATTTTTTCTTAATTTTGAAGTCTTCAGCTGCTTGGAAAATGTTATAGTTTTTCAATTTTTATAATTTTTCTACTGTTGGGAGTTTTTTCGAATTTTTGAATCTTAAAAATATGTTTTTTTTTTTGATTTCTGAGAGGTTCTTGCTAATTTTTCGACCCTTTTTGAATTTGTTTTGAAGTTTTTATGGTTTTTCTTAATTTTGCAGTCTTCTGCTACTTGTCAGTTGTTATAGTTTTTCAATTTTTATAATTTTACTACTGTTGAGAATTTTTTCAAATTTTTGAAACTTAAAAATGTCTCTTTTTTTTAATTCTGAGAGGTACTTGCTAATTTTTCGACCCTTTTTGAATTTGTTTTGGAGTTTTTATGATTTTTCTTAATTTTGCAGTCTTCTGCTACTTGGAAGTTGTTATAGTTTTTCAATTTTTATAATTTTTCTACTATTGGGTATTTTTTCAAATTTTTGAAACTTAAAAATATGGCTTTTTTTTTTATTTCTCAAAGGTACTTGCACATTTTTCGACCCTTTTTGAATTTGTTTTGGATTTTTATGATTTTTTCTGAATTTTGAAGTCTTCAGCTATTTGTCAGTTGTTATAGTTTTTCAATTTTTATAATTTTTCTACTGTTGGGAATTTTTTCAAATTTTTGAATCTTAAAAATATGGTTTTTTTTTATTTCTGAGAGATTTTTGGTAATTTTTCGACCCTTTTTGAATTTTTTTTTGAGTTTTTATGATTTGTTCTTAATTTTGAAGTCTTCAGCTACTGGAAAGTTGTTATAGTTTTAAAATTTCTATAATTTTTCTACTGTTGGGTATTTTTTCAAATTTTTGAAAGTTAAAAATATGGCTTTTTTTTATTTCTGAGAGGTTTTTGGTAATTTTTCGACCCTTTTTGAATTTTTTTTTGAGTTTTTATGATTTGTTCTTAATTTTGAGGTCTTCAGCTACTTGAAAGTTGTTATAGTTTTAAAATTTTTATAATTTTTCTACTGTTGGGAATTTTTTCAAATTTTTGAAACTTAAAAATATGGCTTTTTTTATTTCTGAGAGGTTTTCGCTAATTTTTCGACCCTTTTTGAATTTTGTTTTGAGTTTTTATGATTTTTCTTAATTTTGAAATCTTCAGCTACTTGAAAGTTGTTATAGTTTTTCAATTTTTATAATTTTTCTACTGTTGGGAATTTTTTCAAATTTTTGAAACTTAAAAATATGGCTTTTTTTATTTCTGAGAGGTTTTCGCTAATTTTTCGACCCTTTTTGAATTTTTTTTTGGAGTTTTTATGATTGTTTCTTAATTTTGAAGTCTTCAGCTAGTGGTAAGTTGTAATAGTTTTTCAATTTTTATAACTTTTCTACTGTTGGGAACTTTTTCAATTTTTTGAAACTTAAAAATATGGTTTTTTTTTTATTTCTGAGAGGTTTTTGGTAATTTTTCGACCCTTTTTGAATTTTTTTTTGAGTTTTTAGGATTTGTTCTTAATTTTGAAGTCTTCAGCTACTTGAAAGTTGTTATAGTTTTAAAATTTTTATAATTTTTCTACTGTTGGGTATTTTTTCAAATTTGTTAAACTTAAAAATATGGCTTTTTTTTTATTTATGAGAGGTTCTTGCTAATTTTTCCACCCTTTTTGAATTTTTTTTTGAGTTTTTATGATTTGTTCTTAATTTTGAAGTCTTCAGCTACTTGAAAGTTGTTATAGTTTTAAAATTTTTATAATTTTTCTACTGTTGGGTATTTTTTCAAATTTTTGAAACTTAAAAATATGGCTTTTTTTTTATTTATGAGAGGTTTTTGCTAATTTTTCGACCCTTTTTGAATTTTTTTTGGAGTTTTTATGATTTTTCTTAATTTTGAAGTCTTCAGCTACTTGAAAGTTGTTATTGTTTTTCAATTTTTATAATTTTTCTACTCTTGGGAATTTTTTCAAATTTTTGAAACTTAAAAACATAGCTTTTTTTTGATTTCTGAGAGTTTTTTGCTAATTTTTCGACCCTTTTTGAATTTTTTTTGTAGTTTTTATGCTTGTTTCTTAATTTTGAAGTCTTCAGCTACTAGTAGGTTGTTAAAAATATTCAATTTTTATAATTTATCTACTATTGGGAATTTTATCAAATTTTTGAAACTTAAAAATATGGCTTTTTTTTGATTTCTGAGAGGTTTTTGCTAATTTTTCGACCCTTTTTGAATTTGTTTTGGAGTTTTATGATTTTTTCTTAATTTTGAAGTCTTCAGCTACTGGTAAGTTGTTATAGTTTTTCAATTTTTATAATTTATCTACTATTGGGAGTTTTTTCCAATTTTTGAAACTTAAAAATATGGTTTTTTTTGATTTCTGAGAGGTTCTTGCTAATTTTTCGACCCTTTTTGAATTTGTTTTAGAGTTTTATGATTTTTTCTTAATTTTGAAGTCTTAAGCTGCTTGGAAAATGTTATAGTTTTTCAATTTTTATAATTTTTCTACTGTTGGGAGTTTTTTCAAATTTTTGAATCTTAAAAATATGGTTTTTTTTTTGATTTCTGAGAGGTTCTTGCTAATTTTTCGACCCTTTTTGAATTTGTTTTGGAGTTTTTATGGTTTTTCTTAATTTTGCAGTCTTCTGCTACTTGTCAGTTGTTATAGTTTTTCAATTTTTATAATTTTACTACTGTTGAGAATTTTTTCAAATTTTTGAAACTTAAAAATGTCTCTTTTTTTTAATTCTGAGAGGTACTTGCTAATTTTTCGACCCTTTTTGAATTTGTTTTGGAGTTTTTATGATTTTTCTTAATTTTGCAGTCTTCTGCTACTTGGAAGTTGTTATAGTTTTTCAATTTTTATAATTTTTCTACTGTTGGGAATTTGTTCAAATTTTTGAAACTTAAAAATATGGCTTTTTTTTTATTTCTCAGAGGTACTTGCACATTTTTCGACCCTTTTTGAATTTGTTTTGGAGTTTTATGATTTTTTCTTAATTTTGAAGTCTTCAGCTATTTGTCAGTTGTTATAGTTTTTCAATTTTTATAATTTTTCTACTGTTGGGAATTTTTTCAAATTTTTGAATCTTAAAAATATGGCTTTTTTTTTATTTCTGAGAGATTTTTGGTAATTTTTCGACCCTTTTTGAATTTTTTTTTGAGTTTTTATGATTTTTTCTTAGTTTTGAAGTCTTCAGCTACTTGAAAGTTGTTATAGTTTTAAAATTTCTATAATTTTTCTACTGTTGGGTATTTTTTCAAATTTTTGAAACTTAAAAATATGGCTTTTTTTTATTTCTGAGAGGTTTTTGGTAATTTTTCGACCCTTTTTGAATTTTTTTTTGAGTTTTTATGATTTGTTCTTAATTTTGAAGTCTTCAGCTACTTGAAAGTTGTTATAGTTTTAAAATTTTTATAATTTTTCTACTGTTGGGTATTTTTTCAAATTTTTGAAACTTAAAAATATGGCTTTTTTTTATTTATGAGAGGTTTTTGCTAATTTTTCGACCCTTTTTGAATTTTTTTTGGAGTTTTTATGATTTTTCTTAATTTTGAAGTCTTCAGCTACTTGAAAGTTGTTATAGTTTTTCAATTTTTATAATTTTTCTACTGTTGGGAATTTTTTCAAATTTTTGAAACTTAAAAACATAGCTTTTTTTTTGATTTCTGAGAGTTTTTTGCTAATTTTTCGACCTTTTTTGAATTTTTTTTGTAGCTTTTATGATTGTTTCTTAATTTTGAAGTCTTCAGCTACTTGTAGGTTTTTAAAAATTTTCAATTTTTATAATTAATCTACTATTGGGAATTTTATCAAATTTTTGAAACTTAAAAATATGGCTTTTTTTTTTGATTTCTGAGAGGTTTTTGCTAATTTTTCGACCCTTTTTGAATTTGTTTTAGAGTTTTATGATTTTTTCTTAATTTTGAAGTCTTCAGCTATTTGTCAGTTGTTATAGTTTTTCAATTTTTATAATTTATCTACTGTTGGGAGTTTTTTCAAATTTTTAAACTTAAAAATATGGCTTTTTTTTATTTCTGAGAGGTTTTTGCTAATTTTTCGAGACTTTTTGAATTTGTTTTGGAGTTTTTATGATTTTTTCTTAATTTTGAAGTCTTCAGCTGCTTGGAAAATGTTATAGTTTTTCAATTTTTATAATTTTTCTACTGTTGGGAGTTTTTTCAAATTTTTGAATCTTAAAAATATGGTTTTTTTTATTTCTGAGAGGTTTTCGCTAATTTTTCGACCCTTTTTGAATTTTTTTTTGGAGTTTTTATGATTTTTTCTTAATTTTGAAGTCTTCAGCTAGTTGTAAGTTGTAATAGTTTTTCAATTTTTATAATTTTTCTACTGTTGGGAATTTTTCAATTTTTTGAAACTTTAAAATATGGTTTTTTTTTTATTTCTGAGAGGTTTTTGGTAATTTTTCGACCCTTTTTGAATTTTTTTTTGAGTTTTTATGATTTGTTCTTAATTTTGAAGTCTTCAGCTACTTGAAAGTTGTTATAGTTTAAAATTTTTATAATTTTTCTACTGTTGGGTATTTTTTCAAATTTTTTAAACTTAAAAATATGGTTTTTTTTGATTTCTGAGAGGTTCTTGCTAATTTTTCCACCCTTTTTGAATTTCTTTTGGAGTTTTTATGATCTTTTCTTAATTTTGAGGTCTTCAGCTACTTGGAAGTTATTATAGTTTTTCAATTTTTATAATTTTTCTACTGTTGGGAATTTTTTCAAATTTTTGTAACTTAAAAATATGGTATTTTTTTTGATTTCTGAGAGGTTCTTGCTAATTTTTCGACCCTTTTTAAATTTGTTTTGGAGTTTTTATGATTTTTCTGTTATTTATGAGAAGTTTTTGCTAATTTTTCGACCCTTTTTGAATTTGTTTTGGAGTTTTTATGATTTTTTCTTAATTTTGGAGTCTTCAGCTACTTGTAAGTTGTTGTAGTTTTTCAATTTTTATAATTTTTCTACTGTTGGGAATTTTTCAAATTTTTGAAACTTAAAAATAAGGCTTTTTTTTTTTGGTTTCTTAAAGGCTTTTGCTAATTTTTCGACCCTTTTTGAATTTGTTTTGGAGTTTTTATGATCTTTTCTTAATTTTGAGGTCTTCAGCTACTTTTAAGTTGTTATAGTTTTTCAATTTTGATAATTTTTCTACCGTTGGGAATTTTTTCAAATTTTTGAAACTTAAAAATATGGCTTTTTTTTTATTTCTGAGATGTTCTTGCTAATTTTTCGACCCTTTTTGAATTTGTTTTGGAGTTTTTATGATTTTTCTTAATTTTGCAGTCTTCTGCTACTTGTCAGTTGTTATAGTTTTTCAATTTTTATAATTTTTCTACTGTTGGGAATTTTTTCAAATTTTTGAAACTTAAAAATATGGCTTTTTTTTTATTTCTGAGAGGATCTTGCTAATTTTTCGACCCTTTTTGAATTTGTTTTGGAGTTTTATGATTTTTTCTTAATTTTGAAGTCTTCAGCTGCTTGGAAGTTGTTATAGTTTTTCAATTTTTATAATTTTTCTACTGTTGGGAACTTTTTCAAATTTTTGAAACTTAAAAATGTCTCTTTTTTTTAATTCTGAGAGTTTTTTGCTAATTTTTCGACACTTTTTGAATTTGTTTTGAAGTTTTTATGATTTTTTCTTAATTTTGAAGTCTTCAGCTATTTGTAAGTTGTTATAGTTTTTCAATTTTTATAATTTTCTACTGTTTGGAGTTTTTTCAAATTTTTGAAACTTAAAAATATATATTTCTTTTTGATTTCTGAGAGGTTTTTGTAATTGTTCGACCCTTTTTGAATTTTTTTTGTGTTTTTATGATTTTTTCTTAATTTTGAAGTCTTCAGCTATTTGTCAGTTGTTATAGTTTTTCAATTTTTATAATTTTTCTACTGTTGGGAGTTTTTTCAAATTTTTGAAACTTAAAAATATGGTTATTTTTTTATTTCTGAGAGGTTTTTGCTAATTCTTCGACCCTTTTTGAATTTTTTTTGGAGTTTTTATGATTTTTTCTTAATTTTGAAGTCTTCAGCTACTTGTACGTTGCTATAGTTTTTCAATTTTTATAATTTTTCTACTGTTGGGAATTTTTTCAAATTTTTGAAACTTAAAAATAGTGGTTTTTTTTTGATTTCTGAGAGGTTTTTGCTAATTTTTCGACCTTTTTTGAATATTTTTTGGAGTTTTTATAATTTTTTCCTAATTTTGAAGTCTTTAGCTACTTGTGAGTTGTTATAGTTTTTCAATTTTTATAATTTTTCTACTGTTGGGAATTTTTTCAAATTTTTGAAACTTAAAAATATGGTTTTTTTTTATTTCTGAGAGGTTTTTGCTAATTTTTCGACCCTTTTTGAATTGTTTTTGGAGTTTTTATAATTTTTTCCTAATTTTGAAGTCTTTAGCTACTTGTCAGTTGTTATAGTTTTTCAATTTTTATAATTTTTCTGCTCTCGGGAATTTTTTCAAATTTTTGAATCTTAAAAATATGGCTTTTATTTAATTTCTGAGAGTTTTTTGCTAATTTTTCGACACTTTTTGAATTTGTTTTGAAGTTTTTATGATTTTTTCTTAATTTTAACGTCTTCAGCTACTTAGTTGTTGTTATAGTTTTTCAATTTTTATAATTTATCTACTATTGGGAGTTTTTTCAAATTTTTGAAACTTAAAAATATGGCTTTTATTTGATTTCTAAGAGTTTTTTGCTAATTTTTCGACACTTTTTGAATTTGTTTTGAAGTTTTTATGATTTTTTCTTAATTTTAACGTCTTCAGCTACTTGTTAGTTGTTATAGTTTTTCAATTTTTATAATTTTTCTACTGTTGGGAATTTTATCAAATTTTTGAATCTTAAAAATATGGCTTTTTTTTGATTTCAGAGAGTTTTTTGCTAATTTTTCGACCCTTTTTGAATTTGTTTTGAAGTCTTTATGATTTTTTCTTAATTTTGAAGTCTTCAGCTATTTGTAAGTTGTTATAGTTTTTCAATTTTTATAATTTTCTACTGTTTGGAGTTTTTTCAAATTTTTGAAACTTAAAAATATATATTTCTTTTTGATTTCTGAGAGGTTTTTATAATTGTTCGACCCTTTTTGAATTTTTTTTGTGTTTTTATGATTTTTTCTTAATTTTGAAGTCTTCAGCTATTTGTCAGTTGTTATAGTTTTTCAATTTTTATAATTTTTCTACTGTTGGGAGTTTTTTCAAATTTTTGAAACTTAAAAATATGGTTATTTTTTTATTTCTGAGAGGTTTTTGCTAATTCTTCGACCCTTTTTGAATTTTTTTTGGAGTTTTTATGATTTTTTCTTAATTTTGAAGTCTTCAGCTACTTGTGAGTTGTTATAGTTTTTCAATTTTTATAATTTTTCTACTGTTGGGAGTTTTTTCAAATTTTTGAAACTTAAAAATATGGTTATTTTTTTATTTCTGAGAGGTTTTTGCTAATTTTTCGATCTTTTTAAATTTTTTTTGGAGTTTTTATAATTTTTTCCTAATTTTGAAGTCTTTAGCTACTTGTGAGTTGTTATAGTTTTTCTATTTATATAATTTTTCTACTATTGGGACATTTTTCAAATTTTTGAAACTTTAAAATAGGGTTTTTTTTTTGATTTCTGAGAGGTTTTTGCTAATTTTTCGACCTTTTTTGAATTTTTTTTGGAGTTTTTATAATTTTTTCCTAATTTTGAAGTCTTCAGCTACTAGAAAGTAGTTATAATTTTTTTAATTTTTATAATTTTTCTACTGTTGGGAGTTTTTTCAAATTTTTTAAACTTAAAAATAGGGTTTTTTTTTTGATTTCTGAGAGGTTTTTGCTAATTTTTCGACTTTTTTTGAATTTTTTTTGGAGTTTTTATAATTTTTTCCTAATTTTGAAGTCTTTAGCTACTTGTGAGTTGTTATAGTTTTTCAATTTTTATAATTTTTCTACTGTTGGGAATTTTTTCAAATTTTTGAAACTTAAAAATAGGGGTTTTTTTTTGATTTCTGAGAGGTTTTTGCTAATTTTTCGACCTTTTTTGAATATTTTTTGGAGTTTTTATAATTTTTTCCTAATTTTGAAGTCTTTAGCTACTTGTGAGTTGTTATAGTTTTTCAATTTTTATAATTTTTCTACTGTTGGGAATTTTTTCAAATTTTTGAAACTTAAAAATATGGTTTTTTTTTATTTCTGAGAGGTTTTTGCTAATTTTTCGACCCTTTTTGAATTGTTTTTGTAGTTTTTATAATTTTTTCCTAATTTTGAAGTCTTTAGCTACTTGTGAGTTGTTATAGTTTTTCAATTTTTATAATTTTTCTACTGTTGGGAATTTTTTCAAATTTTTGAAACTTAAAAACATAGCTTTTTTTTGATTTCTGAGAGGTTTTTGGTAATTTTTCGACCCTTTTTGAATTTTTTTTGGAGTTTTTATGATTTTTTCTTAATTTTGAAGTCTTCAGCTACTTGTAGGTTGTTATAGATTTTCAATTTTTATAATTTATCTACTATTGGGAGTTTTTTCAAATTTTTGAAACTTAAAAATATGGCTTTTATTTGATTTCTGAGAGTTTTTTGCTAATTTTTCGACCCTTTTTGAATTTGTTTTGGAGTTTTTATGATATTTCTGAAGTCTTTAGCTACTTGTAAGTTGTTATAGTTTTTCAGTTTTTATAATTTTTCTACTCTTGGGAATTTTTTCAAATTTTTGAAACTTAAAAATAAGGCTTTTTTTTTTGGTTTCTTAAAGGTTTTTGCTAATTTTTCGAGACTTTTTGAATTTGTTTTGGAGTTTTTATGATCTTTTCTTAATTTTGAGGTCTTCAGCTGGTTGTAAGTTGTTATAGATTTTCAATTTTTATAATTTTTCTACTGTTTGGAATTTTTTCAAATTTTTGAAACTTAAAAACATAGCTTTTTTTTGATTTCTGATAGTTATTTGCTAATTTTTCGACCCTTTTTGAATTTTTTTTGGAGTTTTTATGATTGTTTCTTAATTTTGAAGTCTTCAGCTACTTGTAGGTTGTTATAGATTTTCAATTTTTATAATTTATCTACTATTGGGAATTTTTTCAAATTTTTGAAACTTAAAAATATGGCTTTTTTTTTATTTCTGACAGTTTTTGCTAGTTTTTCGACCCTTTTTGAATTTGTTTTGGAGTTTTATGATTTTTTCTAAATTTTGAAGTCTTCAGCTGCTTGGAAGTTGTTATAGTTTTTCAATTTTCATAATTTTTCTACTGTTGGGAATTTTTTCAAATTTTTTAAACTTAAAAATATGGCTTTTTTTTTGATTTCTAAGAGGGTTTTGGTAATTTTTCGACCCTTTTTGAATTTTTTTTTGATTTTTTATGATTTGTTCCTAATTTTGAAGTCTTCAGCTACTTGTGAGTTGTTATAGTTTTTCAATTTTTATAATTTTTCTACTGTTGGGAATTTTTTCAAATTTTTGAAACTTAAAAATAGGGTTTTTTTTTGATTTCTGAGAGGTTTTTGCTAATTTTCGACCTTTTTTGAATTTTTTTTGGAGTTTTTATAATTTTTTCCTAATTTTGAAGTCTTTAGCTACTTGTGAGTTGTTATAGTTTTTCAATTTTTATAATTTTTCTACTGTTGGGAATTTTTTCAAATTTTTGAAACTTAAAAACACAGCTTTTTTTTGATTTCTGAGAGGTTTTTGGTAATTTTTTGACCCTTTTTGAATTTTTTTTGGAGTTTTTATGATTTTTTCTTAATTTTGAAGTCTTCAGCTACTTGTAGGTTGTTATAGATTTTCAATTTTTATAATTTATCTACCATTGGGAGTTTTTTCAAATTTTTGAAACTTAAAAATATGGCTTTTATTTGATTTCTGAGAGTTTTTTGCTAATTTTTCGACCCTTTTTGAATTTGTTTTGGAGTTTTTATGATATTTCTTAATTATGAAGTCTTTAGCTACTTGTAAGTTGTTATAGTTTTTCAGTTTTTATAATTTTTCTACTCTTGGGAATTTTTTCAAATTTTTGAAACTTAAAAATATGGCTTTTTTTTTGATTTCTGAGAGGTTTTTGCTAATTTTTCGACCCTTTTTGAATTTTTTTTGGAGTTTTTATGATTTTTTCTTAATTTTAAAGTCTTCAGCTACCTGTCAGTTGTTGGGAATTTTTTCAAATTTTTGAAACTAAAAAATATGGCTTTTTTTTATTTCTGAGAGGTTCTTGCTACTTTTTCGACCCTTTTTGAATTTGTTTTATAGTTTTATGATTTTTTCTTAATTTTGAAGTCTTCAGCTACTTGTCAGTTGTAATAGTTTTTCAATTTTTATAATTATTCTACTGTTGGGAATTTTTTCAAGTTTTTGAAACTTAAAAATATGGTTTTTTTTGATTTCTGAGAGGTTTATGCTAATTTTTCGACCCTTTTTGAATTTTTTTTTTGGAGTTTTTATGATTTTTTCTTAATTTTAACGTCTTCAGCTACTTGTTAGTTGTTATAGTTTTTCAATTTTTATAATTTTTCTACTGTTGGGAATTTTATCAAATATTTGAATCTTAAAAATATGGCTTTTTTTTTGATTTCAGAGAGTTTTTTGCTAATTTTTCGACACTTTTTGAATTTGTTTTGAAGTTTTTATGATTTTTTCTTAATTTTGAAGTCTTCAGCTACTTGTAAGTTGTTATAATTTTTCAATTTTTATAATTTTTCTGCTCTCGGGAATTTTTTCAAATTTTTGAATCTTAAAAATATGGCTTTTATTTGATTTCTGAGAGTTTTTTGCTAATTTTTCGACACTTTTTGAATTTGTTTTGAAGTTTTTATGATTTTTTCTTAATTTTAACGTCTTCAGCTACTTAGTTGTTGTTATAGTTTTTCAATTTTTATAATTTATCTACTATTGGGAGTTTTTTCAAATTTTTGAAACTTAAAAATATGGCTTTTATTTGATTTCTGAGAGTTTTTTGCTAATTTTTCGAAACTTTTTGAATTTGTTTTGAAGTTTTTATCATTTTTTCTTAATTTTAACGTCTTCAGCTACTTGTTAGTTGTTATAGTTTTTCAATTTTTATAATTTTTCTACTGTTGGGAATTTTATGAAATTTTTGAATCTAAAAAATATGGCTTTTTTTTGATTTCAGAGAGTTTTTTGCTAATTTTTCGACACTTTTTGAATTTGTTTTGAAGTTTTTATGATTTTTTCTTAATTTTGAAGTCTTCAGCTATGTGTAAGTTGTTATAGTTTTTCAATTTTTATAATTTTCTACTGTTTGGAGTTTTTTCAAATTTTTGAAACTTAAAAATATATATTTCTTTTTGATTTCTGAGAGGTTTTTGTAATTGTTCGACCCTTTTTGAATTTTTTTTGTGTTTTTATGATTTTTTCTTAATTTTGAAGTCTTCAGCTATTTGTCAGTTGTTATAGTTTTTCAATTTTTATAATTTTTCTACTGTTGTGAGTTTTTTCAAATTTTTGAAACTTAAAAATATGGTTATTTTTTTATTTCTGAGAGGTTTTTGCTAATTCTTCGACCCTTTTTGAATTTTTTTTGGAGTTTTTATGATTTTTTCTTAATTTTGAAGTCTTCAGCTACTTGTACGTTGCTATAGTTTTTCAATTTTTATAATTTTTCTACTCTTGGGAATTTTTTCAAATTTTTGAAACTTAAAAATAAGGCTTTTTTTTTTGGTTTCTTAAAGGTTTTTGCTAATTTTTCGAGACTTTTTGAATTTGTTTTGGAGTTTTTATGATCTTTTCTTAATTTTGAGGTCTTCAGCTACTTGTAAGTTGTTATAGATTTTCAATTTTTATAATTTTTCTACTGTTGGGAATTTTTTCAAATTTTTGAAACTGAAAAACATAGCTTTTTTTTGATTTCTGATAGTTATTTGCTAATTTTTCGACCCTTTTTGAATTTTTTTTGGAGTTTTTATGATTTTTTCTAAATTTTGAAGTCTTCAGCTGCTTGGAAAATGTTATAGTTTTTCAATTTTCATAATTTTTCTACTGTTGGGAATTTTTTCAAATTTTTTAAACTTAAAAATATGGCTTTTTTTTTGATTTCTAAGAGGTTTTTGGTAATTTTTCGACCCTTTTTGAATTTTTTTTTGAGTTTTTATGATTTGTTCCTAATTTTGAAGTCTTCAGCTACTTGAAAGTTGTTATAGTTTTTCAATTTTTATAATTTTTCAACTGTTGGGAATTTTTCCAAATTTTTGAAACTTAAAAACATAGCTTTTTTTTGATTTCTGAGAGGTTTTTGGTAATTTTTCGACCCTTTTTGAATTTTTTTGGAGTTTTTATGATTTTTTCTTAATTTTAAAGTCTTCAGCTACTTGAAAGTTGTTATAGTTTTTCAATTTTTATAATTTTTCTACTGTTTGGAGTTTTTTCAAATTTTTGAAACTTAAAAATATGGCTTTTTTTTTGATTTCTGAGAGGTTTTTGGTAATTTTTCGACCCTTTTTGAATTTTTTTTTGAGTTTTTATGATTTGTTCTTAATTTTGAAGTCTTCAGCTACTTGAAAGTTGTCATAGTTTTAAAATTTTTATAATTTTTCTACTGTTGGGTATTTTTTCAAATTTTTGAAACTTAAAAATATGGCTTTTTTTTTATTTATGAGAGGTTTTTGCTAATTTTTCGACCCTTTTTGAATTTTTTTTGGAGTTTTTATGATTTTTCTTAATTTTGAAGTCTTCAGCTACTTGAAAGTTGTTATAGTTTTTCAATTTTTATAATTTTTCTACTGTTGGGAATTTTTTCAAATTTTTGAAACTTAAAAACATAGCTTTTTTTTTGATTTCTGAGAGTTTTTTGCTAATTTTTCGACCTTTTTTGAATTTTTTTTTGTAGTTTTTATGACTGTTTCTTAATTTTGAAGTCTTCAGCTACTTGTAGGTTGTTAAAAATTTTCAATTTTTATAATTTATCTACTATTGGGAATTTTATCAAATTTTTGAAACTTAAAAATATGGCTTTTTTTTTGATTTCTGAGAGGTTTTTGCTAATTTTTCGACCCTTTTTGAATTTGTTTTGGAGTTTTATGAATTTTTCTTAATTTTGAAGTCTTCAGCTACTTGAAAGTTGTTATAGTTTTTCAATTTTTATAATTTTTCTACTGTTGGGAATTTTTTCAAATTTTTGAAACTTAAAAATATGGCTTTTTTTATTTCTGAGAGGTTTTCGCTAATTTTTCGACCCTTTTTGAATTTTTTTTTGAGTTTTTATGATTTTTCTTAATTTTGAAGTCTTCAGCTACTTGAAAGTTGTTATAGTTTTTCAATTTTTATAATTTTTCTACTCTTGGGAATTTTTTCAAATTTTTGAAACTTAAAAATATGGCTTTTTTTATTTCTGAGAGGTTTTCGCTAATTTTTCGACCCTTTTTGAATTTTTTTTTGGAGTTTTTATGATTTTTTCTTAATTTTGAAGTCTTCAGCTAGTGGTAAGTTGTAATAGTTTTTCAATTTTTATAACTTTTCTACTGTTGGGAATTTTTTCAATTTTTTGAAACTTAAAAATATGGTTTTTTTTTTATTTCTGAGAGGTTTTTGGTAATTTTTCGACCCTTTTTGAATTTTTTTTTGAGTTTTTAGGATTTGTTCTTAATTTTGAAGTCTTCAGCTACTTGAAAGTTGTTATAGTTTTAAAATTTTTATAATTTTTCTACTGTTGGGTATTTTTTCAAATTTGTTAAACTTAAAAATATGGCTTTTTTTTTATTTATGAGAGGTTCTTGCTAATTTTTCCACCCTTTTTGAATTTTTTTTTGATTTTTTATGATTTGTTCTTAATTTTGAAGTCTTCAGCTACTTAAAAGTTGTTATAGTTTTAAAATTTTTATAATTTTTCTACTGTTGGGTATTTTTTCAAATTTTTGAAACTTAAAAATATGGCTTTTTTTTTATTTATGAGAGGTTTTTGCTAATTTTTCGACCCTTTTTGAATTTTTTTTGGAGTTTTTATGATTTTTCTTAATTTTGAAGTCTTCAGCTACTTAAAAGTTGTTATAGTTTTTCAATTTTTATAATTTTTCTACTCTTGGGAATTTTTTCAAATTTTTGAAACTTAAAAACATAGCTTTTTTTTGATTTCTGAGAGTTTTTTGCTAATTTTTCGACCCTTTTTGAATTTTTTTTGTAGTTTTTATGATTGTTTCTTAATTTTGAAGTCTTCAGCTACTAGTAGGTTGTTAAAAATATTCAATTTTTGTAATTTATCTACTATTGGGAATTTTATCAAATTTTTGAAACTTAAAAATATTGCTTTTTTTTGATTTCTGAGAGGTTTTTGCTAATTTTTCGACCCTTTTTGAATTTGTTTTGGAGTTTTATGATTTTTTCTTAATTTTGAAGTCTTCAGCTACTGGTAAGTTGTTATAGTTTTTCAATTTTTATAATTTATCTACTATTGGGAGTTTTTTCCAATTTTTGAAACTTAAAAATATGGCTTTTTTTTATTTCTGAGAGGTTTTTGCTAATTTTTCGAGACTTTTTGAATTTGTTTTGGAGTTTTATGATTTTTTCTTAATTTTGAAGTCTTCAGCTGCTTGGCAAATGTTATAGTTTTTCAATTTTTATAATTTTTCTACTGTTGGGAGTTTTTTCAAATTTTTGAATCTTAAAAATATGGTTTTTTTTTTGATTTCTGAGAGGTTCTTGCTAATTTTTCGACCCTTTTTGAATTTGTTTTGGAGTTTTTATGGTTTTTCTTAATTTTGCAGTCTTCTGCTACTTGTCAGTTGTTATAGTTTTTCAATTTTTATAATTTTACTACTGTTGAGAATTTTTTCAAATTTTTGAAACTTAAAAATGTCTCTTTTTTTTAATTCTGAGAGGTACTTGCTAATTTTTCGACCCTTTTTGAATTTGTTTTGGAGTTTTTATGATTTTTCTTAATTCTGCAGTCTTCTGCTACTTGGAAGTTGTTATAGTTTTTCAATTTTTATAATTTTTCTACTGTTGGGAATTTTTTCAAATTTTTGAAACTTAAAAATATGGCTTTTTTTTTTATTTCTCAAAGGTACTTGCACATTTTTCGACCCTTTTTGAATTTGTTTTGGAGTTTTATGATTTTTTCTGAATTTTGAAGTCTTCAGCTGTTTGTCAGTTGTTATAGTTTTTCAATTTTTATAATTTTTCTACTGTTGGGAATTTTTTCAAATTTTTGAAACTTAAAAATATGGCTTTTTTTATTTCTGAGAGGTTTTCGCTAATTTTTCGACCCTTTTTGAATTTGTTTTGGAGTTTTTATGATTTTTCTTAATTCTGCAGTCTTCTGCTACTGGAAAGTTGTTATAGTTTTAAAATTTCTATAATTTTTCTACTGTTGGGTATTTTTTCAAATTTTTGAAACTTAAAAATATGGCTTTTTTTTATTTCTGAGAGGTTTTTGGTAATTTTTCGACCCTTTTTGAATTTTTTTTTGAGTTTTTATGATTTGTTCTTAATTTTGAAGTCTTCAGCTACTTGAAAGTTGTTATAGTTTTAAAATTTTTATAATTTTTCTACTGTTGGGAATTTTTTCAAATTTTTGAAACTTAAAAATATGGCTTTTTTTATTTCTGAGAGGTTTTCGCTAATTTTTCGACCCTTTTTGAATTTTGTTTTGAGTTTTTATGATTTTTCTTAATTTTGAAGTCTTCAGCTACTTGAAAGTTGTTATAGTTTTTCAATTTTTATAATTTTTCTACTGTTGGGAATTTTTTCAAATTTTTGAAACTTAAAAATATGGCTTTTTTTATTTCTGAGAGGTTTTCGCTAATTTTTCGACCCTTTTTGAATTTTTTTTTGGAGTTTTTATGATTTTTTCTTAATTTTGAAGTCTTCAGCTAGTGGTAAGTTGTAATAGTTTTTCAATTTTTATAACTTTTCTACTGTTGGGAATTTTTTCAAATTTTTGAAACTTAAAAATATGGCTTTTTTTTTGATTTCTGAGAGGTTTTTGGTAATTTTCCGACCCTTTTTGAATTTTTTTTTGAGTTTTTAGGATTTGTTCTTAATTTTGAAGTCTTCAGCTACTTGAAAGTTGTTATAGTTTTAAAATTTTTATAATTTTTCTACTGTTGGGTATTTTTTCAAATTTGTTAAACTTAAAAATATGGCTTTTTTTTTATTTATGAGAGGTTCTTGCTAATTTTTCCACCCTTTTTGAATTTTTTTTTGAGTTTTTATGATTTTATCTTAATTTTGAAGTCTTCAGCTACTTGAAAGTTGTTATAGTTTTAAAATTTCTATAATTTTTCTACTGTTGGGTATTTTTTCAAATTTTTGAAACTTAAAAATATGGCTTTTTTTTTATTTATGAGAGGTTTTTGCTAATTTTTCGACCCTTTTTGAATTTTTTTTGGAGTTTTTATGATTTTTCTTAATTTTGAAGTCTTCAGCTACTTGAAAGATGTTATAGTTTTTCAATTTTTATAATTTTTCTACTCTTGGGAATTTTTTCAAATTTTTGAAACTTAAAAACATAGCTTTTTTTTGATTTCTGAGAGTTTTTTGCTAATTTTTCGACCCTTTTTGAATTTTTTTTGTAGTTTTTATGATTGTTTCTTAATTTTGAAGTCTTCAGCTACTAGTAGGTTGTTAAAAATATTCAATTTTTATAATTTATCTACTATTGGGAATTTTATCAAATTTTTGAAACTTAAAAATATGGCTTTTTTTTGATTTCTGAGAGGTTTTTGTTAATTTTTCGACCCTTTTTGAATTTGTTTTGGAGTTTTATGATTTTTTCTTAATTTTGAAGTCTTCAGCTACTGGTAAGTTGTTATAGTTTTTCAATTTTTATAATTTATCTACTATTGGGAGTTTTTTCCAATTTTTGAAACTTAAAAATATGGCTTTTTTTTATTTCTGAGAGGTTTTTGCTAATTTTTCGAGACTTTTTGAATTTGTTTTGGAGTTTTTATGATTTTTTCTTAATTTTGAAGTCTTCAGCTGCTTGGAAAATGTTATAGTTTTTCAATTTTTATAATTTTTCTACTGTTGGGAGTTTTTTCAAATTTTTGAATCTTAAAAATATGGTTTTTTTTTTGATTTCTGAGAGGTTCTTGCTAATTTTTCGACCCTTTTTGAATTTGTTTTGGAGTTTTTATGGTTTTTCTTAATTTTGCAGTCTTCTGCTACTTGTCAGTTGTTATAGTTTTTCAATTTTTATAATTTTACTACTGTTGAGAATTTTTTCAAATTTTTGAAACTTAAAAATGTCTCTTTTTTTTAATTCTGAGAGGTACTTGCTAATTTTTCGACCCTTTTTGAATTTGTTTTGGAGTTTTTATGATTTTTCTTAATTTTGCAGTCTTCTGCTACTTGGAAGTTGTTATAGTTTTTCAATTTTTATAATTTTTCTACTGTTGGGAATTTTTTCAAATTTTTGAAACTTAAAAATATGGTTTTTTTTTTATTTCTGAGGGGTTTTCGCTAATTTTTCGACCCTTTTTGAATTTTTTTTTGGAGTTTTTATGATTTTTTTTTAATTTTGAAGTCTTCAGCTACTTGTAAGTTGTTATAGTTTTTCAATATTTATAATTTTTCTACTGTTGGGAATTTTTTCAAATATTTGAAACTTAAAAATATGGTTTTTTTTTGATTTCTGAGAGGTTTTTGCTTATTTTTCGACCCTTTTTGAATTTGTTTTGGAGTTTTTATGATTTTTTCTTAATTTTGAAGTCTTCAGCTACTTGTAAGTTGTTATAGTTTTTCAATTTTTATAATTTTTCTACTGTTGGGAATTTTTTCAAATTTTTGAAACTTAAAAATATGGTTTTTTTTTTATTTCTGAGAGGTTTTTGCTAATTTTTCGACCCTTTTTGAATTTTTTTTTGGAGTTTTATGATTGTTTCTTAATTTTGAAGTCTTCAGCTATTTGTCAGTTGTTATAGTTTTTCAATTTTTATAATTTTTCTACTGTTGGGAATTTTTTCAAATTTTTGAATCTTAAAAATATGGCTTTTTTTTTATTTCTGAGAGATTTTTGGTAATTTTTCGACCCTTTTTGAATTTTTTTTTGAGTTTTTATGATTTTTTCTTAATTTTGAAGTCTTCAGCTACTTGAAAGTTGTTATAGTTTTAAAATTTCTATAATTTTTCTACTGTTGGGTATTTTTTCAAATTTTTGAAACTTAAAAATATGTCTTTTTTTTATTTCTGAGAGGTTTTTGGTAATTTTTCGACCCTTTTTGAATTTTTTTTTGAGTTTTTATGATTTGTTCTTAATTTTGAAGTCTTCAGCTACTTGAAAGTTGTTATAGTTTTAAAATTTTTATAATTTTTCTACTGTTGGGTATTTTTTCAAATTTTTGAAACTTAAAAATATGGCTTTTTTTTATTTATGAGAGGTTTTTGCTAATTTTTCGACCCTTTTTGAATTTTTTTTGGAGTTTTTATGATTTTTCTTAATTTTGAAGTCTTCAGCTACTTGAAAGTTGTTATAGTTTTTCAATTTTTATAATTTTTCTACTGTTGGGAATTTTTTCAAATTTTTGAAACTTAAAAACATAGCTTTTTTTTTGATTTCTGAGAGTTTTTTGCTAATTTTTCGACCTTTTTTGAATTTTTTTTGTAGCTTTTATGATTGTTTCTTAATTTTGAAGTCTTCAGCTACTTGTAGGTTTTTAAAAATTTTCAATTTTTATAATTAATCTACTATTGGGAATTTTATCAAATTTTTGAAACTTAAAAATATGGCTTTTTTTTTGATTTCTGAGAGGTTTTTGCTAATTTTTCGACCCTTTTTGAATTTGTTTTAGAGTTTTATGATTTTTTCTTAATTTTGAAGTCTTCAGCTGCTTGGAAAATGTTATAGTTTTTCAATTTTTATAATTTTTCTACTGTTGGGAGTTTTTTCAAATTTTTGAATCTTAAAAATATGGTTTTTTTTTTTGATTTCTGAGAGGTTCTTGCTAATTTTTCGACCCTTTTTGAATTTGTTTTGGAGTTTTTATGGTTTTTCTTAATTTTGCAGTCTTCTGCTACTTGTCAGTTGTTATAGTTTTTCAATTTTTATAATTTTACTACTGTTGAGAATTTTTTCAAATTTTTGAAACTTAAAAATGTCTCTTTTTTTTAATTCTGAGAGGTACTTGCTAATTTTTCGACCCTTTTTGAATTTGTTTTGGAGTTTTTATGATTTTTCTTAATTTTGCAGTCTTCTGCTACTTGGAAGTTGTTATAGTTTTTCAATTTTTATAATTTTTCTACTGTTGGGAATTTTTTCAAATTTTTGAAACTTAAAAATATGGCTTTTTTTTTTATTTCTCAGAGGTACTTGCACATTTTTCGACCCTTTTTGAATTTGTTTTGGAGTTTTATGATTTTTTCTTAATTTTGAAGTCTTCAGCTATTTGTCAGTTGTTATAGTTTTTCAATTTTTATAATTTTTCTACTGTTGGGAATTTTTTCAAATTTTTGAATCTTAAAAATATGGCTTTTTTTTTATTTCTGAGAGATTTTTGGTAATTTTTCGACCCTTTTTGAATTTTTTTTTGAGTTTTTATGATTTGTTCTTAATTTTGAAGTCTTCAGCTACTGGAAAGTTGTTATAGTTTTAAAATTTCTATAATTTTTCTACTGTTGGGTATTTTTTCAAATTTTTGAAACTTCAAAATATGGCTTTTTTTTATTTCTGAGAGGTTTTTGGTAATTTTTCGACCCTTTTTGAATTTTTTTTTGAGTTTTTATGATTTGTTCTTAATTTTGAAGTCTTCAGCTACTTGAAAGTTGTTATAGTTTTTCAATTTTTATAATTTTTCTACTGTTGGGAATTTTTTCAAATTTTTGAAACTTAAAAATATGGCTTTTTTTATTTCTGAGAGGTTTTCGCTAATTTTTCGACCCTTTTTGAATTTTGTTTTGAGTTTTTATGATTTTTCTTAATTTTGAAGTCTTCAGCTACTTGAAAGTTGTTATAGTTTTTCAATTTTTATAATTTTTCTACTGTTGGGAATTTTTTCAAATTTTTGAAACTTAAAAATATGGCTTTTTTTATTTCTGTGAGGTTTTCGCTAATTTTTCGACCCTTTTTGAATTTTTTTTTGGAGTTTTTATGATTTTTTCTTAATTTTGAAGTCTTCAGCTAGTGGTAAGTTGTAATAGTTTTTCAATTTTTATAACTTTTCTACTGTTGGGAATTTTTTCAATTTTTTGAAACTTAAAAATATGGTTTTTTTTTTATTTCTGAGAGGTTTTTGGTAATTTTTCGACCCTTTTTGAATTTTTTTTTGAGTTTTTAGGATTTGTTCTTAATTTTGAAGTCTTCAGCTACTTGAAAGTTGTTATAGTTTTAAAATTTTTATAATTTTTCTACTGTTGGGTATTTTTTCAAATTTGTTAAACTTAAAAATATGGCTTTTTTTTATTTCTGAGAGGTTTTTGGTAATTTTTCGACCCTTTTTGAATTTTTTTTTGAGTTTTTATGATTTGTTCTTAATTTTGAAGTCTTCAGCTACTGAAAAGTTGTTATAGTTTTAAAATTTCTATAATTTTTCTACTGTTGGGTATTTTTTCAAATTTTTGAAACTTAAAAATATGGCTTTTTTTTATTTCTGAGAGGTTTTTGGTAATTTTTCGACCCTTTTTGAATTTTTTTTGGAGTTTTTATGATTTGTTCTTAATTTTGAAGTCTTCAGCTACTTGAAAGTTGTTATAGTTTTAAAATTTTTATAATTTTTCTACTGTTGGGAATTTTTTCAAATTTTTGAAACTTAAAAATATGGCTTTTTTTATTTCTGAGAGGTTTTCGCTAATTTTTCGACCCTTTTTGAATTTTGTTTTGAGTTTTTATGATTTTTCTTAATTTTGAAGTCTTCAGCTACTTGAAAGTTGTTATAGTTTTTCAATTTTTATAATTTTTCTACTGTTGGGAATTTTTTCAAATTTTTGAAACTTAAAAATATGGCTTTTTTTATTTCTGAGAGGTTTTCGCTAATTTTTCGACCCTTTTTGAATTTTTTTTTGGAGTTTTTATGATTTTTTCTTAATTTTGAAGTCTTCAGCTAGTGGTAAGTTGTAATAGTTTTTCAATTTTTATAACTTTTCTACTGTTGGGAATTTTTTCAATTTTTTGAAACTTAAAAATATGGTTTTTTTTTATTTCTGAGAGGTTTTTGGTAATTTTTCGACCCTTTTTGAATTTTTTTTTGAGTTTTTAGGATTTGTTCTTAATTTTGAAGTCTTCAGCTACTTGAAAGTTGTTATAGTTTTAAAATTTTTATAATTTTTCTACTGTTGGGTATTTTTTCAAATTTGTTAAACTTAAAAATATGGCTTTTTTTTTATTTATGAGAGGTTCTTGCTAATTTTTCCACCCTTTTTGAATTTTTTTTTGAGTTTTTATGATTTGTTCTTAATTTTGAAGTCTTCAGCTACTTGAAAGTTGTTATAGTTTTAAATATTTTATAATTTTTCTACTGTTGGGTATTTTTTCAAATTTTTGAAACTTAAAAATATGGCTTTTTTTTTATTTATGAGAGGTTTTTGCTAATTTTTCGACCCTTTTTGAATTTTTTTTGGAGTTTTTATGATTTTCCTTAATTTTGAAGTCTTCAGCTACTTGAAAGTTGTTATAGTTTTTCAATTTTTATAATTTTTCTACTCTTGGGAATTTTTTCAAATTTTTGAAACTTAAAAACATAGCTTTTTTTTGATTTCTTAGAGTTTTTTGCTAATTTTTCGACCCTTTTTGAATTTTTTTTGTAGTTTTTATGATTGTTTCTTAATTTTGAAGTCTTCAGCTACTAGTAGGTTGTTAAAAATATTCAATTTTTATAATTTATCTACTATTGGGAATTTTATCAAATTTTTGAAACTTAAAAATATGGCTTTTTTTTGATTTCTGAGAGGTTTTTGCTAATTTTTCGACCCTTTTTAAATTTGTTTTGGAGTTTTATGATTTTTTCTTAATTTTGAAGTCTTCAGCTACTGGTAAGTTGTTATAGTTTTTCAATTTTTATAATTTATCTACTATTGGGAGTTTTTTCCAATTTTTGAAACTTAAAAATATGGCTTTTTTTTATTTCTGAGAGGTTTTTGCTAATTTTTCGAGACTTTTTGAATTTGTTTTGGAGTTTTTATGATTTTTTCTTAATTTTGAAGTCTTCAGCTGCTTGGAAAATGTTATAGTTTTTCAATTTTTATAATTTTTCTACTGTTGGGAGTTTTTTCAAATTTTTGAATCTTAAAAATATGGTTTTTTTTCTGATTTCTGAGAGGTTCTTGCTAATTTTTCGACCCTTTTTGAATTTGTTTTGGAGTTTTAATGGTTTTTCTTAATTTTGCAGTCTTCTGCTACTTGTCAGTTGTTATAGTTTTTCAATTTTTATAATTTTACTACTGTTGAGAATTTTTTCAAATTTTTGAAACTTAAAAATGTCTCTTTTTTTTAATTCTGAGAGGTACTTGCTAATTTTTCGACCCTTTTTGAATTTGTTTTGGAGTTTTTATGATTTTTCTTAATTTTGCAGTCTTCTGCTACTTGGAAGTTGTTATAGTTTTTCAATTTTTATAATTTTTCTACTGTTGGGAATTTTTTCAAATTTTTGAAACTTAAAAATATGGCTTTTTTTTTTATTTCTCAGAGGTACTTGCACATTTTTCGACCCTTTTTGAATTTGTTTTGGAGTTTTATGATTTTTTCTTAATTTTGAAGTCTTCAGCTATTTGTCAGTTGTTATAGTTTTTCAATTTTTATAATTTTTCTACTGTTGGGAATTTTTTCAAATTTTTGAATCTTAAAAATATGGCTTTTTTTTTATTTCTGAGAGATTTTTGGTAATTTTTCGACCCTTTTTGAATTTTTTTTTGAGTTTTTATGATTTTTTCTTAATTTTGAAGTCTTCAGCTACTTGAAAGTTGTTATAGTTTTAAAATTTCTATAATTTTTCTACTGTTGGGTATTTTTTCAAATTTTTGAAACTTAAAAATATGGCTTTTTTTTATTTCTGAGAGGTTTTTGGTAATTTTTCGACCCTTTTTGAATTTTTTTTTGAGTTTTTATGATTTGTTCTTAATTTTGAAGTCTTCAGCTACTTGAAAGTTGTTATAGTTTTAAAATTTTTATAATTTTTCTAGTGTTGGGTATTTTTTCAAATTTTTGAAACTTAAAAATATGGCTTTTTTTAATTTATGAGAGGTTTTTGCTAATTTTTCGACCCTTTTTGAATTTTTTTTGGAGTTTTTATGATTTTTCTTAATTTTGAAGTCTTCAGCTACTTGAAAGTTGTTATAGTTTTTCAATTTTTATAATTTTTCTACTGTTGGGAATTTTTTCAAATTTTTGAAACTTAAAAACATAGCTTTTTTTTTGATTTCTGAGAGTTTTTTGCTAATTTTTCGACCTTTTTTGAATTTTTTTTGTAGCTTTTATGATTGTTTCTTAATTTTGAAGTCTTCAGCTACTTGTAGGTTTTTAAAAATTTTCAATTTTTATAATTAATCTACTATTGGGAATTTTATCAAATTTTTGAAACTTAAAAATATGGCTTTTTTTTTGATTTCTGAGAGGTTTTTGCTAATTTTTCGACCCTTTTTGAATTTGTTTTAGAGTTTTATGATTTTTTCTTAATTTTGAAGTCTTCAGCTGCTTGGAAAATGTTATAGTTTTTCAATTTTTATAATTTTTCTACTGTTGGGAGTTTTTTCAAATTTTTGAATCTTAAAAATATGGTTTTTTTTTTGATTTCTGAGAGGTTCTTGCTAATTTTTCGACCCTTTTTGAATTTGTTTTGGAGTTTTTATGGTTTTTCTTAATTTTGCAGTCTTCTGCTACTTGTCAGTTGTTATAGTTTTTCAATTTTTATAATTTTACTACTGTTGAGAATTTTTTCAAATTTTTGAAACTTAAAAATGTCTCTTTTTTTTAATTCTGAGAGGTACTTGCTAATTTTTCGACCCTTTTTGAATTTGTTTTGGAGTTTTTATGATTTTTCTTAATTTTGCAGTCTTCTGCTACTTGGAAGTTGTTATAGTTTTTCAATTTTTATAATTTTTCTACTGTTGGGAATTTTTTCAAATTTTTGAAACTTAAAAATATGGCTTTTTTTTTTATTTCTCAGAGGTACTTGCACATTTTTCGACCCTTTTTGAATTTGTTTTGGAGTTTTATGATTTTTTCTTAATTTTGAAGTCTTCAGCTATTTGTCAGTTGTTATAGTTTTTCAATTTTTATAATTTTTCTACTGTTGGGAATTTTTTCAAATTTTTGAATCTTAAAAATATGGCTTTTTTTTTATTTCTGAGAGATTTTTGGTAATTTTTCGACCCTTTTTGAATTTTTTTTTGAGTTTTTATGATTTGTTCTTAATTTTGAAGTCTTCAGCTACTTGAAAGTTGTTATAGTTTTTCAATTTTTATAATTTTTCTACTGTTGGGAATTTTTTCAAAGTTTTGAATCTTAAAAATATGGCTTTTTTTTTATTTCTGAGAGATTTTTGGTAATTTTTCGACCCTTTTTGAATTTTTTTTTGAGTTTTTATGATTTGTTCTTAATTTTGAAGTCTTCAGCTACTTGAAAGTTGTTATAGTTTTTCAATTTTTATAATTTTTCTACTGTTGGGAATTTTTTCAAATTTTTGAAACTTAAAAATATGGCTTTTTTTATTTCTGAGAGGTTTTCGCTAATTTTTCGACCCTTTTTGAATTTTGTTTTGAGTTTTATGATTTTTTCTTAATTTTGAAGTCTTCAGCTATTTGTCAGTTGTTATAGTTTTTCAATTTTTATAATTTTTCTACTGTTGGGAATTTTTTCAAAGTTTTGAATCTTAAAAATATGGCTTTTTTTTTATTTCTGAGAGATTTTTGGTAATTTTTCGACCCTTTTTGAATTTTTTTTTGAGTTTTTATGATTTTTTCTTAATTTTGAAGTCTTCAGCTACTTGAAAGTTGTTATAGTTTTAAAATTTCTATAATTTTTCTACTGTTGGGTATTTTTTCAAATTTTTGAAACTTAAAAATATGGCTTTTTTTTATTTCTGAGAGGTTTTTGGTAATTTTTCGACCCTTTTTGAATTTTTTTTTGAGTTTTTATGATTTGTTCTTAATTTTGAAGTCTTCAGCTACTTGAAAGTTGTTATAGTTTTAAAATTTTTATAATTTTTCTAGTGTTGGGTATTTTTTCAAATTTTTGAAACTTAAAAATATGGCTTTTTTTTATTTATGAGAGGTTTTTGCTAATTTTTCGACCCTTTTTGAATTTTTTTTGGAGTTTTTATGATTTTTCTTAATTTTGAAGTCTTCAGCTACTTGAAAGTTGTTATAGTTTTTCAATTTTTATAATTTTTCTACTGTTGGGAATTTTTTCAAATTTTTGAAACTTAAAAACATAGCTTTTTTTTTGATTTCTGAGAGTTTTTTGCTAATTTTTCGACCTTTTTTGAATTTTTTTTGTAGCTTTTATGATTGTTTCTTAATTTTGAAGTCTTCAGCTACTTGTAGGTTTTTAAAAATTTTCAATTTTTATAATTAATCTACTATTGGGAATTTTATCAAATTTTTGAAACTTAAAAATATGGCTTTTTTTTGATTTCTGAGAGGTTTTTGCTAATTTTTCGACCCTTTTTGAATTTGTTTTAGAGTTTTATGATTTTTTCTTAATTTTGAAGTCTTCAGCTGCTTGGAAAATGTTATAGTTTTTCAATTTTTATAATTTTTCTACTGTTGGGAGTTTTTCCAAATTTTTGAATCTTAAAAATATGGTTTTTTTTTTGATTTCTGAGAGGTTCTTGCTAATTTTTCGACCCTTTTTGAATTTGTTTTGGAGTTTTTATGGTTTTTCTTAATTTTGCAGTCTTCTGCTACTTGTCAGTTGTTATAGTTTTTCAATTTTTATAATTTTACTACTGTTGAGAATTTTTTCAAATTTTTGAAACTTAAAAATGTCTCTTTTTTTTAATTCTGAGAGGTACTTGCTAATTTTTCGACCCTTTTTGAATTTGTTTTGGAGTTTTTATGATTTTTCTTAATTTTGCAGTCTTCTGCTACTTGGAAGTTGTTATAGTTTTTCAATTTTTATAATTTTTCTACTGTTGGGAATTTTTTCAAATTTTTGAAACTTAAAAATATGGCTTTTTTTTATTTCTGAGAGGTTTTTGGTAATTTTTCGACCCTTTTTGAATTTTTTTTTGAGTTTTTATGATTTTTTCTTAATTTTGAAGTCTTCAGCTACTTGAAAGTTGTTATAGTTTTAAAATTTCTATAATTTTTCTACTGTTGGGTATTTTTTCAAATTTTTGAAACTTAAAAATATGGCTTTTTTTTATTTATGAGAGGTTTTTGCTAATTTTTCGACAATTTTTGAATTTTTTTTGGAGTTTTTATGATTTGTTCTTAATTTTGAAGTCTTCAGCTACTTGAAAGTTGTTATAGTTTTTCAATTTTTATAATTTTTCTACTGTTGGGAATTTTTTCAAATTTTTGAAACTTAAAAACATAGCTTTTTTTTTGATTTCTGAGAGTTTTTTGCTAATTTTTCGACCTTTTTTGAATTTTTTTTGTAGCTTTTATGATTGTTTCTTAATTTTGAAGTCTTCAGCTACTTGTAGGTTTTTAAAAATTTTCAATTTTTATAATTAATCTACTATTGGGAATTTTATCAAATTTTTGAAACTTAAAAATATGGCTTTTTTTTTGATTTCTGAGAGGTTTTTGCTAATTTTTCGACCCTTTTTGAATTTGTTTTAGAGTTTTATGATTTTTTCTTAATTTTGAAGTCTTCAGCTGCTTGGAAAATGTTATAGTTTTTCAATTTTTATAATTTTTCTACTGTTGGGAGTTTTTTCAAATTTTTGAATCTTAAAAATATGGTTTTTTTTTTGATTTCTGAGAGGTTCTTGCTAATTTTTCGACCCTTTTTGAATTCGTTTTGGAGTTTTTATGGTTTTTCTTAATTTTGCAGTCTTCTGCTACTTGTCAGTTGTTATAGTTTTTCAATTTTTATAATTTTACTACTGTTGAGAATTTTTTCAAATTTTTGAAACTTAAAAATGTCTCTTTTTTTTAATTCTGAGAGGTACTTGCTAATTTTTCGACCCTTTTTGAATTTGTTTTGGAGTTTTTATGATTTTTCTTAATTTTGCAGTCTTCTGCTACTTGGAAGTTGTTATAGTTTTTCAATTTTTATAATTTTTCTACTGTTGGGAATTTTTTTTCAAATTTTTGAAACTTAAAAATATGGCTTTTTTTTTTATTTCTCAGAGGTACTTGCACATTTTTCGACCCTTTTTGAATTTGTTTTGGAGTTTTATGATTTTTTCTTAATTTTGAAGTCTTCAGCTATTTGTCAGTTGTTATAGTTTTTCAATTTTTATAATTTTTCTACTGTTGGGAATTTTTTCAAATTTTTGAATCTTAAAAATATGGCTTTTTTTTTATTTCTGAGAGATTTTTGGTAATTTTTCGACCCTTTTTGAATTTTTTTTTGAGTTTTTATGATTTGTTCTTAATTTTGAAGTCTTCAGCTACTGGAAAGTTGTTATAGTTTTAAAATTTCTATAATTTTTCTACTGTTGGGTATTTTTTCAAATTTTTGAAACTTAAAAATATGGCTTTTTTTTATTTCTGAGAGGTTTTTGGTAATTTTTCGACCCTTTTTGAATTTTTTTTTCAGTTTTTATGATTTGTTCTTAATTTTGAAGTCTTCAGCTACTTGAAAGTTGTTATAGTTTTAAAATTTTTATAATTTTTCTACTGTTGGGAATTTTATCAAATTTTTGAAACTTAAAAATATGGCTTTTTTTATTTCTGAGAGGTTTTCGCTAATTTTTCGACCCTTTTTGAATTTTGTTTTGAGTTTTTATGATTTTTCTTAATTTTGAAGTCTTCAGCTACTTGAAAGTTGTTATAGTTTTTCAATTTTTATAATTTTTCTACTGTTGGGAATTTTTTCAAATTTTTGAAACTTAAAAATATGGCTTTTTTTATTTCTGAGAGGTTTTCGCTAATTTTTCGACCCTTTTTGAATTTTTTTTTGGAGTTTTTATGATTTTTTCTTAATTTTGAAGTCTTCAGCTAGTGGTAAGTTGTAATAGTTTTTCAATTTTTATAACTTTTCTACTGTTGGGAATTTTTTCAATTTTTTGAAACTTAAAAATATGGTTTTTTTTTTATTTCTGAGAGGTTTTTGGTAATTTTTCGACCCTTTTTGAATTTTTTTTTGAGTTTTTAGGATTTGTTCTTAATTTTGAAGTCTTCAGCTACTTGAAAGTTGTTATAGTTTTAAAATTTTTATAATTTTTCTACTGTTGGGTATTTTTTCAAATTTGTTAAACTTAAAAATATGGCTTTTTTTTTATTTATGAGAGGTTCTTGCTAATTTTTCCACCCTTTTTGAATTTTTTTTTGAGTTTTTATGATTTTTCTTAATTTTGCAGTCTTCTGCTACTTGGAAGTTGTTATAGTTTTTCAATTTTTATAATTTTTCTACTGTTGGGAATTTTTTCAAATTTTTGAAACTTAAAAATATGGTTTTTTTTTTATTTCTGAGAGGTTTTTGCTAATTTTTCGACCCTTTTTGAATTTGTTTTGGAGTTTTTATGATTTTTTCTTAATTTTGAAGTCTTCAGCTACTTGTAAGTTGTTATAGTTTTTCAATTTTTATAATTTTTCTACTGTTGGGAATTTTTTCAAATTTTTGAAACTTAAAAATATGGTTTTTTTTTTATTTCTGAGAGGTTTTTGCTAATTTTTCGACCCTTTTTGAATTTTTTTTTGGAGTTTTATGATTTTTTCTTAATTTTGAAGTCTTCAGCTATTTGTCAGTTGTTATAGTTTTTCAATTTTTATAATTTTTCTACTGTTGGGAATTTTTTCAAATTTTTGAATCTTAAAAATATGGCTTTTTTTTTATTTCTGAGAGATTTTTGGTAATTTTTCGACCCTTTTTGAATTTTTTTTTGAGTTTTTATGATTTTTTCTTAATTTTGAAGTCTTCAGCTACTTGAAAGTTGTTATAGTTTTAAAATTTCTATAATTTTTCTACTGTTGGGTATTTTTTCAAATTTTTGAAACTTAAAAATATGGCTTTTTTTTATTTCTGAGAGGTTTTTGGTAATTTTTCGACCCTTTTTGAATTTTTTTTTGAGTTTTTATGATTTGTTCTTAATTTTGAAGTCTTCAGCTACTTGAAAGTTGTTATAGTTTTAAAATTTTTATAATTTTTCTACTGTTGGGTATTTTTTCAAATTTTTGAAACTTAAAAATATGGCTTTTTTTTATTTATGAGAGGTTTTTGCTAATTTTTCGACCCTTTTTGAATTTTTTTTGGAGTTTTTATGATTTTTCTTAATTTTGAAGTCTTCAGCTACTTGAAAGTTGTTATAGTTTTTCAATTTTTATAATTTTTCTACTGTTGGGAATTTTTTCAAATTTTTGAAACTTAAAAACATAGCTTTTTTTTTGATTTCTGAGAGTTTTTTGCTAATTTTTCGACCTTTTTTGAATTTTTTTTGTAGCTTTTATGATTGTTTCTTAATTTTGAAGTCTTCAGCTACTTGTAGGTTTTTAAAAATTTTCAATTTTTATAATTAATCTACTATTGGGAATTTTATCAAATTTTTGAAACTTAAAAATATGGCTTTTTTTTTGATTTCTGAGAGGTTTTTGCTAATTTTTCGACCCTTTTTGAATTTGTTTTAGAGTTTTATGATTTTTTCTTAATTTTGAAGTCTTCAGCTGCTTGGAAAATGTTATAGTTTTTCAATTTTTATAATTTTTCTACTGTTGGGAGTTTTTCCAAATTTTTGAATCTTAAAAATATGGTTTTTTTTTTGATTTCTGAGAGGTTCTTGCTAATTTTTCGACCCTTTTTGAATTTGTTTTGGAGTTTTTATGGTTTTTCTTAATTTTGCAGTCTTCTGCTACTTGTCAGTTGTTATAGTTTTTCAATTTTTATAATTTTACTACTGTTGAGAATTTTTTCAAATTTTTGAAACTTAAAAATGTCTCTTTTTTTTAATTCTGAGAGGTACTTGCTAATTTTTCGACCCTTTTTGAATTTGTTTTGGAGTTTTTATGATTTTTCTTAATTTTGCAGTCTTCTGCTACTTGGAAGTTGTTATAGTTTTTCAATTTTTATAATTTTTCTACTGTTGGGAATTTTTTCAAATTTTTGAAACTTAAAAATATGGTTTTTTTTTTATTTCTGAGAGGTTTTTGGTAATTTTTCGACCCTTTTTGAATTTTTTTTTGAGTTTTTATGATTTTTTCTTAATTTTGAAGTCTTCAGCTACTTGAAAGTTGTTATAGTTTTAAAATTTCTATAATTTTTCTACTGTTGGGTATTTTTTCAAATTTTTGAAACTTAAAAATATGGCTTTTTTTTATTTATGAGAGGTTTTTGCTAATTTTTCGACAATTTTTGAATTTTTTTTGGAGTTTTTATGATTTTTCTTAATTTTGAAGTCTTCAGCTACTTGAAAGTTGTTATAGTTTTAAAATTTCTATAATTTTTCTACTGTTGGGTATTTTTTCAAATTTGTTAAACTTAAAAATATGGCTTTTTTTTTATTTCTGAGAGGTTTTTGCTAATTTTTCGACAATTTTTGAATTTTTTTTGGAGTTTTTATGATTTTTCTTAATTTTGAAGTCTTCAGCTACTTGAAAGTTGTTATAGTTTTTCAATTTTTATAATTTTTCTACTGTTGGGAATTTTTTCAAATTTTTGAAACTTAAAAACATAGCTTTTTTTTTGATTTCTGAGAGTTTTTTGCTAATTTTTCGACCTTTTTTGAATTTTTTTTGTAGCTTTTATGATTGTTTCTTAATTTTGAAGTCTTCAGCTACTTGCATGTTTTTAAAAATTTTCAATTTTTATAATTAATCTACTATTGGGAATTTTATCAAATTTTTGAAACTTAAAAATATGGCTTTTTTTTTGATTTCTGAGAGGTTTTTGCTAATTTTTCGACCCTTTTTGAATTTGTTTTAGAGTTTTATGATTTTTTCTTAATTTTGAAGTCTTCAGCTGCTTGGAAAATGTTATAGTTTTTCAATTTTTATAATTTTTCTACTGTTGGGAGTTTTTTCAAATTTTTGAATCTTAAAAATATGGTTTTTTTTTTGATTTCTGAGAGGTTCTTGCTAATTTTTCGACCCTTTTTGAATTCGTTTTGGAGTTTTTATGGTTTTTCTTAATTTTGCAGTCTTCTGCTACTTGTCAGTTGTTATAGTTTTTCAATTTTTATAATTTTACTACTGTTGAGAATTTTTTCAAATTTTTGAAACTTAAAAATGTCTCTTTTTTTTAATTCTGAGAGGTACTTGCTAATTTTTCGACCCTTTTTGAATTTGTTTTGGAGTTTTTATGATTTTTCTTAATTTTGCAGTCTTCTGCTACTTGGAAGTTGTTATAGTTTTTCAATTTTTATAATTTTTCTACTGTTGGGAATTTTTTTTCAAATTTTTGAAACTTAAAAATATGGCTTTTTTTTTTATTTCTCAGAGGTACTTGCACATTTTTCGACCCTTTTTGAATTTGTTTTGGAGTTTTATGATTTTTTCTTAATTTTGAAGTCTTCAGCTATTTGTCAGTTGTTATAGTTTTTCAATTTTTATAATTTTTCTACTGTTGGGAATTTTTTCAAATTTTTGAATCTTAAAAATATGGCTTTTTTTTTATTTCTGAGAGATTTTTGGTAATTTTTCGACCCTTTTTGAATTTTTTTTTGAGTTTTTATGATTTGTTCTTAATTTTGAAGTCTTCAGCTACTGGAAAGTTGTTATAGTTTTAAAATTTCTATAATTTTTCTACTGTTGGGTATTTTTTCAAATTTTTGAAACTTAAAAATATGGCTTTTTTTTATTTCTGAGAGGTTTTTGGTAATTTTTCGACCCTTTTTGAATTTTTTTTTCAGTTTTTATGATTTGTTCTTAATTTTGAAGTCTTCAGCTACTTGAAAGTTGTTATAGTTTTAAAATTTTTATAATTTTTCTACTGTTGGGAATTTTTTCAAATTTTTGAAACTTAAAAATATGGCTTTTTTTATTTCTGAGAGGTTTTCGCTAATTTTTCGACCCTTTTTGAATTTTGTTTTGAGTTTTTATGATTTTTCTTAATTTTGAAGTCTTCAGCTACTTGAAAGTTGTTATAGTTTTTCAATTTTTATAATTTTTCTACTGTTGGGAATTTTTTCAAATTTTTGAAACTTAAAAATATGGCTTTTTTTATTTCTGAGAGGTTTTCGCTAATTTTTCGACCCTTTTTGAATTTTTTTTTGGAGTTTTTATGATTTTTTCTTAATTTTGAAGTCTTCAGCTAGTGGTAAGTTGTAATAGTTTTTCAATTTTTATAACTTTTCTACTGTTGGGAATTTTTTCAATTTTTTGAAACTTAAAAATATGGTTTTTTTTTTATTTCTGAGAGGTTTTTGGTAATTTTTCGACCCTTTTTGAATTTTTTTTTGAGTTTTTAGGATTTGTTCTTAATTTTGAAGTCTTCAGCTACTTGAAAGTTGTTATAGTTTTAAAATTTTTATAATTTTTCTACTGTTGGGTATTTTTTCAAATTTGTTAAACTTAAAAATATGGCTTTTTTTTTATTTATGAGAGGTTCTTGCTAATTTTTCCACCCTTTTTGAATTTTTTTTTGAGTTTTTATGATTTGTTCTTAATTTTGAAGTCTTCAGCTACTTGAAAGTTGTTATAGTTTTAAAATTTTTATAATTTTTCTACTGTTGGGTATTTTTTCAAATTTTTGAAACTTAAAAATATGGCTTTTTTTTTATTTATGAGAGGTTTTTGCTAATTTTTCGACCCTTTTTGAATTTTTTTTGGAGTTTTTATGATTTTTCTTAATTTTGAAGTCTTCAGCTACTTGAAAGTTGTTATAGTTTTTCAATTTTTATAATTTTTCTACTCTTGGGAATTTTTTCAAATTTTTGAAACTTAAAAACATAGCTTTTTTTTGATTTCTGAGAGTTTTTTGCTAATTTTTCGACACTTTTTGAATTTTTTTTGTAGTTTTTATGATTGTTTCTTAATTTTGAAGTCTTCAGCTACTAGTAGGTTGTTAAAAATATTCAATTTTTATAATTTATCTACTATTGGGAATTTTATCAAATTTTTGAAACTTAAAAATATGGCTTTTTTTTGATTTCTGAGAGGTTTTTGCTAATTTTTCGACCCTTTTTGAATTTGTTTTGGAGTTTTATGATTTTTCTTAATTTTGCAGTCTTCTGCTACTTGGAAGTTGTTATAGTTTTTCAATTTTTATAATTTTTCTGCTGTTGGGAATTTTTTCAAATTTTTGAAACTTAAAAATATGGCTTTTTTTTTAATTTCTGGGAGGTTTTTGCTAATTTTTCGACCTTTTTTGAATTTGTTTTGGAGTTTTATGATTTTTTCTTAATTTTGAAGTATTCAGCTACTGGTAAGTTGTAATAGTTTTTCAATTTTTATAACTTTTCTACTGTTGGGAATTTTTTCAATTTTTTGAAACTTAAAAATATGGTTTTTTTTTTTATTTCTGAGAGGTTTTTGGTAATTTTTCGACCCTTTTTGAATTTTTTTTTGAGTTTTTATGATTTGTTCTTAATTTTGAAGTCTTCAGCTACTTGAAAGTTGTTATAGTTTTAAAATTTTTATAATTTTTCTACTGTTGGGTATTTTTTCAAATTTTTGAAACTGAAAAATATGGCTTTTTTTTTATTTATGAGAGGTTTTTGCTAATTTTTCGACCCTTTTTGAATTTTTTTTGGAGTTTTTATGATTTTTCTTAATTTTGCAGTCTTCTGCTACTTGGAAGTTGTTATAGTTTTTCAATTTTTATAATTTTTCTGCTGTTGGGAATTTTTTCAAATTTTTGAAACTTAAAAATATGGCTTTTTTTTTAATTTCTGGGAGGTTTTTGCTAATTTTTCGACCTTTTTTGAATTTGTTTTGGAGTTTTATGATTTTTTCTTAATTTTGAAGTATTCAGCTACTGGTAAGTTGTAATAGTTTTTTAATTTTTATAACTTTTCTACTGTTGGGAATTTTTTCAATTTTTTGAAACTTAAAAATATGGCTTTTTTTTATTTCTGAGAGGTTTTTGCTAATTTTTCGAGACTTTTTGAATTTGTTTTGGAGTTTTTATGATTTTTTCTTAATTTTGAAGTCTTCAGCTGCTTGGAAAATGTTATAGTTTTTCAATTTTTATAATTTTTCTACTGTTGGGAGTTTTTTCAAATTTTTGAATCTTAAAAATATGGTTTTTTTTATTTCTGAGAGGTTTTCGCTAATTTTTCGACCCTTTTTGAATTTTTTTTTGGAGTTTTTATGATTTTTTCTTAATTTTGAAGTCTTCAGCTAGTTGTAAGTTGTAATAGTTTTTCAATTTTTATAATTTTTCTACTGTTGGGAATTTTTCAAATTTTTGAAACTTAAAAATAAGGCTTTTTTTTTTTGGTTTCTTAAAGGCTTTTGCTAATTTTTCGACCCTTTTTGAATTTTTTTTGGAGTTTTTATGATCTTTTCTTAATTTTGAGGTCTTCAGCTACTTTTAAGTTGTTATAGTTTTTCAATTTTGATAATTTTTCTACCGTTGGGAATTTTTTCAAATTTTTGAAACTTAAAAATATGGCTTTTTTTTTTATTTCTGAGATGTTCTTGCTAATTTTTCGACCCTTTTTGAATTTGTTTTGGAGTTTTTATGATTTTTCTTAATTTTGCAGTCTTCTGCTACTTGTCAGTTGTTATAGTTTTTCAATTTTTATAATTTTTCTATTGTTGGGAATTTTTTCAAATTTTTGAAACTTAAAAATATGGCTTTTTTTTTATTTCTGAGAGGATCTTGCTAATTTTTCCACCTTTTTTGAATTTTTTTTTGAGTTTTTATGATTTGTTCTTAATTTTGAAGTCTTCAGCTACTTGAAAGTTGTTATAGTTTTAAAATTTCTATAATTTTTCTACTGTTGGGTATTTTTTCAAATTTGTTAAACTTAAAAATATGGCTTTTTTTTTATTTCTGAGAGGATCTTGCTAATTTTTCCACCTTTTTTGAATTTTTTTTTGAGTTTTTATGATTTGTTCTTAATTTTGAAGTCTTCAGCTACTTGAAAGTTGTTATAGTTTTAAAATTTCTATAATTTTTCTACTGTTGGGAATTTTTTCAAATTTTTGAAACTTAAAAATATGGCTTTTTTTTTGATTTCTGAGAGGTTTTTGCTAATTTTTCGACCCTTTTTGAATTTGTTTTAGAGTTTTATGATTTTTTCTTAATTTTGAAGTCTTCAGCTGCTTGGAAAATGTTATAGTTTTTCAATTTTTATAATTTTTCTACTGTTGGGAGTTTTTTCAAATTTTTGAATCTTAAAAATATGGTTTTTTTTTTGATTTCTGAGAGGTTCTTGCTAATTTTTCGACCCTTTTTGAATTCGTTTTGGAGTTTTTATGGTTTTTCTTAATTTTGCAGTCTTCTGCTACTTGTCAGTTGTTATAGTTTTTCAATTTTTATAATTTTACTACTGTTGAGAATTTTTTCAAATTTTTGAAACTTAAAAATGTCTCTTTTTTTTAATTCTGAGAGGTACTTGCTAATTTTTCGACCCTTTTTGAATTTGTTTTGGAGTTTTTATGATTTTTCTTAATTTTGCAGTCTTCTGCTACTTGGAAGTTGTTATAGTTTTTCAATTTTTATAATTTTTCTACTGTTGGGAATTTTTTTTCAAATTTTTGAAACTTAAAAATATGGCTTTTTTTTTTATTTCTCAGAGGTACTTGCACATTTTTCGACCCTTTTTGAATTTGTTTTGGAGTTTTATGATTTTTTCTTAATTTTGAAGTCTTCAGCTATTTGTCAGTTGTTATAGTTTTTCAATTTTTATAATTTTTCTACTGTTGGGAATTTTTTCAAATTTTTGAATCTTAAAAATATGGCTTTTTTTTTATTTCTGAGAGATTTTTGGTAATTTTTCGACCCTTTTTGAATTTTTTTTTGAGTTTTTATGATTTGTTCTTAATTTTGAAGTCTTCAGCTACTGGAAAGTTGTTATAGTTTTAAAATTTCTATAATTTTTCTACTGTTGGGTATTTTTTCAAATTTTTGAAACTTAAAAATATGGCTTTTTTTTATTTCTGAGAGGTTTTTGGTAATTTTTCGACCCTTTTTGAATTTTTTTTTCAGTTTTTATGATTTGTTCTTAATTTTGAAGTCTTCAGCTACTTGAAAGTTGTTATAGTTTTAAAATTTTTATAATTTTTCTACTGTTGGGAATTTTATCAAATTTTTGAAACTTAAAAATATGGCTTTTTTTATTTCTGAGAGGTTTTCGCTAATTTTTCGACCCTTTTTGAATTTTGTTTTGAGTTTTTATGATTTTTCTTAATTTTGAAGTCTTCAGCTACTTGAAAGTTGTTATAGTTTTTCAATTTTTATAATTTTTCTACTGTTGGGAATTTTTTCAAATTTTTGAAACTTAAAAATATGGCTTTTTTTATTTCTGAGAGGTTTTCGCTAATTTTTCGACCCTTTTTGAATTTTTTTTTGGAGTTTTTATGATTTTTTCTTAATTTTGAAGTCTTCAGCTAGTGGTAAGTTGTAATAGTTTTTCAATTTTTATAACTTTTCTACTGTTGGGAATTTTTTCAATTTTTTGAAACTTAAAAATATGGTTTTTTTTTTATTTCTGAGAGGTTTTTGGTAATTTTTCGACCCTTTTTGAATTTTTTTTTGAGTTTTTAGGATTTGTTCTTAATTTTGAAGTCTTCAGCTACTTGAAAGTTGTTATAGTTTTAAAATTTTTATAATTTTTCTACTGTTGGGTATTTTTTCAAATTTG
This sequence comes from Meiosimyza decipiens, assembly GCA_963680825.1. Lineage (NCBI taxonomy): Eukaryota > Metazoa > Arthropoda > Insecta > Diptera > Lauxaniidae > Meiosimyza > Meiosimyza decipiens. The sequence goes on along the minus strand of OY804258.1, from coordinate 74,081,005 downwards.
TTAAACTTAAAAATATGGCTTTTTTTTTATTTATGAGAGGTTCTTGCTAATTTTTCCACCCTTTTTGAATTTTTTTTTGAGTTTTTATGATTTTTCTTAATTTTGCAGTCTTCTGCTACTTGGAAGTTGTTATAGTTTTTCAATTTTTATAATTTTTCTACTGTTGGGAATTTTTTCAAATTTTTGAAACTTAAAAATATGGTTTTTTTTTTATTTCTGAGGGGTTTTCGCTAATTTTTCGACCCTTTTTGAATTTTTTTTTGGAGTTTTTATGATTTTTTCTTAATTTTGAAGTCTTCAGCTACTTGTAAGTTGTAATAGTTTTTCAATATTTATAATTTTTCTACTGTTGGGAATTTTTTCAAATATTTCAAACTTAAAAATATGGTTTTTTTTTGATTTCTGAGAGGTTTTTGCTAATTTTTCGACCCTTTTTGAATTTGTTTTGGAGTTTTTATGATTTTTTCTTAATTTTGAAGTCTTCAGCTACTTGTAAGTTGTTATAGTTTTTCAATTTTTATAATTTTTCTACTGTTGGGAATTTTTTCAAATTTTTGAAACTTAAAAATATGGTTTTTTTTTTATTTCTGAGAGGTTTTTGCTAATTTTTCGACCCTTTTTGAATTTTTTTTTGGAGTTTTATGATTTTTTCTTAATTTTGAAGTCTTCAGCTATTTGTCAGTTGTTATAGTTTTTCAATTTTTATAATTTTTCTACTGTTGGGAATTTTTTCAAATTTTTGAATCTTAAAAATATGGCTTTTTTTTTATTTCTGAGAGATTTTTGGTAATTTTTCGACCCTTTTTGAATTTTTTTTTGAGTTTTTATGATTTTTTCTTAATTTTGAAGTCTTCAGCTACTTGAAAGTTGTTATAGTTTTAAAATTTCTATAATTTTTCTACTGTTGGGTATTTTTTCAAATTTTTGAAACTTAAAAATATGGCTTTTTTTTATTTCTGAGAGGTTTTTGGTAATTTTTCGACCCTTTTTGAATTTTTTTTTGAGTTTTTATGATTTGTTCTTAATTTTGAAGTCTTCAGCTACTTGAAAGTTGTTATAGTTTTAAAATTTTTATAATTTTTCTACTGTTGGGTATTTTTTCAAATTTTTGAAACTTAAAAATATGGCTTTTTTTTATTTATGAGAGGTTTTTGCTAATTTTTCGACCCTTTTTGAATTTTTTTTGGAGTTTTTATGATTTTTCTTAATTTTGAAGTCTTCAGCTACTTGAAAGTTGTTATAGTTTTTCAATTTTTATAATTTTTCTACTGTTGGGAATTTTTTCAAATTTTTGAAACTTAAAAACATAGCTTTTTTTTTGATTTCTGAGAGTTTTTTGCTAATTTTTCGACCTTTTTTGAATTTTTTTTGTAGCTTTTATGATTGTTTCTTAATTTTGAAGTCTTCAGCTACTTGTAGGTTTTTAAAAATTTTCAATTTTTATAATTAATCTACTATTGGGAATTTTATCAAATTTTTGAAACTTAAAAATATGGCTTTTTTTTTGATTTCTGAGAGGTTTTTGCTAATTTTTCGACCCTTTTTGAATTTGTTTTAGAGTTTTATGATTTTTTCTTAATTTTGAAGTCTTCAGCTGCTTGGAAAATGTTATAGTTTTTCAATTTTTATAATTTTTCTACTGTTGGGAGTTTTTCCAAATTTTTGAATCTTAAAAATATGGTTTTTTTTTTGATTTCTGAGAGGTTCTTGCTAATTTTTCGACCCTTTTTGAATTCGTTTTGGAGTTTTTATGGTTTTTCTTAATTTTGCAGTCTTCTGCTACTTGTCAGTTGTTATAGTTTTTCAATTTTTATAATTTTACTACTGTTGAGAATTTTTTCAAATTTTTGAAACTTAAAAATGTCTCTTTTTTTTAATTCTGAGAGGTACTTGCTAATTTTTCGACCCTTTTTGAATTTGTTTTGGAGTTTTTATGATTTTTCTTAATTTTGCAGTCTTCTGCTACTTGGAAGTTGTTATAGTTTTTCAATTTTTATAATTTTTCTACTGTTGGGAATTTTTTCAAATTTTTGAAACTTAAAAATATGGCTTTTTTTTATTTCTGAGAGGTTTTTGGTAATTTTTCGACCCTTTTTGAATTTTTTTTTGAGTTTTTATGATTTTTTCTTAATTTTGAAGTCTTCAGCTACTTGAAAGTTGTTATAGTTTTAAAATTTCTATAATTTTTCTACTGTTGGGTATTTTTTCAAATTTTTGAAACTTAAAAATATGGCTTTTTTTTATTTATGAGAGGTTTTTGCTAATTTTTCGACAATTTTTGAATTTTTTTTGGAGTTTTTATGATTTTTCTTAATTTTGAAGTCTTCAGCTACTTGAAAGTTGTTATAGTTTTTCAATTTTTATAATTTTTCTACTGTTGGGAATTTTTTCAAATTTTTGAAACTTAAAAACATAGCTTTTTTTTTGATTTCTGAGAGTTTTTTGCTAATTTTTCGACCTTTTTTGAATTTTTTTTGTAGCTTTTATGATTGTTTCTTAATTTTGAAGTCTTCAGCTACTTGCATGTTTTTAAAAATTTTCAATTTTTATAATTAATCTACTATTGGGAATTTTATCAAATTTTTGAAACTTAAAAATATGGCTTTTTTTTTGATTTCTGAGAGGTTTTTGCTAATTTTTCGACCCTTTTTGAATTTGTTTTAGAGTTTTATGATTTTTTCTTAATTTTGAAGTCTTCAGCTGCTTGGAAAATGTTATAGTTTTTCAATTTTTATAATTTTTCTACTGTTGGGAGTTTTTTCAAATTTTTGAATCTTAAAAATATGGTTTTTTTTTTGATTTCTGAGAGGTTCTTGGTAATTTTTCGACCCGTTTTGAATTCGTTTTGGAGTTTTTATGGTTTTTCTTAATTTTGCAGTCTTCTGCTACTTGTCAGTTGTTATAGTTTTTCAATTTTTATAATTTTACTACTGTTGAGAATTTTTTCAAATTTTTGAAACTTAAAAATGTCTCTTTTTTTTAATTCTGAGAGGTACTTGCTAATTTTTCGACCCTTTTTGAATTTGTTTTGGAGTTTTTATGATTTTTCTTAATTTTGCAGTCTTCTGCTACTTGGAAGTTGTTATAGTTTTTCAATTTTTATAATTTTTCTACTGTTGGGAATTTTTTTTCAAATTTTTGAAACTTAAAAATATGGCTTTTTTTTTTATTTCTCAGAGGTACTTGCACATTTTTCGACCCTTTTTGAATTTGTTTTGGAGTTTTATGATTTTTTCTTAATTTTGAAGTCTTCAGCTATTTGTCAGTTGTTATAGTTTTTCAATTTTTATAATTTTTCTACTGTTGGGAATTTTTTCAAATTTTTGAATCTTAAAAATATGGCTTTTTTTTTATTTCTGAGAGATTTTTGGTAATTTTTCGACCCTTTTTGAATTTTTTTTTGAGTTTTTATGATTTGTTTTTAATTTTGAAGTCTTCAGCTACTGGAAAGTTGTTATAGTTTTAAAATTTCTATAATTTTTCTACTGTTGGGTATTTTTTCAAATTTTTGAAACTTAAAAATATGGCTTTTTTTTATTTCTGAGAGGTTTTTGGTAATTTTTCGACCCTTTTTGAATTTTTTTTTCAGTTTTTATGATTTGTTCTTAATTTTGAAGTCTTCAGCTACTTGAAAGTTGTTATAGTTTTAAAATTTTTATAATTTTTCTACTGTTGGGAATTTTTTCAAATTTTTGAAACTTAAAAATATGGCTTTTTTTATTTCTGAGAGGTTTTCGCTAATTTTTCGACCCTTTTTGAATTTTGTTTTGAGTTTTTATGATTTTTCTTAATTTTGAAGTCTTCAGCTACTTGAAAGTTGTTATAGTTTTTCAATTTTTATAATTTTTCTACTGTTGGGAATTTTTTCAAATTTTTGAAACTTAAAAATATGGCTTTTTTTATTTCTGAGAGGTTTTCGCTAATTTTTCGACCCTTTTTGAATTTTTTTTTGGAGTTTTTATGATTTTTTCTTAATTTTGAAGTCTTCAGCTAGTGGTAAGTTGTAATAGTTTTTCAATTTTTATAACTTTTCTACTGTTGGGAATTTTTTCAATTTTTTGAAACTTAAAAATATGGTTTTTTTTTTATTTCTGAGAGGTTTTTGGTAATTTTTCGACCCTTTTTGAATTTTTTTTTGAGTTTTTAGGATTTGTTCTTAATTTTGAAGTCTTCAGCTACTTGAAAGTTGTTATAGTTTTAAAATTTTTATAATTTTTCTACTGTTGGGTATTTTTTCAAATTTGTTAAACTTAAAAATATGGCTTTTTTTTTATTTATGAGAGGTTCTTGCTAATTTTTCCACCCTTTTTGAATTTTTTTTTGAGTTTTTATGATTTGTTCTTAATTTTGAAGTCTTCAGCTACTTGAAAGTTGTTATAGTTTTAAAATTTTTATAATTTTTCTACTGTTGGGTATTTTTTCAAATTTTTGAAACTTAAAAATATGGCTTTTTTTTTATTTATGAGAGGTTTTTGCTAATTTTTCGACCCTTTTTGAATTTTTTTTGGAGTTTTTATGATTTTTCTTAATTTTGAAGTCTTCAGCTACTTGAAAGTTGTTATAGTTTTTCAATTTTTATAATTTTTCTACTCTTGGGAATTTTTTCAAATTTTTGAAACTTAAAAACATAGCTTTTTTTTGATTTCTGAGAGTTTTTTGCTAATTTTTCGACACTTTTTGAATTTTTTTTGTAGTTTTTATGATTGTTTCTTAATTTTGAAGTCTTCAGCTACTAGTAGGTTGTTAAAAATATTCAATTTTTATAATTTATCTACTATTGGGAATTTTATCAAATTTTTGAAACTTAAAAATATGGCTTTTTTTTGATTTCTGAGAGGTTTTTGCTAATTTTTCGACCCTTTTTGAATTTGTTTTGGAGTTTTATGATTTTTCTTAATTTTGCAGTCTTCTGCTACTTGGAAGTTGTTATAGTTTTTCAATTTTTATAATTTTTCTGCTGTTGGGAATTTTTTCAAATTTTTGAAACTTAAAAATATGGCTTTTTTTTTAATTTCTGGGAGGTTTTTGCTAATTTTTCGACCTTTTTTGAATTTGTTTTGGAGTTTTATGATTTTTTCTTAATTTTGAAGTATTCAGCTACTGGTAAGTTGTAATAGTTTTTCAATTTTTATAACTTTTCTACTGTTGGGAATTTTTTCAATTTTTTGAAACTTAAAAATATGGTTTTTTTTTTATTTCTGAGAGGTTTTTGGTAATTTTTCGACCCTTTTTGAATTTTTTTTTGAGTTTTTATGATTTGTTCTTAATTTTGAAGTCTTCAGCTACTTGAAAGTTGTTATAGTTTTAAAATTTTTATAATTTTTCTACTGTTGGGTATTTTTTCAAATTTTTGAAACTTAAAAATATGGCTTTTTTTTTATTTATGAGAGGTTTTTGCTAATTTTTCGACCCTTTTTGAATTTTTTTTGGAGTTTTTATGATTTTTCTTAATTTTGCAGTCTTCTGCTACTTGGAAGTTGTTATAGTTTTTCAATTTTTATAATTTTTCTGCTGTTGGGAATTTTTTCAAATTTTTGAAACTTAAAAATATGGCTTTTTTTTTAATTTCTGGGAGGTTTTTGCTAATTTTTCGACCTTTTTTGAATTTGTTTTGGAGTTTTATGATTTTTTCTTAATTTTGAAGTATTCAGCTACTGGTAAGTTGTAATAGTTTTTCAATTTTTATAACTTTTCTACTGTTGGGAATTTTTTCAATTTTTTGAAACTTAAAAATATGGCTTTTTTTTATTTCTGAGAGGTTTTTGCTAATTTTTCGAGACTTTTTGAATTTGTTTTGGAGTTTTTATGATTTTTTCTTAATTTTGAAGTCTTCAGCTGCTTGGAAAATGTTATAGTTTTTCAATTTTTATAATTTTTCTACTGTTGGGAGTTTTTTCAAATTTTTGAATCTTAAAAATATGGTTTTTTTTATTTCTGAGAGGTTTTCGCTAATTTTTCGACCCTTTTTGAATTTTTTTTTGGAGTTTTTATGATTTTTTCTTAATTTTGAAGTCTTCAGCTAGTTGTAAGTTGTAATAGTTTTTCAATTTTTATAATTTTTCTACTGTTGGGAATTTTTCAAATTTTTGAAACTTAAAAATAAGGCTTTTTTTTTTTGGTTTCTTAAAGGCTTTTGCTAATTTTTCGACCCTTTTTGAATTTTTTTTGGAGTTTTTATGATCTTTTCTTAATTTTGAGGTCTTCAGCTACTTTTAAGTTGTTATAGTTTTTCAATTTTGATAATTTTTCTACCGTTGGGAATTTTTTCAAATTTTTGAAACTTAAAAATATGGCTTTTTTTTTTATTTCTGAGATGTTCTTGCTAATTTTTCGACCCTTTTTGAATTTGTTTTGGAGTTTTTATGATTTTTCTTAATTTTGCAGTCTTCTGCTACTTGTCAGTTGTTATAGTTTTTCAATTTTTATAATTTTTCTATTGTTGGGAATTTTTTCAAATTTTTGAAACTTAAAAATATGGCTTTTTTTTTATTTCTGAGAGGATCTTGCTAATTTTTCCACCTTTTTTGAATTTTTTTTTGAGTTTTTATGATTTGTTCTTAATTTTGAAGTCTTCAGCTACTTGAAAGTTGTTATAGTTTTAAAATTTCTATAATTTTTCTACTGTTGGGTATTTTTTCAAATTTGTTAAACTTAAAAATATGGCTTTTTTTTTATTTATGAGAGGTTCTTGCTAATTTTTCCACCTTTTTTGAATTTTTTTTTGAGTTTTTATGATTTGTTCTTAATTTTGAAGTCTTCAGCTACTTGAAAGTTGTTATAGTTTTAAAATTTTTATAATTTTTCTACTGTTGGGTATTTTTTCAAATTTTTGAAACTTAAAAATATGGCTTTTTTTTTATTTATGAGAGGTTTTTGCTAATTTTTCGACCCTTTTTGAATTTTTTTTGGAGTTTTTATGATTTTTCTTAATTTTGCAGTCTTCTGCTACTTGGAAGTTGTTATAGTTTTTCAATTTTTATAATTTTTCTGCTGTTGGGAATTTTTTCAAATTTTTGAAACTTAAAAATATGGCTTTTTTTTTAATTTCTGGGAGGTTTTTGCTAATTTTTCGACCTTTTTAGAATTTGTTTTGGAGTTTTATGATTTTTTCTTAATTTTGAAGTATTCAGCTACTGGTAAGTTGTAATAGTTTTTCAATTTTTATAACTTTTCTACTGTTGGGAATTTTTTCAATTTTTTGAAACTTAAAAATATGGTTTTTTTTTTATTTCTGAGAGGTTTTTGGTAATTTTTCGACCCTTTTTGAATTTTTTTTTGAGTTTTTATGATTTGTTCTTAATTTTGAAGTCTTCAGCTACTTGAAAGTTGTTATAGTTTTAAAATTTTTATAATTTTTCTACTGTTGGGTATTTTTTCAAATTTGTTAAACTTAAAAATATGGCTTTTTTTTTATTTATGAGAGGTCCTTGCTAATTTTTCCACCTTTTTTGAATTTTTTTTTGAGTTTTTATGATTTGTTCTTAATTTTGAAGTCTTCAGCTACTTGAAAGTTGTTATAGTTTTAAAATTTTTATAATTTTTCTACTGTTGGGTATTTTTTCAAATTTTTGAAACTTAAAAATATGGCTTTTTTTTTATTTATGAGAGGTTTTTGCTAATTTTTCGACCCTTTTTGAATTTTTTTTGGAGTTTTTATGATTTTTCTTAATTTTGAAGTCTTCAGCTACTTGAAAGTTGTTATAGTTTTTCAATTTTTATAATTTTTCTACTCTTGGGAATTTTTTCAAATTTTTGAAACTTAAAAACATAGCTTTTTTTTGATTTCTGAGAGTTTTTTGCTAATTTTTCGACCCTTTTTGAATTTTTTTTGTAGTTTTTATGATTGTTTCTTAATTTTGAAGTCTTCAGCTACTAGTAGGTTGTTAAAAATATTCAATTTTTATAATTTATCTACTATTGGGAATTTTATCAAATTTTTGAAACTTAAAAATATGGTTTTTTTTTGATTTCTGAGAGGTTTTTGCTAATTTTTCGACCCTTTTTGAATTTGTTTTGGAGTTTTATGATTTTTTCTTAATTTTGAAGTCTTCAGCTACTGGTAAGTTGTTATAGTTTTTCAATTTTTATAATTTATCTACTATTGGGAGTTTTTTCCAATTTTTGAAACTTAAAAATATGGCTTTTTTTTATTTCTGAGAGGTTTTTGCTAATTTTTCGAGACTTTTTGAATTTGTTTTGGAGTTTTTATGATTTTTTCTTAATTTTGAAGTCTTCTGCTACTTGTCAGTTGTTATAGTTTTTCAATTTTTATAATTTTACTACTGTTGAGAATTTTTCCAAATTTTTGAAACTTAAAAATGTCTCTTTTTTTTAATTCTGAGAGGTACTTGCTAATTTTTCGACCCTTTTTGAATTTGTTTTGGAGTTTTTATGGTTTTTCTTAATTTTGCAGTCTTCTGCTACTTGGAAGTTGTTATAGTTTTTCAATTTTTATAATTTTTCTACTGTTGGGAATTTTTTCAAATTTTTGAAACTTAAAAATATGGCTTTTTTTTAATTCTGAGAGGTACTTGCTAATTTTTCGACACTTTTTGAATTTGTTTTGGAGGTTTATGATTTTTTCTTAATTTTGAAGTCTTCAGCTATTTGTCAGTTGTTATAGTTTTTCAATTTTTATAATTTTTCTACTGTTGGGAATTTTTTCAAATTTTTGAAACTTAAAAATATGGCTTTTTTTTGATTTCTGATAGTTTTTTGCTAATTTTTCGACCCTTTTTGAATTTTTTTCGGAGTTTTTATGATTTTTCTTAATTTTAAAGTCTTCAGCTACTTGTCAGTTGTTATAGTTTTTCAATTTTTATAATTTTTCTACTGTTGGGAATTTTTTCAAATTTTTGAAACTTAAAAATATGACTTTTTTTTTATTTCTGAGAGGTTCTTGCTAATTTTTCGACCCTTTTTGAATTTTTTTTGGAGTTTTTATGATTTGTTCTTAATTTTGAAGTCTTCAGCTACTTGAAAGTTGTCATAGTTTTAAAATTTTTATAATTTTTCTACTGTTGGGTATTTTTTCAAATTTTTGAAACTTAAAAATATGGCTTTTTTTTTATTTCTGAGAGGTTTTTGCTAATTTTTCGACCCTTTTTGAATTTTTTTTGGAGTTTTATGATTTTTTCTTAATTTTGAAGTCTTCAGCTACTGGTAAGTTGTTATAGTTTTTCAATTTTTATAATTTATCTACTGTTGGGAGTTTTTTCAAATTTTTGAAACTTAAAAATATGGCTTTTTTTTATTTCTGAGAGGTTTTTGCTAATTTTTCGAGACTTTTTGAATTTGTTTTGGAGTTTTATGATTTTTTCTTAATTTTGAAGTCTTCAGCTGCTTGGAAAATGTTATAGTTTTTCAATTTTTATAATTTTTCTACTGTTGGGAATTTTTTCAAATTTTTGAAACTTAAAAATATGGCTTTTTTTTTGATTTCTGAGAGGTTTTTGGTAATTTTTCGACCCTTTTTGAATTTTTTTTTGAGTTTTTATGATTTGTTCTTAATTTTGAAGTCTTCAGCTACTTGTAAGTTGTCATAGTTTTAAAATTTTTATAATTTTTCTACTGTTGGGTATTTTTTCAAATTTTTGAAACTTAAAAATATGGCTTTTTTTTTATTTATGTGAGGTTTTTGCTAATTTTTCGACCCTTTTTGAATTTTTTTTGGAGTTTTTATGATTTTTCTTAATTTTGAAGTCTTCAGCTACTTGAAAGTTGTTATAGTTTTTCAATTTTTATAATTTTTCTACTGTTGGGAATTTTTTCAAATTTTTGAAACTTAAAAACATAGCTTTTTTTTTGATTTCTGAGAGTTTTTTGCTAATTTTTCGACCCTTTTTGAATTTTTTTTTGTAGTTTTTATGATTGTTTCTTAATTTTGAAGTCTTCAGCTACTTGTAGGTTGTTAAAAATTTTCAATTTTTATAATTTATCTACTATTGGGAATTTTATCAAATTTTTGAAACTTAAAAATATGGCTTTTTTTTTGATTTCTGAGAGGTTTTTGCTAATTTTTCGACCCTTTTTGAATTTGTTTTGGAGTTTTATGAATTTTTCTTAATTTTGAAGTCTTCAGCTACTTGAAAGTTGTTATAGTTTTTCAATTTTTATAATTTTTCTACTGTTGGGAATTTTTTCAAATTTTTGAAACTTAAAAATATGGCTTTTTTTATTTCTGAGAGGTTTTCGCTAATTTTTCGACCCTTTTTGAATTTTTTTTTGAGTTTTTATGATTTTTCTTAATTTTGAAGTCTTCAGCTACTTGAAAGTTGTTATAGTTTTTCAATTTTTATAATTTTTCTACTGTTGGGAATTTTTTCAAATTTTTGAAACTTAAAAATATGGCTTTTTTTATTTCTGGGAGGTTTTCGCTAATTTTTCGACCTTTTTTGAATTTTTTTTTGGAGTTTTTATGATTTTTTCTTAATTTTGAAGTCTTCAGCTAGTGGTAAGTTGTAATAGTTTTTCAATTTTTATAACTTTTCTACTGTTGGGAATTTTTTCAATTTTTTGAAACTTAAAAATATGGTTTTTTTTTTATTTCTGAGAGGTTTTTGGTAATTTTTCGACCCTTTTTGAATTTTTTTTTGAGTTTTTAGGATTTGTTCTTAATTTTGAAGTCTTCAGCTACTTGAAAGTTGTTATAGTTTTAAAATTTTTATAATTTTTCTACTGTTGGGTATTTTTTCAAATTTGTTAAACTTAAAAATATGGCTTTTTTTTTATTTATGAGAGGTTCTTGCTAATTTTTCCACCCTTTTTGAATTTTTTTTTGAGTTTTTATGATTTGTTCTTAATTTTGAAGTCTTCAGCTACTTGAAAGTTGTTATAGTTTTAAAATTTTTATAATTTTTCTACTGTTGGGTATTTTTTCAAATTTTTGAAACTTAAAAATATGGCTTTTTTTTTATTTATGAGAGGTTTTTGCTAATTTTTCGACCCTTTTTGAATTTTTTTTGGAATTTTTATGATTTTTCTTAATTTTGAAGTCTTCAGCTACTTGAAAGTTGTTATAGTTTTTCAATTTTTATAATTTTTCTACTCTTGGGAATTTTTTAAAATTTTTGAAACTTAAAAACATAGCTTTTTTTTGATTTCTGAGAGTTTTTTGCTAATTTTTCGATCCTTTTTGAATTTTTTTTGGAGTTTTTATGATTGTTTCTTTATTTTGAAGTCTTCAGCTACTAGTAGGTTGTTAAAAATATTCAATTTTTATAATTTATCTACTATTGGGAATTTTATCAAATTTTTGAAACTTAAAAATAAGGCTTTTTTTTGATTTCTGAGAGGTTTTTGCTAATTTTTCGACCCTTTTTGAATTTGTTTTGGAGTTTTATGATTTTTTCTTAATTTTGAAGTCTTCAGCTACTGGTAAGTTGTTATAGTTTTTCAATTTTTATAATTTATCTACTATTGGGAGTTTTTTCCAATTTTTGAAACTTAAAAATATGGCTTTTTTTTATTTCTGAGAGGGTTTTGCTAATTTTTCGAGACTTTTTGAATTTGTTTTGGAGTTTTTATGATTTTTTCTTAATTTTGAAGTCTTCAGCTGCTTGGAAAATGTTATAGTTTTTCAATTTTTATTATTTTTCTACTGTTGGGAGTTTTTTCAAATTTTTGAATCTTAAAAATATGGTTTTTTTTTTGATTTCTGAGAGGTTCTTGCTAATTTTTCGACCCTTTTTGAATTTGTTTTGGAGTTTTTATGGTTTTTCTTAATTTTGCAGTCCTCTGCTACTTGTCAGTTGTTATAGTTTTTCAATTTTTATAATTTTACTACTGTTGAGAATTTTTTCAAATTTTTGAAACTTAAAAATGTCTCTTTTTTTTAATTCTGAGAGGTACTTGCTAATTTTTCGACCCTTTTTGAATTTGTTTTGGAGTTTTTATGATTTTTCTTAATTTTGCAGTCTTCTGCTACTTGTCAGTTGTTATAGTTTTTCAATTTTTATAATTTTTCTACTGTTGGGAATTTTTTCAAATTTTTGAAACTTAAAAATATGGCTTTTTTTTTATTTCTCAGAGGTACTTGCACATTTTTCGACCCTTTTTGAATTTGTTTTGGAGTTTTATGATTTTTTCTTAATTTTGAAGTCTTCAGCTATTTGTCAGTTGTTATAGTTTTTCAATTTTTATAATTTTTCTACTGTTGGGAATTTTTTCAAATTTTTGAATCTTAAAAATATGGCTTTTTTTTTATTTCTGAGAGATTTTTGGTAATTTTTCGACCCTTTTTGAATTTTTTTTTGAGTTTTTATGATTTGTTCTTAATTTTGAAGTCTTCAGCTACTTGAAAGTTGTTATAGTTTTAAAATTTCTATAATTTTTCTACTGTTGGGTATTTTTTCAAATTTTTGAAACTTAAAAATATGGCTTTTTTTTATTTCTGAGAGGTTTTTGGTAATTTTTCGACCCTTTTTGAATTTTTTTTTGAGTTTTTATGATTTGTTCTTAATTTTGAAGTCTTCAGCTAATTGAAAGTTGTTATAGTTTTAAAATTTTTATAATTTTTCTACTGTTGGGTATTTTTTCAAATTTTTGAAACTTAAAAATATGGCTTTTTTTTATTTATGAGAGGTTTTTGCTAATTTTTCGACCCTTTTTGAATTTGTTTTGGAGTTTTTATGATTTTTCTGTTATTTATGAGAAGTTTTTGCTAATTTTTCGACCCTTTTTGAATTTGTTTTGGAGTTTTTATGATTTTTTCTTAATTTTGGAGTCTTCAGCTACTTGTAAGTTGTTGTAGTTTTTCAATTTTTATAATTTTTCTACTGTTGGGAATTTTTCAAATTTTTGAAACTTAAAAATAAGGCTTTTTTTTTTTTGGTTTCTTAAAGGCTTTTGCTAATTTTTCCACCCTTTTTGAATTGGTTTTGGAGTTTTTATGATCTTTTCTTAATTTTGAGGTCTTCAGCTACTTTTAAGTTGTTATAGTTTTTCAATTTTGATAATTTTTCTACTGTTGGGAATTTTTTCAAATTTTTGAAACTTAAAAATATGGCTTTTTTTTTTATTTCTGAGATGTTCTTGCTAATTTTTCGACCCTTTTTGAATTTGTTTTGGAGTTTTTATGATTTTTCTTAATTTTGCAGTCTTCTGCTACTTGTCAGTTGTTATAGTTTTTTAATTTTTATAATTTTTCTACTGTTGGGAATTTTTTCAAATTTTTGAAACTTAAAAATATGGCTTTTTTTTTATTTCTGAGAGGATCTTGCTAATTTTTCGACCCTTTTTGAATTTGTTTTGGAGTTTTATGATTTTTTCTTAATTTTGAAGTCTTCAGCTGCTTGGAAGTTGTTATAGTTTTTCAATTTTTATAATTTTTCTACTGTTGGGAACTTTTTCAAATTTTTGAAACTTAAAAATATGGCTTTTTTTTGATTTCTGAGAGGTTTTTGGTAATTTTTCGACCCTTTTTGAATTTGTTTTGGAGTTTTTATGATTTTTCTTAATTTTGCAGTCTTCTGCTACTTGGAAGTTGTTATAGTTTTTCAATTTTTATAATTTTTCTGCTGTTGGGAATTTTTTCAAATTTTTGAAACTTAAAAATATGGCTTTTTTTTAATTTCTGGGAGGTTTTTGCTAATTTTTCGACCTTTTTTGAATTTGTTTTGGAGTTTTATGATTTTTTCTTAATTTTGAAGTCTTCAGCTAGTGGTAAGTTGTAATAGTTTTTCAATTTTTATAACTTTTCTACTGTTGGGAATTTTTTCAATTTTTTGAAACTTAAAAATATGGTTTTTTTTTTATTTCTGAGAGGTTTTTGGTAATTTTTCGACCCTTTTTGAATTTTTTTTTGAGTTTTTATGATTTGTTCTTAATTTTGAAGTCTTCAGCTACTTGAAAGTTGTTATAGTTTTAAAATTTTTATAATTTTTCTACTGTTGGGTATTTTTTCAAATTTGTTAAACTTAAAAATATGGCTTTTTTTTTATTTATGAGAGGTTCTTGCTAATTTTTCGACCCTTTTTGAATTTTTTTTTGAGTTTTTATGATTTGTTCTTAATTTTGAAGTCTTCAGCTACTTGAAAGTTGTTATAGTTTTAAAATTTTTATAATTTTTCTACTGTTGGGTATTTTTTCAAATTTTTGAAACTTAAAAATATGGCTTTTTTTTTATTTATGAGAGGTTTTTGCTAATTTTTCGACCCTTTTTGAATTTTTTTTGGAGTTTTTATGATTTTTCTTAATTTTAAAGTCTTCAGCTACTTGAAAGTTGTTATAGTTTTTCAATTTTTATAATTTTTCTACTCTTGGGAATTTTTTCAAATTTTTGAAACTTAAAAACATAGCTTTTTTTTGATTTCTGAGAGTTTTTTGGTAATTTTTCGACCCTTTTTGAATTTTTTTTGTAGTTTTTATGATTGTTTCTTAATTTTGAAGTCTTCAGCTACTAGTAGGTTGTTAAAAATATTCAATTTTTATAATTTATCTACTATTGGGAATTTTATCAAATTTTTGAAACTTAAAAATATGGCTTTTTTTTGATTTCTGAGAGGTTTTTGCTAATTTTTCGACCCTTTTTGAATTTGTTTTGGAGTTTTATGATTTTTTCTTAATTTTGAAGTCTTCAGCTACTGGTAAGTTGTTATAGTTTTTCAATTTTTATAATTTATCTACTATTGGGAGTTTTTTCCAATTTTTTAAACTTAAAAATATGTTTTTTTTTTATTTCTGAGAGGTTCTTGCTAATTTTTCCACCCTTTTTGAATTTGTTTTGGAGTTTTTATGATCTTTTCTTAATTTTGAGGTCTTCAGCTACTTGGAAGTTATTATAGTTTTTCAATTTTTATAATTTTTCTACTGTTGGGAATTTTTTCAAATTTTTGTAACTTAAAAATATGGTTTTTTTTTTTGATTTCTGAGAGGTTCTTGCTAATTTTTCGACCCTTTTTGAATTTGTTTTGGAGTTTTTATGATTTTTCTGTTATTTATGAGAAGTTTTTGCTAATTTTTCGACCCTTTTTGAATTTGTTTTGGAGTTTTTATGATTTTTTCTTAATTTTGGAGTCTTCAGCTACTTGTAAGTTGTTGTAGTTTTTCAATTTTTATAATTTTTCTACTGTTGGGAATTTTTCAAATTTTTGAAACTTAAAAATAAGGCTTTTTTTTTTTTGGTTTCTTAAAGGCTTTTGCTAATTTTTCCACCCTTTTTGAATTTGTTTTGGAGTTTTTATGATCTTTTCTTAATTTTGAGGTCTTCAGCTACTTTTAAGTTGTTATAGTTTTTCAATTTTGATAATTTTTCTACTGTTGGGTATTTTTTCAAATTTTTTAAACTTAAAAATATGTTTTTTTTTATTTCTGAGAGGTTCTTGCTAATTTTTCCACCCTTTTTGAATTTGTTTTGGAGTTTTTATGATCTTTTCTTAATTTTGAGGTCTTCAGCTACTTGGAAGTTATTATAGTTTTTCAATTTTTATAATTTTTCTACTGTTGGGAATTTTTTCAAATTTTTGTAACTTAAAAATATGGTTTTTTTTTTTGATTTCTGAGAGGTTCTTGCTAATTTTTCGACCCTTTTTGAATTTGTTTTGGAGTTTTTATGATTTTTCTGTTATTTATGAGAAGTTTTTGCTAATTTTTCGACCCTTTTTGAATTTGTTTTGGAGTTTTTATGATTTTTTCTTAATTTTGGAGTCTTCAGCTACTTGTAAGTTGTTGTAGTTTTTCAATTTTTATAATTTTTCTACTGTTGGGAATTTTTCAAATTTTTGAAACTTAAAAATAAGGCTTTTTTTTTTTTGGTTTCTTAAAGGCTTTTGCTAATTTTTCCACCCTTTTTGAATTTGTTTTGGAGTTTTTATGATCTTTTCTTAATTTTGAGGTCTTCAGCTACTTTTAAGTTGTTATAGTTTTTCAATTTTGATAATTTTTCTACTGTTGGGAATTTTTTCAAATTTTTGAAACTTAAAAATATGGCTTTTTTTTTTATTTCTGAGATGTTCTTGCTAATTTTTCGACCCTTTTTGAATTTGTTTTGGAGTTTTTATGATTTTTCTTAATTTTGCAGTCTTCTGCTACTTGTCAGTTGTTATAGTTTTTTAATTTTTATAATTTTTCTACTGTTGGGAATTTTTTCAAATTTTTGAAACTTAAAAATATGGCTTTTTTTTTATTTCTGAGAGGATCTTGCTAATTTTTCGACCCTTTTTGAATTTGTTTTGGAGTTTTATGATTTTTTCTTAATTTTGAAGTCTTCAGCTGCTTGGAAGTTGTTATAGTTTTTCAATTTTTATAATTTTTCTACTGTTGGGAACTTTTTCAAATTTTTGAAACTTAAAAATATGGCTTTTTTTTGATTTCTGAGAGGTTTTTGGTAATTTTTCGACCCTTTTTGAATTTGTTTTGGAGTTTTTATGATTTTTCTTAATTTTGCAGTCTTCTGCTACTTGGAAGTTGTTATAGTTTTTCAATTTTTATAATTTTTCTGCTGTTGGGAATTTTTTCAAATTTTTGAAACTTAAAAATATGGCTTTTTTTTTAATTTCTGGGAGGTTTTTGCTAATTTTTCGACCTTTTTTGAATTTGTTTTGGAGTTTTATGATTTTTTCTTAATTTTGAAGTCTTCAGCTAGTGGTAAGTTGTAATAGTTTTTCAATTTTTATAACTTTTCTACTGTTGGGAATTTTTTCAATTTTTTGAAACTTAAAAATATGGTTTTTTTTTTATTTCTGAGAGGTTTTTGGTAATTTTTCGACCCTTTTTGAATTTTTTTTTGAGTTTTTATGATTTGTTCTTAATTTTGAAGTCTTCAGCTACTTGAAAGTTGTTATAGTTTTAAAATTTTTATAATTTTTCTACTGTTGGGTATTTTTTCAAATTTGTTAAACTTAAAAATATGGCTTTTTTTTTATTTATGAGAGGTTCTTGCTAATTTTTCGACCCTTTTTGAATTTTTTTTTGAGTTTTTATGATTTGTTCTTAATTTTGAAGTCTTCAGCTACTTGAAAGTTGTTATAGTTTTAAAATTTTTATAATTTTTCTACTGTTGGGTATTTTTTCAAATTTTTGAAACTTAAAAATATGGCTTTTTTTTTATTTATGAGAGGTTTTTGCTAATTTTTCGACCCTTTTTGAATTTTTTTTGGAGTTTTTATGATTTTTCTTAATTTTAAAGTCTTCAGCTACTTGAAAGTTGTTATAGTTTTTCAATTTTTATAATTTTTCTACTCTTGGGAATTTTTTCAAATTTTTGAAACTTAAAAACATAGCTTTTTTTTGATTTCTGAGAGTTTTTTGGTAATTTTTCGACCCTTTTTGAATTTTTTTTGTAGTTTTTATGATTGTTTCTTAATTTTGAAGTCTTCAGCTACTAGTAGGTTGTTAAAAATATTCAATTTTTATAATTTATCTACTATTGGGAATTTTATCAAATTTTTGAAACTTAAAAATATGGCTTTTTTTTGATTTCTGAGAGGTTTTTGCTAATTTTTCGACCCTTTTTGAATTTGTTTTGGAGTTTTATGATTTTTTCTTAATTTTGAAGTCTTCAGCTACTGGTAAGTTGTTATAGTTTTTCAATTTTTATAATTTATCTACTATTGGGAGATTTTTCCAATTTTTGAAACTTAAAAATATGGCTTTTTTTTATTTCTGAGAGGTTTTTGCTAATTTTTCGAGACTTTTTGAATTTGTTTTGGAGTTTTTATGATTTTTTCTTAATTTTGAAGTCTTCAGCTGCTTGGAAAATGTTATAGTTTTTCAATTTTTATAATTTTTCTACTGTTGGGAGTTTTTTCAAATTTTTGAATCTTAAAAATATGGTTTTTTTTTTGATTTCTGAGAGGTTCTTGCTAATTTTTCGACCCTTTTTGAATTTGTTTTGGAGTTTTTATGGTTTTTCTTAATTTTGCAGTCTTCTGCTACTTGTCAGTTGTTATAGTTTTTCAATTTTTATAATTTTACTACTGTTGAGAATTTTTTCAAATTTTTGAAACTTAAAAATGTCTCTTTTTTTTAATTCTGAGAGGTACTTGCTAATTTTTCGACCCTTTTTGAATTTGTTTTGGAGTTTTTATGATTTTTCTTAATTTTGCAGTCTTCTGCTACTTGGAAGTTGTTATAGTTTTTCAATTTTTATAATTTTTCTACTGTTGGGAATTTTTTCAAATTTTTGAAACTTAAAAATATGGCTTTTTTTTTAATTTCTGGGAGGTTTTTGCTAATTTTTCGACCTTTTTTGAATTTGTTTTGGAGTTTTATGATTTTTTCTTAATTTTGAAGTCTTCAGCTACTGGTAAGTTGTTATAGTTTTTCAATTTTTTAATTTATCTACTGTTGGGATTTTTTTCAAATTTTTGAAACTTAAAAATATGGCTTTTTTTTATTTCTGAGAGGTTTTTGCTAATTTTTCGACCTTTTTTGAATTTGTTTTGGAGTTTTATGATTTTTTCTTAATTTTGAAGTCTTCAGCTACTGGTAAGTTGTTATAGTTTTTCAATTTTTATAATTTATCTACTGTTGGGAGTTTTTTCCAATTTTTGAAACTTAAAAATATGGCTTTTTTTTATTTCAGAGAGGTTTTTGCTAATTTTTTGAGACTTTTTGAATTTGTTTTGGAGTTTTTATGATTTTTTCTTAATTTTGAAGTCTTCAGCTACTTGTACGTTGTTATAGTTTTTCAATTTTTATAATTTATCTACTGTTGGGAGTTTTTTCCAATTTTTGAAACTTAAAAATATGGCTTTTTTTTATTTCTGAGAGGATCTTGCTAATTTTTCGACCCTTTTTGAATTTGTTTTGGAGTTTTATGATTTTTTCTTAATTTTGAAGTCTTCAGCTGCTTGGAAGTTGTTATAGTTTTTCAATTTTTTTAATTTATCTACTGTTGGGAGTTTTTTCAAATTTTTGAAACTTAAAAATATGGCTTTTTTTATTTCTGAGAGGTTTTTGCTAATTTTTCGACCTTTTTTGAATTTGTTTTGGAGTTTTATGATTTTTTCTTAATTTTGAAGTCTTCAGCTACTGGTAAGTTGTTATAGTTTTTCAATTTTTTAATTTATCTACTGTTGGGAGTTTTTTCCAATTTTTGAAACTTAAAAATATGGCTTTTTTTTATTTCAGAGAGGTTTTTGCTAATTTTTCGAGACTTTTTGAATTTGTTTTGGAGTTTTTATGATTTTTTCTTTATTTTGAAGTCTTCAGCTACTTGTACGTTGTTATAGTTTTTCAATTTTTATAATTTATCTACTGTTGGGAGTTTTTTCCAATTTTTGAAACTTAAAAATATGGCTTTTTTTTATTTCTGAGAGGTTTTTGCTAATTTTTCGACCTTTTTTGAATTTGTTTTGGAGTTTTATGATTTTTTCTTAATTTTGAAGTCTTCAGCTACTGGTAAGTTGTTATAGTTTTTCAATTTTTATAATTTATATACTGTTGGGAGCTTTTTCCAATTTTTGAAACTTAAAAATATGGCTTTTTTTTTTATTTCTGAGAGGTTTTTGCTAATTTTTCGAGACTTTTTGAATTTGTTTTGGAGTTTTTATGATTTTTTCTTAATTTTGAAGTCTTCAGCTACTTGTACGTTGTTATAGTTTTTCAATTTTTATAATTTTTCTACTGTTGGGAATTTTTTCAAATTTTTGAAACTTAAAAATATGGTTTTTTTTTTATTTCTGAGAGGTTCTTGCTAATTTTTCGACCCTTTTTGAATTTGTTTTGGAGTTTTATGATTTTTTCTTAATTTTGAAGTCTTCAGCTGCTTGGAAGTTGTTATAGTTTTTCAATTTTTATAATTTTTCTACTGTTGGGAACTTTTTCAAATTTTTGAAACTTAAAAATATGGCTTTTTTTTTGATTTCTGAGAGGTTTTTGGTAATTTTTCGACCCTTTTTGAATTTTTTTGGAGTTTTTATGATTGTTTCTTAATTTTGAAGTCTTCAGCTACTTGGAGGTTGTTATAGATTTTCAATTTTTATAATTTATCTACTATTGGGAATTTTTTCAAATTTTTGAAACTTAAAAATATGGCTTTTTTTTTGATTTCTGAGAGGTTTTTGCTAATTTTTCGACCTTTTTTGAATTTGTTTTGGAGTTTTATGATTTTTTCTTAATTTTGAAGTCTTCAGCTACTGGTAAGTTGTTATAGTTTTTCAATTTTTATAATTGATCTACTGTTGGGAGTTTTTTCCAATTTTTGAAACTTAAAAATATGGCTTTTTTTTATTTCTGAGAGGTTTTTGCTAATTTTTCGACCCTTTTTGAATTTGTTTTGGAGTTTTTATGATTTTTTCTTAATTTTGAAGTCTTCAGCTACTTGTACGTTGTTATAGTTTTTCAATTTTTATAATTTTTCTACTGTTGGGAATTTTTTCAATTTTTTGAAACTTAAAAATATGGTTTTTTTTTTATTTCTGAGAGGTTTTTGGTAATTTTTCGACCCTTTTTGAATATTTTTTTGAGTTTTATGATTTTTTCTTAATTTTGAAGTCTTCAGCTACTGGTAAGTTGTTATAGTTTTTCAATTTTTTAATTTATCTACTGTTGGGATTTTTTTCAAATTTTTGAAACTTAAAAATATGGCTTTTTTTTATTTCTGAGAGGTTTTTGCTAATTTTTCGACCTTTTTTGAATTTGTTTTGGAGTTTTATGATTTTTTCTTAATTTTGAAGTCTTCAGCTACTGGTAAGTTGTTATAGTTTTTCAATTTTTATAATTTATCTACTGTTGGGAGTTTTTTCCAATTTTTGAAACTTAAAAATATGGCTTTTTTTTATTTCAGAGAGGTTTTTGCTAATTTTTTGAGACTTTTTGAATTTGTTTTGGAGTTTTTATGATTTTTTCTTAATTTTGAAGTCTTCAGCTACTTGTACGTTGTTATAGTTTTTCAATTTTTATAATTTATCTACTGTTGGGAGTTTTTTCCAATTTTTGAAACTTAAAAATATGGCTTTTTTTTATTTCTGAGAGGATCTTGCTAATTTTTCGACCCTTTTTGAATTTGTTTTGGAGTTTTATGATTTTTTCTTAATTTTGAAGTCTTCAGCTGCTTGGAAGTTGTTATAGTTTTTCAATTTTTTTAATTTATCTACTGTTGGGAGTTTTTTCAAATTTTTGAAACTTAAAAATATGGCTTTTTTTATTTCTGAGAGGTTTTTGCTAATTTTTCGACCTTTTTTGAATTTGTTTTGGAGTTTTATGATTTTTTCTTAATTTTGAAGTCTTCAGCTACTGGTAAGTTGTTATAGTTTTTCAATTTTTTAATTTATCTACTGTTGGGAGTTTTTTCCAATTTTTGAAACTTAAAAATATGGCTTTTTTTTATTTCAGAGAGGTTTTTGCTAATTTTTCGAGACTTTTTGAATTTGTTTTGGAGTTTTTATGATTTTTTCTTTATTTTGAAGTCTTCAGCTACTTGTACGTTGTTATAGTTTTTCAATTTTTATAATTTATCTACTGTTGGGAGTTTTTTCCAATTTTTGAAACTTAAAAATATGGCTTTTTTTTATTTCTGAGAGGTTTTTGCTAATTTTTCGACCTTTTTTGAATTTGTTTTGGAGTTTTATGATTTTTTCTTAATTTTGAAGTCTTCAGCTACTGGTAAGTTGTTATAGTTTTTCAATTTTTATAATTTATATACTGTTGGGAGCTTTTTCCAATTTTTGAAACTTAAAAATATGGCTTTTTTTTTTATTTCTGAGAGGTTTTTGCTAATTTTTCGAGACTTTTTGAATTTGTTTTGGAGTTTTTATGATTTTTTCTTAATTTTGAAGTCTTCAGCTACTTGTACGTTGTTATAGTTTTTCAATTTTTATAATTTTTCTACTGTTGGGAATTTTTTCAAATTTTTGAAACTTAAAAATATGGTTTTTTTTTTATTTCTGAGAGGTTCTTGCTAATTTTTCGACCCTTTTTGAATTTGTTTTGGAGTTTTATGATTTTTTCTTAATTTTGAAGTCTTCAGCTGCTTGGAAGTTGTTATAGTTTTTCAATTTTTATAATTTTTCTACTGTTGGGAACTTTTTCAAATTTTTGAAACTTAAAAATATGGCTTTTTTTTTGATTTCTGAGAGGTTTTTGGTAATTTTTCGACCCTTTTTGAATTTTTTTGGAGTTTTTATGATTGTTTCTTAATTTTGAAGTCTTCAGCTACTTGGAGGTTGTTATAGATTTTCAATTTTTATAATTTATCTACTATTGGGAATTTTTTCAAATTTTTGAAACTTAAAAATATGGCTTTTTTTTTGATTTCTGAGAGGTTTTTGCTAATTTTTCGACCTTTTTTGAATTTGTTTTGGAGTTTTATGATTTTTTCTTAATTTTGAAGTCTTCAGCTACTGGTAAGTTGTTATAGTTTTTCAATTTTTATAATTGATCTACTGTTGGGAGTTTTTTCCAATTTTTGAAACTTAAAAATATGGCTTTTTTTTATTTCTGAGAGGTTTTTGCTAATTTTTCGACCCTTTTTGAATTTGTTTTGGAGTTTTTATGATTTTTTCTTAATTTTGAAGTCTTCAGCTAGTGGCAAGTTGTAATAGTTTTTCAATTTTTATAATTTTTCTACTGTTGGGAATTTTTTCAATTTTTTGAAACTTAAAAATATGGTTTTTTTTTTATTTCTGAGAGGTTTTTGGTAATTTTTCGACCCTTTTTGAATATTTTTTTGAGTTTTTATGATTTGGTCTTAAATTTGAAGTCTTCAGCTACTTGAAAGTTGTTATAGTTTTAAAATTTTTATAATTTTTCTACTGTTGGGTATTTTTTCAAATTTGTTAAACTTAAAAATATGGCTTTTTTTTTATTTATGAGAGGTTCTTGCTAATTTTTCCACCCTTTTTGAATTTTTTTTGGAGTTTTTATGATTTGTTCTTAATTTTGAAGTCTTCAGCTACTTGAAAGTTGTTATAGTTTTAAAATTTTTATAATTTTTCTACTGTTGGGTATTTTTTCAAATTTTTGAAACTTAAAAATATGGCTTTTTTTTATTTATGAGAGGTTTTTGCTAATTTTTCGACCCTTTTTGAATTTTTTTTGGAGTTTTTATGATTTTTCTTAATTTTGCAGTCTTCTGCTACTTGTCAGTTGTTATAGTTTTTCAATTTTTATAATTTTTCTACTGTTGGGAATTTTTTCAAATTTTTGAAACTTAAAAATATGGCTTTTTTTTTATTTCTCAGAGGTACTTGCACATTTTTCGACCCTTTTTGAATTTGTTTTGGAGTTTTATGATTTTTTCTTAATTTTGAAGTCTTCAGCTGCTTGGAAGTTGTTATAGTTTTTCAATTTTTATAATTTTTCTACTGTTGGGAATTTTTTCAAATTTTTGAATCTTAAAAATATGGCTTTTTTTTATTTCTGAGAGATTTTTGCTAATTTTTCGACCCTTTTTGAATTTTTTTTTGAGTTTTTATGATTTATTCTTAATTTTGAAGTCTTCAGCTACTTGAAAGTTGTTATAGTTTTAAAATTTCTATAATTTTTCTACTGTTGGGTATTTTTTCAAATTTTTGAAACTTAAAAATATGGCTTTTTTTTATTTCTGAGAGGTTTTTGGTAATTTTTCGACCCTTTTTGAATTTTTTTTTGAGTTTTTATGATTTGTTCTTAATTTTGAAGTCTTCAGCTACTTGAAAGTTGTCATAGTTTTAAAATTTTTATAATTTTTCTACTGTTGGGTATTTTTTCAAATTTTTGAAACTTAAAAATATGGCTTTTTTTTTATTTATGAGAGGTTTTTGCTAATTTTTCGACCCTTTTTGAATTTTTTTTGGAGTTTTTATGATTTGTTCTTAATTTTGAAGTCTTCAGCTACTTGAAAGTTGTTATAGTTTTAAAATTTTTATAATTTTTCTACTGTTGGGTATTTTTTCAAATTTTTTAAACTTAAAAATATGGTTTTTTTTGATTTCTGAGAGGTTCTTGCTAATTTTTCCACCCTTTTTGAATTTGTTTTGGAGTTTTATGATTTTTTCTTAATTTTGAAGTCTTCAGCTACTTGTCAGTTGTTATAGTTTTTCAATTTTTATAATTTATCTACTGTTGGGAGTTTTTTCAAATTTTTGAAACTTAAAAATATGGCTTTTTTTTATTTCTGAGAGGTTTTTGCTAATTTTTCGAGACTTTTTGAATTTGTTTTGGAGTTTTTATGATTTTTTCTTAATTTTGAAGTCTTCAGCTGCTTGGAAAATGTTATAGTTTTTCAATTTTTATAATTTTTCTACTGTAGGGAGTTTTTTCAAATTTTTGAATCTTAAAAATATGGTTTTTTTTATTTCTGAGAGGTTTTCGCTAATTTTTCGACCCTTTTTGAATTTTTTTTTTTGAGTTTTTATGATTTTTTCTTAATTTTGAAGTCTTCAGCTAGTTGTAAGTTGTAATAGTTTTTCAATTTTTATAATTTTCCTACTGTTGGGAATTTTTCAATTTTTTGAAACTTAAAAATATGTTTTTTTTTTTATTTCTGAGAGGTTTTTGGTAATTTTTCGACCCTTTTTGAATTTTTTTTTGAGTTTTTATGATTTTTTCTTAATTTTGAAGTCTTCAGCTACTTGAAAGTTGTTATAGTTTTAAAATTTTTATAATTTTTCTACTGTTGGGTATTTTTTCAAATTTTTTAAACTTAAAAATATGGTTTTTTTTGATTTCTGAGAGGTTCTTGCTAATTTTTCCACCCTTTTTGAATTTGTTTTGGAGTTTTTATGATCTTTTCTTAATTTTGAGGTCTTCAGCTACTTGGAAGTTATTATAGTTTTTCAATTTTTATAATTTTTCTACTGTTGGGAATTTTTTCAAATTTTTGTAACTTAAAAATATGGTTTTTTTTTTGATTTCTGAGAGGTTCTTGCTAATTTTTCGACCCTTTTTGAATTTGTTTTGGAGTTTTTATGATTTTTCTGTTATTTATGAGAAGTTTTTGCTAATTTTTCGACCCTTTTTGAATTTGTTTTGGAGTTTTTATGATTTTTTCTTAATTTTGGAGTCTTCAGCTACTTGTAAGTTGTTGTAGTTTTTCAATTTTTATAATTTTTCTACTGTTGGGAATTTTTTCAAATTTTTGAAACTTAAAAATATGGCTTTTTTTTTGATTTCTGAGAGGTTCTTGCTAATTTTTCGACCCTTTTTGAATTTGTTTTGGAGTTTTTATGATTTTTCTGTTATTTATGAGAAGTTTTTGCTAATTTTTCGACCCTTTTTGAATTTGTTTTGGAGTTTTTATGATTTTTTCTTAATTTTGGAGTCTTCAGCTACTTGTAAGTTGTTGTAGTTTTTCAATTTTTATAATTTTTCTACTGTTGGGAATTTTTTCAAATTTTTGAAACTTAAAAATATGGCTTTTTTTTTTATTTCTGAGAGGATCTTGCTAATTTTTCGACCCTTTTTGAATTTGTTTTGGAGTTTTATGATTTTTTCTTAATTTTGAAGTCTTCAGCTGCTTGGAAGTTGTTATAGTTTTTCAATTTTTATAATTTTTCTACTGTTGGGAACTTTTTCAAATTTTTGAAACTTAAAAATATGGCTTTTTTTTTGATTTCTGAGAGGTTTTTGGTAATTTTTCGACCCTTTTTGAATTTGTTTTGGAGTTTTTATGATTTTTCTTAATTTTGCAGTCTTCTGCTCCTTGGCAGTTGTTATAGTTTTTCAATTTTTATAATTTTTCTGCTGTTGGGAATTTTTTCAAATTTTTGAAACTTAAAAATATAGCTTTTTTTTTAATTTCTGGGAGGTTTTTGCTAATTTTTCGACCCTTTTTGAATTTTTTTTGGAGTTTTTATGATTTTTCTTAATTTTGAAGTCTTCAGCTACTGGTAAGTTGTTATAGTTTTTCAATTTTTATAATTTTTCTACTGTTGGGAGTTTTTTCCAATTTTTGAAACTTAAAAATATGGCTTTTTTTTATTTCAGAGAGGTTTTTGCTAATTTTTCGAGACTTTTTGAATTTGTTTTGGAGTTTTTATGATTTTTTCTTAATTTTGAAGTCCTCAGCTACTAGTAGGTTGTTAAAAATATTCAATTTTTATAATTTATCTACTATTGGGAATTTTATCAAATTTTTGAAACTTAAAAATATGGTTTTTTTTTGATTTCTGAGAGGTTTTTGCTAATTTTTCGACCCTTTTTGAATTTGTTTTGGAGTTTTATGATTTTTTCTTAATTTTAAAGTCTTCAGCTACTGGTAAGTTGTTATAGTTTTTCAATTTTTTAATTTATCTACTGTTGGGAGTTTTTTCAAATTTTTGAAACTTAAAAATATGGCTTTTTTTTATTTCTGAGAGGTTTTTGCTAATTTTTCGACCTTTTTTGAATTTGTTTTGGAGTTTTATGATTTTTTCTTAATTTTGAAGTCTTCAGCTACTGGTAAGTTGTTATAGTTTTTCAATTTTTATAATTTATCTACTGTTGGGAGTTTTTTCCAATTTTTGAAACTTAAAAATATGGCTTTTTTTTATTTCAGAGAGGTTTTTGCTAATTTTTCGAGACTTTTTGAATTTGTTTTGGAGTTTTTATGATTTTTTCTTAATTTTGAAGTCTTCAGCTACTTGTACGTTGTTATAGTTTTTCAATTTTTTTAATTTATCTACTGTTGGGAGTTTTTTCAAATTTTTGAAACTTAAAAATATGGCTTTTTTTTTATTTCTGAGAGGATCTTGCTAATTTTTCGACCCTTTTTGAATTTGTTTTGGAGTTTTATGATTTTTTCTTAATTTTGAAGTCTTCAGCTGCTTGGAAGTTG
Source organism: Meiosimyza decipiens (assembly GCA_963680825.1). Classification (NCBI taxonomy): domain Eukaryota; kingdom Metazoa; phylum Arthropoda; class Insecta; order Diptera; family Lauxaniidae; genus Meiosimyza; species Meiosimyza decipiens. Next base: position 74,054,328 of record OY804258.1, on the reverse strand, counting down.
TTATAGTTTTTCAATTTTTATAATTTTTCTACTGTTGGGAACTTTTTCAAATTTTTGAAACTTAAAAATATGGCTTTTTTTTTGATTTCTGAGAGGTTTTTGGTAATTTTTCGACCCTTTTTGAATTTTTTTGGAGTTTTTATGATTGTTTCTTAATTTTGAAGTCTTCAGCTACTTGTAGGTTGTTATAGATTTTCAATTTTTATAATTTATCTACTATTGGGAATTTTTTCAAATTTTTGAAACTTAAAAATATGGCTTTTTTTTTAATTTCTGGGAGGTTTTTGCTAATTTTTCGACCTTTTTTGAATTTGTTTTGGAGTTTTATGATTTTTTCTCAATTTTGAAGTCTTCAGCTACTGGTAAGTTGTTATAGTTTTTCAATTTTTTTAATTTATCTACTGTTGGGAGTTTTTTCAAATTTTTTAAACTTAAAAATATGGCTTTTTTTTATTTCTGAGAGGTTTTTGCTAATTTTTCGACCTTTATTGAATTTGTTTTGGAGTTTTATGATTTTTTCTTAATTTTGAAGTCTTTAGCTACTTGATAGTTGTTATAGTTTTTCAATTTTTTAATTTATCTACTGTTGGGAGTTTTTTCCAATTTTTGAAACTTAAAAATATGGCTTTTTTTTATTTCAGAGAGGTTTTTGCTAATTTTTCGAGACTTTTTGAATTTGTTTTGGAGTTTTTATGATTTTTCTTAATTTTGAAGTCTTCAGCTACTTGTACGTTGTTATAGTTTTTCAATTTTTATAATTTATCTACTGTTGGGAGTTTTTTCCAATTTTTGAAACTTAAAAATATGGCTTTTTTTTATTTCAGAGAGGTTTTTGCTAATTTTTCGAGACTTTTTGAATTTGTTTTGGAGTTTTTATGATTTTTCTTAATTTTGAAGTCTTCAGCTACTTGTACGTTGTTATAGTTTTTCAATTTTTATAATTTATCTACTGTTGGGAGTTTTTTCCAATTTTTGAAACTTAAAAATATGGTTTTTTTTTTATTTCTGAGAGGTTCTTGCTAATTTTTCGACCCTTTTTGAATTTGTTTTGGAGTTTTTATGTTTTTTTCTTAATTTTGAGGTCTTCAGCTACTTGTACGTTGTTATAGTTTTTCAATTTTTATAATTTTTCTACTGTTGGGAATTTTTTCAAATTTTTGAAACTTAAAAATATGGTTTTTTTTTTATTTCTGAGAGGTTCTTGCTAATTTTTCGACCCTTTTTGAATTTTTTTGGAGTTTTTATGATTGTTTCTTAATTTTGAAGTCTTCAGCTAATTGGAGGTTGTTATAGATTTTCAATTTTTATAATTTATCTACTATTGGGAATTTTTCAAATTTTTGAAACTTAAAAATATGGCTTTTTTTTGATTTCTGAGAGGTTTTTGCTAATTTTTCGACCTTTTTTGAATTTGTTTTGGAGTTTTATGATTTTTTCTTAATTTTGAAGTCTTCAGCTACTGGTAAGTTGTTATAGTTTTTCAATTTTTATAATTTATCTACTGTTGGGAGTTTTTTCCAATTTTTGAAACTTAAAAATATGGCTTTTTTTTATTTCTGAGAGGTTTTTGCTAATTTTTCGAGACTGGAGTTTTTATGATTGTTTCTTAATTTTGAAGTCTTCAGCTACTTGTACGTTGTTATAGTTTTTCAATTTTTATAATTTTTCTACTGTTGGGAATTTTTTCAAATTTTTGAAACTTAAAAATATGGTTTTTTTTTTATTTCTGAGAGGTTTTTGCTAATTTTTCGAGACTTTTTGAATTTGTTTTGGAGTTTTTATGATTTTTTCTTAATTTTGAAGTCTTCACTACTTGTACGTTGTTATAGTTTTTCAATTTTTATAATTTTTCTACTGTTAAGAATTTTTTCAAATTTTTGAAACTTAAAAATATGGTTTTTTTTTTATTTCTGAGAAGTTTTCGCTAATTTTTCGACCTTTTTTGAATTTGTTTTGGAGTTTTATGATTTTTTCTTAATTTTGAAGTCTTCAGCTACTTGTACGTTGTTATAGTTTTTCAATTTTTATAATTTTTCTACTGTTGGGAATTTTTTCAAATTTTTGAAACTTAAAAATATGGTTTTTTTTTTTCAGAGAGGTTCTTGCTAATTTTTCGACCCTTTTTGAATTTGTTTTGGAGTTTTATGATTTTTTCTTAATTTTGAAGTCTTCAGCTACTGGTAAGTTGTTATAGTTTTTCAATTTTTATAATTTTTCTACTGTTGGGAGTTTTTTCAAATTTTTGAAACTTGAAAATATGGCTTTTTTTTATTTCTGAGAGGTTTTTGCTAATTTTTCGAGACTTTTTGAATTTGTTTTGGAGTTTTTATGATTTTTTCTTAATTTTGAAGAATTCAGCTACTTTTACGTTGTTATAGTTTTTCAATTTTTATAATTTTTCTACTGTTGGGAATTTTTTCAAATTTTTGAAACTTAAAAATATGGTTTTTTTTTTATTTCTGAGAAGTTTTCGCTAATTTGTCGACCCTTTTTGAATTTTTTTTTGGAGTTTTTATGATTTTTTCTTAATTTTGAAGTCTTCAGCTACTTGAAAGTTGTAATAGTTTTTCAATTTTTATAATTTTTCTACTGTTGGGAATTTTTTCAAATTTTTGAAACTTAAAAATATGTTTTTTTTTTGATTTCTGAGAGGTTTTTGCTAATTTTTCGACCCTTTTTGAATTTGTTTTGGAGTTTTTATGACTTTTTCTTAATTTTGAAGTCTTCAGCTACTTGATAGTTATTGTTGGGAATTTTTTCAAATTTTTGAAACTTAAAAATATGGCTTTTTTTTTATTTATGAGAGGTTTATGCTAATTTTTCGACCCTTTTTGAATTTTTTTTTGAGTTTTTATGATTTGTTCTTAATTTTGAAGTCTTCAGCTACTTGAAAGTTGTTATAGTTTTAAAATTTTTATAATTTTTCTACTGTTGGGTATTTTTTCAAATTTTTGAAACTTAAAAATATGGCTTTTTTTTTATTTATGAGAGGTTTTTGCTAATTTTTCGACCCTTTTTGAATTTTTTTTGGAGTTTTTATGATTTTTCTTAATTTTGAAGTCTTCAGCTACTTGAAAGTTGTTACAGTTTTTCAATTTTTATAATTTTTCTACTGTTGGGAATTTTTTCAAATTTTTGAAACTTAAAAATATGTTTTTTTTTTGATTTCTGAGAGGTTTTTGCTAATTTTTCGACCCTTTTTGAATTTGTTTTGGAGTTTTTATGACTTTTTCTTAATTTTGAAGTCTTCAGCTACTTGATAGTTATTGTTGGGAATTTTTTCAAATTTTTGAAACTTAAAAATATGGCTTTTTTTTTATTTATGAGAGGTTTATGCTAATTTTTCGACCCTTTTTGAATTTTTTTTTGAGTTTTTATGATTTGTTCTTAATTTTGAAGTCTTCAGCTACTTGAAAGTTGTTATAGTTTTAAAATTTTTATAATTTTTCTACTGTTGGGTATTTTTTCAAATTTTTGAAACTTAAAAATATGGCTTTTTTTTTATTTATGAGAGGTTTTTGCTAATTTTTCGACCCTTTTTGAATTTTTTTTGGAGTTTTTATGATTTTTCTTAATTTTGAAGTCTTCAGCTACTTGAAAGTTGTTACAGTTTTTCAATTTTTATAATTTTTCTACTGTTGGGAATTTTTTCAAATTTTTGAAACTTAAAAATATAGCTTTTTTTTGATTTCTGAGAGGTTTTTGGTAATTTTTCGACCCTTTTTGAATTTTTTTTGGAGTTCTTATGATTTTTTCTTAATTTTGAAGTCTTCAGCTACTTCTACGTTGTTATAGTTTTTCAATTTTTATAATTTTTCTACTCTTGGGAATTTTTTCAAATTTTTGAAACTTAAAAATATGGTTTTTTTTTTATTTCTGAGAGGTTTTTGCTAATTTTTCGACCCTTTTTGAATTTTTTTTTGGAGTTTTTATGACTTTTTCTTAATTTTGAAGTCTTCAGCTACTTGATAGTTATTGTTGGGAATTTTTTCAAATTTTTGAAACTTAAAAATATGGTTTTTTTTTTATTTATGAGAGGTTTTTGCTAATTTTTCGACCCTTTTTGAATTTTTTTTTGAGTTTTTATGATTTGTTCTTAATTTTGAAGTCTTCAGCTACTTGTACGTTGTTATAGTTTTTCAATTTTTATAATTTTTCTACTCTTGGGAATTTTTTCAAATTTTTGAAACTTAAAAATATGGTTTTTTTTTATTTCTGAGAGGTTTTCGCTAATTTTCGACCCTTTTTGAATTTTTTTTTGAGTTTTTATGATTTTTTCTTAATTTTGAAGTCTTCAGCTACTTGAAAGTTGTTATAGTTTTTCAATTTTTATAATTTTTCTACTGTTTGGTATTTTTTCAAATTTTTGAAACTTAAAAATATGGTTTTTTTTGATTTCTGAGAGGTTTTTGCTAATTTTTCGACCCTTTTTGAATTTGTTTTGGAGTTTTTATGATTTTTTCTTAATTTTGAAGTCTTCAGCTACTTGTAAGTTGTAATAGTTTTTCAATTTTTATAATTTTTCTACTGTTGGGAATTTTTTCAAATTTTTGAAACTTAAAAATATGGTTTTTTTTTTATTTCTGAGAGGTTTTTGCTAATTTTTCGACCCTTTTTGAATTTTTTTTGGAGTTTTTATGACTTTTTCTTAATTTTGAAGTCTTCAGCTACTTGATAGTTATTGTAGTTTTTCAAGTTTTATAATTTTTCTACTGTTGGGAATTTTTTCAAATTTTTGAAACTTAAAAATATGTTTTTTTTTATTTCTGAGAGGTTTTTGCTAATTTTTCGACCCTTTGTGAATTTTTTTTGGAGTTTTTATGATTTTTTCTTAATTTTGAGGTCTTCAGCAACTTGTCAGTTGTTATAGTTTTTCAATTTTTATTATTTTTCTACTGTTGGGAATTTTTTCAAATTTTTGAAACTTAAAAATATGTTCTTTTTTTTTAATTCTGAGAGGTACTTGCTAATTTTTCGACCCTTTTTGAATTTGTTTTGAAGTTTTTATGATTTTTCTTAATTTTGAAGTCTACAGCTACTTGTAAGTTGTAATAGTTTTTCAATTTTTATAATTTTTCTACTGTTGGGAATTTTTTCAAATTTTTGAAACTTAAAAATATGGTTTTTTTTTTATTTCTGAGAGGTTTTTGCTAATTTTTCGACCCTTTTTGAATTTGTTTTGGAGTTTTTATGACTTTTTCTTAATTTTGAAGTCTTCAGCTACTTGATAGTTATTGTTGGGAATTTTTTCAAATTTTTGGAACTTAAAAATATGGCTTTTTTTTTGATTTCTGAGAGGTTTTTGCTAATTTTTCGACCTTTTTTGAATTTGTTTTGGAGTTTTATGATTTTTTCTTAATTTTGAAGTCTTCAGCTACTGGTAAGTTGTTATAGTTTTTCAATTTTTATAATTTATCTACTGTTGGGAATATTTTAAAATTTTTGAAACTTAAAAATATGGTTTTTTTTTGATTTCTGAGAGGTTTTTGGTAATTTTTCGACCCTTTGTGAATTTTTTTTGGAGTTTTTATGATTTTTTCTTAATTTTGAGGTCTTCAGCAACTTGTGAGTTGTCATAGATTTTCAATTTTTATAATTTTTCTACTGTTGGGTTTTTTTTCAAGTTTTTGAAACTTAAAAACATAGCTTCTTTTTGATTTGTGAGAGGTTTTTGGTAATTTTTCGAACCTTTTTGAATTTGTTTTGGAGTTTTATGATTTTATCTTAATTTTGAGGTCTTCAGCTACTTGTAAGTTGTTATAGTTTTTCAATTTTTATAATTTTTCTACTGTTGGGAATTTTTTCAAATTTTTGAAACTTAAAAATATGGCTTTTTTTTGATTTCTGAGAGGTTTTTGGTAATTTTTCGACCCTTTTTGAATTTTTTTTAGAGTTTTTATGATTTTTTCTTAATTCTGAGGTCTTCAGCAACTTGTGAGTTGTAATAGTTTTTCAATTTTTATAATTTTTCTACTGTTGGGAATTTTTCAAATTTTTGAAACTTAAAAACATTGCTTTTTTTTTCGATTTCTGAGAGGTTTTCGATAATTTTTCGACCCTTTTTGAATTTTTTTTGGAGTTTTATGATTTTTTCTTAATTTTGAAGTCTTCAGCTAGTTGTAAGTTGTAATAGTTTTTCAATTTTTATAATTTTTGTACTGTTGGGAATTTTTTCAATTTTTTGAAACTTAAAAATATGGTTTTTTTTTGATTTCTGAGAGGTTTTTGCTAATTTTTCGACCCTTTTTGAATTTGTTTTGAAGTTTTTATGATTTTTCTTAATTTTGAAGTCTACAGCTACTTGGAAGTTGTTATAGTTTTTCAATTTTTATAATTTTTCTACTGTTGGGAATTTTTTCAAATTTTTGAAACTTAAAAATATGGCTTTTTTTTATTTCTGAGAGGTTTTTGGTAATTTTTCGACCCTTTGTGAATTTTTTTTGGAGTTTTTATGATTTTTTCTTAATTTTGAGGTCTTCAGCAACTTGTGAGTTGTTATAGATTTTCAATTTTTATAATTTTTCTACTGTTGGGTTTTTTTTCAAGTTTTTGAAACTTAAAAACATAGCTTCTTTTTGATTTCTGAGAGGTTTTTGGTAATTTTTCGACCCTTTTTGAATTTTTTTGGAGTTTTTATGATTGTTTCTTAATTTTGAAGTCTTCAGCTACTTGGAGGTTGTTATAGATTTTCAATTTTTATAATTTATCTACTATTGGGAATTTTTTCAAATTTTTGAAACTTAAAAATATGGCTTTTTTTTTATTTATGAGAGGTTTTTGCTAATTTTTCGACCCTTTTTGAATTTTTTTTGGAGTTTTTATGATTTTTCTTAATTTTGAAGTCTTCAGCTACTTGAAAGTTGTTATAGTTTTTCAATTTTTATAATTTTTCTACTGTTGGGAATTTTTTCAAATTTTTGAAACTTAAAAACATAGCTTTATTTTTGATTTCTGAGAGTTTTTTGCTAATTTTTCGACCCTTTTTGAATTTTTTTTGTAGTTTTTATGATTGTTTCTTAATTTTGAAGTCTTCAGCTACTTGTAGGTTGTTAAAAATTTTCAATTTTTATAATTTATCTACTATTGGGAATTTTATCAAATTTTTGAAACTTAAAAATATGGCTTTTTTTTTGATTTCTGAGAGGTTTTTGCTAATTTTTCGACCCTTTTTGAATTTGTTTTGGAGTTTTATGAATTTTTCTTAATTTTGAAGTCTTCAGCTACTTGAAAGTTGTTATAGTTTTTCAATTTTTATAATTTTTCTACTGTTGGGAATTTTTTCAAATTTTTGAAACTTAAAAATATGGCTTTTTTTATTTCTGAGAGGTTTTCGCTAATTTTTCGACCCTTTTTGAATTTTTTTTTGAGTTTTTATGATTTTTCTTAATTTTGAAGTCTTCAGCTACTTGAAAGTTGTTATAGTTTTTCAATTTTTATAATTTTTCTACTGTTGGGAATTTTTTCAAATTTTTGAAACTTAAAAATATGGCTTTTTTTATTTCTGAGAGGTTTTCGCTAATTTTTCGACCCTTTTTGAATTTTTTTTTGGAGTTTTTATGATTTTTTCTTAATTTTGAAGTCTTCAGCTAGTGGTAAGTTGTAATAGTTTTTCAATTTTTATAATTTTTCTACTGTTGGGAATTTTTTCAATTTTTTGAAACTTAAAAATATGGTTTTTTTTTTATTTCTGAGAGGTTTTTGGTAATTTTTCGACCCTTTTTGAATATTTTTTTGAGTTTTTATGATTTGGTCTTAAATTTGAAGTCTTCAGCTACTTGAAAGTTGTTATAGTTTTAAAATTTTTATAATTTTTCTACTGTTGGGTATTTTTTCAAATTTGTTAAACTTAAAAATATGGCTTTTTTTTTATTTATGAGAGGTTCTTGCTAATTTTTCCACCCTTTTTGAATTTTTTTTTGAGTTTTTATGATTTGTTCTTAATTTTGAAGTCTTCAGCTACTTGAAAGTTGTTATAGTTTTAAAATTTTTATAATTTTTCTACTGTTGGGTATTTTTTCAAATTTTTGAAACTTAAAAATATGGCTTTTTTTTTATTTATGAGAGGTTTTTGCTAATTTTTCGACCCTTTTTGAATTTGTTTTGGAGTTTTTATGATTTTTCTTAATTTTGCAGTCTTCTGCTACTTGTCAGTTGTTATAGTTTTTCAATTTTTATAATTTTTCTACTGTTGGGAATTTTTTCAATTTTTTGAAACTTAAAAATATGGCTTTTTTTTTATTTCTCAGAGGTACTTGCACATTTTTCGACCCTTTTTGAATTTGTTTTGGAGTTTTATGATTTTTTCTTAATTTTGAAGTCTTCAGCTAATTGGAGGTTGTTATAGATTTTCAATTTTTATAATTTTTCTACTCTTGGGAATTTTTTCAAATTTTTGAATCTTAAAAATATGGCTTTTTTTTATTTCTGAGAGATTTTTGCTAATTTTTCGACCCTTTTTGAATTTTTTTTTGAGTTTTTATGATTTATTCTTAATTTTGAAGTCTTCAGCTACTTGAAAGTTGTTATAGTTTTAAAATTTCTATAATTTTTCTACTGTTGGGTATTTTTTCAAATTTTTGAAACTTAAAAATATGGCTTTTTCTTATTTCTGAGAGGTTTTTGGTAATTTTTCGACCCTTTTTGAATTTTTTTTTGAGTTTTTATGATTTGTTCTTAATTTTGAAGTCTTCAGCTACTTGAAAGTTGTCATAGTTTTAAAATTTTTATAATTTTTCTACTGTTGGGTATTTTTTCAAATTTTTGAAACTTAAAAATATGGCTTTTTTTTTATTTATGAGAGGTTTTTGGTAATTTTTCGACCCTTTTTGAATTTTTTTTGGAGTTTTTATGATTTGTTCTTAATTTTGAAGTCTTCAGCTACTTGAAAGTTGTTATAGTTTTAAAATTTTTATAATTTTTCTACTGTTGGGTATTTTTTCAAATTTTTTAAACTTAAAAATATGGTTTTTTTTGATTTCTGAGAGGTTCTTGCTAATTTTTCCACCCTTTTTGAATTTGTTTTGGAGTTTTATGATTTTTTCTTAATTTTGAAGTCTTCAGCTACTTGTCAGTTGTTATAGTTTTTCAATTTTTATAATTTATCTACTGTTGGGAGTTTTTTCAAATTTTTGAAACTTAAAAATATGGCTTTTTTTTATTTCTGAGAGGTTTTTGCTAATTTTTCGAGACTTTTTGAATTTGTTTTGGAGTTTTTATGATTTTTTCTTAATTTTGAAGTCTTCAGCTGCTTGGAAAATGTTATAGTTTTTCAATTTTTATAATTTTTCTACTGTAGGGAGTTTTTTCAAATTTTTGAATCTTAAAAATATGTTTTTTTTTATTTCTGAGAGGTTTTCGCTAATTTTTCGACCCTTTTTGAATTTTTTTTTTGAGTTTTTATGATTTTTTCTTAATTTTGAAGTCTTCAGCTAGTTGTAAGTTGTAATAGTTTTTCAATTTTTATAATTTTCCTACTGTTGGGAATTTTTCAATTTTTTGAAACTTAAAAATATGTTTTTTTTTTTATTTCTGAGAGGTTTTTGGTAATTTTTCGACCCTTTTTGAATTTTTTTTTGAGTTTTTATGATTTTTTCTTAATTTTGAAGTCTTCAGCTACTTGAAAGTTGTTATAGTTTTAAAATTTTTATAATTTTTCTACTGTTGGGTATTTTTTCAAATTTTTTAAACTTAAAAATATGGTTTTTTTTGATTTCTGAGAGGTTCTTGCTAATTTTTCCACCCTTTTTGAATTTGTTTTGGAGTTTTTATGATCTTTTCTTAATTTTGAGGTCTTCAGCTACTTGGAAGTTATTATAGTTTTTCAATTTTTATAATTTTTCTACTGTTGGGAATTTTTTCAAATTTTTGTAACTTAAAAATATGGTTTTTTTTTTGATTTCTGAGAGGTTCTTGCTAATTTTTCGACCCTTTTTGAATTTGTTTTGGAGTTTTTATGATTTTTCTGTTATTTATGAGAAGTTTTTGCTAATTTTTCGACCCTTTTTGAATTTGTTTTGGAGTTTTTATGATTTTTTCTTAATTTTGGAGTCTTCAGCTACTTGTAAGTTGTTGTAGTTTTTCAATTTTTATAATTTTTCTACTGTTGGGAATTTTTTCAAATTTTTGAAACTTAAAAATATGGCTTTTTTTTTATTTCTGAGAGGATCTTGCTAATTTTTCGACCCTTTTTGAATTTGTTTTGGAGTTTTATGATTTTTTCTTAATTTTGAAGTCTTCAGCTGCTTGGAAGTTGTTATAGTTTTTCAATTTTTATAATTTTTCTACTGTTGGGAACTTTTTCAAATTTTTGAAACTTAAAAATATGGCTTTTTTTTTGATTTCTGAGAGGTTTTTGGTAATTTTTCGACCCTTTTTGAATTTGTTTTGGAGTTTTTATGATTTTTCTTAATTTTGCAGTCTTCTGCTCCTTGGCAGTTGTTATAGTTTTTCAATTTTTATAATTTTTCTGCTGTTGGGAATTTTTTCAAATTTTTGAAACTTAAAAATATAGCTTTTTTTTTAATTTCTGGGAGGTTTTTGCTAATTTTTCGACCTTTTTTGAATTTGTTTTGGAGTTTTATGATTTTTTCTTAATTTTGAAGTCTTCAGCTACTGGTAAGTTGTTATAGTTTTTCAATTTTTATAATTTATCTACTGTTGGGAGTTTTTTCCAATTTTTGAAACTTAAAAATATGGCTTTTTTTTATTTCAGAGAGGTTTTTGCTAATTTTTCGAGACTTTTTGAATTTGTTTTGGAGTTTTTATGATTTTTTCTTAATTTTGAAGTCTTCAGCTACTAGTAGGTTGTTAAAAATATTCAATTTTTATAATTTATCTACTATTGGGAATTTTATCAAATTTTTGAAACTTAAAAATATGGCTTTTTTTTGATTTCTGAGAGGTTTTTGCTAATTTTTCGACCCTTTTTGAATTTGTTTTGGAGTTTTATGATTTTTTCTTAATTTTGAAGTCTTCAGCTACTGGTAAGTTGTTATAGTTTTTCAATTTTTTAATTTATCTACTGTTGGGAGTTTTTTCAAATTTTTGAAACTTAAAAATATGGCTTTTTTTTGATTTCTGAGAGGTTTTTGCTAATTTTTCGACCCTTTTTGAATTTGTTTTGGAGTTTTATGATTTTTTCTTAATTTTGAAGTCTTCAGCTACTGGTAAGTTGTTATAGTTTTTCAATTTTTATAATTTATCTACTGTTGGGAATATTTTCAAATTTTTGAAACTTAAAAATATGGTTTTTTTTTGATTTCTGAGAGGTTTTTGGTAATTTTTCGACCCTTTGTGAATTTTTTTTGGAGTTTTTATGATTTTTTCTTAATTTTGAGGTCTTCAGCAACTTGTGAGTTGTTTTAGATTTTCAATTTTTATAATTTTTCTACTGTTGGGTTTTTTTTCAAGTTTTTGAAACTTAAAAACATAGCTTCTTTTTGATTTGTGAGAGGTTTTTGGTAATTTTTCGAACCTTTTTGAATTTGTTTTGGAGTTTGATGATTTTATCTTAATTTTGAGGTCTTCAGCTACTTGTAAGTTGTTATAGTTTTTCAATTTTTATAATTTTTCTACTGTTGGGAATTTTTTCAAATTTTTGAAACTTAAAAATATGGCTTTTTTTTGATTTCTGAGAGGTTTTTGGTAATTTTTCGACCCTTTTTGAATTTTTTTTAGAGTTTTTATGATTTTTTCTTAATTCTGAGGTCTTCAGCAACTTGTGAGTTGTAATAGTTTTTCAATTTTTATAATTTTTCTACTGTTGGGAATTTTTCAAATTTTTGAAACTTAAAAACATTGCTTTTTTTTTCGATTTCTGAGAGGTTTTCGATAATTTTTCGACCCTTTTTGAATTTTTTTTGGAGTTTTATGATTTTTTCTTAATTTTGAAGTCTTCAGCTAGTTGTAAGTTGTAATAGTTTTTCAATTTTTATAATTTTTCTACTGTTGGGAATTTTTTCAATTTTTTGAAACTTAAAAATATGGTTTTTTTTTGATTTCTGAGAGGTTTTTGCTAATTTTTCGACCCTTTTTGAATTTGTTTTGAAGTTTTTATGATTTTTCTTAATTTTGAAGTCTACAGCTACTTGGAAGTTGTTATAGTTTTTCAATTTTTATAATTTTTCTACTGTTGGGAATTTTTTCAAATTTTTGAAACTTAAAAATATGGCTTTTTTTTATTTCTGAGAGGTTTTTGGTAATTTTTCGACCCTTTGTGAATTTTTTTTGGAGTTTTTATGATTTTTTCTTAATTTTGAGGTCTTCAGCAACTTGTGAGTTGTTATAGATTTTCAATTTTTATAATTTTTCTACTGTTGGGTTTTTTTTCAAGTTTTTGAAACTTAAAAACATAGCTTCTTTTTGATTTCTGAGAGGTTTTTGGTAATTTTTCGACCCTTTTTGAATTTTTTTGGAGTTTTTATGATTGTTTCTTAATTTTGAAGTCTTCAGCTACTTGGAGGTTGTTATAGATTTTCAATTTTTATAATTAATCTACTATTGGGAATTTTTTCAAATTTTTGAAACTTAAAAATATGGCTTTTTTTTTATTTATGAGAGGTTTTTGCTAATTTTTCGACCCTTTTTGAATTTTTTTTGGAGTTTTTATGATTTTTCTTAATTTTGAAGTCTTCAGCTACTTGAAAGTTGTTATAGTTTTTCAATTTTTATAATTTTTCTACTGTTGGGAATTTTTTCAAATTTTTGAAACTTAAAAACATAGCTTTATTTTTGATTTCTGAGAGTTTTTTGCTAATTTTTCGACCCTTTTTGAATTTTTTTTGTAGTTTTTATGATTGTTTCTTAATTTTGAAGTCTTCAGCTACTTGTAGGTTGTTAAAAATTTTCAATTTTTATAATTTATCTACTATTGGGAATTTTATCAAATTTTTGAAACTTAAAAATATTGCTTTTTTTTTGATTTCTGAGAGGTTTTTGCTAATTTTTCGACCCTTTTTGAATTTGTTTTGGAGTTTTATGAATTTTTCTTAATTTTGAAGTCTTCAGCTACTTGAAAGTTGTTATAGTTTTTCAATTTTTATAATTTTTCTACTGTTGGGAATTTTTTCAAATTTTTGAAACTTAAAAATATGGCTTTTTTTATTTCTGAGAGGTTTTCGCTAATTTTTCGACCCTTTTTGAATTTTTTTTTGAGTTTTTATGATTTTTCTTAATTTTGAAGTCTTCAGCTACTTGAAAGTTGTTATAGTTTTTCAATTTTTATAATTTTTCTACTGTTGGGAATTTTTTCAAATTTTTGAAACTTAAAAATATGGCTTTTTTTATTTCTGAGAGGTTTTCGCTAATTTTTCGACCCTTTTTGAATTTTTTTTTGGAGTTTTTATGATTTTTTCTTAATTTTGAAGTCTTCAGCTAGTGGTAAGTTGTAATAGTTTTTCAATTTTTATAATTTTTCTACTGTTGGGAATTTTTTCAATTTTTTGAAACTTAAAAATATGGTTTTTTTTTTATTTCTGAGAGGTTTTTGGTAATTTTTCGACCCTTTTTGAATATTTTTTTGAGTTTTTATGATTTGGTCTTAAATTTGAAGTCTTCAGCTACTTGAAAGTTGTTATAGTTTTAAAATTTTTATAATTTTTCTACTGTTGGGTATTTTTTCAAATTTGTTAAACTTAAAAATATGGCTTTTTTTTTATTTATGAGAGGTTCTTGCTAATTTTTCCACCCTTTTTGAATTTTTTTTTGAGTTTTTATGATTTGTTCTTAATTTTGAAGTCTTCAGCTACTTGAAAGTTGTTATAGTTTTAAAATTTTTATAATTTTTCTACTGTTGGGTATTTTTTCAAATTTTTGAAACTTAAAAATATGGCTTTTTTTTTATTTATGAGAGGTTTTTGCTAATTTTTCGACCCTTTTTGAATTTGTTTTGGAGTTTTTATGATTTTTCTTAATTTTGCAGTCTTCTGCTACTTGTCAGTTGTTATAGTTTTTCAATTTTTATAATTTTTCTACTGTTGGGAATTTTTTCAATTTTTTGAAACTTAAAAATATGGCTTTTTTTTTATTTCTCAGAGGTACTTGCACATTTTTCGACCCTTTTTGAATTTGTTTTGGAGTTTTATGATTTTTTCTTAATTTTGAAGTCTTCAGCTGCTTGGAAATTGTTATAGTTTTTCAATTTTTATAATTTTTCTACTCTTGGGAATTTTTTCAAATTTTTGAATCTTAAAAATATGGCTTTTTTTTATTTCTGAGAGATTTTTGCTAATTTTTCGACCCTTTTTGAATTTTTTTTTGAGTTTTTATGATTTATTCTTAATTTTGAAGTCTTCAGCTACTTGAAAGTTGTTATAGTTTTAAAATTTCTATAATTTTTCTACTGTTGGGTATTTTTTCAAATTTTTGAAACTTAAAAATATGGCTTTTTCTTATTTCTGAGAGGTTTTTGGTAATTTTTCGACCCTTTTTGAATTTTTTTTTGAGTTTTTATGATTTGTTCTTAATTTTGAAGTCTTCAGCTACTTGAAAGTTGTCATAGTTTTAAAATTTTTATAATTTTTCTACTGTTGGGTATTTTTTCAAATTTTTGAAACTTAAAAATATGGCTTTTTTTTTATTTATGAGAGGTTTTTGCTAATTTTTCGACCCTTTTTGAATTTTTTTTGGAGTTTTTATGATTTGTTCTTAATTTTGAAGTCTTCAGCTACTTGAAAGTTGTTATAGTTTTAAAATTTATATAATTTTTCTACTGTTGGGTATTTTTTCAAATTTTTTAAACTTAAAAATATGGTTTTTTTTGATTTCTGAGAGGTTCTTGCTAATTTTTCCACCCTTTTTGAATTTGTTTTGGAGTTTTATGATTTTTTCTTAATTTTGAAGTCTTCAGCTACTTGTCAGTTGTTATAGTTTTTCAATTTTTATAATTTATCTACTGTTGGGAGTTTTTTCAAATTTTTGAAACTTAAAAATATGGCTTTTTTTTATTTCTGAGAGGTTTTTGCTAATTTTTCGAGACTTTTTGAATTTGTTTTGGAGTTTTTATGATTTTTTCTTAATTTTGAAGTCTTCAGCTGCTTGGAAAATGTTATAGTTTTTCAATTTTTATAATTTTTCTACTGTAGGGAGTTTTTTCAAATTTTTGAATCTTAAAAATATGGTTTTTTTTATTTCTGAGAGGTTTTCGCTAATTTTTCGACCCTTTTTGAATTTTTTTTTTGAGTTTTTATGATTTTTTCTTAATTTTGAAGTCTTCAGCTAGTTGTAAGTTGTAATAGTTTTTCAATTTTTATAATTTTCCTACTGTTGGGAATTTTTCAATTTTTTGAAACTTAAAAATATGTTTTTTTTTTTATTTCTGAGAGGTTTTTGGTAATTTTTCGACCCTTTTTGAATTTTTTTTTGAGTTTTTATGATTTTTTCTTAATTTTGAAGTCTTCAGCTACTTGAAAGTTGTTATAGTTTTAAAATTTTTATAATTTTTCTACTGTTGGGTATTTTTTCAAATTTTTTAAACTTAAAAATATGGTTTTTTTTGATTTCTGAGAGGTTCTTGCTAATTTTTCCACCCTTTTTGAATTTGTTTTGGAGTTTTTATGATCTTTTCTTAATTTTGAGGTCTTCAGCTACTTGGAAGTTATTATAGTTTTTCAATTTTTATAATTTTTCTACTGTTGGGAATTTTTTCAAATTTTTGTAACTTAAAAATATGGTTTTTTTTTTGATTTCTGAGAGGTTCTTGCTAATTTTTCGACCCTTTTTGAATTTGTTTTGGAGTTTTTATGATTTTTCTGTTATTTATGAGAAGTTTTTGCTAATTTTTCGACCCTTTTTGAATTTGTTTTGGAGTTTTTATGATTTTTTCTTAATTTTGGAGTCTTCAGCTACTTGTAAGTTGTTGTAGTTTTTCAATTTTTATAATTTTTCTACTGTTGGGAATTTTTTCAAATTTTTGAAACTTAAAAATATGGCTTTTTTTTTATTTCTGAGAGGATCTTGCTAATTTTTCGACCCTTTTTGAATTTGTTTTGGAGTTTTATGATTTTTTCTTAATTTTGAAGTCTTCAGCTGCTTGGAAGTTGTTATAGTTTTTCAATTTTTATAATTTTTCTACTGTTGGGAACTTTTTCAAATTTTTGAAACTTAAAAATATGGCTTTTTTTTTGATTTCTGAGAGGTTTTTGGTAATTTTTCGACCCTTTTTGAATTTGTTTTGGAGTTTTTATGATTTTTCTTAATTTTGCAGTCTTCTGCTCCTTGGCAGTTGTTATAGTTTTTCAATTTTTATAATTTTTCTGCTGTTGGGAATTTTTTCAAATTTTTGAAACTTAAAAATATAGCTTTTTTTTTAATTTCTGGGAGGTTTTTGCTAATTTTTCGACCTTTTTTGAATTCGTTTTGGAGTTTTATGATTTTTTCTTAATTTTGAAGTCTTCAGCTACTGGTAAGTTGTTATAGTTTTTCAATTTTTATAATTTATCTACTGTTGGGAGTTTTTTCCAATTTTTGAAACTTAAAAATATGGCTTTTTTTTATTTCAGAGAGGTTTTTGCTAATTTTTCGAGACTTTTTGAATTTGTTTTGGAGTTTTTATGATTTTTTCTTAATTTTGAAGTCTTCAGCTACTAGTAGGTTGTTAAAAATATTCAATTTTTATAATTTATCTACTATTGGGAATTTTATCAAATTTTTGAAACTTAAAAATATGGCTTTTTTTTGATTTCTGAGAGGTTTTTGCTAATTTTTCGACCCTTTTTGAATTTGTTTTGGAGTTTTATGATTTTTTCTTAATTTTGAAGTCTTCAGCTACTGGTAAGTTGTTATAGTTTTTAAATTTTTTAATTTATCTACTGTTGGGAGTTTTTTCAAATTTTTGAAACTTAAAAATATGGCTTTTTTTTATTTCTGAGAGGTTTTTGCTAATTTTTCGACCTTTTTTGAATTTGTTTTGGAGTTTTATGATTTTTTCTTAATTTTGAAGTCTTCAGCTACTGGTAAGTTGTTATAGTTTTTCAATTTTTATAATTTATCTACTGTTGGGAGTTTTTTCCAATTTTTGAAACTTAAAAATATGGCTTTTTTTTATTTCAGAGAGGTTTTTGCTAATTTTTCGAGACTTTTTGAATTTGTTTTGGAGTTTTTATGATTTTTTCTTAATTTTGAAGTCTTCAGCTACTTGTACGTTGTTATAGTTTTTCAATTTTTTTAATTTATCTACTGTTGGGAGTTTTTTCAAATTTTTGAAACTTAAAAATATGGCTTTTTTTTATTTCTGAGAGGATCTTGCTAATTTTTCGACCCTTTTTGAATTTGTTTTAGAGTTTTATGATTTTTTCTTAATTTTGAAGTCTTCAGCTGCTGGGAAGTTGTTATAGTTTTTCAATTTTTATAATTTTTCTACTGTTGGGAACTTTTTCAAATTTTTGAAACTTAAAAATATGGCTTTTTTTTTGATTTCTGAGAGGTTTTTGGTAATTTTTCGACCCTTTTTGAATTTTTTTGGAGTTTTTATGATTGTTTCTTAATTTTGAAGTCTTCAGCTACTTGTAGGTTGTTATAGATTTTCAATTTTTATAATTTATCTACTATTGGGAATTTTTTCAAATTTTTGAAACTTAAAAATATGGCTTTTTTTTTAATTTCTGGGAGGTTTTTGCTAATTTTTCGACCTTTTTTGAATTTGTTTTGGAGTTTTATGATTTTTTCTCAATTTTGAAGTCTTCAGCTACTGGTAAGTTGTTATAGTTTTTCAATTTTTTTAATTTATCTACTGTTGGGAGTTTTTTCAAATTTTTGAAACTTAAAAATATGGCTTTTTTTTATTTCTGAGAGGTTTTTGCTAATTTTTCGACCTTTTTTGAATTTGTTTTGGAGTTTTATGATTTTTTCTTAATTTTGAAGTCTTCAGCTACTTGATAGTTGTTATAGTTTTTCAATTTTTTAATTTATCTACTGTTGGGAGTTTTTTCCAATTTTTGAAACTTAAAAATATGGCTTTTTTTTATTTCAGAGAGGTTTTTGCTAATTTTTCGAGACTTTTTGAATTTGTTTTGGAGTTTTTATGATTTTTTCTTAATTTTGAAGTCTTCAGCTACTTGTACGTTGTTATAGTTTTTCAATTTTTATAATTTATCTACTGTTGGGAGTTTTTTCCAATTTTTGAAACTTAAAAATATGGCTTTTTTTTTATTTCTGAGAGGTTTTTGCTAATTTTTCGACCTTTTTTGAATTTGTTTTGGAGTTTTATGATTTTTTCTTAATTTTGAAGTCTTCAGCTACTGGTAAGTTGTTATAGTTTTTCAATTTTTATAATTTATTTACTGTTGGGAGTTTTTTCCAATTTTTGAAACTTAAAAATATGGCTTTTTTTTTTTATTTCTGAGAGGTTTTTGCTAATTTTTCGAGACTTTTTGAATTTGTTTTGGAGTTTTTATGTTTTTTTCTTAATTTTGAGGTCTTCAGCTACTTGTACGTCGTTATAGTTTTTCAATTTTTATAATTTTTCTACTGTTGGGAATTTTTTCAAATTTTTGAAACTTAAAAATATGGTTTTTTTTTTATTTCTGAGAGGTTCTTGCTAATTTTTCGACCCTTTTTGAATTTTTTTGGAGTTTTTATGATTGTTTCTTAATTTTGAAGTCTTCAGCTACTTGGAGGTTGTTATAGATTTTCAATTTTTATAATTTATCTACTATTGGGAATTTTTCAAATTTTTGAAACTTAAAAATATGGCTTTTTTTTGATTTCTGAGAGGTTTTTGCTAATTTTTCGACCTTTTTTGAATTTGTTTTGGAGTTTTATGATTTTTTCTTAATTTTGAAGTCTTCAGCTACTGGTAAGTTGTTATAGTTTTTCAATTTTTATAATTTATCTACTGTTGGGAGTTTTTTCCAATTTTTGAAACTTAAAAATATGGCTTTTTTTTATTTCTGAGAGGTTTTTGCTAATTTTTCGAGACTGGAGTTTTTATGATTGTTTCTTAATTTTGAAGTCTTCAGCTACTTGTACGTTGTTATAGTTTTTCAATTTTTATAATTTTTCTACTGTTGGGAATTTTTTCAAATTTTTGAAACTTAAAAATATGGTTTTTTTTTTATTTCTGAGAGGTTTTTGCTAATTTTTCGAGACTTTTTGAATTTGTTTTGGAGCTTTTATGATTTTTTCTTAATTTTGAAGTCTTCAGCTGCTGGGAAGTTGTTATAGTTTTTCAATTTTTATAATTTTTCTACTGTTGGGAATTTTTTCAAATTTTTGAAACTTAAAAATATGGCTTTTTTTGATTTCTGAGAGGTTTTTGGTAATTTTTCGACCCTTTTTGAATTTTTTTAGAGTTTTTATGATTGTTTCTTAATTTTGAAGTCTTCAGCTACTTGTAGGTTGTTATAGATTTTCAATTTTTATAATTTATCTACTATTGGGAATTTTTTCAAATTTTTGAAACTTAAAAATATGGCTTTTTTTTATTTCTGAGAGGTTTTTGCTATTTTTTCGACCTTTTTTGAATTTGTTTTGGAGTTTTATGATTTTTTCTTAATTTTGAAGTCTTCAGCTACTAGTAAGTTGTTATAGTTTTTCAATTTTTATAATTTATCTACTGTTGGGAGTTTTTTCAAATTTTTGAAACTTAAAAATATGGCTTTTTTTTATTTCTGTGAGGTTTTCGCTAATTTTTCGAGACTTTTTGAATTTGTTTTGGAGTTTTTATGATTTTTTCTTAATTTTGAAGTCTTCAGCTACTTGTACGTTGTTATAGTTTTTCAATTTTTATAATTTTTCTACTGTTGGGAATTTTTTCAAATTTTTGAAACTTAAAAATATGGTTTTTTTTTTTTCAGAGAGGTTCTTGCTAATTTTTCGACCCTTTTTGAATTTGTTTTGGAGTTTTATGATTTTTTCTTAATTTTGAAGTCTTCAGCTACTGGTAAGTTGTTATAGTTTTTCAATTTTTATAATTTATCTACTGTTGGGAGTTTTTTCAAATTTTTGAAACTTAAAAATATGGCTTTTTTTTATTTCTGAGAGGTTTTTGCTAATTTTTCGAGACTTTTTGAATTTGTTTTGGAGTTTTTATGATTTTTTCTTAATTTTGAAGAATTCAGCTACTTTTACGTTGTTATAGTTTTTCAATTTTATAATTTTTCTACTGTTGGGAATTTTTTCAAATTTTTGAAACTTAAAAATATGTTTTTTTTTTTATTTCTGAGAAGTTTTCGCTAATTTGTCGACCCTTTTTGAATTTTTTTTTGGAGTTTTTATGATTTTTTCTTAATTTTGAAGTCTTCAGCTACTTGTAAGTTGTAATAGTTTTTCAATTTTTATAATTTTTCTACTGTTGGGAATTTTTTCAAATTTTTGAAACTTAAAAATATGTTTTTTTTTTGATTTCTGAGAGGTTTTTGCTAATTTTTCGACCCTTTTTGAATTTGTTTTGGAGTTTTTATGACTTTTTCTTAATTTTGAAGTCTTCAGCTACTTGATAGTTATTGTTGGGAATTTTTTCAAATTTTTGAAACTTAAAAATATGGCTTTTTTTTTATTTATGAGAGGTTTATGCTAATTTTTCGACCCTTTTTGAATTTTTTTTTGAGTTTTTATGATTTGTTCTTAATTTTGAAGTCTTCAGCTACTTGAAAGTTGTTATAGTTTTTCAATTTTTATAATTTATCTACTGTTGGGAGTTTTTTCCAATTTTTGAAACTTAAAAATATGGCTTTTTTTTTATTTATGAGAGGTTTTTGCTAATTTTTCGACCCTTTTTGAATTTTTTTTTGAGTTTTTATGATTTTTCTTAATTTTGAAGTCTTCAGCTACTTGAAAGTTGTTACAGTTTTTCAATTTTTATAATTTTTCTACTGTTGGGAATTTTTTCAAATTTTTGAAACTTAAAAATATAGCTTTTTTTTGATTTCTGAGAGGTTTTTGGTAATTTTTCGACCCTTTTTGAATTTTTTTTGGAGTTTTTATGATTTTTTCTTAATTTTGAAGTCTTCAGCTACTTGTACGTTGTTATAGTTTTTCAATTTTTATAATTTTTCTACTCTTGGGAATTTTTTCAAATTTTTGAAACTTAAAAATATGGTTTTTTTTTTATTTCTGAGGGGTTTTCGCTAATTTTTCGACCCTTTTTGAATTTTTTTTTGGAGTTTTTATGATTTTTTCTTAATTTTGAAGTCTTCAGCTACTTGTAAGTTGTAATAGTTTTTCAATATTTATAATTTTTCTACTGTTGGGAATTTTTTCAAATATTTGAAACTTAAAAATATGGTTTTTTTTTGATTTCTGAGAGGTTTTTGCTAATTTTTCGACCCTTTTTGAATTTGTTTTGGAGTTTTTATGATTTTTTCTTAATTTTGAAGTCTTCAGCTACTTGTAAGTTGTTATAGTTTTTCAATTTTTATAATTTTTCTACTGTTGGGAATTTTTTCAAATTTTTGAAACTTAAAAATATGGTTTTTTTTTTATTTCTGAGAGGTTTTTGCTAATTTTTCGACCCTTTTTGAATTTTTTTTTGGAGTTTTTATGACTTTTTCTTAATTTTGAAGTCTTCAGCTACTTGATAGTTATTGTTGGGAATTTTTTCAAATTTTTGAAACTTAAAAATATGGTTTTTTTTTGATTTCTGAGAGGTTTTTGCTAATTTTTCGACCCTTTTTGAATTTTTTTTTGAGTTTTTATGATTTGTTCCTAATTTTGAAGTCTTCAGCTACTTGTACGTTGTTATAGTTTTTCAATTTTTATAATTTTTCTACTCTTGGGAATTTTTTCAAATTTTTGAAACTTAAAAATATGGTTTTTTTTTATTTCTGAGAGGTTTTCGCTAATTTTTCGACCCTTTTTGAATTTTTTTTTGAGTTTTTATGATTTTTTCTTAATTTTGAAGTCTTCAGCTACTTGAAAGTTGTTATAGTTTTTCAATTTTTATAATTTTTCTACTGTTTGGTATTTTTTCAAATTTTTGAAACTTAAAAATATGTTTTTTTTTGATTTCTGAGAGGTTTTTGCTAATTTTTCGACCCTTTTTGAATTTGTTTTGGAGTTTTTATGATTTTTTCTTAATTTTGAAGTCTTCAGCTACTTGTAAGTTGTAATAGTTTTTCAATTTTTATAATTTTTCTACTGTTGGGAATTTTTTCAAATTTTTGAAACTTAAAAATATGGTTTTTTTTTTTATTTCTGAGAGGTTTTTGCTAATTTTTCGACCCTTTTTGAATTTTTTTTGGAGTTTTTATGACTTTTTCTTAATTTTGAAGTCTTCAGCTACTTGATAGTTATTGTAGTTTTTCAAGTTTTATAATTTTTCTACTGTTGGGAATTTTTTCAAATTTTTGAAACTTAAAAATATGTTTTTTTTTATTTCTGAGAGGTTTTTGCTAATTTTTCGACCCTTTTTGAATTTTTTTTGGAGTTTTTATGATTTTTTCTTAATTTTGAGGTCTTCAGCAACTTGTCAGTTGTTATAGTTTTTCAATTTTTATTATTTTTCTACTGTTGGGAATTTTTTCAAATTTTTGAAACTTAAAAATATGTTCTTTTTTTTCAATTCTGAGAGGTACTTGCTAATTTTTCGACCCTTTTTGAATTTGTTTTGAAGTTTTTATGATTTTTCTTAATTTTGAAGTCTACAGCTACTTGTAAGTTGTAATAGTTTTTCAATTTTTATAATTTTTCTACTGTTGGGAATTTTTTCAAATTTTTGAAACTTAAAAATATGTTTTTTTTTTTATTTCTGAGAGGTTTTTGCTAATTTTTCGACCTTTTTTGAATTTGTTTTGGAGTTTTTATGACTTTTTCTTAATTTTGAAGTCTTCAGCTACTTGATAGTTATTGTTGGGAATTTTTTCAAATTTTTGAAACTTAAAAATATGGCTTTTTTTTTGATTTCTGAGAGGTTTTTGCTAATTTTTCGACCTTTTTTGAATTTGTTTTGGAGTTTTATGATTTTTTCTTAATTTTGAAGTCTTCAGCTACTGGTAAGTTGTTATAGTTTTTCAATTTTTATAATTTATCTACTGTTGGGAATATTTTCAAATTTTTGAAACTTAAAAATATGGCTTTTTTTTGATTTCTGAGAGGTTTTTGGTAATTTTTCGACCCTTTGTGAATTTTTTTTGGAGTTTTTATGATTTTTTCTTAATTTTGAGGTCTTCAGCAACTTGTGAGTTGTTATAGATTTTCAATTTTTATAATTTTTCTACTGTTGGGTTTTTTTTCAAGTTTTTGAAACTTAAAAACATAGCTTCTTTTTGATTTGTGAGAGGTTTTTGGTAATTTTTCGAACCTTTTTGAATTTGTTTTGGAGTTTTATGATTTTATCTTAATTTTGAGGTCTTCAGCTACTTGTCAGTTGTTATAGTTTTTCAATTTTTATAATTTTTCTACTGTTGGGAATTTTTTCAAATTTTTGAAACTTAAAAATATGGCTTTTTTTTGATTTCTGAGAGGTTTTTGGTAATTTTTCGACCCTTTTTGAATTTTTTTTAGAGTTTTTATGATTTTTTCTTAATTCTGAGGTCTTCAGCAACTTGTGAGTTGTAATAGTTTTTCAATTTTTATAATTTTTCTACTGTTGGGAATTTTTCAAATTTTTGAAACTTAAAAACATTGCTTTTTTTTCGATTTCTGAGAGGTTTTCGATAATTTTTCGACCCTTTTTGAATTTTTTTTGGAGTTTTATGATTTTTTCTTAATTTTGAAGTCTTCAGCTAGTTGTAAGTTGTAATAGTTTTTCAATTTTTATAATTTTTCTACTGTTGGGAATTTTTTCAAATTTTTTGAAACTTAAAAATATGGTTTTTTTTGATTTCTGAGAGGTTTTTGCTAATTTTTCGACCCTTTTTGAATTTGTTTTGAAGTTTTTATGATTTTTCTTAATTTTGAAGTCTACAGCTACTTGGAAGTTGTTATAGTTTTTCAATTTTTATAATTTTTCTACTGTTGGGAATTTTTTCAAATTTTTGAAACTTAAAAATATGGCTTTTTTTTATTTCTGAGAGGTTTTTGGTAATTTTTCGACCCTTTGTGAATTTTTTTTGGAGTTTTTATGATTTTTTCTTAATTTTGAGGTCTTCAGCAACTTGTGAGTTGTTATAGATTTTCAATTTTTATAATTTTTCTACTGTTGGGTTTTTTTTCAAGTTTTTGAAACTTAAAAACATAGCTTCTTTTTGATTTCTGAGAGGTTTTTGGTAATTTTTCGACCCTTTTTGAATTTGTTTTGGAGTTTTATGATTTTTTCTTAATGTTGAGGTCTTCAGCTACTTGTAAGTTGTTATAGTTTTTCAATTTTTATAATTTTTCTACTGTTGGGAATTTTTTCAAATTTTTGAAACTTAAAAACATTGCTTTTTTTTTATTTCTGAGAGGTTCTTGCTAATTTTTCGACCCTTTTTAAAATTGTTTTGGAGTTTTATGATTTTTTCTTAATTTTGAAGTCTTCAGCTGCTTGGAAGTTGTTATAGTTTTTAAATTTTTATAATTTTTCTGCTGTTGGGATTTTTTTAAAATTTTTGAAACTTAAAAATATGGCTTTTTTTTTATTTATGAGAGGTTTTTGGTAATTTTTCGACCTTTTTTGAATTTTTATTTGAGTTTTTATGATTTGTTCTTAATTTTGAAGTCTTCAGCTACTTGAAAGTTGTTATGGTTTTAAAAATTTTTATAATTTTTCTACTGTTGGGTATTTTTTCAAATTTTTGAAAATTAAAAATATGGCTTTTTTTTATTTATGTGAGGTTTTTGCTAATTTTTCGACCCTTTTTGAATTTTTTTTGGAGTTTTTATGATTTTTCTTAATTTTGAAGTCTTCAACTACTTGAAAGTTGTTATAGTTTTTCAATTTTTATAATTTTTCAACTGTTGGGAATTTTTTCAAATTTTTGAAACTTAAAAACATAGATTTTTTTTGATTTCTCAGAGTTTTTTGCTAATTTTTCGACCCTTTTTGAATTTTTTTTGGAGTTTTTATGATTGTTTCTTAATTTTGAAGTCTTCAGCTACTTGTGGCTTGTTATAGTTTTTCAATTTTTATAATTTTTCTACTGTTGGGAATTATTTCAAATTTTTGAAACTTAAAAACATTGCTTTTTTTTCGATTTCTGAGAGGATTTTGCTAATTTTTCGACCCTTTTTTAATTTTTTTTGGAGTTTTTATGATTTTTCTTAATTTTGAAGTCTTCAGCTACTTGTCAGTTGTTATAGTTTTTCAATTTTTATAATTTTTCTACTGTTGGGAATTTTTTCAAATTTTTGAAACTTAAAAATATGGCTTTTTTTTTTATTTCTGAGAGGTTCTTGCTAATTTTTCGACCCTTTTTGAAATTGTTTTGGAGTTTTATGATTTTTTCTTAATTTTGAAGTCTTCAGCTGCTTGGAAGTTGTTATAGTTTTTCAATTTTTATAATTTTTCTACTGTTGGGAATTTTTTCAAATTTTTGAAACTTAAAAATATGTTTTTTTTTATTTCTGAGTGGTTCTTGCTAATTTTTCGACCCTTTTTGAATTTGTTTTGGAGTTTTATGATTTTTTCTTAATTTTGAAGTCTTCAGCTGCTTGGAAGTTGTTATAGTTTTTCAATTTTTATAATTTTTCTACTGTTGGGAATTTTTTCAAATTTTTGAAACTTAAAAATATGGTTTTTTTTTATTTCTGAGAGGTTCTTGCTAATTTTTCGACCCTTTTTAAAATTGTTTTAAAGTTTTATGATTTTTTCTTAATTTTGAAGTCTTCAGCTGCTTGGAAGTTGTTATAGTTTTTCAATTTTTATAATTTTTCTGCTGTTGGGATTTTTTTTAAATTTTTGAAACTTAAAAATATGGCTTTTTTTTTATTTATGAGAGGTTTTTGCTAATTTTTCGACCTTTTTTGAATTTTTATTTGAGTTTTTATGATGTGTTCTTAATTTTGAAGTCTTCAGCTACTTGAAAGTTGTTATGGTTTTAAAAATTTTTATAATTTTTCTACTGTTGGGTATTTTTTCAAATTTTTGAAAATTAAAAATATGGCTTTTTTTTATTTCAGAGAGGTTTTTGCTAATTTTTCGACCCTTTTTGAATTTTTTTTGGAGTTTTTATGATTTTTCTTAATTTTGAAGTCTTCAACTACTTGAAAGTTGTTATAGTTTTTCAATTTTTATAATTTTTCAACTGTTGGGAATTTTTTCAAATTTTTGAAACTTAAAAACATAGATTTTTTTTGATTTCTCAGAGTTTTTTGCTAATTTTTCGACCCTTTTTGAATTTTTTTTGGAGTTTTTGTGATTGTTTCTTAATTTTGAAGTCTTCAGCTACTTGTGACTTGTTATAGTTTTTCAATTTTTATAATTTTTCTACTGTTGGGAATTATTTCAAATTTTTGAAACTTAAAAACATTGCTTTTTTTTCGATTTCTGAGAGGATTTTGCTAATTTTTCGACCCTTTTTGAATTTTTTTTGGAGTTTTTATGATTTTTCTTAATTTTGAAGTCTTCAGCTACTTGTCAGTTGTTATAGTTTTTCAATTTTTATAATTTTTCTACTGTTGGGAATTTTTTCAAATTTTTGAAACTTAAAAATATGGCTTTTTTTTTTATTTCTGAGAGGTTCTTGCTAATTTTTCGACCCTTTTTGAAATTGTTTTGGAGTTTTATGATTTTTTCTTAATTTTGAAGTCTTCAGCTGCTTGGAAGTTGTTATAGTTTTTCAATTTTTATAATTTTTCTACTGTTGGGAATTTTTTCAAATTTTTGAAACTTAAAAATATGTTTTTTTTTATTTCTGAGTGGTTCTTGCTAATTTTTCGACCCTTTTTGAATTTGTTTTGGAGTTTTAAGATTGTTTCTTAATTCTGAAGTCTTCAGCTACTTGTAGGTTGTTATAGATTTTCAATTTTTATAATTTATATACTATTGGGAATTTTTTCCAATTTTTGAAACTTAAAAATATGGCTTTTTTTTATTTCTGAGAGGTTTTCGCTAATTTTTCGACCCTTTTTGAATTTTTTTTGAGTTTTTATGATTTTTTCTTAATTTTGAAGTCTTCAGCTACTTGTAAGTTGTTATAGTTTTTCAATTTTTATAACTTTTCTACTGTTGGGAATTTTTTCAAATATTTGAAACTTAAAAATATGGTTTTTTATTGATTTCTGAGAGGTTTTTGGTAATTTTTCGACCCTTTTTGAATTTGTTTTGGAGTTTTATGATTTTTTCTTAATTTTGAAGTCTTCAGCTACTTGTAAGTTGTTATAGTTTTTCAATTTTTATAATTTTTCTACTGTTGGGAATTTTTTCAAATTTTTGAAACTTAAAAATAGGGTTTTGTTTTTGATTTCTGAGAGGTTTTTGCTAATTTTTCGACCTTTTTTGAATTTTTTTTGGAGTTTTTATAATTTTTTCCTAATTTTGAAGTCTTTAGCTACTTGTGAGTTGTTATAGTTTTTCAATATTTATAATTTTTGTACTGTTGGGAATTTTTTCAAATATTTGAAACTTAAAAATATGTTTTTTTTTGATTTCTGAGAGGTTTTTGCTAATTTTTCGACCCTTTTTGAATTTGTTTTGGAGTTTTTATGATTTTTTCTTAATTTTGAAGTCTTCAGCTACTTGTAAGTTGTAATAGTTTTTCAATTTTTATAATTTTTCTACTGTTGGGTATTTTTTCAAATTTTTGAAACTTAAAAATATGGCTTTTTTTTATTTATGAGAGGTTTTTGCTAATTTCTCGACCCTTTTTGAATTTTTTTTGGAGTTTTTATGATTTGTTCTTAATTTTGAAGTCTTCAGCTACTTGAAAGTTGTTATAGTTTTAAAATTTTTATAATTTTTCTACTGTTGGGTATTTTTTCAAATTTTTGAAACTTAACAATATGGCTTTTTTTTATTTATGAGAGGTTTTTGCTAATTTTTCGACCCTTTTTGAATTTTTTTTGGAGTTTTTATGATTTTTCTTAATTTTGAAGTCTTCAGCTACTTGTGAGTTTTTATAGTTTTTCAATTTTTATAATTTTTCTGCTGTTGGGAATTTTTTCAAATTTTTGAAACTTAAAAATATAGCTTTTTTTTGATTTCTGAGAGGTTTTTGGTAATTTTTCGACCCTTTTTGAATTTTTTTTGGAATTTTTATGATTTTTTCTTAATTTTGAGGTCTTCAGCTACTTGTACGTTGTTATAGTTTTTCAATTTTTATAATTTTTCTACTCTTGGGAATTTTTTCAAATTTTTGAAACTTAAAAATATGGTTTTTTTTTTATTTCTGAGAGGTTTTCGCTAATTTTTCGACCCTTTTTGAATTTTTTTTTGGAGTTTTTATGATTTTTTCTTAATTTTGAAGTCTTCAGCTACTTGTAAGTTGTAATAGTTTTTCAATATTTATAATTTTTCTACTGTTGGGAATTTTTTCAAATATTTGAAACTTAAAAATATGGTTTTTTTTGATTTCTGAGAGGTTTTTGCTAATTTTTCGACCCTTTTTGAATTTGTTTTGGAGTTTTTATGATTTTTTCTTAATTTTGAAGTCTTCAGCTACTTGTAAGTTGTAATAGTTTTTCAATTTTTATAATTTTTCTACTGTTGGGAATTTTTTCAAATTTTTGAAACTTAAAAATATGGTTTTTTTTTTATTTCTGAGAGGTTTTTGCTAATTTTTCGACCCTTTTTGAATTTTTTTTGGAGTTTTTATAACTTTTTCTTAATTTTGAAGTCTTCAGCTACTTGATAGTTATTGTAGTTTTTCAAGTTTTATAATTTTTCTACTGTTGGGAATTTTTTCAAATTTTTGAAACTTAAAAATATGTTTTTTTTTTATTTCTGAGAGGTTTTTGCTAATTTTTCGACCCTTTTTGAATTTGTTTTGGAGTTTTTGATTTTTTCTTAATTTTGAAGTCTTCAACTACTTGTAAGTTGTTATAGTTTTTCAATTTTTATAATTTTTCTACTGTTGGGAATTTTTCAAATTTTTGAAACTTAAAAATATGGCTTTTGTTTTTTGGTTTCTTAAAGGTTTTTGCTAATTTTTCCACCCTTTTTGAATTTGTTTTGGAGTTTTTATGATCTTTTCTTAATTTTGAGGTCTTCAGCTACTTGTAAGTTGTTATAGTTTTTCAATTTTTATAATTTTTCTACTGTTGGGAATTTTTTCAAATTTTTGAAACTTAAAAATATGGTTTTTTTTTTTTTCTGAGAGGTTCTTGCTAATTTTTCGACCCTTTTTGAATTTGTTTTGGAGTTTTATGATTTTTTCTTAATTTTGAAGTCTACAGCTACTTGGAAGTTGTTATAGTTTTTCAATTTTTATAATTTTTCTACTGTTGGGAATTTTTTCAAATTTTTGAAACTTAAAAATATGGCTTTTTTTTGATTTCTGAGAGGTTTTTGCTAATTTTTCGACCCTTTGTGAATTT
Organism: Meiosimyza decipiens; assembly: GCA_963680825.1. Classification (NCBI taxonomy): domain Eukaryota; kingdom Metazoa; phylum Arthropoda; class Insecta; order Diptera; family Lauxaniidae; genus Meiosimyza; species Meiosimyza decipiens. Next base: position 74,025,003 of record OY804258.1, on the reverse strand, counting down.
TTTTTGGAGTTTTTATGATTTTTTCTTAATTTTGAGCTCTTCAGCAACTTGTCAGTTGTTATAGTTTTTCAATTTTTATAATTTTTCTACTGTTGGGAATTTTTTCAAATTTTTGAAACTTAAAAATATGTTTTTTTTTTTTAATTCTGAGAGGTACTTGCTAATTTTTCGACCCTTTTTGAATTTGTTTTGAAGTTTTTATGATTTTTCTTAATTTTGAAGTCTACAGCTACTTGTAAGTTGTAATAGTTTTTCAATTTTTATAATTTTTCTACTGTTGGGAATTTTTTCAAATTTTTGAAACTTAAAAATATGGTTTTTTTTTGATTTCTGAGAGGTTTTTGCTAATTTTTCGACCCTTTTTGAATTTGTTTTGGAATTTTTATGACTTTTTCTTAATTTTGAAGTCTTCAGCTACTTGATAGTTATTGTTGGGAATTTTTTCAAATTTTTGAAACTTAAAAATATGGCTTTTTTTTGATTTCTGAGAGGTTTTTGGTAATTTTTCGACCCTGTTTGAATTTTTTTGGAGTTTTTATGATTTTTTCTTAATTTTGAAGTCTTCAGCTACTTGTACGTTGTTATAGTTTTTCAATTTTTATAATTTTTCTACTGTTGGGAATTTTTTCAAATTTTTGAAACTTAAAAATATGGCTTTTTTTTTTGGTTTCTTAAAGGTTTTTGCTAATTTTTCCACCCTTTTTGAATTTGTTTTGGAGTTTTTATGATCTTTTCTTAATTTTGAGGTCTTCAGCTACTTGTAAGTTGTTATAGTTTTTCAATTTTTATAATTTTTCTACTGTTGGGAATTTTTTCAAATTTTTGAAACTTAAAAATATGGTTTTTTTTTTTTTCTGAGAGGTTCTTGCTAATTTTTCGACCCTTTTTGAATTTGTTTTGGAGTTTTTATGATTTTTTCTTAATTTTGAGGTCTTCAGCAACTTGTCAGTTGTTATAGTTTTTCAATTTTTATAATTTTTCTACTGTTGGGAATTTTTTCAAATTTTTGAAACTTAAAAATATGGCTTTTTTTTGATTTCTGAGAGGTTTTTGCTAATTTTTCGACCCTGTTTGAATTTTTTTGGAGTTTTTATGATTTTTTCTTAATTTTGAAGTCTTCAGCTACTTGTACGTTGTTATAGTTTTAAAATTTTTATAATTTTTCTACTGTTGGGTATTTTTTCAAATTTTTGAAACTTAAAAATATGGCTTTTTTTTATTTATGAGAGGTTTTCGCTAATTTTTCGACCCTTTTTGAATTTTTTTTTGGAGTTTTTATGATTTTTTCTTAATTTTGAAGTCTTCAGCTACTTGTAAGTTGTAATAGTTTTTCAATATTTATAATTTTTCTACTGTTGGGAATTTTTTCAAATATTTGAAACTTAAAAATATGGTTTTTTTGATTTCTCAGAGTTTTTTGCTAATTTTTCGACCCTTTTTGAATTTTTTTTGGAGTTTTTGTGATTGTTTCTTAATTTTGAAGTCTTCAGCTACTTGTGACTTGTTATAGTTTTTCAATTTTTATAATTTTTCTACTGTTGGGAATTATTTCAAATTTTTGAAACTTAAAAACATTGCTTTTTTTTCGATTTCTGAGAGGATTTTGCTAATTTTTCGACCCTTTTTGAATTTTTTTTGGAGTTTTTATGATTTTTCTTAATTTTGAAGTCTTCAGCTACTTGTCAGTTGTTATAGTTTTTCAATTTTTATAATTTTTCTACTGTTGGGAATTTTTTCAAATTTTTGAAACTTAAAAATATGGCTTTTTTTTTTATTTCTGAGAGGTTCTTGCTAATTTTTCGACCCTTTTTGAAATTGTTTTGGAGTTTTATGATTTTTTCTTAATTTTGAAGTCTTCAGCTGCTTGGAAGTTGTTATAGTTTTTCAATTTTTATAATTTTTCTACTGTTGGGAATTTTTTCAAATTTTTGAAACTTAAAAATATGTTTTTTTTTATTTCTGAGTGGTTCTTGCTAATTTTTCGACCCTTTTTGAATTTGTTTTGGAGTTTTAAGATTGTTTCTTAATTTTGGAGTCTTCAGCTACTTGTAAGTTGTTATAGGTTTTCAATTTTTATAATTTTTCTACTGTTGGGAATTTTTCAAATTTTTCAAACTTAAAAATAAGGCTTTTTTTTTTTGGTTTCTTAATGGTTTTTGCTAATTTTTCCACCCTTTTTGAATTTGTTTTGGAGTTTTTATGATTTTTTCTTAATTTTGAAGTCTTCAGCTACTTGTAAGTTGTTATAGTTTTTCAATTTTTATAACTTTTCTACTGTTGGGAATTTTTTCAAATATTTGAAACTTAAAAATATGGTTTTTTTTTGATTTCTGAGAGGTTTTTGGTAATTTTTCGACCCTTTTTGAATTTGTTTTGGAGTTTTATGATTTTTTCTTAATTTTGAAGTCTTCAGCTACTTGTAAGTTGTTATAGTTTTTCAATTTTTATAATTTTTCTACTGTTGGGAATTTTTTCAAATTTTTGAAACTTAAAAATATGGTTTTTTTTTTATTTCTGAGAGGTTTTTGCTAATTTTTCGACCCTTTTTGAATTTTTTTTGGAGTTTTTATGACTTTTTCTTAATTTTGAAGTCTTCAGCTACTTGATAGTTATTGTTGGGAATTTTTTCAAATTTTTGAAACTTAAAAATATGGCTTTTTTTTATTTATGAGAGGTTTTTGCTAATTTCTCGACCCTTTTTGAATTTTTTTTGGAGTTTTTATGATTTGTTCTTAATTTTGAAGTCTTCAGCTACTTGAAAGTTGTTATAGTTTTAAAATTTTTATAATTTTTCTACTGTTGGGTATTTTTTCAAATTTTTGAAACTTAAAAATATGGCTTTTTTTTATTTATGAGAGGTTTTTGCTAATTTTTCGACCCTTTTTGAATTTTTTTTGGAGTTTTTATGATTTTTCTTAATTTTGAAGTCTTCAGCTACTTGTGAGTTTTTATAGTTTTTCAATTTTTATAATTTTTCTGCTGTTGGGAATTTTTTCAAATTTTTGAAACTTAAAAATATAGCTTTTTTTTGATTTCTGAGAGGTTTTTGGTAATTTTTCGACCCTTTTTGAATTTTTTTTGGAATTTTTATGATTTTTTCTTAATTTTGAGGTCTTCAGCTACTTGTACGTTGTTATAGTTTTTCAATTTTTATAATTTTTCTACTCTTGGGAATTTTTTCAAATTTTTGAAACTTAAAAATATGGTTTTTTTTTTATTTCTGAGAGGTTTTCGCTAATTTTTCGACCCTTTTTGAATTTTTTTTTGGAGTTTTTATGATTTTTTCTTAATTTTGAAGTCTTCAGCTACTTGTAAGTTGTAATAGTTTTTCAATATTTATAATTTTTCTACTGTTGGGAATTTTTTCAAATATTTGAAACTTAAAAATATGGTTTTTTTTGATTTCTGAGAGGTTTTTGCTAATTTTTCGACCCTTTTTGAATTTGTTTTGGAGTTTTTATGATTTTTTCTTAATTTTGAAGTCTTCAGCTACTTGTAAGTTGTAATAGTTTTTCAATTTTTATAATTTTTCTACTGTTGGGAATTTTTTCAAATTTTTGAAACTTAAAAATATGGTTTTTTTTTTATTTCTGAGAGGTTTTTGCTAATTTTTCGACCCTTTTTGAATTTTTTTTGGAGTTTTTATAACTTTTTCTTAATTTTGAAGTCTTCAGCTACTTGATAGTTATTGTAGTTTTTCAAGTTTTATAATTTTTCTACTGTTGGGAATTTTTTCAAATTTTTGAAACTTAAAAATATGTTTTTTTTTTATTTCTGAGAGGTTTTTGCTAATTTTTCGACCCTTTTTGAATTTGTTTTGGAGTTTTTGATTTTTTCTTAATTTTGAAGTCTTCAACTACTTGTAAGTTGTTATAGTTTTTCAATTTTTATAATTTTTCTACTGTTGGGAATTTTTCAAATTTTTGAAACTTGAAAATATGGCTTTTGTTTTTTGGTTTCTTAAAGGTTTTTGCTAATTTTTCCACCCTTTTTGAATTTGTTTTGGAGTTTTTATGATCTTTTCTTAATTTTGAAGTCTTCAGCTACTTGTAAGTTGTTATAGTTTTTCAATTTTTATAACTTTTCTACTGTTGGGAATTTTTTCAAATATTTGAAACTTAAAAATATGGTTTTTTTTTGATTTCTGAGAGGTTTTTGGTAATTTTTCGACCCTTTTTGAATTTGTTTTGGAGTTTTATGATTTTTTCTTAATTTTGAAGTCTTCAGCTACTTGTAAGTTGTTATAGTTTTTCAATTTTTATAATTTTTCTACTGTTGGGAATTATTTCAAATTTTTGAAACTTAAAAACATTGCTTTTTTTTCGATTTCTGAGAGGATTTTGCTAATTTTTCGACCCTTTTTGAATTTTTTTTGGAGTTTTTATGATTTTTCTTAATTTTGAAGTCTTCAGCTACTTGTCAGTTGTTATAGTTTTTCAATTTTTATAATTTTTCTACTGTTGGGAATTTTTTCAAATTTTTGAAACTTAAAAATATGGCTTTTTTTTTATTTCTGAGAGGTTCTTGCTAATTTTTCGACCCTTTTTGAAATTGTTTTGGAGTTTTATGATTTTTTCTTAATTTTGAAGTCTTCAGCTGCTTGGAAGTTGTTATAGTTTTTCAATTTTTATAATTTTTCTACTGTTGGGAATTTTTTCAAATTTTTGAAACTTAAAAATATGTTTTTTTTTATTTCTGAGTGGTTCTTGCTAATTTTTCGACCCTTTTTGAATTTGTTTTGGAGTTTTAAGATTGTTTCTTAATTCTGAAGTCTTCAGCTACTTGTAGGTTGTTATAGATTTTCAATTTTTATAATTTATATACTATTGGGAATTTTTTCCAATTTTTGAAACTTAAAAATATGGCTTTTTTTTATTTCTGAGAGGTTTTCGCTAATTTTTCGACCCTTTTTGAATTTTTTTTGAGTTTTTATGATTTTTTCTTAATTTTGAAGTCTTCAGCTACTTGTAAGTTGTTATAGTTTTTCAATTTTTATAACTTTTCTACTGTTGGGAATTTTTTCAAATATTTGAAACTTAAAAATATGGTTTTTTTTTGATTTCTGAGAGGTTTTTGCTAATTTTTCGACCCTTTTTGAATTTGTTTTGGAGTTTTATGATTTTTTCTTAATTTTGAAGTCTTCAGCTACTTGTAAGTTGTTATAGTTTTTCAATTTTTATAATTTTTCTACTGTTGGGAATTTTTTCAAATTTTTGAAACTTAAAAATATGGTTTTTTTTTATTTCTGAGAGGTTTTTGCTAATTTTTCGACCCTTTTTGAATTTTTTTTGGAGTTTTTATGACTTTTTCTTAATTTTGAAGCTTCAGCTACTTGATAGTTATTGTTGGGAATTTTTGCAAATTTTTGAAACTTAAAAATATGGCTTTTTTTTTATTTATGAGAGGTTTTTGCTAATTTCTCGACCCTTTTTGAATTTTTTTTGGAGTTTTTATGATTTGTTCTTAATTTTGAAGTCTTCAGCTACTTGAAAGTTGTTATAGTTTTAAAATTTTTATAATTTTTCTACTGTTGGGTATTTTTTCAAATTTTTGAAACTTAAAAATATGGCTTTTTTTTATTTATGAGAGGTTTTTGCTAATTTTTCGACCCTTTTTGAATTTTTTTTGGAGTTTTTATGATTTTTCTTAATTTTGAAGTCTTCAGCTACTTGTGAGTTTTTATAGTTTTTCAATTTTTATAATTTTTCTGCTGTTGGGAATTTTTTCAAATTTTTGAAACTTAAAAATATAGCTTTTTTTTGATTTCTGAGAGGTTTTTGGTAATTTTTCGACCCTTTTTGAATTTTTTTTGGAATTTTTATGATTTTTTCTTAATTTTGAGGTCTTCAGCTACTTGTACGTTGTTATAGTTTTTCAATTTTTATAATTTTTCTACTCTTGGGAATTTTTTCAAATTTTTGAAACTTAAAAATATGGTTTTTTTTTTATTTCTGAGAGGTTTTCGCTAATTTTTCGACCCTTTTTGAATTTTTTTTTGGAGTTTTTATGATTTTTTCTTAATTTTGAAGTCTTCAGCTACTTGTAAGTTGTAATAGTTTTTCAATATTTATAATTTTTCTACTGTTGGGAATTTTTTCAAATATTTGAAACTTAAAAATATGGTTTTTTTTGATTTCTGAGAGGTTTTTGCTAATTTTTCGACCCTTTTTGAATTTGTTTTGGAGTTTTTATGATTTTTTCTTAATTTTGAAGTCTTCAGCTACTTGTAAGTTGTAATAGTTTTTCAATTTTTATAATTTTTCTACTGTTGGGAATTTTTTCAAATTTTTGAAACTTAAAAATATGGTTTTTTTTTTATTTCTGAGAGGTTTTTGCTAATTTTTCGACCCTTTTTGAATTTTTTTTGGAGTTTTTATAACTTTTTCTTAATTTTGAAGTCTTCAGCTACTTGATAGTTATTGTAGTTTTTCAAGTTTTATAATTTTTCTACTGTTGGGAATTTTTTCAAATTTTTGAAACTTAAAAATATGTTTTTTTTTTATTTCTGAGAGGTTTTTGCTAATTTTTCGACCCTTTTTGAATTTGTTTTGGAGTTTTTGATTTTTTCTTAATTTTGAAGTCTTCAACTACTTGTAAGTTGTTATAGTTTTTCAATTTTTATAATTTTTCTACTGTTGGGAATTTTTCAAATTTTTGAAACTTAAAAATATGGCTTTTGTTTTTTGGTTTCTTAAAGGTTTTTGCTAATTTTTCCACCCTTTTTGAATTTGTTTTGGAGTTTTTATGATCTTTTCTTAATTTTGAGGTCTTCAGCTACTTGTAAGTTGTTATAGTTTTTCAATTTTTATAATTTTTCTACTGTTGGGAATTTTTTCAAATTTTTGAAACTTAAAAATATGGTTTTTTTTTTTTTCTGAGAGGTTCTTGCTAATTTTTCGACCCTTTTTGAATTTGTTTTGGAGTTTTATGATTTTTTCTTAATTTTGAAGTCTACAGCTACTTGGAAGTTGTTATAGTTTTTCAATTTTTATAATTTTTCTACTGTTGGGAATTTTTTCAAATTTTTGAAACTTAAAAATATGGCTTTTTTTTGATTTCTGAGAGGTTTTTGCTAATTTTTCGACCCTTTGTGAATTTTTTTTGGAGTTTTTATGATTTTTTCTTAATTTTGAGCTCTTCAGCAACTTGTCAGTTGTTATAGTTTTTCAATTTTTATAATTTTTCTACTGTTGGGAATTTTTTCAAATTTTTGAAACTTAAAAATATGTTTTTTTTTTTTAATTCTGAGAGGTACTTGCTAATTTTTCGACCCTTTTTGAATTTGTTTTGAAGTTTTTATGATTTTTCTTAATTTTGAAGTCTACAGCTACTTGTAAGTTGTAATAGTTTTTCAATTTTTATAATTTTTCTACTGTTGGGAATTTTTTCAAATTTTTGAAACTTAAAAATATGGTTTTTTTTTGATTTCTGAGAGGTTTTTGCTAATTTTTCGACCCTTTTTGAATTTGTTTTGGAGTTTTTATGACTTTTTCTTAATTTTGAAGTCTTCAGCTACTTGATAGTTATTGTTGGGAATTTTTTCAAATTTTTGAAACTTAAAAATATGGCTTTTTTTTGATTTCTGAGAGGTTTTTGGTAATTTTTCGACCCTGTTTGAATTTTTTTGGAGTTTTTATGATTTTTTCTTAATTTTGAAGTCTTCAGCTACTTGTACGTTGTTATAGTTTTTCAATTTTTATAATTTTTCTACTGTTGGGAATTTTTTCAAATTTTTGAAACTTAAAAATATGGCTTTTTTTTTTGGTTTCTTAAAGGTTTTTGCTAATTTTTCCACCCTTTTTGAATTTGTTTTGGAGTTTTTATGATCTTTTCTTAATTTTGAGGTCTTCAGCTACTTGTAAGTTGTTATAGTTTTTCAATTTTTATAATTTTTCTACTGTTGGGAATTTTTTCAAATTTTTGAAACTTAAAAATATGGTTTTTTTTTTTTTCTGAGAGGTTCTTGCTAATTTTTCGACCCTTTTTGAATTTGTTTTGGAGTTTTTATGATTTTTTCTTAATTTTGAGGTCTTCAGCAACTTGTCAGTTGTTATAGTTTTTCAATTTTTATAATTTTTCTACTGTTGGGAATTTTTTCAAATTTTTGAAACTTAAAAATATGGCTTTTTTTTGATTTCTGAGAGGTTTTTGCTAATTTTTCGACCCTGTTTGAATTTTTTTGGAGTTTTTATGATTTTTTCTTAATTTTGAAGTCTTCAGCTACTTGTACGTTGTTATAGTTTTTCAATTTTTATAATTTTTCTACTGTTGGGTATTTTTTCAAATTTTTGAAACTTAAAAATATGGCTTTTTTTTATTTATGAGAGGTTTTCGCTAATTTTTCGACCCTTTTTGAATTTTTTTTTGGAGTTTTTATGATTTTTTCTTAATTTTGAAGTCTTCAGCTACTTGTAAGTTGTAATAGTTTTTCAATATTTATAATTTTTCTACTGTTGGGAATTTTTTCAAATATTTGAAACTTAAAAATATGGTTTTTTTTGATTTCTGAGAGGTTTTTGCTAATTTTTCGACCCTTTTTGAATTTGTTTTGGAGTTTTTATGATTTTTTCTTAATTTTGAAGTCTTCAGCTACTTGTAAGTTGTAATAGTTTTTCAATTTTTATAATTTTTCTACTGTTGGGAATTTTTTCAAATTTTTGAAACTTAAAAATATGGTTTTTTTTTTATTTCTGAGAGGTTTTTGCTAATTTTTCGACCCTTTTTGAATTTTTTTTGGAGTTTTTATAACTTTTTCTTAATTTTGAAGTCTTCAGCTACTTGATAGTTATTGTAGTTTTTCAAGTTTTATAATTTTTCTACTGTTGGGAATTTTTTCAAATTTTTGAAACTTAAAAATATGTTTTTTTTTTATTTCTGAGAGGTTTTTGCTAATTTTTCGACCCTTTTTGAATTTGTTTTGGAGTTTTTGATTTTTTCTTAATTTTGAAGTCTTCAACTACTTGTAAGTTGTTATAGTTTTTCAATTTTTATAATTTTTCTACCGTTGGGAATTTTTCAAATTTTTGAAACTTAAAAATATGGCTTTTGTTTTTTGGTTTCTTAAAGGTTTTTGCTAATTTTTCCACCCTTTTTGAATTTGTTTTGGAGTTTTTATGATCTTTTCTTAATTTTGAGGTCTTCAGCTACTTGTAAGTTATTATAGTTTTTCAATTTTTATAATTTTTCTACTGTTGGGAATTTTTTCAAATTTTTGAAACTTAAAAATATGGTTTTTTTTTTTTTCTGAGAGGTTCTTGCTAATTTTTCGACCCTTTTTGAATTTGTTTTGGAGTTTTATGATTTTTTCTTAATTTTGAAGTCTACAGCTACTTGGAAGTTGTTATAGTTTTTCAATTTTTATAATTTTTCTACTGTTGGGAATTTTTTCAAATTTTTGAAACTTAAAAATATGGCTTTTTTTTGATTTCTGAGAGGTTTTTGCTAATTTTTCGACCCTTTGTGAATTTTTTTTGGAGTTTTTATGATTTTTTCTTAATTTTGAGCTCTTCAGCAACTTGTCAGTTGTTATAGTTTTTCAATTTTTATAATTTTTCTACTGTTGGGAATTTTTTCAAATTTTTGAAACTTAAAAATATGTTTTTTTTTTTTAATTCTGAGAGGTACTTGCTAATTTTTCGACCCTTTTTGAATTTGTTTTGAAGTTTTTATGATTTTTCTTAATTTTGAAGTCTACAGCTACTTGTAAGTTGTAATAGTTTTTCAATTTTTATAATTTTTCTACTGTTGGGAATTTTTTCAAATTTTTGAAACTTAAAAATATGGTTTTTTTTTGATTTCTGAGAGGTTTTTGCTAATTTTTCGACCCTTTTTGAATTTGTTTTGGAGTTTTTATGACTTTTTCTTAATTTTGAAGTCTTCAGCTACTTGATAGTTATTGTTGGGAATTTTTTCAAATTTTTGAAACTTAAAAATATGGCTTTTTTTTGATTTCTGAGAGGTTTTTGGTAATTTTTCGACCCTGTTTGAATTTTTTTGGAGTTTTTATGATTTTTTCTTAATTTTGAAGTCTTCAGCTACTTGTACGTTGTTATAGTTTTTCAATTTTTATAATTTTTCTACTGTTGGGAATTTTTTCAAATTTTTGAAACTTAAAAATATGGCTTTTTTTTTTGGTTTCTTAAAGGTTTTTGCTAATTTTTCCACCCTTTTTGAATTTGTTTTGGAGTTTTTATGATCTTTTCTTAATTTTGAGGTCTTCAGCTACTTGTAAGATTTTATAGTTTTTCAATTTTTATAATTTTTCTACTGTTGGGAATTTTTTCAAATTTTTGAAACTTAAAAATATGGTTTTTTTTTTTTTCTGAGAGGTTCTTGCTAATTTTTCGACCCTTTTTGAATTTGTTTTGGAGTTTTTATGATTTTTTCTTAATTTTGAGGTCTTCAGCAACTTGTCAGTTGTAATAGTTTTTCAATTTTTATAATTTTTCTACTGTTGGGAATTTTTTCAAATTTTTGAAACTTAAAAATGTTTTTTTTTTTTAATTCTGAGTGGTACTTGCTAATTTTTCGACCCTTTTTGAATTTGTTTTGAAGTTTTTATGATTTTTCTTAATTTTGAAGTCTACAGCTACTTGGAAGTTGTTATAGTTTTTCAATTTTTATAATTTTTCTACTGTTGGGAATTTTTTCAAATTTTTGAAACTTAAAAATATGGCTTTTTTTTGATTTCTGAGAGGTTTTTGCTAATTTTTCGACCCTGTTTGAATTTTTTTGGAGTTTTTATGATTTTTTCTTAATTTTGAAGTCTTCAGCTACTTGTACGTTGTTATAGTTTTTCAATTTTTATAATTTTTCTACTGTTGGGAATTTTTTCAAATTTTTGAAACTTAAAAATATGGCTTTTTTTTTTTGGTTTCTTAAAGGTTTTTGCTAATTTTTCCACCCTTTTTGAATTTGTTTTGGAGTTTTTATGATCTTTTCTTAATTTTGAGGTCTTCAGCTACTTGGAAGTTGTTATAGTTTTTCAATTTTTATAATTTTTCTACTGTTGGGAATTTTTTCAAATTTTTGAAACTTAAAAATATGGCTTTTTTTTGATTTCTGAGAGGTTTTTGCTAATTTTTCGACCCTTTGTGAATTTTTTTTGGAGTTTTTATGATTTTTTCTTAATTTTGAGGTCTTCAGCAACTTGTCAGTTGTTATAGTTTTTCAATTTTTATAATTTTTCTACTGTTGGGAATTTTTTCAAATTTTTGAAACTTAAAAATATGTTTTTTTTTTTTAATTCTGAGTGGTACTTGCTAATTTTTCGACTCTTTTTGAATTTGTTTTGAAGTTTTTATGATTTTTCTTAATTTTGAAGTCTACAGCTACTTGGAAGTTGTTATAGTTTTTCAATTTTTATAATTTTTCTACTGTTGGGAATTTTTTCAAATTTTTGAAACTTAAAAATATGGCTTTTTTTTTATTTCTGAGAGGTTCTTGCTAATTTTTCGACCCTTTTTAAAATTGTTTTGGAGTTTTATGATTTTTTCTTAATTTTGAAGTCTTCAGCTGCTTGGAAGTTGTTATAGTTTTTCAATTTTTATAAGTTTTCTGCTGTTGGGATTTTTTTCAAATTTTTGAAACTTAAAAATATGGCTTTTTTTTTATTTATGAGAGGTTTTTGCTAATTTTTCGACCTTTTTTGAATTTTTATTTGAGTTTTTATGATGTGTTCTTAATTTTGAAGTCTTCAGCTACTTGAAAGTTGTTATGGTTTTAAAAATTTTTATAATTTTTCTACTGTTGGGTATTTTTTCAAATTTTTGAAAATTAAAAATATGGCTTTTTTTTATTTATGTGAGGTTTTTGCTAATTTTTCGACCCTTTTTGAATTTTTTTGGAGTTTTTATGATTTTTCTTAATTTGGAAGTCTTCAGCTACTTGAAAGTTGTTATAGTTTTTCAATTTTTATAATTTTTCAACTGTTGGGAATTTTTTCAAATTTTTGAAACTTAAAAACATAGATTTTTTTTGATTTCTCAGAGTTTTTTGCTAATTTTTCGACCCTTTTTGAATTTTTTTTGGAGTTTTTGTGATTGTTTCTTAATTTTGAAGTCTTCAGCTACTTGTGGCTTGTTATAGTTTTTCAATTTTTATAATTTTTCTACTGTTGGGAATTATTTCAAATTTTTGAAACTTAAAAACATTGCTTTTTTTTCGATTTCTGAGAGGATTTTGCTAATTTTTCGACCCTTTTTGAATTTTTTTTGGAGTTTTTATGATTTTTCTTAATTTTGAAGTCTTCAGCTACTTGTCAGTTGTTATAGTTTTTCAATTTTTATAATTTTTCTACTGTTGGGAATTTTTTCAAATTTTTGAAACTTAAAAATATGTTTTTTTTTTTATTTCTGAGAGGTTCTTGCTAATTTTTCGACCCTTTTTGAAATTGTTTTGGAGTTTTATGATTTTTTCTTAATTTTGAAGTCTTCAGCTGCTTGGAAGTTGTTATAGTTTTTCAATTTTTATAATTTTTCTACTGTTGGGAATTTTTTCAAATTTTTGAAACTTAAAAATATGTTTTTTTTTATTTCTGAGTGGTTCTTGCTAATTTTTCGACCCTTTTTGAATTTGTTTTGGAGTTTTAAGATTGTTTCTTAATTTTGGAGTCTTCAGCTACTTGTAAGTTGTTATAGGTTTTCAATTTTTATAATTTTTCTACTGTTGGGAATTTTTCAAATTTTTCAAACTTAAAAATAAGGCTTTTTTTTTTTGGTTTCTTAATGGTTTTTGCTAATTTTTCCACCCTTTTTGAATTTGTTTTGGAGTTTTTATGATTTTTTCTTAATTTTGAAGTCTTCAGCTACTTGTAAGTTGTTATAGTTTTTCAATTTTTATAACTTTTCTACTGTTGGGAATTTTTTCAAATATTTGAAACTTAAAAATATGGTTTTTTTTTGATTTCTGAGAGGTTTTTGGTAATTTTTCGACCCTTTTTGAATTTGTTTTGGAGTTTTATGATTTTTTCTTAATTTTGAAGTCTTCAGCTACTTGTAAGTTGTTATAGTTTTTCAATTTTTATAATTTTTCTACTGTTGGGAATTTTTTCAAATTTTTGAAACTTAAAAATATGGTTTTTTTTTTATTTCTGAGAGGTTTTTGCTAATTTTTCGACCCTTTTTGAATTTTTTTTTGGAGTTTTTATGACTTTTTCTTAATTTTGAAGTCTTCAGCTACTTGATAGTTATTGTTGGGAATTTTTTCAAATTTTTGAAACTTAAAAATATGGCTTTTTTTTTATTTATGAGAGGTTTTTGCTAATTTCTCGACCCTTTTTGAATTTTTTTTGGAGTTTTTATGATTTGTTCTTAATTTTGAAGTCTTCAGCTACTTGAAAGTTGTTATAGTTTTAAAATTTTTATAATTTTTCTACTGTTGGGTATTTTTTCAAATTTTTGAAACTTAAAAATATGGCTTTTTTTTATTTATGAGAGGTTTTTGCTAATTTTTCGACCCTTTTTGAATTTTTTTTGGAGTTTTTATGATTTTTCTTAATTTTGAAGTCTTCAGCTACTTGAAAGTTGTTATAGTTTTTCAATTTTTATAATTTTTCTGCTGTTGGGAATTTTTTCAAATTTTTGAAACTTAAAAATATAGCTTTTTTTTGATTTCTGAGAGGTTTTTGGTAATTTTTCGACCCTTTTTGAATTTTTTTTGGAATTGTTATGATTTTTTCTTAATTTTGAGGTCTTCAGCTACTTGTACGTTGTTATAGTTTTTCAATTTTTATAATTTTTCTACTCTTGGGAATTTTTTCAAATTTTTGAAACTTAAAAATATGGTTTTTTTTTTATTTCTGAGAGGTTTTCGCTAATTTTTCGACCCTTTTTGAATTTTTTTTTGGAGTTTTTATGATTTTTTCTTAATTTTGAAGTCTTCAGCTACTTGTAAGTTGTAATAGTTTTTCAATATTTATAATTTTTCTACTGTTGGGAATTTTTTCAAATATTTGAAACTTAAAAATATGGTTTTTTTTGATTTCTGAGAGGTTTTTGCTAATTTTTCGACCCTTTTTGAATTTGTTTTGGAGTTTTTATGATTTTTTCTTAATTTTGAAGTCTTCAGCTACTGGTAAGTTGTAATAGTTTTTCAATTTTTATAATTTTTCTACTGTTGGGAATTTTTTCAAATTTTTGAAACTTAAAAATATGGTTTTTTTTTTATTTCTGAGAGGTTTTTGCTAATTTTTCGACCCTTTTTGAATTTTTTTTGGAGTTTTTATGACTTTTTCTTAATTTTGAAGTCTTCAGCTACTTGATAGTTATTGTAGTTTTTCAAGTTTTATAATTTTTCTACTGTTGGGAATTTTTTCAAATTTTTGAAACTTAAAAATATGGCTTTTTTTTTATTTCTGAGATGTTCTTGCTAATTTTTCGACCCTTTTTGAATTTGTTTTGGAGTTTTTGATTTTTTCTTAATTTTGAAGTCTTCAGCTACTTGTAAGTTGTTATAGTTTTTCAATTTTTATAATTTTTCTACTGTTGGGAATTTTTCAAATTTTTGAAACTTAAAAATATGGCTTTTTTTTTTTGGTTTCTTAAAGGTTTTTGCTAATTTTTCCACCCTTTTTGAATTTGTTTTGGAGTTTTTATGATCTTTTCTTAATTTTGAGGTCTTCAGCTACTTGTAAGTTGTTATAGTTTTTCAATTTTTATAATTTTTCTACTGTTGGGAATTTTTTCAAATTTTTGAAACTTAAAAATATGTTTTTTTTTTTTTTCTGAGAGGTTCTTGCTAATTTTTCGACCCTTTTTGAATTTGTTTTGGAGTTTTATGATTTTTTCTTAATTTTGAAGTCTACAGCTACTTGGAAGTTGTTATAGTTTTTCAATTTTTATAATTTTTCTACTGTTGGGAATTTTTTCAAATTTTTGAAACTTAAAAATATGGCTTTTTTTTGATTTCTGAGAGGTTTTTGGTAATTTTTCGACCCTTTGTGAATTTTTTTTGGAGTTTTTATGATTTTTTCTTAATTTTGAGGTCTTCAGCAACTTGTCAGTTGTTATAGTTTATCAATTTTTATAATTTTTCTACTGTTGGGAATTTTTTCAAATTTTTTAAACTTAAAAATATGTTTTTTTTTTTTAATTCTGAGAGGTACTTGCTAATTTTTCGACCCTTTTTGAATTTGTTTTGAAGTTTTTATGATTTTTCTTAATTTTGAAGTCTACAGCTACTTGTAAGTTGTAATAGTTTTTCAATTTTTATAATTTTTCTACTGTTGGGAATTTTTTCAAATTTTTAAAACTTAAAAATATGGTTTTTTTTTGATTTCTGAGAGGTTTTTGCTAATTTTTCGACCCTTTTTGAATTTGTTTTGGAGTTTTTATGACTTTTTCTTAATTTTGAAGTCTTCAGCTACTTGATAGTTATTGTTGGGAATTTTTTCAAATTTTTGAAACTTAAAATTATGGCTTTTTTTTGATTTCTGAGAGGTTTTTGGTAATTTTTCGACCCTGTTTGAATTTTTTTTGGAGTTTTTATGATTTTTTCTTAATTTTGAAGTCTTCAGCTACTTGTACGTTGTTATAGTTTTTCAATTTTTATAATTTTTCTACTGTTGGGAATTTTTTCAAATTTTTGAAACTTAAAAATATGGCTTTTTTTTTTGGTTTCTTAAAGGTTTTTGCTAATTTTTCCACCCTTTTTGAATTTGTTTTGGAGTTTTTATGATCTTTTCTTAATTTTGAGGTCTTCAGCTACTTGTAAGTTGTTATAGTTTTTCAATTTTTATAATTTTTCTACTGTTGGGAATTTTTTCAAATTTTTGAAACTTAAAAATATGGTTTTTTTTTTTTTTCTGAGAGGTTCTTGCTAATTTTTCGACCCTTTTTGAATTTGTTTTGAAGTTTTTATGATTTTTCTTAATTTTGAAGTCTTCAGCTACTTGTACGTTGTTATAGTTTTTCAATTTTTATAATTTTTCTACTGTTGGGAATTTTTTCAAATTTTTGAAACTTAAAAATATGGCTTTTTTTTTTGGTTTCTTAAAGGTTTTTGCTAATTTTTCCACCCTTTTTGAATTTGTTTTGGAGTTTTTATGATCTTTTCTTAATTTTGAGGTCTTCAGCAACTTGTCAGTTGTTATAGTTTTTCAATTTTTATAATTTTTCTACTGTTGGGAATTTTTTCAAATTTTTGAAACTTAAAAATATGGTTTTTTTTTGATTTCTGAGAGGTTTTTGCTAATTTTTCGACCCTGTTTGAATTTTTTTGGAGTTTTTATGATTTTTTCTTAATTTTGAAGTCTTCAGCTACTTGTACGTTGTTATAGTTTTTCAATTTTTATAATTTTTCTACTGTTGGGAATTTTTTCAAATTTTTGAAACTTAAAAATATGGCTTTTTTTTTTTGGTTTCTTAAAGGTTTTTGCTAATTTTTCCACCCTTTTTGAATTTGTTTTGGAGTTTTTATGATCTTTTCTTAATTTTGAGGTCTTCAGCTACTTGGAAGTTGTTATAGTTTTTCAATTTTTATAATTTTTCTACTGTTGGGAATTTTTTCAAATTTTTGAAACTTAAAAATATGGCTTTTTTTTGATTTCTGAGAGGTTTTTGCTAATTTTTCGACCCTTTGTGAATTTTTTTTGGAGTTTTTATGATTTTTTCTTAATTTTGAGGTCTTCAGCAACTTGTCAGTTGTTATAGTTTTTCAATTTTTATAATTTTTCTACTGTTGGGAATTTTTTCAAATTTTTGAAACTTAAAAATATGTTTTTTTTTTTTAATTCTGAGTGGTACTTGCTAATTTTTCGACCCTTTTTGAATTTGTTTTGAAGTTTTTATGATTTTTCTTAATTTTGAAGTCTACAGCTACTTGGAAGTTGTTATAGTTTTTCCATTTTTATAATTTTTCTACTGTTGGGAATTTTTTCAAATTTTTGAAACTTAAAAATATGGCTTTTTTTTGATTTCTGAGAGGTTTTTGGTAATTTTTCGACCCTTTGTGAATTTTTTTTGGAGTTTTTATGATTTTTTCTTAATTCTGAGGTTTTCAGCAACTTGTGAGTTGTAATAGTTTTTCAATTTTTATAATTTTTCTACTGTTGGGAATTTTTCAAATTTTTGAAACTTAAAAACATTGCTTTTTTTTCGATTTCTGAGAGGTTTTCGCTAATTTTTCGACACTTTTTGAATTTTTTTTTGGAGTTTTATGATTTTTTCTTAATTTTGAAGTCTTCAGCTAGTTGTAAGTTGTAATAGTTTTTCAATTTTTATAATTTTTCTACTGTTGGGAATTTTTTCAATTTTTTGAAACTTAAAAATATGGTTTTTTTTTGATTTCTGAGAGGTTTTTGGTAATTTTTCGACCCTTTTTGAATTTGTTTTGAAGTTTTTATGATTTTTCTTAATTTTGAAGTCTACAGCTACTTGGAAGTTGTTATAGTTTTTCAATTTTTATAATTTTTCTACTGTTGGGAATTTTTTCAAATTTTTGAAACTTAAAAATATGGCTTTTTTTTTGGTTTCTGAGAGGTTTTTGCTAATTTTTCGACCTTTTTTGAATTTGTTTTGGAGTTTTATGATTTTTCTTAATTTTGCAGTCTTCAGCTACTTGTAAGTTGTTATAGTTTTTCAATTTTTATAATTTATCTACTGTTGGGAATTTTTTCAATTTTTTGAAACTTAAAAATATGGCTTTTTTTTGATTTCTGAGAGGTTTTTGGTAATTTTTCGACCCTTTGTGAATTTTTTTTGGAGTTTTTATGATTTTTTCTTAATTTTGAGGTCTTCAGCAACTTGTGAGTTGTTATAGATTTTCAATTTTTATAATTTTTCTACTGTTGGGTTTTTTTTCAAGTTTTTGAAACTTAAAAACATGGCTTCTTTTTGATTTCTGAGAGGTTTTTGGTAATTTTTCGAACCTTTTTGAATTTGTTTTGGAGTTTTATGATTTTTTCTTAATTTTGAGGTCTTCAGCTACTTGTAAGTTGTTATAGTTTTTCAATTTTTATAATTTTTCTACTGTTGGGAATTTTTTCAAATTTTTGAAACTTAAAAATATGGCTTTTTTTTGATTTCTGAGAGGTTTTTGGTAATTTTTCGACCCTTTTTGAATTTTTTTTAGAGTTTTTATGATTTTTTCTTAATTCTGAGGTCTTCAGCAACTTGTGAGTTGTAATAGTTTTTCAATTTTTATAATTTTTCTACTGTTGGGAATTTTTCAAATTTTTGAAACTTAAAAACATTGCTTTTTTTTCGATTTCTCAGAGGTTTTCGCTATTTTTTCGACCCTTTTTGAATTTTTTTTTGGAGTTTTATGATTTTTTCTTAATTTTGAAGTCTTCAGTTAGTTGTAAGTTGTAATACTTTTTCAATTTTTATAATTTTTCTACTGTTGGGAATTTTTTAAATTTTTTGAAACTTAGAAATATGGTTTTTTTTTGATTTCTGAGAGGTTTTTGCTAATTTTTCGACCCTTTTTGAATTTGTTTTGAAGTTTTTATGATTTTTCTTAATTTTGAAGTCTACAGCTACTTGGAAGTTGTTATAGTTTTTCAATTTTTATAATTTTTCTACTGTTGGGAATTTTTTCAAATTTTTGAAACTTAAAAATATGGCTTTTTTTTGATTTCTGAGAGGTTTTTGGTAATTTTTCGACCCTTTTTGAATTTTTTTTTGGAGTTTTTATGATTTTTTCTTAATTCTGAGGTCTTCAGGAACTTGTGAGTTGTAATAGTTTTTCAATTTTTATAATTTTTCTACTGTTGGGAATTTTTCAAATTTTTGAAACTTAAAAACATTGCTTTTTTTTCGATTTCTGAGAGGTTTTCGCTAATTTTTCGACCCTTTTTGAATTTTTTTTTGGAGTTTTTATGATTTTTTCTTAATTTTGAAGTCTTCAGCTAGTTGTAAGTTGTAATAGTTTTTCAATTTTTATAATTTTTCTACTGTTGGGAATTTTTTCAATTTTTTGAAACTTAAAAATATGGTTTTTTTTTGATTTCTGAGAGGTTTTTGCTAATTTTTCGTCCCTTTTTGAATTTTTTTTGGAGTTTTTATGACTTTTTCTTAATTTTGAAGTCTTCAGCTACTTGTCAGTTTTTATAGTTTTTCAATTTTTATAATTTTTCTACTGTTGGGAATTTTTTCAAATTTTTGAAACTTAAAAATATGGCTTTTTTTTTATTTCTGAGAGGTTTTTGCTAATTTTTCGACCCTTTTTGAAATTGTTTGGAGTTTTATGATTTTTTCTTAATTTTGAAGTCTTCAGCTGCTTGGAAGTTGTTATAGTTTTTCAATTTTTATAATTTTTCTGCTGTTGGGATTTTTTTCAAATTTTTGAAACTTAAAAATATGTTTTTTTTTTTATTTATGAGAGGTTTTTGGTAATTTTTCGACCTTTTTTGAATTTTTATTTGAGTTTTTATGATTTGTTCTTAATTTTGAAGTCTTCAGCTACTTGAAAGTTGTTATGGTTTTAAAAATTTTTATAATTTTTCTACTGTTGGGTATTTTTTCAAATTTTTGAAAATTAAAAATATGGCTTTTTTTTATTTATGTGAGGTTTTTGCTAATTTTTCGACTCTTTTTGAATTTTTTTTGGAGTTTTTATGATTTTTCTTAATTTTGAAGTCTTCAACTACTTGAAAGTTGTTATAGTTTTTCAATTTTTATAATTTTTCAACTGTTGGGAATTTTTTCAAATTTTTGAAACTTAAAAACATAGATTTTTTTTGATTTCTCAGAGTTTTTTGCTAATTTTTCGACCCTTTTTGAATTTTTTTTGGAGTTTTTATGATTGTTTCTTAATTTTGAAGTCTTCAGCTACTTGTGGCTTGTTATAGTTTTTCAATTTTTATAATTTTTCTACTGTTGGGAATTATTTCAAATTTTTGAAACTTAAAAACATTGCTTTTTTTTCGATTTCTGAGAGGATTTTGCTAATTTTTCGACCCTTTTTGAATTTTTTTTGGAGTTTTTATGATTTTTCTTAATTTTGAAGTCTTCAGCTACTTGTCAGTTGTTATAGTTTTTCAATTTTTATAATTTTTCTACTGTTGGGAATTTTTTCAAATTTTTGAAACTTAAAAATATGGCTTTTTTTTATTTCTGAGAGGTTTTTGCTAATTTTTCGACCCTTTTTGAATTTTTTTTGGAGTTTTTATGATTGTTTCTTAATTTTGAAGTCTTCAGCTACTTGTGGCTTGTTATAGTTTTTCAATTTTTATAATTTTTCTACTGTTGGGAATTTTTTCAAATTTTTGAAACTTAAAAATATGGCTTTTTTTTTTTGGTTTCTTAAAGGTTTTTGCTAATTTTTCCACCCTTTTTGAATTTGTTTTGGAGTTTTTATGATCTTTTCTTAATTTTGAGGTCTTCAGCTACTTGGAAGTTGTTATAGTTTTTCAATTTTTATAATTTTTCTACTGTTGGGAATTTTTTCAAATTTTTGAAACTTAAAAATATGGCTTTTTTTTGATTTCTGAGAGGTTTTTGCTAATTTTTCGACCCTTTGTGAATTTTTTTTGGAGTTTTTATGATTTTTTCTTAATTTTGAGGTCTTCAGCAACTTGTCAGTTGTTATAGTTTTTCAATTTTTATAATTTTTCTACTGTTGGGAATTTTTTCAAATTTTTGAAACTTAAAAATATGTTTTTTTTTTTTAATTCTGAGTGGTACTTGCTAATTTTTCGACCCTTTTTGAATTTGTTTTGAAGTTTTTATGATTTTTCTTAATTTTGAAGTCTACAGCTACTTGGAAGTTGTTATAGTTTTTCAATTTTTATAATTTTTCTACTGTTGGGAATTTTTTCAAATTTTTGAAACTTAAAAATATGGCTTTTTTTTGATTTCTGAGAGGTTTTTGGTAATTTTTCGACCCTTTGTGAATTTTTTTTGGAGTTTTTATGATTTTTTCTTAATTCTGAGGTTTTCAGCAACTTGTGAGTTGTAATAGTTTTTCAATTTTTATAATTTTTCTACTGTTGGGAATTTTTCAAATTTTTGAAACTTAAAAACATTGCTTTTTTTTCGATTTCTGAGAGGTTTTCGCTAATTTTTCGACACTTTTTGAATTTTTTTTTGGAGTTTTATGATTTTTTCTTAATTTTGAAGACTTCAGCTAGTTGTAAGTTGTAATAGCTTTTAAATTTTTATAATTTTTCTACTGTTGGGAATTTTTTCAATTTTTTGAAACTTAAAAATATGGCTTTTTTTTGATTTCTGAGAGGTTTTTGCTAATTTTTCGACCCTTTTTGAATTTTTTTTTGGAGTTTTTATGATTTTTTCTTAATTCTGAGGTCTTCAGCAACTTGTGAGTTGTAATAGTTTTTCAATTTTTATAATTTTTCTACTGTTGGGAATTTTTCAAATTTTTGAAACTTAAAAATATGGCTTTTTTTTGATTTCTGAGAGGTTTTTGGTAATTTTTCGACCCTTTTTGAATTTTTTTTAGAGTTTTTATGATTTTTTCTTAATTCTGAGGTCTTCAGCAACTTGTGAGTTGTAATAGTTTTTCAATTTTTATAATTTTTCTACTGTTGGGAATTTTTCAAATTTTTGAAACTTAAAAACATTGCTTTTTTTTCGATTTCTGAGAGGTTTTCGCTAATTTTTCGACCCTTTTTGAATTTTTTTTTGGAGTTTTTATGATTTTTCTTAATTTTGAAGTCTTCAGCTAGTTGTAAGTTGTAATAGTTTTTCAATTTTTATAATTTTTCTACTGTTGGGAATTTTTTCAATTTTTTGAAACTTAAAAATATGGTTTT
The DNA here is from genome assembly GCA_963680825.1 of Meiosimyza decipiens. Lineage (NCBI taxonomy): Eukaryota > Metazoa > Arthropoda > Insecta > Diptera > Lauxaniidae > Meiosimyza > Meiosimyza decipiens. The sequence continues at coordinate 74,003,291 of OY804258.1, read as the reverse complement.
TTTTTGATTTCTGAGAGGTTTTTGCTAATTTTTCGTCCCTTTTTGAATTTTTTTTGGAGTTTTTATGACTTTTTCTTAATTTTGAAGTCTTCAGCTACTTGTCAGTTTTTATAGTTTTTCAATTTTTATAATTTTTCTACTGTTGGGAATTTTTTCAAATTTTTGAAACTTAAAAATATGGCTTTTTTTTTATTTCTGAGAGGTTTTTGCTAATTTTTCGACCCTTTTTGAAATTGTTTTGGAGTTTTATGATTTTTTCTTAATTTTGAAGTCTTCAGCTGCTTGGAAGTTGTTATAGTTTTTCAATTTTTATAATTTTTCTACTGTTGGGATTTTTTTCAAATTTTTGAAACTTAAAAATATGGCTTCTTTTTTAATTATGAGAGGTTTTTGGTAATTTTTCGACCTTTTTTGAATTTTTATTTGAGTTTTTATGATTTGTTCTTAATTTTGAAGTCTTCAGCTACTTGAAAAATGTTATGGTTTTAAAAATTTTTATAATTTTTCTACTATTGGGTATTTTTTCAAATTTTTGAAAATTAAAAATATGGCTTTTTTTTATTTATGTGAGGTTTTTGCTAATTTTTCGACCCTTTTTGAATTTTTTTTGGAGTTTTTATGATTTTTCTTAATTTTGAAGTCTTCACCTACTTGAAAGTTGTTATAGTTTTTCAATTTTTATAATTTTTCAACTGTTGGGAATTTTTTCAAATTTTTGAAACTTAAAAACATAGATTTTTTTTGATTTCTCAGAGTTTTTTGCTAATTTTTCGAACCTTTTTTAATTTTTTTTGGAGTTTTTATGATTGTTTCTTAATTTTGAAGTCTTCAGCTACTTGTGGCTTGTTATAGTTTTTCAATTTTTATAATTTTTCTACTGTTGGGAATTATTTCAAATTTTTGAAACTTAAAAACATTGCTTTTTTTTCGATTTCTGAGAGGATTTTGCTAATTTTTCGACCCTTTTTGAATTTTTTTTGGAGTTTTTATGATTTTTCTTAATTTTGAAGTCTTCTGCTACTTGTCAGTTGTTATAGTTTTTCAATTTTTATAATTTTTCTACTGTTGGGAATTTTTTCAAATTTTTGAAACTTGAAAATATGGCTTTTTTTTGATTTCTGAGAGGTTTTTGCTAATTTTTCGACCCTTTGGGAAATTTTTTTGTAGTTTTTATGATTTTTTCTTAATTTTGAGGTCTTCAGCAACTTGTCAGTTGTTATAGTTTTTCAATTTTTATAATTTTTCTACTGTTGGGAATTTTTTCAAATTTTTGAAACTTAAAAATAAGGCTTTTTTTTTATTTCTGAGAGGTTTTTGCTAATTTTTCGACCCTTTTTGAATTTTTTTTGGAGTTTTTATGATTGTTTCTTAATTTTGAAGTCTTCAGCTACTTGTGGCTTGTTGTAGTTTTTCAATTTTTATAATTTTTCTACTGTTGGGAATTTTTTCAAATTTTTGAAACTTAAAAATATGGCTTTTTTTTTTTTGGTTTCTTAAAGGTTTTTGCTAATTTTTCCACCCTTTTTGAATTTGTTTTGGAGTTTTTATGATCTTTTCTTAATTTTGAGGTCTTCAGCTACTTGGAAGTTGTTATAGTTTTTCAATTTTTATAATTTTTCTACTGTTGGGAATTTTTTCAAATTTTTGAAACTTAAAAATATGGCTTTTTTTTGATTTCTGAGAGGTTTTTGCTAATTTTTCGACCCTTTGTGAATTTTTTTTGGAGTTTTTATGATTTTTTCTTAATTTTGAGGTCTTCAGCAACTTGTCAGTTGTTATAGTTTTTCAATTTTTATAATTTTTCTACTGTTGGGAATTTTTTCAAATTTTTGAAACTTAAAAATATGTTTTTTTTTTTTAATTCTGAGTGGTACTTGCTAATTTTTCGACCCTTTTTGAATTTGTTTTGAAGTTTTTATGATTTTTCTTAATTTTGAAGTCTACAGCTACTTGGAAGTTGTTATAGTTTTTCAATTTTTATAATTTTTCTACTGTTGGGAATTTTTTCAAATTTTTGAAACTTAAAAATATGGCTTTTTTTTGATTTCTGAGAGGTTTTTGGTAATTTTTCGACCCTTTGTGAATTTTTTTTGGAGTTTTTATGATTTTTTCTTAATTCTGAGGTTTTCAGCAACTTGTGAGTTGTAATAGTTTTTCAATTTTTATAATTTTTCTACTGTTGGGAATTTTTCAAATTTTTGAAACTTAAAAACATTGCTTTTTTTTCGATTTCTGAGAGGTTTTCGCTAATTTTTCGACACTTTTTGAATTTTTTTTTGGAGTTTTATGATTTTTTCTTAATTTTGAAGTCTTCAGCTAGTTGTAAGTTGTAATAGTTTTTCAATTTTTATAATTTTTCTACTGTTGGGAATTTTTTCAATTTTTTGAAACTTAAAAATATGGTTTTTTTTTGATTTCTGAGAGGTTTTTGCTAATTTTTCGACCCTTTTTGAATTTGTTTTGAAGTTTTTATGATTTTTCTTATTTTTGAAGTCTACAGCTACTTGGAAGTTGTTATAGTTTTTCAATTTTTATAATTTTTCTACTGTTGGGAATTTTTTCAAATTTTTGAAACTTAAAAATATGGCTTTTTTTTTGGTTTCTGAGAGGTTTTTGCTAATTTTTCGACCTTTTTTGAATTTGTTTTGGAGTTTTATGATTTTTTCTTAATTCTGAGGTCTTCAGCAACTTGTGAGTTGTAATAGTTTTTCAATTTTTATAATTTTTCTACTGTTGGGAATTTTTCAAATTTTTGAAACTTAAAAACATTGCTTTTTTTTCGATTTCTGAGAGGTTTTCGCTAATTTTTCGACCCTTTTTGAATTTTTTTTTGGAGTTTTATGATTTTTTCTTAATTTTGAAGTCTACAGCTACTTGGAAGTTGTTATAGTTTTTCAATTTTTATAATTTTTCTACTGTTGGGAATTTTTTCAATTTTTTGAAACTTAAAAATATGGCTTTTTTTTGATTTCTGAGAGGTTTTTGGTAATTTTTCGACCCTTTTTGAATTTTTTTTTGGAGTTTTTATGATTTTTTCTTAATTCTGAGGTCTTCAGCAACTTGTGAGTTGTAATAGTTTTTCAATTTTTATAATTTTTCTACTGTTGGGAATTTTTCAAATTTTTGAAACTTAAAAATATGGCTTTTTTTTGATTTCTGAGAGGTTTTTGGTAATTTTTCGACCCTTTTTGAATTTTTTTTAGAGATTTTATGATTTTTTCTTAATTCTGAGGTCTTCAGCAACTTGTGAGTTGTAATAGTTTTTCAATTTTTATAATTTTTCTACTGTTGGGAATTTTTCAAATTTTTGAAACTTAAAAACATTGCTTTTTTTTCGATTTCTGAGAGGTTTTCCCTAATTTTTCGACCCTTTTTGAATTTTTTTTTGGAGTTTTTATGATTTTTTCTTAATTTTGAAGTCTTCAGCTAGTTGTAAGTTGTAATAGTTTTTCAATTTTTATAATTTTTCTACTGTTGGGAATTTTTTCAATTTTTTGAAACTTAAAAATATGGTTTTTTTTTGATTTCTGAGAGGTTTTTGCTAATTTTTCGACCCTTTTTGAATTTGTTTTGGAGTTTTTATGACTTTTTCTTAATTTTGAAGTCTTCAGCTACTTGTCAGTTTTTATATTTTTTCAATTTTTATAATTTTTCTACTGTTGGGAATTTTTTCAAATTTTTGAAACTTAAAAATATGGCTTTTTTTTTATTTCTGAGAGGTTTTTGCTAATTTTTCGACCCTTTTTGAAATTGTTTTGGAGTTTTATGATTTTTTCTTAATTTTGAAGTCTTCAGCTGCTTGGAAGTTGTTATAGTTTTTCAATTTTTATAATTTTTCTGCTGTTGGGATTTTTTTCAAATTTTTGAAACTTAAAAATATGGCTTTTTTTTTATTTATGAGAGGTTTTTGGTAATTTTTCGACCTTTTTTGAATTTTTATTTGAGTTTTTATGATTTGTTCTTAATTTTGAAGTCTTCAGCTACTTGAAAGTTGTTATGGTTTTAAAAATTTTTATAATTTTTCTACTGTTGGGTATTTTTTAAAATTTTTGAAAATTAAAAATATGGCTTTTTTTTATTTATGTGAGGTTTTTGCTAATTTTTCGACCCTTTTTGAATTTTTTTTGGAGTTTTTATGATTTTTCTTAATTTTGAAGTCTTCAACTACTTGAAAGTTGTTATAGTTTTTCAATTTTTATAATTTTTCAACTGTTGGGAATTTTTTCAAATTTTTGAAACTTAAAAACATAGATTTTTTTTGATTTCTCAGAGTTTTTTGCTAATTTTTCGACCCTTTTTGAATTTTTTTTGGAGTTTTTATGATTGTTTCTTAATTTTGAAGTCTTCAGCTACTTGTGGCTTGTTATAGTTTTTCAATTTTTATAATTTTTCTACTGTTGGGAATTATTTCAAATTTTTGAAACTTAAAAACATTGCTTTTTTTTCGATTTCTGAGAGGATTTTGCTAATTTTTCGACCCTTTTTGAATTTTTTTTGGAGTTTTTATGATTTTTCTTAATTTTGAAGTCTTCAGCTACTTGTCAGTTGTTATAGTTTTTCAATTTTTATAATTTTTCTACTGTTGGGAATTATTTCAAATTTTTGAAACTTAAAAACATTGCTTTTTTTTCGATTTCTGAGAGGTTTTCGCTAATTTTTCGACACTTTTTGAATTTTTTTTTGGAGTTTTATGATTTTTTCTTAATTTTGAAGTCTTCAGCTAGTTGTAAGTTGTAATAGTATTCCAATATTTATAATTTTTCTACTGCTGGGAATTTTTTCAATTTTTTGAAACTTAAGAATATGGCTTTTTTTTGATTTCTGAGAGGTTTTTGGTAATTTTTCGACCCTTTTTGAATTTTTTTTTGGAGTTTTTATGATTTTTTCTTAATTCTGAGGTCTTCAGCAACTTGTGAGTTGTAATAATTTTTCAATTTTTATAATTTTTCTACTGTTGGGAATTTTTCAAATTTTTGAAACTTAAAAATATGGCTTTTTTTTGATTTCTGAGAGGTTTTTGGTAATTTTTCGACCCGTTTTGAATTTTTTTTAGAGTTTTTATGATTTTTTCTTAATTCTGAGGTCTTCAGCAACTTGTGAGTTGTAATAGTTTTTCAATTTTTATAATTTTTCTACTGTTGGGAATTTTTCAAATTTTTGAAACTTAAAAACATTGCTTTTTTTTCGATTTCTGAGAGGTTTTCGCTAATTTTTCGACCCTTTTTGAATTTTTTTTTGGAGTTTTTATGATTTTTTCTTAATTTTGAAGTCTTCAGCTAGTTGTAAGTTGTAATAGTTTTTCAATTTTTATAATTTTTCTACTGTTGGGAATTTTTTCAATTTTTTGAAACTTAAAAATATGGTTTTTTTTTGATTTCTGAGAAGTTTTTGCTAATTTTTCGACCCTTTTTGAATTTTTTTTGGAGTTTTTATGACTTTTTCTTAATTTTGAAGTCTTCAGCTACTTGTCAGTTTTTATAGTTTTTCAATTTTTATAATTTTTCTACTGTTGGGAATTTTTTCAAATTTTTGAAACTTAAAAATATGGCTTTTGTTTGATTTCTGAGAGGTTTTTGCTAATTTTTCGACCCTTTGTGAATTTTTTTTGGAGTTTTTATGATTTTTTCTTAATTTTGAGGTCTTCAGCAACTTGTCAGTTGTTATAGTTTTTCAATTTTTATAATTTTTCTACTGTTGGGAATTTTTTCAAATTTTTGAAACTTAAAAATAAGGCTTTTTTTTTATTTCTGAGAGGTTTTTGCTAATTTTTCGACCCTTTTTGAATTTTTTTTGGAGTTTTTATGATTGTTTCTTAATTTTGAAGTCTTCAGCTACTTGTGGCTTGTTATAGTTTTTCAATTTTTATAATTTTTCTACTGTTGGGAATTTTTTCAAATTTTTGAAACTTAAAAATATGGCTTTTTTTTTTTGGTTTCTTAAAGATTTTTGCTAATTTTTCCACCCTTTTTGAATTTGTTTTGGAGTTTTTATGATCTTTTCTTAATTTTGAGGTCTTCAGCTACTTGGAAGTTGTTATAGTTTTTCAATTTTTATAATTTTTCTACTGTTGGGAATTTTTTCAAATTTTTGAAACTTAAAAATATGGCTTTTGTTTGATTTCTGAGAGGTTTTTGCTAATTTTTCGACCCTTTGTGAATTTTTTTTGGAGTTTTTATGATTTTTTCTTAATTTTGAGGTCTTCAGCAACTTGTCAGTTGTTATAGTTTTTCAATTTTTATAATTTTTCTACTGTTGGGAATTTTTTCAAATTTTTGAAACTTAAAAATAAGGCTTTTTTTTTATTTCTGAGAGGTTTTTGCTAATTTTTCGACCCTTTTTGAATTTTTTTTGGAGTTTTTATGATTGTTTCTTAATTTTGAAGTCTTCAGCTACTTGTGGCTTGTTATAGTTTTTCAATTTTTATAATTTTTCTACTGTTGGGAATTTTTTCAAATTTTTGAAACTTAAAAATATGGCTTTTTTTTTTTGGTTTCTTAAAGATTTTTGCTAATTTTTCCACCCTTTTTGAATTTGTTTTGGAGTTTTTATGATCTTTTCTTAATTTTGAGGTCTTCAGCTACTTGGAAGTTGTTATAGTTTTTCAATTTTTATAATTTTTCTACTGTTGGGAATTTTTTCAAATTTTTGAAACTTAAAAATATGGCTTTTTTTTGATTTCTGAGAGGTTTTTGGTAATTTTTCGACCCTTTGTGAATTTTTTTTGGAGTTTTTATGATTTTTTCTTAATTTTGAGGTCTTCAGCAACTTGTCAGTTGTTATAGTTTTTCAATTTTTATAATTTTTCTACTGTTGGGAATTTTTTCAAATTTTTGAAACTTAAAAATATGTTTTTTTTTTTTAATTCTGAGTGGTACTTGCTAATTTTTCGACCCTTTTTGAATTTGTTTTGAAGTTTTTATGATTTTTCTTAATTTTGAAGTCTACAGCTACTTGGAAGTTGTTATAGTTTTTCAATTTTTATAATTTTTCTACTGTTGGGAATTTTTTCAAATTTTTGAAACTTACAAATATGGCTTTTTTTTGATTTCTGAGAGGTTTTTGCTAATTTTTCGACCCTTTGTGAATTTTTTTTGGAGTTTTTATGATTTTTTCTTAATTTTGAGGTCTTCAGCAACTTGTCAGTTGTTATAGTTTTTCAATTTTTATAATTTTTCTACTGTTGGGAATTTTTTCAAATTTTTGAAACTTAAAAATATGTTTTTTTTTTTTAATTCTGAGTGGTACTTGCTAATTTTTCGACCCTTTTTGAATTTGTTTTGAAGTTTTTATGATTTTTCTTAATTTTGAAGTCTACAGCTACTTGGAAGTTGTTATAGTTTTTCAATTTTTATAATTTTTCTACTGTTGGGAATTTTTTCAAATTTTTGAAACTTAAAAATATGGCTTTTTTTTGATTTCTGAGAGGTTTTTGCTAATTTTTCGACCCTTTGTGAATTTTTTTTGGAGTTTTTATGATTTTTTCTTAATTCTGAGGTTTTCAGCAAGTTGTGAGTTGTAATAGTTTTTCAATTTTTATAATTTTTCTACTGTTGGGAATTTTTTCAAATTTTTGAAACTTAAAAATATGGCTTTTTTTTGATTTCTGAGAGGTTTTTGCTAATTTTTCGACCCTTTGTGAATTTTTTTTGGAGTTTTTATGATTTTTTCTTAATTTTGAGGTCTTCAGCAACTTGTCAGTTGTTATAGTTTTTCAATTTTTATAATTTTTCTACTGTTGGAAATTTTTTCAAATTTTTGAAACTTAAAAATATGTTTTTTTTTTTTAATTCTGAGTGGTACTTGCTAATTTTTCGACCCTTTTTGAATTTGTTTTGAAGTTTTTATGATTTTTCTTAATTTTGAAGTCTACAGCTACTTGGAAGTTGTTATAGTTTTTCAATTTTTATAATTTTTCTACTGTTGGGAATTTTTTCAAATTTTTGAAACTTAAAAATATGGCTTTTTTTTGATTTCTGAGAGGTTTTTGCTAATTTTTCGACCCTTTGTGAATTTTTTTTGGAGTTTTTATGATTTTTTCTTAATTTTGAGGTCTTCAGCAACTTGTCAGTTGTTATAGTTTTTCAATTTTTATAATTTTTCTACTGTTGGGAATTTTTTCAAATTTTTGAAACTTAAAAATATGTTTTTTTTTTTTAATTCTGAGTGGTACTTGCTAATTTTTCGACCCTTTTTGAATTTGTTTTGAAGTTTTTATGATTTTTCTTAATTTTGAAGTCTACAGCTACTTGGAAGTTGTTATAGTTTTTCAATTTTTATAATTTTTCTACTGTTGGGAATTTTTTCAAATTTTTGAAACTTAAAAATATGGCTTTTTTTTGATTTCTGAGAGGTTTTTGGTAATTTTTCGACCCTTTGTGAATTTTTTTTGGAGTTTTTATGATTTTTTCTTAATTCTGAGGTTTTCAGCAAGTTGTGAGTTGTAATAGTTTTTCAATTTTTATAATTTTTCTACTGTTGGGAATTTTTCAAATTTTTGAAACTTAAAAACATTGCTTTTTTTTCGATTTCTGAGAAGTTTTTGCTAATTTTTCGACACTTTTTGAATTTTTTTTTGGAGTTTTATGATTTTTTCTTAATTTTGAAGTCTAGTTGTAAGTTGTAATAGTTTTTCAATTTTTATAATTTTTCTACTGTTGGGAATTTTTTCAATTTTTTGAAACTTAAAAATATGGTTTTTTTTTGATTTCTGAGAGGTTTTTGGTAATTTTTCGACCCTTTTTGAATTTGTTTTGAAGTTTTTATGATTTTTCTTAATTTTGAAGTCTACAGCTACTTGGAAGTTGTTATAGTTTTTCAATTTTTATAATTTTTCTACTGTTGGGAATTTTTTCAAATTTTTGAAACTTAAAAATATCGCTTTTTTTTTGATTTCTGAGAGGTTTTTGCTAATTTTTCGACCTTTTTTGAATTTGTTTTGGAGTTTTATGATTTTTTCTTAATTTTGAAGTCTTCAGCTACTTGAAAGTTGTTATAGTTTTTCAATTTTTATAATTTATCTACTGTTGGGAATTTTTTCAAATTTTTGAAACTTAAAAATATGGCTTTTTTTTGATTTCTGAGAGGTTTTTGGTAATTTTTCGACCCTTTGTGAATTTTTTTTTGAGTTTTTATGATTTTTTCTTAATTTTGAGGTCTTCAGCAACTTGTGAGTTGTTATAGATTTTCAATTTTTATAATTTTTCTACTGTTGGGTTTTTTTTCAAATTTTTGAAACTTAAAAATATGTTTTTTTTTTTATTTATGAGAGGTTTTTGGTAATTTTTCGACCTTTTTTGAATTTTTATTTGAGTTTTTATGATTTGTTCTTAATTTTGAAGTCTTCAGCTACTTGAAAGTTGTTATGGTTTTAAAAATTTTTATAATTTTTCTACTGTTGGGTATTTTTTCAAATTTTTGAAAATTAAAAATATGGCTTTTTTTTATTTATGTGAGGTTTTTGCTAATTTTTCGACTCTTTTTGAATTTTTTTTGGAGTTTTTATGATTTTTCTTAATTTTGAAGTCTTCAACTACTTGAAAGTTGTTATAGTTTTTCAATTTTTATAATTTTTCAACTGTTGGGAATTTTTTCAAATTTTTGAAACTTAAAAACATAGATTTTTTTTGATTTCTCAGAGTTTTTTGCTAATTTTTCGACCCTTTTTGAATTTTTTTTGGAGTTTTTATGATTGTTTCTTAATTTTGAAGTCTTCAGCTACTTGTGGCTTGTTATAGTTTTTCAATTTTTATAATTTTTCTACTGTTTGGAATTTTTTCAATTTTTTGAAGCTTAAAAATATGGCTTTTTTTTGATTTCTGAGAGGTTTTTGGTAATTTTTCGACCCTTTTTGAATTTTTTTTTGGAGTTTTTATGATTTTTTCTTAATTCTGAGGTCTTCAGCAACTTGTGAGTTGTAATAGTTTTTCAATTTTTATAATTTTTCTACTGTTGGGAATTTTTCAAATTTTTGAAACTTAAAAATATGGCTTTTTTTTGATTTCTGAGAGGTTTTTGGTAATTTTTCGACCCTTTTTGAATTTTTTTTAGAGTTTTTATGATTTTTTCTTAATTCTGAGGTCTTCAGCAACTTGTGAGTTGTAATAGTTTTTCAATTTTTATAATTTTTCTACTGTTGGGAATTTTTCAAATTTTTGAAACTTAAAAACATTGCTTTTTTTTCGATTTCTGAGAGGTTTTCGCTAATTTTTCGACCCTTTTTGAATTTTTTTTTGGAGTTTTTATGATTTTTTCTTAATTTTGAAGTCTTCAGCTAGTTGTAAGTTGTAATAGTTTTTCAATTTTTATAATTTTTCTACTGTTGGGAATTTTTTCAATTTTTTGAAACTTAAAAATATGGTTTTTTTTTGATTTCTGAGAGGTTTTTGCTAATTTTTCGTCCCTTTTTGAATTTTTTTTGGAGTTTTTATGACTTTTTCTTAATTTTGAAGTCTTCAGCTACTTGTCAGTTTTTATAGTTTTTCAATTTTTATAATTTTTCTACTGTTGGGAATTTTTTCAAATTTTTGAAACTTAAAAATATGGCTTTTTTTTTATTTCTGAGAGGTTTTTGCTAATTTTTCGACCCTTTTTGAAATTGTTTTGGAGTTTTATGATTTTTTCTTAATTTTGAAGTCTTCAGCTGCTTGGAAGTTGTTATAGTTTTTCAATTTTTATAATTTTTCTGCTGTTGGGATTTTTTTCAAATTTTTGAAACTTAAAAATATGGCTTTTTTTTATTTATGAGAGGTTTTTGGTAATTTTTCGACCTTTTTTGAATTTTTATTTGAGTTTTTATGATTTGTTCTTAATTTTGAAGTCTTCAGCTACTTGAAAGTTGTTATGGTTTTAAAAATTTTTATAATTTTTCTACTGTTGGGTATTTTTTCAAATTTTTGAAAATTAAAAATATGGCTTTTTTTTATTTATGTGAGGTTTTTGCTAATTTTTCGACCCTTTTTGAATTTTTTTTGGAGTTTTTATGATTTTTCTTAATTTTGAAGTCTTCAACTACTTGAAAGTTGTTATAGTTTTTCAATTTTTATAATTTTTCAACTGTTGGGAATTTTTTCAAATTTTTGAAACTTAAAAACATAGATTTTTTTTGATTTCTCAGAGTTTTTTGCTAATTTTTCGACCCTTTTTGAATTTTTTTTGGAGTTTTTATGATTGTTTCTTAATTTTGAAGTCTTCAGCTACTTGTGGCTTGTTATAGTTTTTCAATTTTTATAATTTTTCTACTGTTGGGAATTATTTCAAATTTTTGAAACTTAAAAACATTGCTTTTTTTTCGATTTCTGAGAGGATTTTGCTAATTTTTCGACCCTTTTTGAATTTTTTTTGGAGTTTTTATGATTTTTCTTAATTTTGAAGTCTTCAGCTACTTGTCAGTTGTTATAGTTTTTCAATTTTTATAATTTTTCTACTGTTGGGAATTTTTTCAAATTTTTGAAACTTAAAAATATGGCTTTTTTTTTTATTTCTGAGAGGTTCTTGCTAATTTTTCGACCCTTTTTGAAATTGTTTTGGAGTTTTATGATTTTTTCTTAATTTTGAAGTCTTCAGCTGCTTGGAAGTTGTTATAGTTTTTCAATTTTTATAGTTTTTCTACTGTTGGGAATTTTTTCAAATTTTTGAAACTTAAAAATATGTTTTTTTTTATTTCAGAGTGGTTCTTGCTAATTTTTCGACCCTTTTTGAATTTGTTTTGGAGTTTTATGATTGTGTCTTAATTCTGAAGTCTTCAGCTACTTGTAGGTTGTTATAGATTTTCAATTTTTATAATTTATATACTATTGGGAATTTTTTCCAATTTTTGAAACTTAAAAATATGACTTTTTTTTTTATTTCTGAGAGGTTTTTGCTAATTTTTCGACCCTTTTTGAATTTGTTTTGGAGTTTTATGATTTTTTCTTAATTTTGAAGTCTTTAGCTATTTGTCAGTTGTTATAGTTTTTCAATTTTTATAATTTTTCTACTGTTGGGAATTTTTGCAAATTTTTGAAACTTAAAAATATGGCTTTTTTTTATTTCTGAGAGGTTTTTGGTAATTTTTCGACCCTTTTTGAATTTTTTTTTGAGTTTTTATGATTTGGTCTTAATTTTGAAGTCTTCAGCTACTTGAAAGTTGTTATAGTTTTAAAATTTTTATAAGTTTTCTACTATTGGGTATTTTTTCAAATTTTTGAAACTTAAAACTATGGCTTTTTTTTTATTTATGAGAGGTTTTTGCTAATTTTTCGACCCTTTTTGAATTTTTTTTGGAGTTTTTATGATTTTTCTTAATTTTGAAGTCTTCCGCAACTTGAAAGTTGTTATAGTTTTTCAATTTTTATAATTTTTCTACTGTTGGGAATTTTTTCAAATTTTTGAAACTTAAAAACAAAGCTTTTTTTTGATTTCGGTGAGTTTTTTGCTAATTTTTCGACCCTTTTTGAATTTTTTTTAGAGTTTTTATGATCTTTTCTTAATTTTGAAGTCTTCAGCTACTTGTAAGTTGTTATAGTTTTTCAATTTTTATAATTTTTCTACTGTTGGGAATTTTTTCAAATTTTTGAAACTTAAAAATATGGTTTTTTTTTTATTTCTGAGAGGTTCTTGCTAATTTTTCGACCCTTTTTGAAATTGTTTTGGAGTTTTATGATTTTTTCTTAATTTTGAAGTCTTCAGCTGCTTGGAAGTTGTTATAGTTTTTCAATTTAAATAATTTTTCTACTGTTGGGAATTATTTCAAATTTTTGAAACTTAAAATCATTGCTTTTTTTTTATTTCTGAGAGGATTTTGCTAATTTTTCGACCCTTTTTGAATTTTTTTTGGAGTTTTTATGATTTTTCTTAATTTTGAAGTCTTCAGCTACTTGTCAGTTGTTATAGTTTTTCAATTTTTATAATTTTTCTACTGTTGGGAATTTTTTCAAATTTTTGAAACTTAAAAATATGTTTTTTTTTTTATTTCTGAGAGGTTCTCGCTAATTTTTCGACCCTTTTTGAAATTGTTTTGGAGTTTTGTGATTTTTTCTTAATTTTGAAGTCTTCAGCTGCTTGGAAGTTGTTATAGTTTTTCAATTTTTATAATTTTTCTACTGTTGGGAATTTTTTCAAATTTTTGAAACTTAAAAATATGGTTTTTTTTTTATTTCTGAGTGTTTCTTGCTAATTTTTCGACCCTTTTTGAATTTGTTTTGGAGTTTTATGATTGTTTCTTAATTGTGAAGTCTTCAGCTAGTTGTAGGTTGTTATAGATTTTCAATTTTTATAATTTATCTACTATTGGGAATTTTTTCAAATTTTTGAAACTTAAAAATATGGCTTTTTTTTTATTTCTGAGAGGTTTTTGCTAATTTTTCGACCCTTTTTGAATTTGTTTTGGAGTTTTATGATTTTTTCTTAATTTTGAAGTCTTTAGCTACTTGTGAGTTGTTATAGTTTTTCAATTTTTATAATTTTTCTACTGTTGGGAATTTTTGCAAATTTTTGAAACTTAAAAATATGGCTTTTTTTTATTTCTGAGAGGTTTTTGGTAATTTTTCGACCCTTTTTGAATTTTTTTTTGAGTTTTTATGATTTGGTCTTAATTTCGAAGCCTTCAGGTACTTGAAAGTTGTTATAGTTTTAAAATTTTTATAATTTTTCTACTGTCGGGTATTTTTTCAAATTTTTGAAACTTAAAAATATGGCTTTTTTTTTATTTATGAGAGGTTTTTGCTAATTTTTCGACCCTTTTTGAATTTTTTTTGGAGTTTTTATGATTTTTCTTAATTTTGAAGTCTTCAGCAACTTGAAAGTTGTTATAGTTTTTCAATTTTTATAATTTTTCTACTGTTGGGAATTTTTTCAAATTTTTGAATCTTAAAAACATAGCTTTTTTTTGATTTCGGAGAGTTTTTTGCTAATTTATCGACCCTTTTTGAATTTTTTTTGGAGTTTTTATGATTTTTTCTTAATTTTGAAGTCTTCAGCTATTTGTCAGTTGTTATAGTTTTTCAATTTTTATAGTTTTTCTACTGTTGGGAATTTTTTCAAATTTTTGAAACTTAAAAATATGGCTTTTTTTTATTTCTGAGAGGTTTTTGGTAATTTTTCGACCCTTTTTGAATTTTTTTGGAGTTTTTATGATTTGGTCTTAATTTTGAAGTCTTCAGCTACTTGAAGGTTGTTATAGTTTTAAAATTTTTATAAATTTCCTACTGTTGGGTATTTTTTCAAATTTCTGAAACTTAAAAATATGGTTTTTTTTTTATTTAAGAGAGGTTTTTGCTAATTTTTCGACACTTTTTGAATTTTTTTTTGGAGTTTTTATGATTTTTTCTTAATTTTGAAGTCTTCAGCTAGTTGTAAGTTGTAATAGTTTTTCAATTTTTATAATTTTTCTACTGTTGGGAATTTTTTCAATTTTTTGAAACTTAAAAATATGGTTTTTTTTTGATTTCTGAGAGGTTTTTGCTAATTTTTCGACCCTTTTTGAATTTGTTTTGGAGTTTTTATGACTTTTTCTTAATTTTGAAGTCTTCAGCTACTTGTCAGTTTTTATAGTTTTTCAATTTTTATAATTTTTCTACTGTTGGGAATTTTTTCAAATTTTTGAAACTTAAAAATATGGCTTTTTTTTTATTTCTGAGAGGTTTTTGCTAATTTTTCGACCCTTTTTGAAATTGTTTTGGAGTTTTATGATTTTTTCTTAATTTTGAAGTCTTCAGCTGCTTGGAAGTTGTTATAGTTTTTCAATTTTTATAATTTTTCTGCTGTTGGGATTTTTTTCAAATTTTTGAAACTTAAAAATATGGCTTTTTTTTATTTATGAGAGGTTTTTGGTAATTTTTCGACCTTTTTTGAATTTTTATTTGAGTTTTTATGATTTGTTCTTAATTTTGAAGTCTTCAGCTACTTGAAAGTTGTTATGGTTTTAAAAATTTTTATAATTTTTCTACTGTTGGGTATTTTTTCAAATTTTTGAAAATTAAAAATATGGCTTTTTTTTATTTATGTGAGGTTTTTGCTAATTTTTCGACCCTTTTTGAATTTTTTTTGGAGTTTTTATGATTTTTCTTAATTTTGAAGTCTTCAACTACTTGAAAGTTGTTATAGTTTTTCAATTTTTATAATTTTTCAACTGTTGGGAATTTTTTCAAATTTTTGAAACTTAAAAACATAGATTTTTTTTGATTTCTCAGAGTTTTTTGCTAATTTTTCGACCCTTTTTGAATTTTTTTTGGAGTTTTTATGATTGTTTCTTAATTTTGAAGTCTTCAGCTACTTGTGGCTTGTTATAGTTTTTCAATTTTTATAATTTTTCTACTGTTGGGAATTATTTCAAATTTTTGAAACTTAAAAACATTGCTTTTTTTTCGATTTCTGAGAGGATTTTGCTAATTTTTCGACCCTTTTTGAATTTTTTTTGGAGTTTTTATGATTTTTCTTAATTTTGAAGTCTTCAGCTACTTGTCAGTTGTTATAGTTTTTCAATTTTTATAATTTTTCTACTGTTGGGAATTTTTTCAAATTTTTGAAACTTAAAAATATGGCTTTTTTTTTTATTTCTGAGAGGTTCTTGCTAATTTTTCGACCCTTTTTGAAATTGTTTTGGAGTTTTATGATTTTTTCTTAATTTTGAAGTCTTCAGCTGCTCGGAAGTTGTTATAGTTTTTCAATTTTTATAGTTTTTCTACTGTTGGGAATTTTTTCAAATTTTTGAAACTTAAAAATATGTTTTTTTTTATTTCAGAGTGGTTCTTGCTAATTTTTCGACCCTTTTTGAATTTGTTTTGGAGTTTTATGATTGTGTCTTAATTCTGAAGTCTTCAGCTACTTGTAGGTTGTTATAGATTTTCAATTTTTATAATTTATATACTATTGGGAATTTTTTCCAATTTTTGAAACTTAAAAATATGACTTTTTTTTTTATTTCTGAGAGGTTTTTGCTAATTTTTCGACCCTTTTTGAATTTGTTTTGGAGTTTTATGATTTTTTCTTAATTTTGAAGTCTTTAGCTATTTGTCAGTTGTTATAGTTTTTCAATTTTTATAATTTTTCTACTGTTGGGAATTTTTGCAAATTTTTGAAACTTAAAAATATGGCTTTTTTTTATTTCTGAGAGGTTTTTGGTAATTTTTCGACCCTTTTTGAATTTTTTTTTGAGTTTTTATGATTTGGTCTTAATTTTGAAGTCTTCAGCTACTTGAAAGTTGTTATAGTTTTAAAATTTTTATAAGTTTTCTACTATTGGGTATTTTTTCAAATTTTTGAAACTTAAAACTATGGCTTTTTTTTTATTTATGAGAGGTTTTTGCTAATTTTTCGACCCTTTTTGAATTTTTTTTGGAGTTTTTATGATTTTTCTTAATTTTGAAGTCTTCCGCAACTTGAAAGTTGTTATAGTTTTTCAATTTTTATAATTTTTCTACTGTTGGGAATTTTTTCAAATTTTTGAAACTTAAAAACAAAGCTTTTTTTTGATTTCGGTGAGTTTTTTGCTAATTTTTCGACCCTTTTTGAATTTTTTTTAGAGTTTTTATGATCTTTTCTTAATTTTGAAGTCTTCAGCTACTTGTAAGTTGTTATAGTTTTTCAATTTTTATAATTTTTCTACTGTTGGGAATTTTTTCAAATTTTTGAAACTTAAAAATATGGTTTTTTTTTTATTTCTGAGAGGTTCTTGCTAATTTTTCGACCCTTTTTGAAATTGTTTTGGAGTTTTATGATTTTTTCTTAATTTTGAAGTCTTCAGCTGCTTGGAAGTTGTTATAGTTTTTCAATTTTAATAATTTTTCTACTGTTGGGAATTATTTCAAATTTTTGAAACTTAAAATCATTGCTTTTTTTTTATTTCTGAGAGGATTTTGCTAATTTTTCGACCCTTTTTGAATTTTTTTTGGAGTTTTTATGATTTTTCTTAATTTTGAAGTCTTCAGCTACTTGTCAGTTGTTATAGTTTTTCAATTTTTATAATTTTTCTACTGTTGGGAATTTTTTCAAATTTTTGAAACTTAAAAATATGTTTTTTTTTTTATTTCTGAGAGGTTCTCGCTAATTTTTCGACCCTTTTTGAAATTGTTTTGGAGTTTTGTGATTTTTTCTTAATTTTGAAGTCTTCAGCTGCTTGGAAGTTGTTATAGTTTTTCAATTTTTATAATTTTTCTACTGTTGGGAATTTTTTCAAATTTTTGAAACTTAAAAATATGGTTTTTTTTTTATTTCTGAGTGTTTCTTGCTAATTTTTCGACCCTTTTTGAATTTGTTTTGGAGTTTTATGATTGTTTCTTAATTGTGAAGTCTTCAGCTAGTTGTAGGTTGTTATAGATTTTCAATTTTTATAATTTATCTACTATTGGGAATTTTTTCAAATTTTTGAAACTTAAAAATATGGCTTTTTTTTTATTTCTGAGAGGTTTTTGCTAATTTTTCGACCCTTTTTGAATTTGTTTTGGAGTTTTATGATTTTTTCTTAATTTTGAAGTCTTTAGCTACTTGTGAGTTGTTATAGTTTTTCAATTTTTATAATTTTTCTACTGTTGGGAATTTTTGCAAATTTTTGAAACTTAAAAATATGGCTTTTTTTTATTTCTGAGAGGTTTTTGGTAATTTTTCGACCCTTTTTGAATTTTTTTTTTGAGTTTTTATGATTTGGTCTTAATTTCGAAGCCTTCAGGTACTTGAAAGTTGTTATAGTTTTAAAATTTTTATAATTTTTCTACTGTCGGGTATTTTTTCAAATTTTTGAAACTTAAAAATATGGCTTTTTTTTTATTTATGAGAGGTTTTTGCTAATTTTTCGACCCTTTTTGAATTTTTTTTGGAGTTTTTATGATTTTTCTTAATTTTGAAGTCTTCAGCAACTTGAAAGTTGTTATAGTTTTTCAATTTTTATAATTTTTCTACTGTTGGGAATTTTTTCAAATTTTTGAATCTTAAAAACATAGCTTTTTTTTGATTTCGGAGAGTTTTTTGCTAATTTATCGACCCTTTTTGAATTTTTTTTGGAGTTTTTATGATTTTTTCTTAATTTTGAAGTCTTCAGCTATTTGTCAGTTGTTATAGTTTTTCAATTTTTATAGTTTTTCTACTGTTGGGAATTTTTTCAAATTTTTGAAACTTAAAAATATGGCTTTTTTTTATTTCTGAGAGGTTTTTGGTAATTTTTCGACCCTTTTTGAATTTTTTTGGAGTTTTTATGATTTGGTCTTAATTTTGAAGTCTTCAGCTACTTGAAGGTTGTTATAGTTTTAAAATTTTTATAAATTTCCTACTGTTGGGTATTTTTTCAAATTTCTGAAACTTAAAAATATGGTTTTTTTTTTATTTAAGAGAGGTTTTTGCTAATTTTTCGACACTTTTTGAATTTTTTTTGGAGTTTTTATGATTTTTCTTAATTTTGAAGTCTTCAGCAAATTGAAAGTTGTTATAGTTTTTCAATTTTTATAATTTTTCTACTGTTGGGAATTTTTTCAAATTTTTGAAACTTAAAAATATGGCTTTTTTTTGATTTCTGAGAGTTTTTTGCTAATTTTTCGACCCTTTTTGAATTTTTTTTGGAGTTTTTATGATTGTTTCTTAATTTTGAAGTCTTCAGCTACTTGTGGCCTGTTATAGATTTTCAATTTTTATAATTTATCTACTATTGGGAATTTTTTCAAATTTTTGAAACTTAAAAATATTGCTTTTTTTTATTTCTGAGAGGTTTTTGCTAATTTTTCGAGACTTTTTGAATTTGTTTTGGAGTTTTTATGATTTTTTCTTAATTTTGAAGACTTCAGCTACTTGTACGTTATTATAGTTTTACAATTTTTATAATTTTTCTACTGTTGGGAATTTTTTCAAATTTTTGAAACTTAAAAATATGGTATTTTTTTTATTTCTGAGTGGTTTTCGCTAATTTTTCGACCCTTTTTGAATTTTTTTTTTGGAGTTTTTATGATTTTTTCTTAATTTTGAAGTCTTCAGCTACTTGTGGCTTGTTATAGTTTTTCAATTTTTATAATTTTTCTACTGTTGGGAATTTTTTCAATTTTTTGAAACTAAAAATATGGTTTTTTTTTGATTTCTGAGAGGTTTTTGCTAATTTTTCGACCTTTTTTGAATTTGTTTTGGAGTTTTATGATTTTTTCTTAATTTTGAAGTCTTCTGCTACTTAAAAGTTGTTATAGTTTTTCAATTTTTATAATTTTTCTACTGTTGGGAATTTTTTCAAATTTTTGAAACTTAAAAATAAGGCTTTTTTTTTATTTCTGAGAGGTTTTTGGTAATTTTTCGACCCGTTTTGAATTTGTTTTGGAGTTTTTATGATTTATCTTAATTTTGCAGTCTTCTGCTACTTGTCAGTTGCTATAGTTTTTCAATTTTTATAATTTTTCTACTGTTGGGAATTTTTTCAAATTTTTTAAATTTAAAAATATGTTTTTTTTTTTTAATTCTGAGAGGTACTTGCTAATTTTTCGACCCCTTTTGAATTTGTTTTGGAGTTTTTATGATTTTTCTTAATTTTGCAGTCTTCTGCTACTTGTCAGTTGTTATAGTTTTTCAATTTTTATAATTTTTCTACTGTTGGGAATTTTTGCAAATTTTTGAAACTTAAAAATATGGCTTTTTTTTGATTTCTGAGAGGTTTTTGGTAATTTTTCGAACCTTTTTGAATTTGTTTTGGAGTTTTTATGATTTTTTCTTAATTTTTAGGTCTTCAGCTACTTGTGGCTTGTTATAGATTTTCAATTTTTATAATTTTTCTACTGTTGGGAATTCTTTCAAATTTTTGAAACTTAAAAATATGGCTTTTTTTTTATTTATGAGAGGTTTTTGCTAATTTTTCGACCCTTTTTGAATTTTTATTTGAGTTTTTATGATTTGTTCTTAATTTTGAAGTCTTCAGCTACTTGAAAGTTGTTATAGTTTTAAAAATTTTTATAATTTTTCTACTGTTGGGTATTTTTTCAAATTTTTGAAACTTAAAAATATGGCTTTTTTTTTATTTAAGTGAGGTTTTTGCTAATTTTTCGACCCTTTTTGAATTTTTTTTGGAGTTTTTATGATTTTTCTTAATTTTGAAGTCTTCAGCTACTTGAAAGTTGTTATAGTTTTTCAATTTTTATAATTTTTCTACTGTTGGGAATTTTTTCAAATTTTTGAAAATTAAAAACATTGCTTTTTTTTTTATTTCTGAGAGGTTCTTGCTAATTTTTCGACCCTTTTTGAAATTGTTTTGGAGTTTTATGATTTTTTCTTAATTTTGAAGTCTTCAGCTGCTTGGAAGTTGTTATAGTTTTTCAATTTTTATAATTTTTCTACTGTTGGGAATTTTTTCAAATTTTTGAAACTTAAAAATATGGCTTTTTTTTTATTTATGAGAGGTTTTTGCTAATTTTTCGACCCTTTTTGAATTTTTATTTGAGTTTTTATGATTTGTTCTTAATTTTGAAGTCTTCAGCTACTTGAAAGTTGTTATAGTTTTAAAAATTTTTATAATTTTTCTACTGTTGGGTATTTTTTCAAATTTTTGAAACTTAAAAATATGGCTTTTTTTTTATTTATGAGAGGTTTTTGCTAATTTTTCGACCCTTTTTGAATTTTTATTTGAGTTTTTATTATTTGTTCTTAATTTTGAAGTCTTCAGCTACTTGAAAGTTGTTATAGTTTTAAAAATGTTTATAATTTTTCTACTGTTGGGTATTTTTTCAAATTTTTGAAACTTAAAAATATGGCTTTTTTTTTATTTATGAAAGGTTTTTGCTAATTTTTCGACCCTTTTTGAATTTTTTTTTGAGTTTTTATGATTTTTCTTAATTTGGAAGTCTTCAGCTACTTGAAAGTTGTTCAAGTTTTTCAATTTTTATAATTTTTCTACTGTTGGGAATTTTTTCAAATTTTTGAAACTTAAAAATATGTTTTTTTTTTTATTTCTGTCAGTTGTTATAGTTTTTCAATTTTTATAATTTTTCTACTGTTGGGAATTTTTTCAAATTTTTGAAACTTAAAAATATGGCTTTTTTTTAATTCTGAGAGATTTTTGGTAATTTTTCGACCCTTTGTGAATTTTTTTTGGAGTTTTTATGATTTTTTCTTAATTTTGAGGTCTTCAGCAACTTGTGAGTTGTTATAGTTTTTCAATTTTTATATGTTTTCTACTGCTGGGAATTTTTCAAATTTTTGAAACTTAAAAATAAGGCTTTTTTTTTTGGTTTCTTAAAGGTTTTTGCTAATTTTTCCCCCTTTTTGAATTTGTTTTGGATTTTTATGATTTTTTCTTAATTTTGAAGTCTTCAGCTACTTGGAAGTTGTTATAGTTTTTCAATTTTTATAATTTTTCTACTGTTGGGTATTTTTTCAAATTTTTGAAACTTAAAACTATGGCTTTTTTTTTATTTCTGAGTGGTGTTTGGTAATTTTTCGACTCTTTGTGAATTTTTTTTGGAGTTTTTATGATTTTTTCTTAATTTTGAGGTCTTCAGCAACTTGTGAGTTGTTATAGTTTTTCAATTTTTATAATTTTTCTACTGTTGGGCGTTTTTTAAAATTTTTGAAACTTAAAAATATGTTTTTTTTTTTTAATTCTGAGAGGTACTTGCTAATTTTTCGACCCTTTTTGAATTTGTTTTGAAGTTTTTATGATTTTTCTTAATTTTGAAGTCAACAGCTACTTGGAAGTTGTTATAGTTTTTCAATTTTTATAATTTTTCTACTGTTGGGAATTTTTTCAAATTTTTGAAACTTAAAAATATGGCTTTTTTTTGATTTCTGAGAGGTTTTTGGTAATTTTTCGACCCTTTTTGAATTTGTTTTGGAGTTTTTATGATTTTTTCTTAATTTTGAAGTCTTCAGCTACTTGTAGGTTGTTATAGATTTTCAATTTTTATAATTTATCTACTATTGGGAATTTTTTCAAATTTTTGAAACTTAAAAATATGGCTTTTTTTTTTTATTTCTGAGAGGTTTTTGCTAATTTTTCGTCCTTTTTTGAATTTGTTTTGGAGTTTAATGATTTTTTCTTAATTTTGAAGTCTTCAGCTACTTGTAAGTGGTTATAGTTTTTCAATTTTTATAATTTTTCTACTGTTGGGAATTATTTCAAATTTTTGAAACTTAAAAATATGGTTTTTATTTTTATTTCTGAGAGGTTCTTGCTAATTTTTCGACCCTTTTTGAATTTGTTTTGGAGTTTTTATGATCTTTTCTTAATTTTGAAGTCTTCAGCTACTTGTACGTTGTTATAGATTTTCAATTTTTAAAATTTATCTACTATTGGGAATTTTTTCAAATTTTTGAAACTTGAAAATATGGCTTTTTTCTTATTTCTGAGAGGTTTTTGCTAATTTTTCGACCCTTTTTGAATTTGTTTTGGAGTTTTATGATTTTTTCTTAATTTTGAAGTCTTCAGCTGTTCGGAAGTTGTTATAGTTTTTCAAGTTTTATAATTTTTCTACTGTTGGGAATTTTTTCAAATTTTTGAAACTTAAAAATATGGCTTTTTTCTTGATTTCTGAGAGGTTTTTGGTAATTTTTCGACCCTTTTTGAATTTTTTTTTGAGTTTTTATGATTTGTTCTTAATTTTGAAGTCTTCAGCTACTTGAAAGTTGTTATAGTTTTAAAATTTTTATAATTTTTCTACTGTTGGGTATTTCTTCAAATTTTTGAAACTTAAAAATATGGCCTTTTTTTATTTATGAGAGGTTTTTGCTAATTTCTCGACCCTTTTTGAATTTTTTTTGGAGTTTTTATGATTTTTCTTAATTTTGAAGTCTTCAGCTACTGGTAAGTTGTTATAGTTTTTCAATTTTTATAATTTTTCTACTGTTGGGAATTTTTTCAAATTTTTGAAACTTAAAAACATAGCTTTTTTTTTATTTCGGAGAGTTTTTTGGTAATTTTTCGACCCTTTTTGAATTTTTTTTGGAGTTTTTATGATTGTTTCTTAATTTTGAAGTCTTCAGCTACTTGTAGGTTGTTATAGATTTTCAATTTTTATAATTTATCTACTATTGGGAATTTTTTCAAATTTTTGAAACTTAAAAATATGGCTTTTTTTTTATTTCTGAGAGGTTTTTGCTAATTTTTCGTCCCTTTTTGAATTTGTTTTGGAGTTTTATGATTTTTTCTTAATTTTGAAGTCTTCAGCTACTGCTAAGTTGTTATAGTTTTTCAATTTTTATAATTTATCTACTGTTGGGAGTTTTTTCCAATTTTTGGAACTTGAAAAAATGGCTTTTTTTTATTTCTGAGAGGTTTTTGCTAATTTTTCGAGACTTTTTGAATTTGTTTTGGAGTTTTTATGATTTTTTCTTAATTTTGAAGTCTTCAGCTACTTGTACGTTGTTATGGTTTTTCAATTTTTATAATTTTTCTACTCTTGGGAATTTTTTCAAATTTTTGAAACTTAAAAATATGGTTTTTTTTTATTTCTGAGAGGTTTTCGCTAATTTTTCGACCCTTTTTGAATTTTTTTTGGAGTTTTTATGATTTTTTCTTAATTTTGAAGTCTTCAGCTACTTGATAGTTGTTGTAGTTTTTCAAGTTTTATAATTTTTCTACTGTTGGGAATTTTATCAAATTTTTGAAACTTAAAAATATGACTTTTTTTTATTTCTGAGAAGTTTTTGGTAATTTTTCGACCCTTTTTGAATTTGTTTTGGAGTTTTTATGATTTTTTCTTATTTTTGAAGTCTTCAGCTAATTGTACGTTGTTATAGTTTTTCAATTTTTATAATTTTTCTACTCTTGGGAATTTTTTTTAAATTTTTGAAACTTAAAAATATGGCTTTTTTTTATTTCTGAGAAGTTTTTGCTAATTTTTCAACCCTTTTTGAATTTGTTTTGGAGTTTTTATGATTTTTTCTTAATTTTGAAGTCTTCAGCTACTTGTAAGGTGTTATAGTTTTTCAATTTTTATAATTTTTCTACTGTTGGGAATTTTTCAAATTTTTGAAACTTAAAAATAAGGCTTTTTTTTTTTGGTTTCTTAAAGGTTTTTGCTAATTTTTCCACCCTTTTTGAATTTGTTTTAGAGTTTTTATGATTTTTCTTAATTTTGCAGTATTCTGCTACTTGTCAGTTGTTATAGTTTTTCAATTTTTATAATTTTTCTACTGTTGGGAATTTTTTCAAATTTTTGAAACTTAAAAATATGTCTTTTTTTTGATTTCTGAGAGGTCTTTGGTAATTTTTCGACCCTTTTTGAATTTGTTTTGGAGTTTTTATGATTTTTCTTAATTTTGCATTCTTCTGCTTCTTGTCAGTTGTTATAGTTTTTCAATTTTTTTAATTTTTCTACTGTTGGGAATTTTTTCAAATTTTTGAAACTTAAAAATATGGCTTTTTTTTTATTTCTGAGAGGTTTTTGGTAATTTTTCGAACCTTTTTGAATTTGTTTTGGAGTTTTATGATTTTTCTTAATTTTGCAGTCTTCTGCTACTTGTCAGTTGTTATAGTTTTTCAATTTTTATAATTTTTCTACTGTTGGGTATTTTTTCAAATTTTTGAAACTTAAAACTATGGCTTTTTTTTTATTTCTGAGAGGTGTTTGGTAATTTTTCGACTCTTTGTGAATTTTTTTTGGAGTTTTTATGATTTTTTCTTAATTTTGAGGTCTTCAGCAACTTGTGAGTTGTTATAGTTTTTCAATTTTTATAATTTTTCTACTGTTGGGAATTATTTCAAATTTTTGAAACTTAAAAACATTGCTTTTTTTTCGATTTCTGAGAAGTTTTCGCTAATTTTTCGACCCTTTTTGAATTTTTTTTTGGAGTTTTATGATTTTTTCTTAATTTTGAAGTCTTCAGCTGGTTGTAAGTTGTTATAGTTTTTCAATTTTTATAATTTTTCTACTGGTGGGAATTTTTTCAAATTTTTGAAACTTAAAAATATGGCTTTTTTTTTATTTATGAGAGGTTTTTGCTAATTTTTCGACCCTTTTTGAATTTTTATTTGAGTTTTTATGATTTGTTCTTAATTTTGAAGTCTTCAGCTACTTGAAAGTTGTTATAGTTTTAAAAATTTTTATAATTTTTCTACTGTTGGGTATTTTTTCAAATTTTTGAAACTTAAAAATATGACTTTTTTTTAATTAAGTGAGGTTTTTGCTAATTTTTCGACCCTTTTTGAATTTTTTTTGGAGTTTTTATGATTTTTCTTAATTTTGAAGTCTTCAGCTACTTGAAAGTTGTTATAGTTTTTCAATTTTTATAATTTTTCTACTGTTGGGAATTTTTTCAAATTTTTGAAACTTAAAAACATAGCTTTTTTTTTTATTTCTGAGAGGTTCTTGCTAACTTTTCGACCCTTTTTGAAATTGTTTTGGAGTTTTATGATTTTTTCTTAATTTTGAAGTCTTCAGCTGCTTGGAAGTTGTTATAGTTTTTCAATTTTTATAATTTTTCTACTGTTGGGAATTTTTTCAAATTTTTGAAACTTAAAAATATGGCTTTTTTTTTATTTATGAGAGGTTTTTGCTAACTTTTCGACCCTTTTTGAATTTTTATTTGAGTTTTTATGATTTGTTCTTAATTTTGAAGTCTTCAGCTACTTGAAAGTTGTTATAGTTTTAAAAATTTTTATAATTTTTCTACTGTTGGGTATTTTTTCAAATTTTTGAAACTTAAAAATATGGCTTTTTTTTTATTTATGAGGGTTTTTGCTAATTTTTCGACCCTTTTTGAATTTTTTTTTGAGTTTTTATTATTTGTTCTTAATTTTGAAGTCTTCAGCTACTTGAAAGTTGTTATAGTTTTAAAAATGTTTATAATTTTTCTACTGTTGGGTATTTTTTCAAATTTTTGAAACTTAAAAATATGGCTTTTTTTTTATTTATGAAAGGTTTTTGCTAATTTTTCGACCCTTTTTGAATTTTTTTTGGAGTTTTTATGATTTTTCTTAATTTGGAAGTCTTCAGCTACTTGAAAGTTGTTCAAGTTTTTCAATTTTTATAATTTTTCTACTGTTGGGAATTTTTTCAAATTTTTGAAACTTAAAAATATGTTTTTTTTTTATTTCTGAGAGGTTCTTGCTAATTTTTCGACCCTTTTTGAATTTGTTTTGGATTTTTTATGATTTTTCTTAATTTTGCAGTCTTCTGCTACTTGTCAGTTGTTATAGTTTTTCAATTTTTATAATTTTTCTACTGTTGGGAATTTTTTCAAATTTTTGAAACTTAAAACTATGGCTTTTTTTTTATTTCTGAGAGGTCTTTGGTAATTTTTCGACTCTTTGTGAATTTTTTTTGGAGTTTTTATGATTTTTTCTTAATTTTGAGGTCTTCAGCAACTTGTGAGTTGTTATAGTTTTTCAATTTTTATAATTTTTCTACTGTTGGGCGTTTTTTAAAATTTTTGAAACTTAAAAATATGGCTATTTTTTTTAATTCTGAGAGGTACTTGCTAATTTTTCGACCCTTTTTGAATTTGTTTTGGAGTTTTATGATTTTTTCTTAATTTTGAAGTCTTCAGCTGTTCGGAAGTTGTTATAGTTTTTCAATTTTTATAATTTTTCTACTGTTGGGAATTTTTTCAAATTTTTGAAACTTAAAAATATGGCTTTTTTCTTGATTTCTGAGAGGTTTTTGGTAATTTTTCGACCCTTTTTGAATTTTTTTTTGAGTTTCTATGATTTGTTCTTAATTTTGAAGTCTTCAGCTACTTGAAAGTTGTTATAGTTTTAAAATTTTTATAATTTTTCTACTGTTGGGTATTTTTTCAAATTTTTGAAACTTAAAAATATGGCTTTTTTTTATTTATGAGAGGTTTTTGCTAATTTCTCGACCCTTTTTGAATTTTTTTTGGAGTTTTTATGATTTTTCTTAATTTTGAAGTCTTCAGCTACTGGTAAGTTGTTATAGTTTTTCAATTTTTATAATTTTTCTACTGTTGGGAATTTTTTCAAATTTTTGAAACTTAAAAACATAGCTTTTTTTTTATTTCGGAGAGTTTTTTGGTAATTTTTCGACCCTTTTTGAATTTTTTTTGGAGTTTCTATGATTGTTTCTTAATTTTGAAGTCTTCAGCTACTTGTAGGTTGTTATAGATTTTCAATTTTTATAATTTATCTACTATTGGGAATTTTTTCAAATTTTTGAAACTTAAAAATATGGCTTTTTTTTTATTTCTGAGAGGTTTTTGCTAATTTTTCGTCCCTTTTTGAATTTGTTTTGGAGTTGTATGATTTTTTCTTAATTTTGAAGTCTTCAGCTACTGGTAAGTTGTTATAGTTTTTCAATTTTTATAATTTATCTACTGTTGGGAGTTTTTTCCAATTTTTGGAACTTGAAAAAATGGCTTTTTTTTTATTTCTGAGAGGTTTTTGCTAATTTTTCGAGACTTTTTGAATTTGTTTTGGAGTTTTTATGATTTTTTCTTAATTTTGAAGTCTTCAGCTACTTGTGGCTTGTTATAGTTTTTCAATTTTTATAATTTTTCTACTCTTGGGAATTTTTTCAAATTTTTGAAACTTAAAAATATGGTTTTTTTTTATTTCTGAGAGGTTTTCGCTAATTTTTCGACCCTTTTTGAATTTTTTTTGGAGTTTTTATGATTTTTTCTTAATTTTGAAGTCTTCAGCTACTTGATAGTTGTTGTAGTTTTTCAAGTTTTATAATTTTTCTACTGTTGGGAATTTTATCAAATTTTTGAAACTTAAAAATATGACTTTTTTTTATTTCTGAGAAGTTTTTGGTAATTTTTCGACCCTTTTTGAATTTGTTTTGGAGTTTTTATGATTTTTTCTTAATTTTGAAGTCTTCAGCTAATTGTACGTTGTTATAGTTTTTCAATTTTTATAATTTTTCTACTCTTGGGAATTTTTTTTAAATTTTTGAAACTTAAAAATATGGCTTTTTTTTATTTCTGAGAAGTTTTTGCTAATTTTTCAACCCTTTTTGAATTTGTTTTGGAGTTTTTATGATTTTTTCTTAATTTTGAAGTCTTCAGCTACTTGTAAGGTGTTATAGTTTTTCAATTTTTATAATTTTTCTACTGTTGGGAATTTTTCAAATTTTTGAAACTTAAAAATAAGGCTTTTTTTTTTTGGTTTCTTAAAGGTTTTTGCTAATTTTTCCACCCTTTTTGAATTTGTTTTGGAGTTTTTATGATTTTTCTTAATTTTGCAGTATTCTGCTACTTGTCAGTTGTTATAGTTTTTCAATTTTTATAATTTTTCTACTGTTGGGAATTTTTTCAAATTTTTGAAACTTAAAAATATGTTTTTTTTTTGATTTCTGAGAGGTCTTTGGTAATTTTTCGACCCTTTTTGAATTTGTTTTGGAGTTTTTATGATTTTTCTTAATTTTGCATTCTTCTGCTTCTTGTCAGTTGTTATAGTTTTTCAATTTTTATAATTTTTCTACTGTTGGAAATTTTTTCAAATTTTTGAAACTTAAAAATATGGCTTTTTTTTATTTCTGAGAGGTTTTTGGTAATTTTTCGAACCTTTTTGAATTTGTTTTGGAGTTTTATGATTTTTTCTTAATTTTGAAGTCTTCAACTATTTGTCAGTTGTTATAGTTTTTCAATTTTTATAATTTTTCTACTGTTGGGAATTTTTCAAATTTTTGAAACTTAGAAATATGGTTTTTTTTTATTTCTGAGAGGTTTTTGGTAATTTTTCGAACCTTTTTGAATTTGTTTTGGAGTTTTATGATTTTTTCTTAATTTGGAAGTCTTCAGCTATTTGTCAGTTGTTATAGTTTTTCAATTTTTATAATTTTTCTACTGTTGGGAATTTTTCAAATTTTTGAAACTTAGAAATATGGTTTTTTTTTATTTCTGAGAGGTTTTTGGTAATTTTTCGAACCTTTTTGAATTTGTTTTGGAGTTTTTATGATTTTTTCTTAATTTTGAGGTCTTCAGCTACTTGTGGCTTGTTATAGTTTTTCAATTTTTATAATTTTTCTACTGTTGGGAATTATTTCAAATTTTTGAAACTTAAAAATATGGTTTTTTTTTATTTCTGAGAGGTTTTCGCTAATTTTTCGACCCTTTTTGAATTTTTTTTTGGAGTTTTTATGAGTTTTTCTTAATTTTGAAGTCTTCAGCTACTTGATAGTTGTTGTAGTTTTTCAAGTTTTATAATTTTTCTACTGTTGGAAATTTTATCAAATTTTTGAAACTTAAAAATATGGCTTTTTTTATTTCTGAGAAGTTTTTGCTAATTTTTCGACCCTTTTTGAATTTGTTTTGGAGTTTTTATAATTTTTTCTTAATTTTGAAGTCTTCAGCTACTTGTACGTTGTTATAGTTTTTCAATTTTTATAATTTTTCTACTCTTGGGAATTTTTTCAAATTTTTGAAACTTAAAAATATGGCTTTTTTTTATTTCTGAGAAGTTTTTGCTAATTTTTCGACCCTTTTTGAATTTGTTTTGGAGTTTTTATGATTTTTTCTTAATTTTGGAGTCTTCAGCTACTTGTAAGTTGTTATAGTTTTTCAATTTTTATAATTTTTCTACTGTTGGGAATTTTTCAAATTTTTGAAACTTAAAAATAAAGCTTTTTTTTTTTGGTTTCTTAAAGGTTTTTGCTAATTTTTCCACCCTTTTTGAATTTGTTTTGGAGTTTTTATGATCTTTTCTTAATTTTGAAGTCTTCAGCTACTTGTCAGTTGTTATAGTTTTTCAATTTTTATAATTTTTCTACTGTTGGGAATTTTTTCAAATTTTTGAAACTTAAAAATATGTTTTTTTTTTTAATTCTGAGAGGTACTTGCAAATTTTTCGACCCTTTTTGAATTTTTTTTGGAGTTTTTATGATTTTTCTTAATTTTAAAGTCTTCAGCTATTTGTCAGTTGTTATAGTTTTTCAATTTTTATAATTTTTCTACTGTTGGGAATTTTTTCAAATTTTTGAAACTTAAAAATATGGCTTTTTTTTATTTCTGAGAGGTTTTTGGTAATTTTTCGAACCTTTTTGAATTTGTTTTGAAGTTTTTATGATTTTTCTTAATTTTGCATTCTTCTGCTACTTGTCAGTTGTTATAGTTTTTCAATTTTTATTATTTTTCTACTGTTGGGAATTTTTTCAAATTTTTGAAACTTGAAAAAATGGCTTTTTTTTATTTCTGAGAAGTTTTTTCTAATTTTTCGACCCCTTTTGAATTTGTTTTGGAGTTTTTATGATTTTTCTTAATTTTGCAGTCTTCTGCTACTTGTCAGTTGTTATAGTTTTTCAATTTTTATAATTTTTCTACTGTTGGGAATTTTTTCAAATTTTTGAAACTTAAAAATATGGCTTTTTTTTGATTTCTGAGAGGTCTTTGGTAATTTTTCGACCCTTTTTGAATTTGTTTTGGAGTTTTTATGATTTTTCTTAATTTTGCATTCTCCTGCTACTTGTCAGTTGTTATAGTTTTTCAATTTTTATAATTTTTCTACTGTTGGGAATTTTTTCAAATTTTTGAAACTTAAAAATATGGCTTTTTTTTTAATTCTGAGAGGTACTTGCTAATTTTTCGACCCTTTTTGAATTTGTTTTGGAGTTTTATGATTTTTTCTTAATTTTGAAGTCTTCAGCTATTTGTCAGTTGTTATAGTTGTTTAATTTTTATAATTTTTCTACTGTTGGGAATTTTTTCAAATTTTTGAAACTTAAAAATATGGCTTTTTTTTTATTTCTGAGAGGTTTTTGGTAATTTTTCGAACTTTTTTGAATTTGTTTTGGAGTTTTTATGATTTTTTCTTAATTTTGAGGTCTTCAGCTACTTGTGGCTTGTTATAGTTTTTCAATTTTTATAATTTTTTTACTGTTGGGAATTATTTCAAATTTTTGAAACTTAAAAACATTGCTTTTTTTTTGATTTCTGAGAGGATTTTGCTAATTTTTCGACCCTTTTTGAATTTGTTTTGGAGTTTTTATGATTTTTCTTAATTTTGAAGTCTTCAGCTACTTGTAAGTTGTTATAGTTTTTCAATTTTTATAATTTTTCTACTGTTGGGAGTATTTTAAAATTTTTGAAACTTAAAAATATGGCTTTTTTTTTTATTTCTGAGAGTTTTTTGGTAATTTTTCGACACTTCTTGAATTTGTTTTGGAGTTTTTATGATCTTTTCTTAATTTTGAAGTCTTCAGCTACTTGTCAGTTGTTATAGTTTTTCCATTTTTTATAATTTTTGTACTGTTGGGAATTTTTTCAAATTTTTGAAACTTAAAAATATGTTTTTTTTTTTAATTCTGAGAGGTACTTGCAAATTTTTCGACCCTTTTTGAATTTTTTTTGGAGTTTTTATGATTTTTCTTAATTTTAAAGTCTTCAGCTACTTGAAAGTTGTTATAGTTTTTCAATTTTTATAATTTTTCTACTGTTGGGAATTTTTTCAAATTTTTGAAACTTAAAAATATGGCTTTTTTTTTATTTCTGAGAGGTTTTTGGTAATTTTTCGAACCTTTTTGAATTTGTTTTGGAGTTTTTATGATTTTTCTTAATTTTGCATTCTTCTGCTACTTGTACGTTGTTATAGTTTTTCAATTTTTATAA
This sequence comes from Meiosimyza decipiens, assembly GCA_963680825.1. Lineage (NCBI taxonomy): Eukaryota > Metazoa > Arthropoda > Insecta > Diptera > Lauxaniidae > Meiosimyza > Meiosimyza decipiens. The sequence goes on along the minus strand of OY804258.1, from coordinate 73,971,860 downwards.
TTTTTCTACTGTTGGGAATTTTTTCAAATTTTTGAAACTTAAAAATATGGCTATTTTTTTTAATTCTGAGAGGTACTTGCTAATTTTTCGACCCTTTTTGAATTTGTTTTGGAGTTTTATGATTTTTTCTTAATTTTGAAGTCTTGAGCTATTTGTCAGTTGTTATAGTTTTTCAATTTTTATAATTTTTCTACTGTTGGGAATTTTTTCAAATTTTTGAAACTTAAAAATATGGCTTTTTTTTATTTCTGAGAGGTTTTTGGTAATTTTTCGAACCTTTTTGAATTTGTTTTGGAGTTTTTATGATTTTTCTTAATTTTGCATTCTTCTGCTACTTTTACGTTGTTATAGTTTTTCAATTTTTATTATTTTTCTACTGTTGGGAATTTTTTCAAATTTTTGAAACTTGAAAAAATGGCTTTTTTTTATTTCTGAGAGGTTTTTGCTAATTTTTCGACCCCTTTTGAATTTGTTTTGGAGTTTTTATGATTTTTCTTAATTTTGCAGTCTTCTGCTACTTGTCAGTTGTTATAGTTTTTCAATTTTTATAATTTTTCTACTGTTGGGAATTTTTTCAAATTTTTGAAACTTAAAAATATGGTTTTTTTTTTTGATTTCTGAGAGGTCTTTGGTAATTTTTCGACCCTTTTTGAATTTGTTTTGGAGTTTTTATGATTTTTCTTAATTTTGCATTCTTCTGCTACTTGTCAGTTGTTATAGTTTTTCAATTTTTATAATTTTTCTACTGTTGGGAATTTTTTCAAATTTTTGAAACTTAAAAATATGGCTTTTTTTTTATTTCTGAGAGGTTTTTGGTAATTTTTCGAACTTTTTTGAATTTGTTTTGGAGTTTTTATGATTTTTTCTTAATTTTGAGGTCTTCAGCTACTTGTGGCTTGTTATAGTTTTTCAATTTTTATAATTTTTCTACTGTTGGGAATTATTTCAAATTTTTGAAACTTAAAAACATTGCTTTTTTTTGATTTCTGAGAGGATTTTGCTAATTTTTCGACCCTTTTTGAATTTGTTTTGGAGTTTTTATGATTTTTCTTAATTTTGAAGTCTTCAGCTACTTGTAAGTTGTTATAGTTTTTCAATTTTTATGATTTTTCTACTGTTGGGAATTATTTCAAATTTTTGAAACTTAAAAATATGGCTTTTTTTTTTTATTTCTGAGAGTTTTTTGGTAATTTTTCGACACTTCTTGAATTTGTTTTGGAGTTTTTATGATTTTTCTTAATTTTGAAGTCTTCAGCTACTTGTAAGTTGTTATAGTTTTTCAATTTTTATAATTTTTCTACTGTTGGGAATTTTTTCAAATTTTTGAAACTTAAAAATATGGTTTTTTTTTATTTCAGAGAGGTTTTTGCTAATTTTTCGACCCTTTTTGAATTTTTTTTGGAGTTTTTATGATTTTTTCTTAATTTGAAAGTCTTCAGCTACTTGAAAGTTGTTATAGTTTTTCAATTTTTATAATTTTTCTACTATTGGGAATTTTTTCAAATTTTTGAAACTTAAAAATATGGCTTTTTTTTGATTTCTGAGAGTTTTTTGCTAATTTTTCGACCCTTTTTGAATTTGGTTTGGAGTTTTTATGATTTTTCTTAATTTTGCAGTCTTCTGCTACTTGTCAGTTGTTATAGTTTTTCAATTTTTATAATTTTTCTACTGTTGGGAATTTTTTCAAATTTTTGAAACTTAAAAATATGGCTTTTTTTTTAATTCTGAGAGGTACTTGCTAATTTTTCGACCCTTTTTGAATTTGTTTTGGAGTTTTATGATTTTTTCTTAATTTTGAAGTCTTCAGCTACTTGTAAGTTGTTATAGTTTTACAATTTTTATAATTTTTTTACTGTTGGGAATTATTTCAAATTTTTGAAACTTAAAAACATTGCTTTTTTTTTGATTTCTGAGAGGATTTTGCTAATTTTTCGACCCTTTTTGAATTTGTTTTGGAGTTTTTATGATTTTTCTTAATTTTGAAGTCTTCAGCTACTTGAAAGTTGTTATAGTTTTTCAATTTTGATAATTTTTCTACTGTTGGGAGTGTTTTAAAATTTTTGAAACTTAAAAATATGGCTTTTTTTTTTATTTCTGAGAGTTTTTTGGTAATTTTTCGACACTTCTTGAATTTGTTTTGGAGTTTTTATGATCTTTTCTTGATTTTGAAGTCTTCAGCTACTTGTCAGTTGTTATAGTTTTTCCATTTTTTATAATTTTTCTACTGTTGGGAATTTTTTCAAATTTTTGAAACTTAAAAATATGTTTTTTTTTTTTAATTCTGAGAGGTACTTGCAAATTTTTCGACCCTTTTTGAATTTTTTTTGGAGTTTTTATGATTTTTCTTAATTTTAAAGTCTTCAGCTACTTGAAAGTTGTTATAGTTTTTCAATTTTTATAATTTTTCTACTGTTGGGAATTTTTTCAAATTTTTGAAACTTAAAAATATGGCTTTTTTTTTATTTCTGAGAGGTTTTTGGTAATTTTTCGAACCTTTTTGAATTTGTTTTGGAGTTTTTATGATTTTTCTTAATTTTGCATTCTTCTGCTACTTGTACGTTGTTATAGTTTTTCAATTTTTATAATTTTTCTACTGTTGGGAATTTTTTCAAATTTTTGAAACTTAAAAATATGGCTTTTTTTTTTAATTCTGAGAGGTACTTGCTAATTTTTCGACCCTTTTTGAATTTGTTTTGGAGTTTTATGATTTTTTCTTAATTTTGAAGTTTTCAGCTATTTGTCAGTTGTTATAGTTTTTCAATTTTTATAATTTTTCTACTGTTGGGAATTTTTTCAAATTTTTGAAACTTAAAAATATGGCTTTTTTTTTATTTCTGAGAGGTTTTTGGTAATTTTTCGAACCTTTTTGAATTTGTTTTGGAGTTTTTATGATTTTTCTTAATTTTGCATTCTTCTGCTACTTTTACGTTGTTATAGTTTTTCAATTTTTATTATTTTTCTACTGTTGGGAATTTTTTCAAATTTTTGAAACTTGAAAAAATGGCTTTTTTTTATTTCTGAGAGGTTTTTGCTAATTTTTCGACCCCTTTTGAATTTGTTTTGGAGTTTTTATGATTTTTCTTAATTTTGCAGTCTTCTGCTACTTGTCAGTTGTTATAGTTTTTCAATTTTTATAATTTTTCTAATGTTGGGAATTTTTTCAAATTTTTGAAACTTAAAAATATGGTTCTTTTTTTGATTTCTGAGAGGTCTTTGGTAATTTTTCGACCCTTTTTGAATTTGTTTTGGAGTTTTTATGATTTTTCTTAATTTTGCATTCTTCTGCTACTTGTCAGTGGTTATAGTTTTTCAATTTTTATAATTTTTCTACTGTTGGGAATTTTTTCAAATTTTTGAAACTTTAAAATATGGCTTTTTTTTTATTTCTGAGAGGTTTTTGGTAATTTTTCGAACTTTTTTGAATTTGTTTTGGAGTTTTTATGATTTTTTCTTAATTTTGAGGTCTTCAGCTACTTGTGGCTTGTTATAGTTTTGCAATTTTTATAATTTTTCAACTGTTGGGAATTATTTCAAATTTTTGAAACTTAAAAACATTGCTTTTTTTTTGATTTCTGAGAGGATTTTGCTAATTTTTCGACCCTTTTTGAATTTGTTTTGGAGTTTTTATGATTTTTCTTAATTTTGAAGTCTTCAGCTACTTGTAAGTTGTTATAGTTTTTCAATTTTTATAATTTTTCTACTGTTGGGAGTATTTTAAAATTTTTGAAACTTAAAAATATGGCTTTTTTTTTATTTCTGAGAGTTTTTTGGTAATTTTTCGACACTTCTTGAATTTGTTTTGGAGTTTTTATGATTTTTCTTAATTTTGAAGTCTTCTGCTACTTGTCAGTTGTTATAGTTTTTCAATTTTTATAATTTTTCTACTGTTGGGAATTATTTAAAATTTTTGAAACTTAAAAATATGGCTTTTTTTTTAATTCTGAGAGGTACTTGCTAATTTTTCGACCCTTTTTGAATTTGTTTTGGAGTTTTATGATTTTTTCTTAATTTTGAAGTCTTCAGCTATTTGTCAGTTGTTATAGTTTTTCAATTTTTATAATTTTTCTACTGATGGGAATTTTTTCAAATTTTTGAAACTTAAAAATATGGCTTTTTTTTTATTTCTGAGAGGTTTTTGGTAATTTTTCGAACCTTTTTGAATTTGTTTTGGAGTTTTTATGATTTTTTCTTAATTTTGAGGTCTTCAGCTACTTGTGGCTTGTTATAGTTTTTCAATTTTTATAATTTTTCTACTGTTGGGAATTATTTCAAATTTTTGAAACTTAAAACCATTGCTTTTTTTTTGATTTCTGAGAGGATTTTGCTAATTTTTCGACCCTTTTTGAATTTTTTTTGGAGTTTTTATGATTTTTCTTAATTTTGAAGTCTTCAGCTACTTGTAAGTTGTTATAGTTTTTCAATTTTTATAATTTTTCTACTGTTGGGAATTTTTTCAAATTTTTGAAACTTGAAAATATGGTTTTTTTTTTACTTCCGAGAGGTTTTTGCTAATTTTTCGATTTGGAGTTTTTATGATTTTTTCCTAATTTTGAAGTCTTCAGCTACTTGTACGTTGTTATAGTTTTTCAATTTTTATAATTTTTCTACTCTTGGGAATTTTTTCAAATTTTTGAAACTTAAAAATATGGTTTTTTTTTTATTTCCGAGAGGTTTTTGCTAATTTTTCGACCCTTTTTGAATTTGTTTTGGAGTTTTTATGACTTTTTCTTAATTTTGAAGTCTTCAGCTACTTGATAATTGTTTTAGTTTTTCAAGTTTTATAATTTTTCTACTGTTGGGAATTTTATCAAATTTTTGAAACTTAAAAATATGTTTTTTTTTTTATTTCTGAGAGGTTTTCGCTAATTTTTCGACCCTTTTTGAATTTTTTTTTGGAGTTTTTATGATTTTTCTTAATTTTGAAGTCTTCAGCTACTTGTAAGTTGTTGTAGTTTTTCAAGTTTTATAATTTTTCTACTGTTGGGAATTTTATCAAATTTTTGAAACTTAAAAATATGGCTTTTTTTTATTTCTGAGAAGTTTTTGCTAATTTTTCGACCCTTTTTGAATTTGTTTTGGAGTTTTTATGATTTTTTCTTAATTTTGGAGTCTTCAGCTACTTGTACGTTGTTTTAGTTTTTCAATTTTTATAATTTTTCTACTCTTGGGAATTTTTTCAAATTTTTGAAACTTAAAAATATGGTTTTTTTTTTATTTCCGAGAGGTTTTTGCTAATTTTTCGACCCTTTTTGAATTTGTTTTGGAGTTTTTATGACTTTTTCTTAATTTTGAAGTCTTCAGCTACTTGATAATTGTTGTAGTTTTTCAAGTTTTATAATTTTTCTACTGTTGGGAATTTTATCAAATTTTTGAAACTTAAAAATGTGGCTTTTTTTTATTTCTGAGAAGTTTTTGCTAATTTTTCGACCCTTTTTGAATTTGTTTTGGAGTTTTTATGATTTTTTCTTAATTTTGGAGTCTTCAGCTACTTGTAAGTTGTTATAGGTTTTCAATTTTTATAATTTTTCTACTGTTGGGAATTTTTCAAATTTTTCAAACTTAAAAATAAGGCTTTTTTTTTTTGGTTTCTTAATGGTTTTTGCTAATTTTTCCACCCTTTTTGAATTTGTTTTGGAGTTTTTATGATTTTTTCTTAATTTTGCATTCTTCTGCTACTTGTCAGTTGTTATAGTTTTTCAATTTTTATAATTTTTCTACTGTTGGGAATTTTTTCAAATTTTTGAAACTTAAAAATATGTTTTTTTTTTTATTTCTGAGAGGTTCTTGCTAATTTTTCGACCCCTTTTGAATTTGTTTTGGAGTTTTTATGATTTTTCTTAATTTTGCAGTCTTCTGCTACTTGTCAGTTGTTATAGCTTTTCAATTTTTATAATTTTTCTACTGTTGGGAATTTTTTCAAATTTTTGAAACTTAAAAATATGGCTTTTTTTTGATTTCTGAGAGGTCTTTGGTAATTTTTCGACCCCTTTTGAATTTGTTTTGGAGTTTTTATGATTTTTCTTAGTTTTGCAGTCTTCTGCTAGTTGTCAGTTGTTATAGTTTTTCAATTTTTATAATTTTTCTACTGTTGGGAGTATTTTAAAATTTTTGAAACTTAAAAATATGGCTTTTTTTTTTGATTTCTGAGAGTTTTTTGCTAATTTTTCGACCCTTTTTGAATTTGTTTTGGAGTTTTTATGATTTTTTCTTAATTTTGAAGTCTTCAGCTACTTGTAAGTTGTTATAGTTTTTCAATTTTTATAATTTTTTTATGATTTTTTCTTAATTTTGAGGTCTTCAGCAACTTGTGAGTTGTTATAGTTTTTCAATTTTTATAATTTTTCTACTGTTTGGCGTTTTTTAAAATTTTTGAAAATTAAAAATACGGCTTCTTTTTTGATTTCTGAAAGTTTTTTGCTAATTTTTCGACCCTTTTTGAATTTGTTTTGAATTTTTTATGATTTTTCTTAATTTTGAAGTCTACAGCTACTTGTAAGTTGTTATAGTTTTTCAATTTTTATAATTTTTCTACTGTTTGGCGTTTTTTAAAATTTTTGAAAATTAAAAATATGGCTTTTTTTTGATTTCTGAGAGGTCTTTGGTAATTTTTCGACCCTTTGTGAATTTTTTTTGGAGTTTTTATGATTTTTTCTTAATTTTGAGGTCTTCAGCTACTTGTAAGTTGTTATAATTTTTCAATTTTTATAATTTTTCTACTGTTGGGAATTTTTTCAAATTTTTGAAACTTAAAAATATGGTTTTTTTTTTATTTCTGAGAGGTTCTTGCTAATTTTTCGACCCTTTTTGAATTTGTTTTGGAGTTTTATGATTGTTTCTTAATTTTGAAGTCTTCAGCTACTTGTAGGTTGTTATAGATTTTCAATTTTTATAATTTATCTACTATTGGGAATTTTTTCTAATTTTTGAAACTTAAAAATATGGCTTTTTTCTTATTTCTGAGAGGTTTTTGGTAATTTTTTGACCTTTTTTGAATTTGTTTTGGAGTTTTATGATTTATTCTTAATTTTGAAGTCTTCAGCTGCTTGGAAGTTGTTATAGTTTTTCAATTTTTATAATTTTTCTACTGTTGGGAATTTTTTCAAATTTTTGAAACTTAAAAATATGGCTTTTTTTTTGATTTCTGAGAGGTTTTTGGTAATTTTTCGACCCTTTTTAATTTTTTTTTGGAGTTTTTATGATTGTTTCTTAATTTTGAAGTCTTCAGCTACTTGTTCGTTGTTATAGATTTTCAATTTTTATAATTTATCTACTATTGGGAATTTTTTCAAATTTTTGAAACTTAAAAATATGGCTTTTTTTTTATTTCTGAGAGGTTTTTGCTAATTTTTCGAGACTTTTTGAATTTGTTTTGGAGTTTTTATGATTTTTTCTTAATTTTGAAGTCTTCAGCTACTTGATAGTTGTTGTAGTTTTTCAAGTTTTATAATTTTTCTACTGTTGGGAATTTTATCAAATTTTTTAAACTTAAAAATATGGTTTTTTTTTATTTCTGAGAGGTTTTCGCTAATTTTTCGACCCTTTTTGAATTTTTTTTTGGAGTTTTTATGATTTTTTCTTAATTTTGAAGTCTTCAGCTACTTGATAGTTTTTGTAGTTTTTCAAGTTTTATAATTTTTCTACTGTTGGGAATTTTATCAAATTTTTGAAACTTAAAAATATGGCTTTTTTTTTTTTCTGAGAAGTTTTTGCTAATTTTTCGACCCTTTTTGAATTTGTTTTGGAGTTTTTATGATTTTTTCTTAATTTTGGAGTCTTCAGCTACTTGTAAGTTGTTGTAGTTTTTCAATTTTTATAATTTTTCTACTGTTGGGAATTTTTCAAATTTTTGAAACTTAAAAATAAGGCTTTTTTTTTTTGGTTTCTTAAAGGTTTTTGCTAATTTTTCGACCCTTTTTGAATTTTTTTTGGAGTTTTTATGATCTTTTCTTAATTTTGAAGTCTTCAGCTACTTGTCAGTTGTTATAGTTTTTCAATTTTTATAATTTTTCTACTGTTGGGAATTTTTTCAAATTTTTGAAATTTAAAAATATGTTTTTTTTTTATTTCTGAGAGGTTCTTGCTAATTTTTCGACCCTTTTTGAATTTGTTTTGGAGTTTTTATGATTTTTCTTAATTTTGCAGTCTTCTGCTACTTGTCAGTTGTTATAGTTTTTCAATTTTTATAATTTTTCTACTGTTGGGAATTTTTTCAAATTTTTGAAACTTAAAAATATGGCTTTTTTTTGATTTCTGAGAGGTCTTTGGTAATTTTTCGACCCTTTTTGAATTTGTTTTGGAGTTTTTATGATTTTTCTTAATTTTGCATTCTTCTGCTACTTGTCAGTTGTTATAGTTTTTCAATTTTTATAATTTTTCTACTGTTGGGAATTTTTTCAAATTTTTGAAACTTAAAAATATGGCTTTTTTTTTAATTCTGAGAGGTACTTGCTAATTTTTCGACCCTTTTTGAATTTTTTTTGGAGTTTTATGATTTTTTCTTAATTTTGAAGTCTTCAGCTATTTGTCAGTTGTTATAGTTTTTCAATTTTTATAATTTTTCTACTGTTGGGAATTTTTTCAAATTTTTGAAACTTAAAAATATGGCTTTTTTTTATTTCTGAGAGGTTTTTGGTAATTTTTCGAACCTTTTTGAATTTGTTTTGGAGTTTTTATGATTTTTTCTTAATTTTGAGGTCTTCAGCTACTTGTGGCTTGTTATAGTTTTTCAATTTTTATAATTTTTCTACTGTTGGGAATTATTTCAAATTTTTAAAACTTAAAAACATTGCTTTTTTTTGATTTCAGAGAGGATTTTGCTAATTTTTCCACCCTTTTTGAATTTGTTTTGGAGTTTTTATGATCTTTTCTTAATTTTGAGGTTATCAGCTACTTGTAAGTTGTTATAATTTTTCAATTTTTATAATTTTTCTACTGTTGGGAATTTTTTCAAATTTTTGAAACTTAAAAATATGTTTTTTTTTTATTTCTGAGAGGTTCTTGCTAATTTTTCGACCCTTTTTGAATTTGTTTTGGAGTTTTATGATTGTTTCTTAATTTTGAAGTCTTCAGCTACTTGTAGGTTGTTATAGATTTTCAATTTTTATAATTTATCTACTATTGGGAATTTTTTCAAATTTTTGAAACTTAAAAATATGGCTTTTTTCTTATTTCTGAGAGGTTTTTGCTAATTTTTTGACCTTTTTTGAATTTGTTTTGGAGTTTTATGATTTTTTCTTAATTTTGAAGTCTTCAGCTGCTTGGAAGTTGTTATAGTTTTTCAATTTTTATAATTTTTCTACTGTTGGGAATTTTTTCAAATTTTTGAAACTTAAAAATATGGCTTTTTTTTGATTTCTGAGAGGTTTTTGGTAATTTTTCGACCCTTTTTGAATTTGTTTTGGAGTTTTTATGATTTTTTCTTAATTTTGAAGTCTTCAGCTACTTGTAGGTTGTTATAGATTTTCAATTTTTATAATTTATCTACTATTGGGAATTTTTTCAAATTTTTGAAACTTAAAAATATGGCTTTTTTTTTATTTCTGAGAGGTTTTTGCTCATTTTTCGTCCCTTTTTGAATTTGTTTTGGAGTTTAATGATTTTTTCTTAATTTTGAAGTCTTCAGCTACTTGTAAGTTGTTATAGTTTTTCAATTTTTATAATTTATCTACTGTTGGGAGTTTTTTCCAATTTTTGGAACTTGAAAAAATGGCTTTTTTCTTATTTCTGAGAGGTTTTTGCTAATTTTTCGAGACTTTTTGAATTTGTTTTGGAGTTTTTATGATTTTTTCTTAATTTTGAAGTCTTCAGCTACTTAATAGTTGTTATAGTTTTTCAATTTTTATAATTTTTCTACTGTTGGGAATTTTATCAAATTTTTGAAACTTAAAAATATGGCTTTTTTTTATTTCTGAGAAGTTTTTGCTAATTTTTCGACCCTTTTTGAATGTGTTTTGGAGTTTTTATGATCTTTTCTTAATTTTGAAGTCTTCAGCTACTTGTACGTTGTTTTAGTTTTTCAATTTTTATAATTTTTCTACTCTTCGGAATTTTTTCAAATTTTTGAAACTTAAAAATATGGTTTTTTTTTTTATTTCTGAGAGGTTTTTGCTAATTTTTCGACCCTTTTTGAATTTGTTTAGGAGTTTTTATGACTTTTTCTTAATTTTGAAGTCTTCAGCTACTTGATAGTTTTTGTAGTTTTTCAAGTTTTATAATTTTTCTACTGTTGGGAATTTTATCAAATTTTTGAAACTTAAAAATATGGCTTTTTTTTATTTCTGAGAAGTTTTTGCTAATTTTTCGACCCTTTTTGAATTTGTTTTGGAGTTTTTATGATTTTTTCTTAATTTTGGAGTCTTCAGCTACTTGTAGGTTGTTATAGTTTTTCAATTTTTATAATTTTTCTACTGTTGGGAATTTTTCAAATTTTTGAAACTTAAAAATAAGGCTTTTTTTTTTTGGTTTCTTAAAGGTTTTTGCTAATTTTTCGACCCTTTTTGAATTTGTTTTGGAGTTTTTATGATCTTTTCTTAATTTTGAAGTCTTCAGCTACTTGTCAGTTGTTATAGTTTTTCAATTTTTATAATTTTTCTACTGTTGGGAATTTTTTCAAATTTTTGAAACTTAAAAATATGTTTTTTTTTTATTTCTGAGAGGTTCTTGCTAATTTTTCGACCCCTTTTGAATTTGTTTTGGAGTTTTTATGATTTTTCTTAATTTTGCAGTATTCTGCTACTTGTCAGTTGTTATAGTTTTTCAATTTTTATAATTTTTCTACTGTTGGGAATTTTTTCAAATTTTTGAAACTTAAAAATATGGCTTTTTTTTGATTTCTGAGAGGTCTTTGGTAATTTTTCGACCCTTTTTGAATTTGTTTTGGAGTTTTTATGATTTTTCTTAATTTTGCATTCTTCTGCTACTTGTCAGTTGTTATAGTTTTTCAATTTTTATAATTTTTCTACTGTTGGGAATTTTTTCAAATTTTTGAAACTTAAAAATATGGCTTTTTTTTTAATTCTGAGAGGTACTTGCTAATTTTTCGACCCTTTTTGAATTTTTTTTGGAGTTTTATGATTTTTTCTTAATTTTGAAGTCTTCAGCTATTTGTCAGTTGTTATAGTTTTTCAATTTTTATAATTTTTCTACTGTTGGGAATTTTTTCAAATTTTTGAAACTTAAAAATATGGCTTTTTTTTTATTTCTGAGAGGTTTTAGGTAATTTTTCGAACCTTTTTGAATTTGTTTTGGAGTTTTTATGATTTTTTCTTAATTTTGAGGTCTTCAGCTACTTGTGGCTTGTTATAGTTTTTCAATTTTTATAATTTTTCTACTGTTGGGAATTATTTCAAATTTTTAAAACTTAAAAACATTGCTTTTTTTTGATTTCAGAGATTATTTTGCTAATTTTTCGACCCTTTTTGAATTTGTTTTGGAGTTTTTATGATTTTTCTTAATTTTGAAGTCTTCAGCTACTTGAAAGTTGTTATAGTTTTTCAATTTTTATAATTTTTCTACTGTTGGGAATTTTTTCAAATTTTTGAAACTTAAAAATATGGCTTTTTTTTGATTTCTGAGAGGTTTTTGCTAATTTTTCGAGACTTTTTGAATTTGTTTTGGAGTTTTTATGATTTTTCTTAATTTTGAAGTCTTCAGCTACTTGTCAGTTGTTATAGTTTTTCAATTTTTATAATTTTTCTACTGTTGGGAATTTTTTCAAATTTTTGAAACTTAAAAATGTGGCCTTTTTTTATTTCTGAGAAGTTTTTGCTAATTTTTCGACCCTTTTTGAATTTGTTTTGGAGTTTTTATGATTTTTTCTTAATTTTGGAGTCTTCAGCTACTTGTAAGTTGTTATAAGTTTTCAATTTTAATAATTTTTCTACTGTTGGGAATTATTTCAAATTTTTGAAACTTAAAAACATTGCTTTTTTTTTGATTTCTGAGAGGATTTTGCTAATTTTTCGACCCTTTTTGAAATTTTTTTTGAGTTTTTATGATTTTTTCTTAATTTTGAAGTCTTCAGCTGCTTGGAAAATGTTATAGTTTTTCAATTTTTATAATTTTTCTGCTGTTGGGATTTTTTTCAAATTTTTGAAACTTAAAAATATGGCTTTTTTTTTTTAGATTTCTGAGAGTTTTTTGCTAATTTTTCGACCCTTTTTGAATTTGTTTTGGAGTTTTTATGATTTTTCTTAATTTTGAAGTCTTCAGCTACTTGTAAGTTGTTATAGTTTTTCAATTTTTATAATTTTTCTACTGTTGGGAATTTTTTCAAATTTTTGAAACTTAAAAATATGGATTTTTTTTTATTTATGAGAGGTTTTTGCTAATTTTTCGACCCTTTTTGAATTTTTTTTTGAGCTTTTATGATTTGTTCTTAATTTTGAAGTCTTCAGCTACTTGAAAGTTGTTATAGTTTTAAAATTTTTATAATTTTTCTACTGTTGGGTATTTTTTCAAATTTGTGAAACTTAAAAATATGGCTTTTTTTTATTTATGAGAGGTTTTGCTAATTTTTCGACCCTTTTTGAATTTTTTTTGGAGTTTTTATGATTTGTTCTTAATTTTGAAGTCTTCAGCTACTTGAAAGTTGTTATAGTTTTTCAATTTTTATAATTTTTCTACTGTTGGGAATTTTTTCAAATTTTTGAAACTTAAAAACAAAGCTTTTTTTTGATTTCTGAGAGGTTTTTGGTAATTTTTCGACCCTTTTTGAATTTGTTTTGGAGTTTTTATGATTTTTTCTTAATTTTGAAGTCTTCAGCTACTTGTAGGTTGTTATAGATTTTCAATTTTTATAATTTATCTACTATTGGGAATTTTTTCAAATTTTTGAAACTTAAAAATATGGCTTTTTTTTTTATTTCTGAGAGGTTTTTGCTAATTTTTCGTCCCTTTTTGAATTTGTTTTGGAGTTTAATGATTTTTTCTTAATTTTGAAGTCTTCAGCTACTTGTAAGTTGTTATAGTTTTTAAATTTTTATAATTTATCTACTGTTGGGAGTTTTTTCCAATTTTTGGAACTTGAAAAAATGGCTTTTTTTTTATTTCTGAGAGGTTTTTGCTAATTTTTCGAGACTTTTTGAATTTGTTTTGGAGTTTTTATGATTTTTTCTTAATTTTGAAGTCTTCAGCTACTTAATAGTTGTTATAGTTTTTCAATTTTTATAATTTTTCTACTGTTGGGAATTTTATCAAATTTTTGAAACTTAAAAATATGGCTTTTTTTTATTTCTGAGAAGTTTTTCCTAATTTTTCGACCCTTTTTGAATTTGTTTTGGAGTTTTTATGATCTTTTCTTAATTTTGAAGTCTTCAGCTACTTGTACGTTGTTTTAGTTTTTCAATTTTTATAATTTTTCTACTCTTCGGAATTTTTTCAAATTTTTGAAACTTAAAAATATGGTTTTTTTTTTATTTCTGAGAGGTTTTTGCTAATTTTTCGACCCTTTTTGAATTTGTTTAGGAGTTTTTATGATTTTTTCTTAATTTTGAAGTCTTCAGCTACTTGATAGTTTTTGTAGTTTTTCAAGTTTTATAATTTTTCTACTGTTGGGAATTTTATCAAATTTTTGAAACTTAAAAATATGTTTTTTTTTATTTCTGAGAGGTTCTTGCTAATTTTTCGACCCCTTTTGAATTTTTTTTGGAGTTTTTATGATTTTTTCTTAATTTTGAAGTCTTCAGCTACTTGAAAGTTGTTATAGTTTTTCAATTTTTATAATTTTTCTACTGTTGGGAATTTTTTCAAATTTTTGAAACTTAAAAACAAAGCTTTTTTTTGATTTCTGAGAGGTTTTTGGTAATTTTTCGACCCTTTTTGAATTTGTTTTGGAGTTTTTATGATTTTTTCTTAATTTTGAAGTCTTCAGCTACTTGTAGGTTGTTATAGATTTTCAATTTTTATAATTTATCTACTATTGGGAATTTTTTCAAATTTTTGAAACTTAAAAATATGGCTTTTTTTTTATTTCTGAGAGGTTTTTGCTAATTTTTCGTCCCTTTTTGAATTTGTTTTGGAGTTTAATGATTTTTTCTTAATTTTGAAGTCTTCAGCTACTTGTAAGTTGTTATAGTTTTTAAATTTTTATAATTTATCTACTGTTGGGAGTTTTTTCCAATTTTTGGAACTTGAAAAAATGGCTTTTTTTTTATTTCTGAGAGGTTTTTGCTAATTTTTCGAGACTTTTTGAATTTGTTTTGGAGTTTTTATGATTTTTTCTTAATTTTGAAGTCTTCAGCTACTTAATAGTTGTTATAGTTTTTCAATTTTTATAATTTTTCTACTGTTGGGAATTTTATCAAATTTTTGAAACTTAAAAATATGGCTTTTTTTTATTTCTGAGAAGTTTTTCCTAATTTTTCGACCCTTTTTGAATTTGTTTTGGAGTTTTTATGATCTTTTCTTAATTTTGAAGTCTTCAGCTACTTGTACGTTGTTTTAGTTTTTCAATTTTTATAATTTTTCTACTCTTCGGAATTTTTTCAAATTTTTGAAACTTAAAAATATGGTTTTTTTTTTATTTCTGAGAGGTTTTTGCTAATTTTTCGACCCTTTTTGAATTTGTTTAGGAGTTTTTATGACTTTTTCTTAATTTTGAAGTCTTCAGCTACTTGATAGTTTGTGTAGTTTTTCAAGTTTTATAATTTTTCTACTGTTGGGAATTTTATCAAATTTTTGAAACTTAAAAATATGGCTTTTTTTATTTCTGAGAAGTTTTTGCTAATTTTTCGACCCTTTTTGAATTTGTTTTGGAGTTTTTATGATTTTTTCTTAATTTTGGAGTCTTCAGCTACTTGTAAGTTGTTATAGTTTTTCAATTTTTATAATTTTTCTACTGTTGGGAATTTTTCAAATTTTTGAAACTTAAAAATAAGGCTTTTTTTTTTGGTTTCTTAAAGGTTTTTGCTAATTTTTCCACCCTTTTTGAATTTGTTTTGGAGTTTTTATGATCTTTTCTTAATTTTGAAGTCTTCAGCTACTTGTCAGTTGTTATAGTTTTTCAATTTTTATAATTTTTCTACTCTTGGGAATTTTTTCAAATTTTTGAAACTTAAAAATATGGTTTTTTTTTATTTCTGAGAGGTTTTCGCTAATTTTTCGACCCTTTTTGAATTTTTTTTTGGAGTTTTTATGATTTTTTCTTAATTTTGAAGTCTTCAGCTTTTTTCAAGTTTTATAATTTTGCTACTGTTGGGAATTTTATCAAATTTTTGAAACTTAAAAATATGGCTTTTTTTTATTTCTGAGAAGTTTTTGCTAATTTTTCGACCCTTTTTGAATTTGTTTTGGAGTTTTTATGATTTTTTCTTAATTTTGAAGTCTTCAGCTACTTGTACGTTGTTTTAGTTTTTCAATTTTTATAATTTTTCTACTCTTGGGAATTTTTTCAAATTTTTGAAACTTAAAAATATGGTTTTTTTTTTATTTCCGAGAGGTTTTTGCTAATTTTTCGACTCTTTTTGAATTTGTTTTGGAGTTTTTATGACTTTTTCTTAATTTTGAAGTCTTCAGCTACTTGATAATTGTTGTAGTTTTTCAAGTTTTATAATTTTTCTACTGTTGGGAATTTTATCAAATTTTTGAAACTTAAAAATGAGGCTTTTTTTTATTTCTGAGAAGTTTTTGCTAATTTTTCGACCCTTTTTGAATTTGTTTTGGAGTTTTTATGATTTTTTCTTAATTTTGGAGTCTTCAGCTACTTGTAAGTTGTTATAGGTTTTCAATTTTTATAATTTTTCTACTGTTGGGAATTTTTCAAACTTAAAAATAAAGCTTTTTTTTTTTGTTTCTTAATGGTTTTTGCTAATTTTTCCACCCTTTTTGAATTTGTTTTGGAGTTTTTATGATTTTTTCTTAATTTTGATGTCTTCAGCTACTTGTCAGTTGTTATAGTTTTTCAATTTTTATAATTTTTCTACTGTTGGGAATTTTTTCAAATTTTTGAAACTTAAAAATATGTTTTTTTTTATTTCTGAGAGGTTCTTGCTAATTTTTCGACCCCTTTTGAATTTGTTTTGGAGTTTTTATGATTTTTCTTAATTTTGCAGTCTTCTGCTACTTGTCAGTTGTTATAGCTTTTCAATTTTTATAATTTTTCTACTGTTGGGAATTTTTTCAAATTTTTGAAACTTAAAAATATGGCTTTTTTTTGATTTCTGAGAGGTCTTTGGTAATTTTTCGACCCCTTTTGAATTTGTTTTGGAGTTTTTATGATTTTTCTTAGTTTTGCAGTCTTCTGCTAGTTGTCGGTTGTTATAGTTTTTCAATTTTTATAATTTTTCTACTGTTGGGAGTATTTTAAAATTTTTGAAACTTAAAAATATGGCTTTTTTTTTGATTTCTGACAGTTTTTTGCTAATTTTTCGACCCTTTTTGAATTTGTTTTGGAGTTTTTATGATTTTTCTTAATTTTGAAGTCTTCAGCTACTTGTAAGTTGTTATAGTTTTTCAATTTTTATAATTTTTCTACTGTTGGGAATTTTTTAAAACTTTTGAAACTTAAAAATATGGCTTTTTTTTATTTATGAGAGGTTTTTGCTAATTTTTCGACCCTTTCTGAATTTTTTTTTGAGTTTTTATGATTTGTTCTTAATTTTGAAGTCTTCAGCTACTTGAAAGTTGTTATAGTTTTAAAATTTTTATAATTTTTCTACTGTTGGGTATTTTTTCAAATTTTTGAAACTTAAAAATATGGCTTTCTTTTTATTTATGAGAGGTTTTTGCTAATTTTTCGACCCTTTTTGAATTTGTTTTGAAGTTTTTATGATTTTTCTTAATTTTGAAGTCTTCAGCTACTTGAAAGTTGTTATAGTTTTTCAATTTTTATAATTTTTCTACTGTTGGGAATTTTTTCAAATTTTTGAAACTTAAAAACATAGCTTTTTTTTGATTTCTGAGAGGTTTTTGGTAATTTTTCGACCCTTTTTGAATTTTTTTTGGAGTTTTTATAATTTTTTCTTAATTTTGAAGTCTTCAGCTACTTGTAGGTTGTTATAGATTTTCAATTTTTATAATTTATCTACTATTGGGAATTTCTTCAAATTTTTGAAACTTAAAAATATGGCTTTTTTTTTGATTTCTGAGAGGTTTTTGCTAATTTTTCGACCCTTTTTGAATTTGTTTTGGAGTTTTATGATTTTTTCTTAATTTTGAAGTCTTCAGCTACTTGTAAGTTGTTATAGATTTTCAATTTTTATAATTTTTCTACTGTTGGGAATTTTTTCAAATTTTTGAAACTTAAAAATATGGTTTTTTTTGATTTCTGAGAGGTTTTTGCTAATTTTTCGACCCTTTTTGAATTTGTTTTGGAGTTTTTATGATCTTTTCTTAATTTTGAGGTCTTCAGCTACTTGTAAAATGTTATAGTTTTTCAATTTTTATAATTTTTCTACTGTTGGGAATTTTTTCAAATTTTTGAAACTTAAAAATATGGTTTTTTTTTTGATTTCTGAGAGGTTCTTGCTAATTTTTCGACCCTTTTTGAATTTGTTTTGGAGTTTTATGATTTTTTCTTAATTTTGAAGTCTACAGCTACTTGTCAGTTGTTATAGTTTTTCAATTTTTATAATTTTTCTACTGTTGGGAGTTTTTTCAAATTTTTGAAACTTAAAAATATGGCTCTTTTTTTGATTTCTGAGAGGTTTTTGGTAATTTTTCGACCCTTTGTGAATTTTTTTTAGAGTTTTTATGATTTTTTTCTTAATTTTGTGGTCTTCAGCAACTTGTGAATTGTTATAGTTTTTGAATTTTTATATGTTTTCTACTGCTGGGAATTTTTCAAATTTTTGAAACTTAAAAATAAGGCTTTTTTTTTTTGGTTTCTTAAAGGTTTTTGCTAATTTTTCCACCCTTTTTGAATTTGTTTTGGAGTTTTTATGATCTTTTCTTAATTTTGAGGTTATCAGCTACTTGTAAGTTGTTATAATTTTTCAATTTTTATAATTTTCTACTGTTGGGAATTTTTTCAAATTTTTGAAACTTAAAAATATGTTTTTTTTTTATTTCTGAGAGGTTCTTGCTAATTTTTCGACCCTTTTTGAATTTGTTTTGGAGTTTTATGATTTTTGCTTAATTTTGAAGTCTACAGCTACTTGGAAGTTGTTATAGTTTTTCAATTTTTATAATTTTTCTACTGTTGGGAATTTTTTCAAATTTTTGAAACTTAAAAATATGGCTTTTTTTTGATTTCTGAGAGGTCTTTGGTAATTTTTCGACCCTTTGTGAATTTTTTTTGGAGTTTTTATGATTTTTTCTTAATTTTGAGGTCTTCAGCAACTTGTGAGTTGTTATAGTTTTTCAATTTTTATAATTTTTTTACTGTTGGGCGTTTTTTAAAATTTTTGAAAATCAAAAATACGGCTTCTTTTTTGATTTCTGAAAGTTTTTTGCTAATTTTTCGACCCTTTTTGAATTTGTTTTGAATTTTTTATGATTTTTCTTAATTTTGAAGTCTACAGCTACTTGTAAGTTGTTATAGTTTTTCAATTTTTATAATTTTTCTACTATTGGGAATTTTTTCAAATTTTTGAAACTTAAAAATATGGCTTTTTTTTTATTTCTGAGAGGTTTTTGCTAATTTTTCGTCCATTTTTGAATTAGTTTTGGAGTTTAATGATTTTTTCTTAATTTTGAAGTCTTCAGCTACTGGTAAGTTGTTATAGTTTTTCAATTTTTATAATTTATCTACTGTTGGGAGTTTTTTCCAGTTTTTGAAACTTGAAAAAATGGCTTTTTTTTGATTTCTGAGAGTTTTTTGCTAATTTTTCGACCCTTTTTGAATTTGGTTTGGAGTTTTTATGATTTTTCTTAATTTTGCAGTCTTCTGCTACTTGTCAGTTGTTATAGTTTTTCAATTTTTATAATTTTTCTACTGTTGGGAATTTTTTCAAATTTTTGAAACTTAAAAATATCGCTTTTTTTTAATTCTGAGAGGTACTTGCTAATTTTTCGACCCTTTTTGAATTTGGTTTGGAGTTTTTATGATTTTTCTTAATTTTGCAGTCTTCTGCTACTTGTCAGTTGTTATAGTTTTTCAATTTTTATAATTTTTCTACTGTTGGGAATTTTTTCAAATTTTTGAAACTTAAAAATATCGCTTTTTTTTAATTCTGAGAGGTACTTGCTAATTTTTCGACCCTTTTTGAATTTGGTTTGGAGTTTTTATGATTTTTCTTAATTTTGCAGTCTTCTGCTACTTGTCAGTTGTTATAGTTTTTCAATTTTTATAATTTTTCTACTGTTGGGAATTTTTTCAAATTTTTGAAACTTAAAAATATCGCTTTTTTTTAATTCTGAGAGGTACTTGCTAATTTTTCGACCCTTTTTGAATTTGTTTTGAAGTTTTATGATTTTTTTTAATTTTGAAGTCTTCAGCTATGTGTCAGTTGTTATAGTTTTTCAATTTTTATAATTTTTCTACTGATGGGAATTTTTTCAAATTTTTGAAACTTAAAAATATGGCTTTTTTTTTATTTCTGAGAGGTTTTTGGTAATTTTTCGAACCTTTTTGAATTTGTTTTGGAGTTTTTATGATTTTTTCTTAATTTTGAGGTCTTCAGCTACTTGTGGCTTGTTATAGTTTTTCAATTTTTATAATTTTTCTACTGTTGGGAATTATTTCAAATTTTTGAAACTTAAAAACTTTGCTTTTTTTTTGATTTCTGAGAGGATTTTGCTAATTTTTCGACCCTTTTTGAATTTTTTTTTGAGTTTTTATGATTTTTTCTTAATTTTGAAGTCTTCAGCTACTTGTACGTTGTTATAGTTTTTCAATTTTTATAATTTTTCTACTGTTGGGAGTATTTTAAAATTTTTGAAACTTAAAAATATGGCTTTTTTTTTTTAGATTTCTGAGAGTTTTTTGCTAATTTTTCGACCCTTTTTGAATTTGTTTTGGAGTTTTTAGGATTTTTCTTAATTTTGAAGTCTTCAGCTACTTGTAAGTTGTTATAGTTTTTCAATTTTTATAATTTTTCTACTCTTCGGAATTTTTTCAAATTTTTGAAACTTAAAAATATGGATTTTTTTTTATTTATTAGAGGTTTTTGCTAATTTTTCGACCCTTTTTGAATTTTTTTTTGAGTTTTTATGATTTGTTCTTAATTTTGAAGTCTTCAGCTACTTGAAAGTTGTTATAGTTTTAAAATTTTTATAATTTTTCTACTGTTGGGTATTTTTTCAAATTTTTGAAACTTAAAAATATGGCTTTTTTTTATTTATGAGAGGTTTTTGCTAATTTTTCGACCCTTTTTGAATTTTTTTTGGAGTTTTTATGATTTTTCTTAATTTTGAAGTCTTCAGCTACTTGAAAGTTGTTATAGTTTTTCAATTTTTATAATTTTTCTACTGTTGGGAATTTTTTCAAATTTTTGAAACTTAAAAACAAAGCTTTTTTTTGATTTCTGAGAGGTTTTTGGTAATTTTTCGACCCTTTTTGAATTTGTTTTGGAGTTTTTATGATTTTTTCTTAATTTTGAAGTCTTCAGCTACTTGTAGGTTGTTATAGATTTTCAATTTTTATAATTTATCTACTATTGGGAATTTTTTCAAATTTTTGAAACTTAAAAATATGGCTTTTTTTTTATTTCTGAGAGGTTTTTGCTAATTTTTCGTCCCTTTTTGAATTTGTTTTGGAGTTTAATGATTTTTTCTTAATTTTGAAGTCTTCAGCTACTTGTAAGTTGTTATAGTTTTTCAATTTTTATAATTTATCTACTGTTGGGAGTTTTTTCCAATTTTTGGAACTTGAAAAAATGGCTTTTTTTTTTATTTCTGAGAGGTTTTTGCTAATTTTTCGAGACTTTTTGAATTTGTTTTGGAGTTTTTATGATTTTTTCTTAATTTTGAAGTCTTCAGCTACTTGTACGTTGTTATAGTTTTTCAATTTTTATAATTTTTCTACTCTTGGGAATTTTTTCAAATTTTTGAAACTTAAAAATATGGTTTTTTTTTATTTCTGAGAGGTTTTCGGTAATTTTTCGACCCTTTTTGAATTTTTTTTTGGAGTTTTTATGATTTTTTCTTAATTTTGAAGTCTTCAGCTACTTAATAGTTGTTGTAGTTTTTCAAGTTTTATAATTTTTCTACTGTTGGGAATTTTATCAAATTTTTGAAACTTAAAAATATGGCTTTTTTTTATTTCTGAGAAGTTTTTGCTAATTTTTCGACCCTTTTTGAATTTGTTTTGGAGTTTTTATGATTTTTTCTTATTTTTGAAGTCTTCAGCTACTTGTACGTTGTTTTAGTTTTTCAATTTTTATAATTTTTCTACTCTTGGGAATTTTTTCAAATTTTTGAAACTTAAAAATATGGTTTTTTTTTATTTCCGAGAGGTTTTTGCTAATTTTTCGACCCTTTTTGAATTTGTTTTGGAGTTTTTATGACTTTTTCTTAATTTTGAAGTCTTCAGCTACTTGATAATTGTTGTAGTTTTTCAAGTTTTATAATTTTTCTACTGTTGGGAATTTTATCAAATTTTTGAAACTTAAAAATGTGGCTTTTTTTTATTTCTGAGAAGTTTTTGCTAATTTTTCGACCCTTTTTGAATTTGTTTTGGAGTTTTTATGATTTTTTCTTAATTTTGGAGTCTTCAGCTACTTGTAAGTTGTTATAGGTTTTCAATTTTTATAATTTTTCTACTGTTGGGAATTTTTCAAATTTTTCAAACTTAAAAATAAGGCTTTTTTTTTTGGTTTCTTAATGGTTTTTGCTAATTTTTCCACCCTTTTTGAATTTGTTTTGGAGTTTTTATGATTTTTTCTTAATTTTGATGTCTTCAGCTACTTGTCAGTTGTTATAGTTTTTCAATTTTTATAATTTTTCTACTGTTGGGAATTTTTTCAAATTTTTGAAACTTAAAAATATGGTTTTTTTTTTTTTCTGAGAGGTTCTTGCTAATTTTTCGACCCTTTTTGAATTTGTTTTGGAGTTTTTATGATTTTTTCTTAATTTTGAGGTCTTCAGCAACTTGTCAGTTGTTATAGTTTTCAATTTTTATAATTTTTCTATTGTTGGGAATTTTTTCAACTTTTTGAAACTTAAAAATATGGCTCTTTTTTTGATTTCTGAGAGGTTTTTGGTAATTTTTCGACCCTTTGTGAATTTTTTTTAGAGTTTTTATGATTTTTTCTTAATTTTGTGGTCTTCAGCAACTTGTGAGTTGTTATAGTTTTTGAATTTTTATATGTTTTCTACTGCTGGGAATTTTTCAAATTTTTGAAACTTAAAAATAAGGCTTTTTTTTTTTGGTTTCTTAAAGGTTTTTGCTAATTTTTCCACCCTTTTTGAATTTGTTTTGGAGTTTTTATGATCTTTTCTTAATTTTGAGGTTATCAGCTACTTGTAAGTTGTTATAATTTTTCAATTTTTATAATTTTTCTACTGTTGGGAATTTTTTCAAATTTTTGAAACTTAAAAATATGGTTTTTTTTTTTATTTCTGAGAGGTTTTTGCTAATTTTTCGACCCTTTTTGAATTTGTTTTGGAGTTTTATGATTTTTTCTTAATTTTGAAGTCTACAGCTACTTGGAAGTTGTTATAGTTTTTCAATTTTTATAATTTTTCTACTGTTGGGAATTTTTTCAAATTTTTGAAACTTAAAAATATGGTTTTTTTTTGATTTCTGAGAGGTCTTTGGTAATTTTTCGACCCTTTGTGAATTTTTTTTGGAGTTTTTATGATTTTTTCTTAATTTTGAGGTCTTCAGCAACTTGTGAGTTGTTATAGTTTTTCAATTTTTATAATTTTTCTACTGTTGGGCGTTTTTTAAAATTTTTGAAAATTAAAAATACGGCTTCTTTTTTGATTTCTGAAAGTTTTTTGCTAATTTTTCGACCCTTTTTGAATTTGTTTTGAATTTTTTATGATTTTTCTTAATTTTGAAGTCTACAGCTACTTGTAAGTTGTTATAGTTTTTCAATTTTTATAATTTTTCTACTGTTGGGAATTTTTCAAATTTTTGAAACTTAAAAATAAGGCTTTTTTTTTGGTTTCTTAAAGGTTTTTGCTAATTTTTCCACCCTTTTTGAATTTGTTTTGAAGTTTTTATGATCTTTTCTTAATTTTGAGGTCTTCAGCTACTTGTACGTTGTTTTAGTTTTTCAATTTTTATAATTTTTCTACTGTTGGGAATTTTTTCAAATTTTTGAAACTTAAAAATATGGTTTTTTTTTTATTTCTGAGAGGTTCTTGCTAATTTTTCGACCCTTTTTGAATTTGTTTTGGAGTTTTATGATTGTTTCTTAATTTTGAAGTCTTCAGCTACTTGTAGGTTGTTATAGATTTTCAATTTTTATAATTTATCTACTATTGGGAATTTTTTCAAATTTTTGAAACTTAAAAATATGGCTTTTTTCTTATTTCTGACAGGTTTTTGCTAATTTTTTGACCTTTTTTGAATTTGTTTTGGAGTTTTATGATTTTTTCTTAATTTTGAAGTCTTCAGCTGCTTGGAAGTTGTTATAGTTTTTCAATTTTTATAATTTTTCTACTGTTGGGAATTTTTTCAAATTTTTGAAACTTAAAAATATGGCTTTTTTTTTTGATTTCTTAAAGGTTTTTGCTAATTTTTCGACTCTTTTTAATTTTTTTTTGGAGTTTTATGATTGTTTCTTAATTTTGAAGTCTTCAGCTACTTGTAGGTTGTTATAGATTTTCAATTTTTATAATTTATCTACTATTGGGAATTTTTTCAAATTTTTGAAACTTAAAAATATGGCTTTTTTTTTATTTCTGAGAGGTTTTTGCTAATTTTTCGTCCCTTTTTGAATTAGTTTTGGAGTTTAATGATTTTTTCTTAATTTTGAAGTCTTCAGCTACTGGTAAGTTGTTATAGTTTTTCAATTTTTATAATTTATCTACTGTTGGGAGTTTTTTCCAGTTTTTGAAACTTGAAAAAATGGCTTTTTTTTTATTTCTGAGAGGTTTTTGCTAATTTTTCGAGACTTTTTGAATTTGTTTTGGAGTTTTTATGATTTTTTCTTAATTTTGAAGTCTTCAGCTACTTGTACGTTGTTATAGTTTTTCAATTTTTATAATTTTCTACTCTTGGGAATTTTTTCAAATTTTTGAAACTTAAAAATATGGTTTTTTTTTATTTCTGAGAGGTTTTCGCTAATTTTTCGACCCTTTTTGAATTTTTTTTGGAGTTTTTATGATTTTTTCTTAATTTTGAAGTCTTCAGCTACTTGATAGTTGTTGTAGTTTTTCAAGTTTTATAATTTTTCTACTGTTGGGAATTTTATCATATTTTTGAAACTTAAAAATATGGCTTTTTTTTATTTCTGAGAAGTTTTTGCTAATTTTTCGACCCTTTTTGAATTTGTTTTGGAGTTTTTATGATCTTTTCTTAATTTTGAAGTCTTCAGCTACTTGTACGTTGTTTTAGTTTTTCAATTTTTATAATTTTTCTACTCTTCGGAATTTTTTCAAATTTTTGAAACTTAAAAATATGGTTTTTTTTTTTATTTCTGAGAGGTTTTTGCTAATTTTTCGACCCTTTTTGAATTTGTTTAGGAGTTTTATGATATTTTCTTAATTTTGAAGTCTTCAGCTATTTGTCAGTTGTTATAGTTTTTCAATTTTTATAATTTTTCTACTGTTGGGAATTTTTCAAATTTTTGAAACTTAAAAATAAGGCTTTTTTTTTTGGTTTCTTAAAGGTTTTTGCTAATTTTTCGACCCTTTTTGAATTTGTTTTGGAGTTTTTATGATTTTTTCTTAATTTTGAAGTCTTCAGCTACTTGTCAGTTGTTATAGTTTTTCAATTTTTATAATTTTTCTACTGTTGAGAATTTTTTCAAATTTTTGAAACTTAAAAATATGTTTTTTTTTTATTTCTGAGAGGTTCTTGCTAATTTTTCGACCCCTTTTGAATTTGTTTTGGAGTTTTTATGATTTTTCTTAATTTTGCAGTCTTCTGCTACTTGTCAGTTGTTATAGTTTTTCAATTTTTACAATTTTTCTACTGTTGGGAATTTTTTCAAATTTTTGAAACTTAAAAATATGTTTTTTTTTTATTTCTGAGAGGTTCTTGCTAATTTTTCGACCCCTTTTGAATTTGTTTTGGAGTTTTTATGATTTTTCTTAATTTTGCATTCTTCTGCTACTTGTCAGTTGTTATAGTTTTTCAATTTTTATAATTTTTCTACTGTTGGGAATTTTTTCAAATTTTTGAAACTTAAAAATATGGCTTTTTTTTGATTTCTGAGAGGTCTTTGGTAATTTTTCGACCCTTTTTGAATTTGTTTTGGAGTTTTTATGATTTTTCTTAATTTTGCATTCTTCTGCTACTTGTCAGTTGTTATAGTTTTTCAATTTTTATAATTTTTCTACTGTTGGGAATTTTTTCAAATTTTTGAAACTTAAAAATATGGCTTTTTTTTTAATTCTGAGAGGTACTTGCTAATTTTTCGACCCTTTTTGAATTTTTTTTGGAGTTTTATGATTTTTTCTTAATTTTGAAGTCTTCAGCTATTTGTCAGTTGTTATAGTTTTTCAATTTTTATAATTTTTCTACTGTTGGGAATTTTTTCAAATTTTTGAAACTTAAAAATATGGCTTTTTTTTTATTTCTGAGAGGTTTTTGGTAATTTTTCGAACCTTTTTGAATTTGTTTTGGAGTTTTTATGATTTTTTCTTAATTTTGAGGTCTTCAGCTACTTGTGGCTTGTTATAGTTTTTCAATTTTTATAATTTTTCTACTGTTGGGAATTATTTCAAATTTTTAAAACTTAAAAACATTGCTTTTTTTTGATTTCAGAGAGGATTTTGCTAATTTTTCGACCCTTTTTGAATTTGTTTTGGAGTTTTTATGATTTTTCTTAATTTTGAAGTCTTGAGCTACTTGAAAGTTGTTATAGTTTTTCAATTTTTATAATTTTTCTACTGTTGGGAATTTTTTCAAATTTTTGAAACTTAAAAATATGGCTTTTTTTTGATTTCTGAGAGGTTTTTGCTAATTTTTCGAGACTTTTTGAATTTGTTTTGGAGTTTTTATGATTTTTCTTAATTTTGAAGTCTTCAGCTACTTGTCAGTTGTTATAGTTTTTCAATTTTTATAATTTTTCTACTGTTGGGAATTTTTTCAAATTTTTGAAACTTAAAAATGTGGCCTTTTTTTATTTCTGAGAAGTTTTTGCTAATTTTTCGACCCTTTTTGAATTTGTTTTGGAGTTTTTATGATTTTTTCTTAATTTTGGAGTCTTCAGCTACTTGTAAGTTGTTATAAGTTTTCAATTTTTATAATTTTTCTACTGTTGGGAATTTTTTCAAATTTTTGAAACTTAAAAATATGGCTTTTTTTTTATTTCTGAGAGGTTTTTGGTAATTTTTCGAACCTTTTTGAATTTGTTCTGGAGTTTTTATGATTTTTTCTTAATTTTGAGGTCTTCAGCTACTTGTGGCTTGTTATAGTTTTTCAATTTTTATAATTTTTCTACTGTTGGGAATTATTTCAAATTTTTGAAACTTAAAAACATTGCTTTTTTTTTGATTTCTGAGAGGATTTTGCTAATTTTTCGACCCTTTTTGAATTTTTTTTTGAGTTTTTATGATTTTTTCTTAATTTTGAAGTCTTCAGCTGCTTGGAAAATGTTATAGTTTTTCAATTTTTATAATTTTTCTGCTGTTGGGATTTTTTTCAAATTTTTGAAACTTAAAAATATGGCTTTTTTTTTTTAGATTTCTGAAAGTTTTTTGCTAATTTTTCGACCCTTTTTGAATTTGTTTTGGAGTTTTTATGATTTTTCTTAATTTTGAAGTCTTCAGCTACTTGTAAGTTGTTATAGTTTTTCAATTTTTATAATTTTTCTACTGTTGGGAATTTTTTCAAATTTTTGAAACTTAAAAATATGGATTTTTTTTTATTTATGAGAGGTTTTTGCTAATTTTTCGACCCTTTTTGAATTTTTTTTTGAGTTTTTATGATTTGTTCTTAATTTTGAAGTCTTCAGCTACTTGAAAGTTGTTATAGTTTTAAAATTTTTATAATTTTTCTACTGTTGGGTATTTTTTCAAATTTGTGAAACTTAAAAATATGGCTTTTTTTTATTTATGAGAGGTTTTGCTAATTTTTCGACCCTTTTTGAATTTTTTTTGGAGTTTTTATGATTTTTCTTAATTTTGAAGTCTTCAGCTACTTGAAAGTTGTTATAGTTTTTCAATTTTTATAATTTTTCTACTGTTGGGAATTTTTTCAAATTTTTGAAACTTAAAAACAAAGCTTTTTTTTGATTTCTGAGAGGTTTTTGGTAATTTTTCGACCCTTTTTGAATTTGTTTTGGAGTTTTTATGACTTTTTCTTAATTTTGAAGTCTTCAGCTACTTGTAGGTTGTTATAGATTTTCAATTTTTATAATTTATCTACTATTGGGAATTTTTTCAAATTTTTGAAACTTAAAAATATGGCTTTTTTTTTTATTTCTGAGAGGTTTTTGCTAATTTTTCGACCCTTTTTGAATTTGTTTTGGAGTTTAATGATTTTTTCTTAATTTTGAAGTCTTCAGCTACTTGTAAGTTGTTATAGTTTTTAAATTTTTATAATTTATCTACTGTTGGGAGTTTTTTCCAATTTTTGGAACTTGAAAAAATGGCTTTTTTTTTATTTCTGAGAGGTTTTTGCTAATTTTTCGAGACTTTTTGAATTTGTTTTGGAGTTTTTATGATTTTTTCTTAATTTTGAAGTCTTCAGCTACTTAATAGTTGTTATAGTTTTTCAATTTTTATAATTTTTCTACTGTTGGGAATTTTATCAAATTTTTGAAACTTAAAAATATGGCTTTTTTTTATTTCTGAGAAGTTTTTCCTAATTTTTCGACCCTTTTTGAATTTGTTTTGGAGTTTTTATGATCTTTTCTTAATTTTGAAGTCTTCAGCTACTTGTACGTTGTTTTAGTTTTTCAATTTTTATAATTTTTCTACTCTTCGGAATTTTTTCAAATTTTTGAAACTTAAAAATATGGTTTTTTTTTTATTTCTGAGAGGTTTTTGCTAATTTTTCGACCCTTTTTGAATTTGTTTAGGAGTTTTTATGACTTTTTCTTAATTTTGAAGTCTTCAGCTACTTGATAGTTTTTGTAGTTTTTCAAGTTTTATAATTTTTCTACTGTTGGGAATTTTATCAAATTTTTGAAACTTAAAAATATGGCTTTTTTTTATTTCTGAGAAGTTTTTGCTAATTTTTCGACCCTTTTTGAATTTGTTTTGGAGTTTTTATGATTTTTTCTTAATTTTGGAGTCTTCAGCTACTTGTAAGTTGTTATAGTTTTTCAATTTTTATAATTTTTCTACTGTTGGGAATTTTTCAAATTTTTGAAACTTAAAAATAAGGCTTTTTTTTTTGGTTTCTTAAAGGTTTTTGCTAATTTTTCCACCCTTTTTGAATTTGTTTTGGAGTTTTTATGATCTTTTCTTAATTTTGAAGTCTTCAGCTACTTGTCAGTTGTTATAGTTTTTCAATTTTTATAATTTTTCTACTCTTGGGAATTTTTTCAAATTTTTGAAACTTAAAAATATGGTTTTTTTTTATTTCTGAGAGGTTTTCGCTAATTTTTCGACCCTTTTTGAATTTTTTTTTGGAGTTTTTATGATTTTTTCTTAATTTTGAAGTCTTCAGCTTTTTTCAAGTTTTATAATTTTGCTACTGTTGGGAATTTTATCAAATTTTTGAAACTTAAAAATATGGCTTTTTTTTATTTCTGAGAAGTTTTTGCTAATTTTTCGACCCTTTTTGAATTTGTTTTGGAGTTTTTATGATTTTTTCTTAATTTTGAAGTCTTCAGCTACTTGTACGTTGTTTTAGTTTTTCAATTTTTATAATTTTTCTACTCTTGGGAGTTTTTTCAAATTTTTGAAACTTAAAAATATGGTTTTTTTTTTATTTCCGAGAGGTTTTTGCTAATTTTTCGACTCTTTTTGAATTTGTTTTGGAGTTTTTATGACTTTTTCTTAATTTTGAAGTCTTCAGCTACTTGATAATTGTTGTAGTTTTTCAAGTTTTATAATTTTTCTACTGTTGGGAATTTTATCAAATTTTTGAAACTTAAAAATGAGGCTTTTTTTTATTTCTGAGAAGTTTTTGCTAATTTTTCGACCCTTTTTGAATTTGTTTTGGAGTTTTTATGATTTTTTCTTAATTTTGGAGTCTTCAGCTACTTGTAAGTTGTTATAGGTTTTCAATTTTTATAATTTTTCTACTGTTGGGAATTTTTCAAACTTAAAAATAAAGCTTTTTTTTTTGGTTTCTTAATGGTTTTTGCTAATTTTTCGACCCCTTTTGAATTTGTTTTGGAGTTTTTATGATTTTTCTTAATTTTGCAGTCTTCTGCTACTTGTCAGTTGTTATAGCTTTTCAATTTTTATAATTTTTCTACTGTTGGGAATTTTTTCAAATTTTTGAAACTTAAAAATATGGCTTTTTTTTGATTTCTGAGAGGTCTTTGGTAATTTTTCGACCCCTTTTGAATTTGTTTTGGAGTTTTTATGATTTTTCTTAGTTTTGCAGTCTTCTGCTAGTTGTCGGTTGTTATAGTTTTTCAATTTTTATAATTTTTCTACTGTTGGGAGTATTTTAAAATTTTTGAAACTTAAAAATATGGCTTTTTTTTTTGATTTCTGACAGTTTTTTGCTAATTTTTCGACCCTTTTTGAATTTGTTTTGGAGTTTTTATGATTTTTCTTAATTTTGAAGTCTTCAGCTACTTGTAAGTTGTTATAGTTTTTCAATTTTTATAATTTTTCTACTGTTGGGAATTTTTTAAAACTTTTGAAACTTAAAAATATGGCTTTTTTTTATTTATGAGAGGTTTTTGCTAATTTTTCGACACTTTCTGAATTTTTTTTTGAGTTTTTATGATTTGTTCTTAATTTTGAAGTCTTCAGCTACTTGAAAGTTGTTATAGTTTTAAAATTTTTATAATTTTTCTACTGTTGGGTATTTTTTCAAATTTTTGAAACTTAAAAATATGGCTTTCTTTTTATTTATGAGAGGTTTTTGCTAATTTTTCGACCCTTTTTGAATTTGTTTTGAAGTTTTTATGATTTTTCTTAATTTTGAAGTCTTCAGCTACTTGAAAGTTGTTATAGTTTTTCAATTTTTATAATTTTTCTACTGTTGGGAATTTTTTCAAATTTTTGAAACTTAAAAACATAGCTTTTTTTTGATTTCTGAGAGGTTTTTGGTAATTTTTCGACCCTTTTTGAATTTTTTTTGGAGTTTTTATAATTTTTTCTTAATTTTGAAGTCTTCAGCTACTTGTAGGTTGTTATAGATTTTCAATTTTTATAATTTATCTACTATTGGGAATTTCTTCAAATTTTTGAAACTTAAAAATATGGCTTTTTTTTTGATTTCTGAGAGGTTTTTGCTAATTTTTCGACCCTTTTTGAATTTGTTTTGGAGTTTTATGATTTTTTCTTAATTTTGAAGTCTTCAGCTACTTGTAAGTTGTTATAGATTTTCAATTTTTATAATTTTTCTACTGTTGGGAATTTTTTCAAATTTTTGAAACTTAAAAATATGGTTTTTTTTGATTTCTGAGAGGTTTTTGCTAATTTTTCGACCCTTTTTGAATTTGTTTTGGAGTTTTTATGATCTTTTCTTAATTTTGAGGTCTTCAGCTACTTGTAAAATGTTATAGTTTTTCAATTTTTATAATTTTTCTACTGTTGGGAATTTTTTCAAATTTTTGAAACTTAAAAATATGGTTTTTTTTTTGATTTCTGAGAGGTTCTTGCTAATTTTTCGACCCTTTTTGAATTTGTTTTGGAGTTTTATGATTTTTTCTTAATTTTGAAGTCTACAGCTACTTGTCAGTTGTTATAGTTTTTCAATTTTTATAATTTTTCTACTGTTGGGAGTTTTTTAAAATTTTTGAAACTTAAAAATATGGCTCTTTTTTTGATTTCTGAGAGGTTTTTGGTAATTTTTCGACCCTTTGTGAATTTTTTTTAGAGTTTTTATGATTTTTTTCTTAATTTTGTGGTCTTCAGCAACTTGTGAGTTGTTATAGTTTTTGAATTTTTATATGTTTTCTACTGCTGGGAATTTTTCAAATTTTTGAAACTTAAAATTAAGGCTTTTTTTTTTTGGTTTCTTAAAGGTTTTTGCTAATTTTTCCACCCTTTTTGAATTTGTTTTGGAGTTTTTATGATCTTTTCTTAATTTTGAGGTTATCAGCTACTTGTAAGTTGTTATAATTTTTCAATTTTTATAATTTTCTACTGTTGGGAATTTTTTCAAATTTTTGAAACTTAAAAATATGTTTTTTTTTTATTTCTGAGAGGTTCTTGCTAATTTTTCGACCCTTTTTGAATTTGTTTTGGAGTTTTATGATTTTTGCTTAATTTTGAAGTCTACAGCTACTTGGAAGTTGTTATAGTTTTTCAATTTTTATAATTTTTCTACTGTTGGGAATTTTTTCAAATTTTTGAAACTTAAAAATATGGCTTTTTTTTGATTTCTGAGAGGTCTTTGGTAATTTTTCGACCCTTTGTGAATTTTTTTTGGAGTTTTTATGATTTTTTCTTAATTTTGAGGTCTTCAGCAACTTGTGAGTTGTTATAGTTTTTCAATTTTTATAATTTTTTTACTGTTGGGCGTTTTTTAAAATTTTTGAAAATCAAAAATACGGCTTCTTTTTTGATTTCTGAAAGTTTTTTGCTAATTTTTCGACCCTTTTTGAATTTGTTTTGAATTTTTTATGATTTTTCTTAATTTTGAAGTCTACAGCTACTTGTAAGTTGTTATAGTTTTTCAATTTTTATAATTTTTCTACTATTGGGAATTTTTTCAAATTTTTGAAACTTAAAAATATGGCTTTTTTTTTATTTCTGAGAGGTTTTTGCTAATTTTTCGTCCATTTTTGAATTAGTTTTGGAGTTTAATGATTTTTTCTTAATTTTGAAGTCTTCAGCTACTGGTAAGTTGTTATAGTTTTTCAATTTTTATAATTTATCTACTGTTGGGAGTTTTTTCCAGTTTTTGAAACTTGAAAAAATGGCTTTTTTTTGATTTCTGAGAGTTTTTTGCTAATTTTTCGACCCTTTTTGAATTTGGTTTGGAGTTTTTATGATTTTTCTTAATTTTGCAGTCTTCTGCTACTTGTCAGTTGTTATAGTTTTTCAATTTTTATAATTTTTCTACTGTTGGGAATTTTTTCAAATTTTTGAAACTTAAAAATATCGCTTTTTTTTAATTCTGAGAGGTACTTGCTAATTTTTCGACCCTTTTTGAATTTGGTTTGGAGTTTTTATGATTTTTCTTAATTTTGCAGTCTTCTGCTACTTGTCAGTTGTTATAGTTTTTCAATTTTTATAATTTTTCTACTGTTGGGAATTTTTTCAAATTTTTGAAACTTAAAAATATGGCTTTTTTTTATTTCTGAGAGGTTTTTGGTAATTTTTCGAACCTTTTTGAATTTGTTTTGGAGTTTTTATGATTTTTCTTAATTTTGCATTCTTCTGCTACTTTTACGTTGTTATAGTTTTTCAATTTTTATTATTTTTCTACTGTTGGGAATTTTTTCAAATTTTTGAAACTTGAAAAAATGGCTTTTTTTTATTTCTGAGAGGTTTTTGCTAATTTTTCGACCCCTTTTGAATTTGTTTTGGAGTTTTTATGATTTTTCTTAATTTTGCAGTCTTCTGCTACTTGTCAGTTGTTATAGTTTTTCAATTTTTATAATTTTTCTACTGTTGGGAATTTTTTCAAATTTTTGAAACTTAAAAATATGGTTTTTTTTTTTGATTTCTGAGAGGTCTTTGGTAATTTTTCGACCCTTTTTGAATTTGTTTTGGAGTTTTTATGATTTTTCTTAATTTTGCATTCTTCTGCTACTTGTCAGTTGTTATAGTTTTTCAATTTTTATAATTTTTCTACTGTTGGGAATTTTTTCAAATTTTTGAAACTTAAAAATATGGCTTTTTTTTTATTTCTGAGAGGTTTTTGGTAATTTTTCGAACCTTTTTGAATTTGTTCTGGAGTTTTTATGATTTTTTCTTAATTTTGAGGTCTTCAGCTACTTGTGGCTTGTTATAGTTTTTCAATTTTTATAATTTTTCTACTGTTGGGAATTATTTCAAATTTTTGAAACTTAAAAACTTTGCTTTTTTTTTGATTTCTGAGAGGATTTTGCTAATTTTTCGACCCTTTTTGAATTTTTTTTTGAGTTTTTATGATTTTTTCTTAATTTTGAAGTCTTCAGCTACTTGTACGTTGTTATAGTTTTTCAATTTTTATAATTTTTCTACTGTTGGGAGTATTTTAAAATTTTTGAAACTTAAAAATATGGCTTTTTTTTTTTAGATTTCTGAGAGTTTTTTGCTAATTTTTCGACCCTTTTTGAATTTGTTTTGGAGTTTTTAGGATTTTTCTTAATTTTGAAGTCTTCAGCTACTTGTAAGTTGTTATAGTTTTTCAATTTTTATAATTTTTCTACTGTTGGGAATTTTTTCAAATTTTTGAAACTTAAAAATATGGCTTTTTTTTTATTTCTGAGAGGTTTTTGCTAATTTTTCGGCCATTTTTGAATTAGTTTTGGAGTTTAGTGATTTTTTCTTAATTTTGAAGTCTTCAGCTACTGGTAAGTTGTTATAGTTTTTCAATTTTTATAATTTATCTACTGTTGGGAATTTTTTCAAATTTTTGAAACTTAAAAATATGGCTTTTTTTTTATTTCTGAGAGGTTTTTGCTAATTTTTCGACCCTTTTTGAATTTTTTTTGGAGTTTAATGATTTTTTCTTAATTTTGAAGTCTTCAGCTACTGGTAAGTTGTTATAGTTTTTCAATTTTTATAATTTATCTACTGTTGGGAGTTTTTTCCAGTTTTTGAAACTTGAAAAAATGGCTTTTTTTTGATTTCTGAGAGTTTTTTGCTAATTTTTCGACCCTTTTTGAATTTGTTTTGAAGTTTTATGATTTTTTTTAATTTTGAAGTCTTCAGCTATGTATCAGTTGTTATAGTTTTTCAATTTTTATAATTTTTCTACTGATGGGAATTTTTTCAAATTTTTGAAACTTAAAAATATGGCTTTTTTTTTATTTCTGAGAGGTTTTTGGTAATTTTTCGAACCTTTTTGAATTTGTTCTGGAGTTTTTATGATTTTTTCTTAATTTTGAGGTCTTCAGCTACTTGTGGCTTGTTATAGTTTTTCAATTTTTATAATTTTTCTACTGTTGGGAATTATTTCAAATTTTTGAAACTTAAAAACTTTGCTTTTTTTTTGATTTCTGAGAGGATTTTGCTAATTTTTCGACCCTTTTTGAATTTTTTTTTGAGTTTTTATGATTTTTTCTTAATTTTGAAGTCTTCAGCTACTTGTACGTTGTTATAGTTTTTCAATTTTTATAATTTTTCTACTGTTGGGAGTATTTTAAAATTTTTGAAACTTAAAAATATGGCTTTTTTTTTTTAGATTTCTGAGAGTTTTTTGCTAATTTTTCGACCCTTTTTGAATTTGTTTTGGAGTTTTTAGGATTTTTCTTAATTTTGAAGTCTTCAGCTACTTGTAAGTTGTTATAGTTTTTCAATTTTTATAATTTTTCTACTGTTGGGAATTTTTTCAAATTTTTGAAACTTAAAAATATGGATTTTTTTTTATTTATTAGAGGTTTTTGCTAATTTTTCGACCCTTTTTGAATTTTTTTTTGAGTTTTTATGATTTGTTCTTAATTTTGAAGTCTTCAGCTACTTGAAAGTTGTTATAGTTTTAAAATTTTTATAATTTTTCTACTGTTGGGTATTTTTTCAAATTTTTGAAACTTAAAAATATGGCTTTTTTTTATTTATGAGAGGTTTTTGGTAATTTTTCGACCTTTTTTGAATTTTTTTTGGAGTTTTTATGATTTTTCTTAATTTTGAAGTCTTCAGCTACTTGAAAGTTGTTATAGTTTTTCAATTTTTATAATTTTTCTACTGTTGGGAATTTTTTCAAATTTTTGAAACTTAAAAACAAAGCTTTTTTTTGATTTCTGAGAGGTTTTTGGTAATTTTTCGACCCTTTTTGAATTTGTTTTGGAGTTTTATGATTTTTTCTTAATTTTGAAGTCTTCAGCTACTTGTAGGTTGTTATAGATTTTCAATTTTTATAATTTATCTACTATTGGGAATTTTTTCAAATTTTTGAAACTTAAAAATATGGCTTTTTTTTTATTTCTGAGAGGTTTTTGCTAATTTTTCGTCCCTCTTTGAATTTGTTTTGGAGTTTAATGATTTTTTCTTAATTTTGAAGTCTTCAGCTACTTGTAAGTTGTTATAGTTTTTCAATTTTTATAATTTATCTACTGTTGGGAGTTTTTTCCAATTTTTGGAACTTGAAAAAATGGCTTTTTTTTTATTTCTGAGAGGTTTTTGCTAATTTTTCGAGACTTTTTGAATTTGTTTTGGAGTTTTTATGATTTTTTCTTAATTTTGAAGTCTTCAGCTACTTGTACGTTGTTATAGTTTTTCAATTTTTATAATTTTTCTACTCTTGGGAATTTTTTCAAATTTTTGAAACTTAAAAATATGGTTTTTTTTTATTTCTGAGAGGTTTTCGGTAATTTTTCGACCCTTTTTGAATTTTTTTTTGGAGTTTTTATGATTTTTTCTTAATTTTGAAGTCTTCAGCTACTTAATAGTTGTTGTAGTTTTTCAAGTTTTATAATTTTTCTACTGTTGGGAATTTTATCAAATTTTTGAAACTTAAAAATATGGCTTTTTTTTATTTCTGAGAAGTTTTTGCTAATTTTTCGACCCTTTTTGAATTTGTTTTGGAGTTTTTATGATTTTTTCTTAATTTTGAAGTCTTCAGCTACTTGTACGTTGTTTTAGTTTTTCAATTTTTATAATTTTTCTACTCTTGGGAATTTTTTCAAATTTTTGAAACTTAAAAATATGGTTTTTTTTTATTTCCGAGAGGTTTTTGCTAATTTTTCGACCCTTTTTGAATTTGTTTTGGAGTTTTTATGACTTTTTCTTAATTTTGAAGTCTTCAGCTACTTGATAATTGTTGTAGTTTTTCAAGTTTTATAATTTTTCTACTGTTGGGAATTTTATCAAATTTTTGAAACTTAAAAATGTGGCTTTTTTTTATTTCTGAGAAGTTTTTGCTAATTTTTCGACCCTTTTTGAATTTGTTTTGGAGTTTTTATGATTTTTTCTTAATTTTGGAGTCTTCAGCTACTTGTAAGTTGTTATAGGTTTTCAATTTTTATAATTTTTCTACTGTTGGGAATTTTTCAAATTTTTCAAACTTAAAAATAAGGCTTTTTTTTTTGGTTTCTTAATGGTTTTTGCTAATTTTTCCACCCTTTTTGAATTTGTTTTGGAGTTTTTATGATTTTTTCTTAATTTTGATGTCTTCAGCTACTTGTCAGTTGTTATAGTTTTTCAATTTTTATAATTTTTCTACTGTTGGGAATTTTTTCAAATTTTTGAAACTTAAAAATATGGTTTTTTTTTTTTTCTGAGAGGTTCTTGCTAATTTTTCGACCCTTTTTGAATTTGTTTTGGAGTTTTTATGATTTTTTCTTAATTTTGAGGTCTTCAGCAACTTGTCAGTTGTTATAGTTTTTCAATTTTTATAATTTTTCTACTGTTGGGAGTTTTTTCAAATTTTTGAAACTTAAAAATATGGCTCTTTTTTTGATTTCTGAGAGGTTTTTGGTAATTTTTCGACCCTTTGTGAATTTTTTTTAGAGTTTTTATGATTTTTTCTTAATTTTGTGGTCTTCAGCAACTTGTGAGTTGTTATAGTTTTTGAATTTTTATATGTTTTCTACTGCTGGGAATTTTTCAAATTTTTGAAACTTAAAAATAAGGCTTTTTTTTTTTGGTTTCTTAAAGGTTTTTGCTAATTTTTCCACCCTTTTTGAATTTGTTTTGGAGTTTTTATGATCTTTTCTTAATTTTGAGGTTATCAGCTACTTGTAAGTTGTTATAATTTTTCAATTTTTATAATTTTTCTACTGTTGGGAATTTTTTCAAATTTTTGAAACTTAAAAATATGGTTTTTTTTTTTATTTCTGAGAGGTTTTTGCTAATTTTTCGACCCTTTTTGAATTTGTTTTGGAGTTTTATGATTTTTTCTTAATTTTGAAGTCTACAGCTACTTGGAAGTTGTTATAGTTTTTCAATTTTTATAATTTTTCTACTGTTGGGAATTTTTTCAAATTTTTGAAACTTAAAAATATGGCTTTTTTTTGATTTCTGAGAGGTCTTTGGTAATTTTTCGACCCTTTGTGAATTTTTTTTGGAGTTTTTATGATTTTTTCTTAATTTTGAGGTCTTCAGCAACTTGTGAGTTGTTATAGTTTTTCAATTTTTATAATTTTTCTACTGTTGGGCGTTTTTTAAAATTTTTGAAAATTAAAAATACGGCTTCTTTTTTGATTTCTGAAAGTTTTTTGCTAATTTTTCGACCCTTTTTGAATTTGTTTTGAATTTTTTATGATTTTTCTTAATTTTGAAGTCTACAGCTACTTGTAAGTTGTTATAGTTTTTCAATTTTTATAATTTTTCTACTGTTGGGAATTTTTCAAATTTTTGAAACTTAAAAATAAGGCTTTTTTTTTGGTTTCTTAAAGGTTTTTGCTAATTTTTCCACCCTTTTTGAATTTGTTTTGAAGTTTTTATGATCTTTTCTTAATTTTGAGGTCTTCAGCTACTTGTACGTTGTTTTAGTTTTTCAATTTTTATAATTTTTCTACTGTTGGGAATTTTTTCAAATTTTTGAAACTTAAAAATATGGTTTTTTTTTTATTTCTGAGAGGTTCTTGCTAATTTTTCGACCCTTTTTGAATTTGTTTTGGAGTTTTATGATTGTTTCTTAATTTTGAAGTCTTCAGCTACTTGTAGGTTGTTATAGATTTTCAATTTTTATAATTTATCTACTATTGGGAATTTTTTCAAATTTTTGAAACTTAAAAATATGGCTTTTTTCTTATTTCTGAGAGGTTTTTGCTAATTTTTTGACCTTTTTTGAATTTGTTTTGGAGTTTTATGATTTTTTCTTAATTTTGAAGTCTTCAGCTGCTTGGAAGTTGTTATAGTTTTTCAATTTTTATAATTTTTCTACTGTTGGGAATTTTTTCAAATTTTTGAAACTTAAAAATATGGCTTTTTTTTTGATTTCTGAGAGGTTTTTGGTAATTTTTCGACTCTTTTTAATTTTTTTTTGGAGTTTTATGATTGTTTCTTAATTTTGAAGTCTTCAGCTACTTGTAGGTTGTTATAGATTTTCAATTTTTATAATTTATCTACTATTGGGAATTTTTTCAAATTTTTGAAACTTAAAAATATGGCTTTTTTTTTATTTCTGAGAGGTTTTTGCTAATTTTTCGTCCCTTTTTGAATTAGTTTTGGAGTTTAATGATTTTTTCTTAATTTTGAAGTCTTCAGCTACTGGTAAGTTGTTATAGTTTTTCAATTTTTATAATTTATCTACTGTTGGGAGTTTTTTCCAGTTTTTGAAACTTGAAAAAATGGCTTTTTTTTTATTTCTGAGAGGTTTTTGCTAATTTTTCGAGACTTTTTGAATTTGTTTTGGAGTTTTTATGATTTTTTCTTAATTTTGAAGTCTTCAGCTACTTGTACGTTGTTATAGTTTTTCAATTTTTATAATTTTTCTACTCTTGGGAATTTTTTCAAATTTTTGAAACTTAAAAATATGGTTTTTTTTTATTTCTGAGAGGTTTTCGCTAATTTTTCGACCCTTTTTGAATTTTTTTTGGAGTTTTTATGATTTTTTCTTAATTTTGAAGTCTTCAGCTACTTGATAGTTGTTGTAGTTTTTCAAGTTTTATAATTTTTCTACTGTTGGGAATTTTATCATATTTTTGAAACTTAAAAATATGGCTTTTTTTTATTTCTGAGAAGTTTTTGCTAATTTTTCGACCCTTTTTGAATTTGTTTTGGAGTTTTTATGATCTTTTCTTAATTTTGAAGTCTTCAGCTACTTGTACGTTGTTTTAGTTTTTCAATTTTTATAATTTTTCTACTCTTCGGAATTTTTTCAAATTTTTGAAACTTAAAAATATGTTTTTTTTTTTTATTTCTGAGAGGTTTTTGCTAATTTTTCGACCCTTTTTGAATTTGTTTAGGAGTTTTATGATATTTTCTTAATTTTGAAGTCTTCAGCTATTTGTCAGTTGTTATAGTTTTTCAATTTTTATAATTTTTCTACTGTTGGGAATTTTTCAAATTTTTGAAACTTAAAAATAAGGCTTTTTTTTTTGGTTTCTTAAAGGTTTTTGCTAATTTTTCGACCCTTTTTGAATTTGTTTTGGAGTTTTTATGATTTTTTCTTAATTTTGAAGTCTTCAGCTACTTGTCAGTTGTTATAGTTTTTCAATTTTTATAATTTTTCTACTGTTGAGAATTTTTTCAAATTTTTGAAACTTAAAAATATGTTTTTTTTTTATTTCTGAGAGGTTCTTGCTAATTTTTCGACCCCTTTTGAATTTGTTTTGGAGTTTTTATGATTTTTCTTAATTTTGCAGTCTTCTGCTACTTGTCAGTTGTTATAGTTTTTCAATTTTTACAATTTTTCTACTGTTGCGAATTTTTTCAAATTTTTGAAACTTAAAAATATGGCTTTTTTTTTGATTTCTGAGAGGTCTTTGGTAATTTTTCGACCCTTTTTGAATTTGTTTTGGAGTTTTTATGATTTTTCTTAATTTTGCATTCTTCTGCTACTTGTCAGTTGTTATAGTTTTTCAATTTTTATAATTTTTCTACTGTTGGGAATTTTTTCAAATTTTTGAAACTTAAAAATATGGCTTTTTTTTTAATTCTGAGAGGTACTTGCTAATTTTTCGACCCTTTTTGAATTTTTTTTGGAGTTTTATGATTTTTTCTTAATTTTGAAGTCTTCAGCTATTTGTCAGTTGTTATAGTTTTTCAATTTTTATAATTTTTCTACTGTTGGGAATTTTTTCAAATTTTTGAAACTTAAAAATATGGCTTTTTTTTTATTTCTGAGAGGTTTTTGGTAATTTTTCGAACCTTTTTGAATTTGTTTTGGAGTTTTTATGATTTTTTCTTAATTTTGAGGTCTTCAGCTACTTGTGGCTTGTTATAGTTTTTCAATTTTTATAATTTTTCTACTGTTGGGAATTATTTCAAATTTTTGAAACTTAAAAATATGGCTTTTTTTTGATTTCTGAGAGGTCTTTGGTAATTTTTCGACCCCTTTTGAATTTGTTTTGGAGTTTTTATGATTTTTCTTAATTTTGAAGTCTTCAGCTACTTGTCAGTTGTTATAGTTTTTCAATTTTTATAATTTTTCTACTGTTGGGAATTTTTTCAAATTTTTGAAACTTAAAAATATGGCTTTTTTTTGATTTCTGAGAGGTTTTTGCTAATTTTTCGAGACTTTTTGAATTTGTTTTGGAGTTTTTATGATTTTTCTTAATTTTGAAGTCTTCAGCTACTTGTCAGTTGTTATAGTTTTTCAATTTTTATAATTTTTCTACTGTTGGGAATTTTTTCAAATTTTTGAAACTTAAAAATGTGGCTTTTTTTTATTTCTGAGAAGTTTTTGCTAATTTTTCGACCCTTTTTGAATTTGTTTTGGAGTTTTTATGATTTTTTCTTAATTTTGGAGTCTTCAGCTACTTGTAAGTTGTTATAGGTTTTCAATTTTTATAATTTTTCTACTGTTGGGAATTTTTTCAAATTTTTGAAACTTAAAAATATGGCTTTTTTTTTATTTCTGAGAGGTTTTTGGTAATTTTTCGACACTTTTTGAATTTGTTTTGGAGTTTTTATGATTTTTTCTTAATTTTGAGGTCTTCAGCTACTTGTCAGTTGTTATAGTTTTTCAATTTTTATAATTTTTCTACTGTTGGGAATTATTTCAAATTTTTGAAACTTAAAAACATTGCTTTTTTTTTGATTTCTGAGAGGATTTTGCTAATTTTTCGACCCTTTTTGAATTTTTTTTTGAGTTTTTATGATTTTTTCTTAATTTTGAAGTCTTCAGCTGCTTGGAAAATGTTATAGTTTTTCAATTTTTATAATTTTTCTACTGTTGGGAGTATTTTAAAATTTTTGAAACTTAAAAATATGGCTTTTTTTTTTAGATTTCTGAGAGTTTTTTGCTAATTTTTCGACCCTTTTTGAATTTGTTTTGGAGTTTTTATGATTTTTCTTAATTTTGAAGTCTTCAGCT
The DNA here is from genome assembly GCA_963680825.1 of Meiosimyza decipiens. NCBI lineage: Eukaryota > Metazoa > Arthropoda > Insecta > Diptera > Lauxaniidae > Meiosimyza > Meiosimyza decipiens. The sequence goes on along the minus strand of OY804258.1, from coordinate 73,930,711 downwards.
ACTTGTAAGTTGTTATAGTTTTTCAATTTTTATAATTTTTCTACTGTTGGGAATTTTTTCAAATTTTTGAAACTTAAAAATATGAATTTTTTTTTATTTATGAGAGGTTTTTGCTAGTTTTTCCACCCTTTTTGAATTTTTTTTTTGAGTTTTTATGATTTGTTCTTAATTTTGAAGTCTTCAGCTACTTGAAAGTTGTTATAGTTTTAAAATTTTTATAATTTTTCTACTGTTGGGTATTTTTTCAAATTTTTGAAACTTAAAAATATGGCTTTTTTTTATTTATGAGAGGTTTTTGCTAATTTTTCGACTCTTTTTGAATTTTTTTTGGAGTTTTTATGATTTTTCTTAATTTTGAAGTCTTCAGCTACTTGAAAGTTGTTATAGTTTTTCAATTTTTATAATTTTTCTACTGTTGGGAATTTTTTCAAATTTTTGAAACTTAAAAACAAAGCTTTTTTTTGATTTCTGAGAGGTTTTTGGTAATTTTTCGACCCTTTTTGAATTTGTTTTGGAGTTTTTATGATTTTTTCTTAACTTTGAAGTCTTCAGCTACTTGAAGGTTGTTATAGATTTTCAATTTTTATAATTTATCTACTATTGGGAATTTTTTCAAATTTTTGAAACTTAAAAATATGGCTTTTTTTTTTATTTCTGAGAGGTTTTTGCTAATTTTTCGTCCCTTTTTGAATTTGTTTTGGAGTTTAATGATTTTTTCTTAATTTTGAAGTCTTCAGCTACTTGTAAGTTGTTATAGTTTTTCAATTTTTATAATTTATCTACTGTTGGGAGTTTTTTCCAATTTTTGGAACTTGAAAAAATGGCTTTTTTTTTATTTCTGAGAGGTTTTTGCTAATTTTTCGAGACTTTTTGAATTTGTTTTGGAGTTTTTATGATTTTTTCTTAATTTTGAAGTCTTCAGCTACTTGTACGTTGTTATAGTTTTTCAATTTTTATAATTTTTCTACTCTTGGGAATTTTTTCAAATTTTTGAAACTTAAAAATATGGTTTTTTTTTATTTCTGAGAGGTTTTCGCTAATTTTTCGACCCTTTTTGAATTTTTTTTTGCAGTTTTTATGATTTTTTCTTAATTTTGAAGTCTTCAGCTACTTAATAGTTGTTGTAGTTTTGCAAGTTTTATAATTTTTCTACTGTTGGGAATTTTATCAAATTTTTGAAACTTAAAAATATGGCTTTTTTTTATTTCTGAGAAGTTTTTGCTAATTTTTCGACCCTTTTTGAATTTGTTTTGGAGTTTTTATGATTTTTTCTTAATTTTGAAGTCTTCAGCTACTTGTACGTTGTTTTAGTTTTTCAATTTTTATAATTTTTCTACTCTTGGGAATTTTTTCAAATTTTTGAAACTTAAAAATATGGTTTTTTTTTATTTCCGAGAGGTTTTTGCTAATTTTTCGACCCTTTTTGAATTTGTTTTGGAGTTTTTATGACTTTTTCTTAATTTTGAAGTCTTCAGCTACTTGATAATTGTTGTAGTTTTTCAAGTTTTATAATTTTTCTACTGTTGGGAATTTTATCAAATTTTTGAAACTTAAAAATTTGGCTTTTTTTATTTCTGAGAAGTTTTTGCTAATTTTTCAAAACTTTTTGAATTTGTTTTGGAGTTTTTATGATTTTTTCTTAATTTTGGAGTCTTCAGCTTTTTGTAAGTTGTTATAGGTTTTCAATTTTTATAATTTTTCTACTGTTGGGAATTTTTCAAATTTTTCAAACTTAAAAATAAGGCTTTTTTTTTTGGTTTCTTAATGGTTTTTGCTAATTTTTCCACCCTTTTTGAATTTGTTTTGGAGTTTTTATGATTTTTTCTTAATTTTGATGTCTTCAGCTACTTGTCAGTTGTTATAGTTTTTCAATTTTTAAAATTTTTCTACTGTTGGGAATTTTTTCAAATTTTTGAAACTTAAAAATATGGCTTTTTTTTGATTTCTGAGAGGTCTTTGGTAATTTTTCGACCCCTTTTGAATTTGTTTTGGAGTTTTTATGATTTTTCTTAGTTTTGCAGTCTTCTGCTAGTTGTCAGTTGTTATAGTTTTTCAATTTTTATAATTTTTCTACTGTTGGGAGTATTTTAAAATTTTTGAAACTTAAAAATATGGCTTTTTTTTTTAGATTTCTGAGAGTTTTTTGCTAATTTTTCGACCCTTTTTGAATTTGTTTTGGAGTTTTTATGATTTTTCTTAATTTTGAAGTCTTCAGCTACTTGAAAGTTGTTATAGTTTTTCAATTTTTATAATTTTTCTACTGTTGGGAATTTTTTAAAATTTTTGAAACTTAAAAATATGGCTTTTTTTTATTTATGAGAGGTTTTTGCTAATTTTTCGACTGTTGGGTATTTTTTCAAATTTTTGAAACTTAAAAATATGGCTTTCTTTTTATTTATGAGAGGTTTTTGCTAATTTTTCGACCCTTTTTGAATTTGTTTTGAAGTTTTTATGATTTTTCTTAATTTTGAAGTCTTCAGCTACTTGAAAGTTGTTATAGTTTTTCAATTTTTATAATTTTTCTACTGTTGGGAATTTTTTCAAATTTTTGAAACTTAAAAACATAGCTTTTTTTTGATTTCTGAGAGGTTCTTGCTAATTTTTCGACCCTTTTTGAATTTGTTTTGGAGTTTTATGATTTTTTCTTAATTTTGAAGTCTACAGCTACTTGGAAGTTGTTATAGTTTTTCAATTTTTATATTTTTTCTACTGTTGGGAATTTTTTCAAATTTTTGAAACTTAAAAATATGGCTTTTTTTTGATTTCTGAGAGGTCTTTGGTAATTTTTCGACCCTTTGTGAATTTTTTTTGGAGTTTTTATGATTTTTTCTTAATTTTGAGGTCTTCAGCAACTTGTGAGTTGTTATAGTTTTTCAATTTTTATAATTTTTCTACTGTTGGGCGTTTTTTAAAATTTTTGAAAATCAAAAATACGGCTTCTTTTTTGATTTCTGAAAGTTTTTTGCTAATTTTTCGACCCTTTTTGAATTTGTTTTGAATTTTTTATGATTTTTCTTAATTTTGAAGTCTACAGCTACTTGTAAGTTGTTATAGTTTTTCAATTTTTATAATTTTTCTACTGTTGGGAATTTTTCAAATTTTTGAAACTTAAAAATAAGGCTTTTTTTTTGGTTTCTTAAAGGTTTTTGCTAATTTTTCCACCCTTTTTGAATTTGTTTTGGAGTTTTTATGATATTTTCTTAATTTTGAGGTCTTCAGCTACTTGTAAGTTGTTATAGTTTTTCAATTTTTATAATTTTTCTACTGTTGGGAATTTTTTCAAATTTTTGAAACTTAAAAATATGGTTTTTTTTTTATTTCTGAGAGGTTCTTGCTAATTTTTCGACCCTTTTTGAATTTGTTTTGGAGTTTTATGATTGTTTCTTAATTTTGAAGTCTTCAGCTACTTGTAGGTTGTTATAGATTTTCAATTTTTATAATTTATCTACTATTGGGAATTTTTTCAAATTTTTGAAACTTAAAAATATGGCTTTTTTCTTATTTCTGAGAGGTTTTTGCTAATTTTTTGACCTTTTTTGAATTTGTTTTGGAGTTTTATGATTTTTTCTTAATTTTGAAGTCTTCAGCTACTGGTAAGTTGTTATAGTTTTTCAATTTTTATAATTTATCTACTGTTGGGAGTTTTTTCCAGTTTTTGAAACTTGAAAAAATGGCTTTTTTTTTATTTCTGAGAGGTTTTTGCTAATTTTTCAACCCTTTTTGAATTTGTTTTGGAGTTTTTATGATTTTTTCTTAATTTTGAAGTCTTCAGCTACTTGTACGTTGTTATAGTTTTTCAATTTTTATAATTTTTCTACTCTTGGGAATTTTTTCAAATTTTTGAAACTTAAAAATATGGTTTTTTTTATTTCTGAGAGGTTTTCGCTAATTTTTCGACCCTTTTTGAATTTTTTTTTGGAGTTTTTATGATTTTTTCTTAATTTTGAAGTCTTCAGCTACTTGATAGTTGTTGTAGTTTTATAATTTTTCTACTGTTGGGAATTTTATCAAATTTTTGAAACTTAAAAATATGGCTTTTTTTTATTTATGAGAAGTTTTTGCTAATTTTTCGACCCTTTTTGAATTTGTTTTGGAGTTTTTATGATCTTTTCTTAATTTTGAAGTCTTCAGCTACTTGTACGTTGTTTTAGTTTTTCAATTTTTATAATTTTTCTACTCTTCGGAATTTTTTCAAATTTTTGAAACTTAAAAATATGGTTTTTTTTTTATTTCTGAGAGGTTTTTGCTAATTTTTCGACCCTTTTTGAATTTGTTTAGGAGTTTTTATGACTTTTTCTTAATTTTGAAGTCTTCAGCTACTTGATAGTTTTTGTAGTTTTTCAAGTTTTATAATTTTTCTACTGTTGGGAATTTTATCAAATTTTTGAAACTTAAAAATATGGCTTTTTTTTATTTCTGAGAAGTTTTTTCTAATTTTTCGACCCTTTTTGAATTTGTTTTGGAGTTTTTATGATTTTTTCTTAATATTGGAGTCTTCAGCTACTTGTAAGTTGTTATAGTTTTTCAATTTTTATAATTTTTCTACTGTTGGGAATTTTTCAAATTTTTGAAACTTAAAATTAAGCCTTTTTTTTTTTTGGTTTCTTAAAGGTTTTTGCTAATTTTTCCACCCTTTTTGAATTTGTTTTGGAGTTTTTATGATCTTTTCTTAATTTTGAAGTCTTCAGCTACTTGTCAGTTGTTATAGTTTTTCAATTTTTATAATTTTTCTACTGTTGGGAATTTTTTCAAATTTTTGAAACTTAAAAATATGTTTTTTTTTTATTTCTGAGAGGTTCTTGCTAATTTTTCGACCCCTTTTGAATTTGTTTTGGAGTTTTTATGATTTTTCTTAATTTTGCAGTCTTCTGCTACTTGTCAGTTGTTATAGTTTTTCAATTTTTACAATTTTTCTACTGTAGGGAATTTTTTCAAATTTTTGAAACTTAAAAATATGGCTTTTTTTTGATTTCTGAGAGGTCTTTGGTAATTTTTCGACCCTTTTTGAATTTGTTTTGGAGTTTTTATGATTTTTCTTAATTTTGCATTCTTCTGCTACTTGTCAGTTGTTATAGTTTTTCAATTTTTATAATTTTTCTACTGTTGGGAATTTTTTCAAATTTTTGAAACTTAAAAATATGGCTTTTTTTTTAATTCTGAGAGGTACTTGCTAATTTTTCGACCCTTTTTGAATTTTTTTTGGAGTTTTATGATTTTTTCTTAATTTTGAAGTCTTCAGCTATTTGTCAGTTGTTATAGTTTTTCAATTTTTATAATTTTTCTACTGTTGGGAATTTTTTCAAATTTTTGAAACTTAAAAATATGGCTTTTTTTTTATTTCTGAGAGGTTTTTGGTAATTTTTCGAACCTTTTTGAATTTGTTTTCTAGTTTTTATGTTTTTTCTTAATTTTGAAGTCTTCAGCTACTTGTACGTTGTTATAGTTTTTCAATTTTTATAATTTATCTACTATTGGGAATTTTTTCAAATTTTTGAAACTAAAAAACAAGGCTTTTTTTTTATTTCTGAGAAGTTTTTGCTAATTTTTCGACCCTTTTTGAATTTGTTTTGGAGTTTTATGATTTTTTCTTAATTTTGAAGTCTTCAGCTACTTGTAGGTTGTTATAGATTTTCAATTTTTATAATTTATCTACTATTGGAAATTTTTTCAAATTTTTGAAACTTAAAAATATGGCTTTTTTTTTGATTTCTGAGAGGTTTTTGCTAATTTTTCGACCCTTTTTGAATTTGTTTTCTAGTTTTTATGTTTTTTCTTAATTTTGCAGTCTTCAGCTACTTGTAAGTTGTTATAGTTTTTCAATTTTTATAATTTTTCTACTGTTGGGAATTTTTTCAAATTTTTGAAACTTAAAAATATGGCTTTTTTTTTATTTCTGAGAGGTTTTTGGTTATTTTTCGACCCTTTTTGATTTTTTTTTTGAGTTTTTATGATTTGTTCTTAATTTTGAAGTCTTCAGCTACTTGAAAGTTGTTATAGTTTTAAAATTTTTATAATTTTTCTACTGTTGGGAATTTTTTCAAATTTTTGAAACTTAAAAATATGGTTTTTTTTTATTTATGAGAGGTTTTTGCTAGTTTTTCGACCTTTTTTGAATTTTTTTTGGAGTTTTTATGATTTTTCTTAATTTTGAAGTCTTCAGCTACTTGTAAGTTGTTATAGTTTTTCAATTTTTATAATTTTTCTACTGTTGGGAATTTTTTCAAATTTTTGAAACTTAAAAACATAGCTTTTTTTTGATTTCAGAGAGTTTTTTGCTAATTTTTCGACCCTTTTTGAATTTTTTTTGGAGTTTTTATGATTGTTTCTTAATTTTGAAGTCTTCAGCTACTTGTAGGTTGTTATAGATTTTCAATTTTTATAATTTGTCTACTATTGGGAATATTTTCAAATTTTTGAAACTTAAAAATATGGCTTTTTTTTTATTTCTGAGAGGTTTTTGCTAATTTTTCGAGACTTTTTGAATTTGTTTTGGAGTTTTATGATTTTTTCTTAATTTTGTAGTCTTCAGCTACTGGTAAGTTGTTATAGTTTTTCAATTTTTATAATTTATCTAATTTTGGGAGTTTTTTCAAATTTTTGAAACTTGAAAATATGGCTTTTTTTTTATTTCTGAGAGGTTTTTGCTAATTTTTCGACCCTTTTTGAATTTGTTTTGGAGTTTTTATGATTTTTTCTTAATTTTGAGGTCTTCAGCTACTTGTACGTTGTTATAGTTTTTCAATTTTTATAATTTTTCTACTCTTGGGAATTTTTTCAAATTTTTGAAACTTAAAAATATGGTTTTTTATTTATTTCTGAGAGGTTTTTGCTAATTTTTCGACACTTTTTGAATTTGTTTAGGAGTTTTTATGACTTTTTCTTAATTTTGAAGTCTTCAGCTACTTGATAGTTGTTGTAGTTTTTCAAGTTTTATAATTTTTCTACTGTTGGGAATTTTATCAAATTTTTGAAACTTAAAAATATGGCTTTTTTTTTTATTTCTGAGAAGTTTTTGCTAATTTTTCGTCCCTTTTTGAATTTGTTTTGGAGTTTTTATGATTTTTTCTTAATTTTGGAGTCTTCAGCTACTTGTAAGTTGTTATAGTTTTTCAATTTTTATAATTTTTCTACTGTTTGGAATTTTTCAAATTTTTGAAACTTAAAAATAAGGCTTTTTTTTTGGTTTCTTAAAGGTTTTTGCTAATTTTTCCACCCTTATTGAATTTGTTTTGGAGTTTTTATGATCTTTTTTTAATTTTGACGTCTTCAGCTACTTGTAAGTTGTTATAATTTTTCAATTTTTATAATTTTTCTACTGTTGGGAATTTTTTCAAATTTTTGAAACTTAAAAATATGTTTTTTTTTTTATTTCTGAGAGGTTCTTGCTAATTTTTCGACCCCTTTTGAATTTGTTTTGGAGTTTTTATGATTTTTCTTAATTTTGCAGTCTTCTGCTTCTTGTCAGTTGTTATAGTTTTTCAATTTTTATAATTTTTCTACTGTTGGGAATTTTTCAAATTTTTGAAACTTAAAAATAAGTCTTTTTTTTTGGTTTCTTAAAGGTTTTTGCTAATTTTTTGACCTTTTTTGAATTTGTTTTATAGTTTTTATGATCTTTTTTTAATTTTGACGTCTTCAGCTACTTGTAAGTTGTTGTAATTTTTCAATTTTTATAATTTTTCTACTGTTGGGAATTTTTTCAAATTTTTGAAACTTAAAAATATGTTTTTTTTTTATTTCTGAGAGGTTTTTGGTAATTTTTCGAACCTTTTTGAATTTGTTTTGGAGTTTTTATGATATTTTCTTCATTTTGAGGTCTTCAGCTACTTGTGGCTTGTTATAGTTTTTCAATTTTTATAATTTTTCTACTGTTGGGAATTATTTCAAATTTTTGAAACTTAAAACATTGCTTTTTTTTGATTTCTGAGAGGATTTTGCTAATTTTTCGACCCTTTTTGCATTTGTTTTGGAGTTTTTATGATTTTTCTTAATTTCGAAGTCTTCAGCTACTTGTAAGTTGTTATAGTTTTTCAATTTTTATAATTTTTCTACTGTTGGGAGTATTTTAAAATTTTTGAAACTTAAAAATATGCCTTTTTTTTGATTTCTGATAGTTTTTTGGTAATTTTTCGACCCTTTTTGAATTTGTTTTGGAGTTTTTATAATTGTTCTTAATTTTGAAGTCTTCAGCTACTTGTAAGTTGTTATAGTTTTTCAATTTTTATAATTTTTCTACTGTTGGGAATTTTTTCAAATTTTTGAAACTTAAAAATATGGTTTTTTTTTTATTTCTGAGAGGTTTTTGCTAATTTTTCGACCCTTTTTGAATTTTTTGTGGAGTTTTTATGATTTTTTCTTAATTTTCAAGTCTTCAGCTACTTGACAGTTGTTATAGTTTTTCAATTTTTATAATTTTTCTACTGTTGGGAATTTTTTCAAATTTTTGAAACTTAAAAATATGGCTTTTTTTTGATTTCTGAGAGTTTTTTGCTAATTTTTCGACCCTTTTTGAATTTGTTTTGGAGTTTTTATCATTTTTCTTAATTTTGAAGTCTTCAGCTACTTGTCAGTTGTTATAGTTTTTCAATTTTTATAATTTTTCTACTGTTGGGAATTTTTTCAAATTTTTGAAACTTAAAAATATGGCTTTTTTTTTATTTCTGAGAGGTTCTTGCTAATTTTTCGACCCTTTTTGAATTTGTTTTGGAGTTTTATGATTTTTTCTTAATTTTGAAGTCTTCAGCTGCTTGGAAGTTGTTATAGTTTTTCAATTTTTATAATTTTTCTACTGTTGGGAATTTTTTCAAATTTTTGAAACTTAAAAATATGGCTTTTTTTCATTTCTGAAAGGTTTTTGGTAAATTTTCGACTCTTTTTGAATTTGTTTTGGAGTTTTTATGATTTTTTCTTAATTTTGAAGTCTTCAGCTACTTGAAAGTTGTTATAGTTTTAAAATTTTTATAATTTTTCTACTGTTGGGTATTTTTTCAAATTTTTGAAACTTAAAAATATGGCTTTTTTTTATTTATGAGAGGTTTTTGGTAATTTTTCGACCCTTTTAGAATTTTTTTTGGAGTTTTTATGATTTTTCTTAATTTTGAAGTCTTCAGCTACTTGAAAGTTGTTATAGTTTTTCAATTTTTATAATTTTTCTACTGTTGGGAATTTTTCAAATTTTTGAAGCTTAAAAACATTGCTTTTTTTTGATTTCTGAGAGTTTTTTGCTAATTTTTCGACCCTTTTTGAATTTTTTTTGGAGTTTTTATGATTGTTTTTTAATTTTGAAGTCTTCAGCTACTTGTAGGTTGTTATAGATTTTCAATTTTTATAATTTATCTACTATTGGGAATTTTTTCAAATTTTTGAAACTTAAAAATATGGCTTTTTTTTTGATTTCTGAGAGGTTTTTGCTAATTTTTCGACCCTTTTTGAATTTGTTTTATAGTTTTATGATTTTTTCTTAATAATGAAGTCTTCAGCTACTTGTAAGTTGTTATAGTTTTTCAATTTTTATAATTTATCTACTGTTGGGAGTTTTTTCCAATTTTTGAAACTTAAAAATATGGCTTTTTTTTATTTCTGAGAGGTTTTTGCTAATTTTTTGAGACTTTTTGAATTTGTTTTATAGTTGTATGATTTTTTCTTAATTTTGAAGTCTTCGGCTACTTGTACGTTGTTATAGTTTTTCAATTTTTATAATTTTTCTACTCTTGGGAATTTTTTCAAATTTTTGAAACTTAAAAATATGTTTTTTTTTTTTTAATTCTGAGAGGTACTTGCTAATTTTTCGACCCTTTTTGAATTTGTTTTGGAGTTTTTATAATTTTTCTTAATTTTGCAGTCTTCCGCTACTTGTCAGTTGTTATAGTTTTTCAATTTTTATAGTTTTTCTACTGTTGGGAATTTTTTCAAATTTTTGAAACTTAAAAATATGGCTTTTTTTTAATTCTGAGAGGTACTTGCTAATTTTTCGACCCTTTTTGAATTTGTTTTGGAGTTTTATGATTTTTTCTTAATTTTGAAGTCTTCAGCTATTTGTCAGTTGTTATAGTTTTTTCAAGTTTTATAATTTTTATACTGTTGGGAATTTTATCAAATTTTTGAAACTTAAAAATATGGTTTTTTTTTTATTTCTGAGAAGTTTTTGCTAATTTTTCGACCCTTTTTGAATTTTTTTGGAGTTTTTATGATTTTTTCTTAATTTTGGAGTCTTCAGCTACTTGTAAGATGTTATAGTTTTTCAATTTTTATAATTTTTCTACTGTTGGGAATTTTTCAAATTTTTGAAACTTAAAAATATGTTTTTTTTTTTATTTCTGAGAGGTTCTTGCTAATTTTTCGACCCTTTTTGAATTTGTTTTGGAGTTTTTATGATTTTTCTTAATTTTGCAGTCTTCTGCTACTTGTCAGTTGTTATAGTTTTTCAATTTTTATAATTTTTCTACTGTTGGGAATTTTTTCAAATTTTTGAAACTTAAAAATATGTTTTTTTTTTTTTAATTCTGAGAGGTACTTGCTAATTTTTCGACCCTTTTTGAATTTGTTTTGGAGTTTTTATAATTTTTCTTAATTTTGCAGTCTTCCGCTACTTGTCAGTTGTTATAGTTTTTCAATTTTTATAGTTTTTCTACTGTTGGGAATTTTTTCAAATTTTTGAAACTTAAAAATATGGCTTTTTTTTAATTCTGAGAGGTACTTGCTAATTTTTCGACCCTTTTTGAATTTGTTTTGGAGTTTTATGATTTTTTCTTAATTTTGAAGTCTTCAGCTATTTGTCAGTTGTTATAGTTTTTCAATTTTTATAATTTTTCTACTGTTGGGAGTTTTTTCAAATTTTTGAAACTTAAAAATATGGTTATTTTTTTATTTCTGAGAGGTTTTTGCTAATTCTTCGACCCTTTTTGAATTTTTTTTGGAGTTTTTATGATTTTTTCTTAATTTTGAAGTCTTCAGCTACTTGTACGTTGCTATAGTTTTTCAATTTTTATAATTTTTCTACTGTTGGGAATTTTTTCAAATTTTTGAAACTTAAAAATATGTTTTTTTTTTTATTTCTGAGAGGTTCTTGCTAATTTTTCGACCCTTTTTGAATTTGTTTTGGAGTTTTTATGATTTTTCTTAATTTTGCAGTCTTCTGCTACTTGTCAGTTGTTATAGTTTTTCAATTTTTATAATTTTTCTACTGTTGGGAATTTTTTCAAATTTTTGAAACTTAAAAATATGTTTTTTTTTTTTTAATTCTGAGAGGTACTTGCTAATTTTTCGACCCTTTTTGAATTTGTTTTGGAGTTTTTATAATTTTTCTTAATTTTGCAGTCTTCCGCTACTTGTCAGTTGTTATAGTTTTTCAATTTTTATAGTTTTTCTACTGTTGGGAATTTTTTCAAATTTTTGAAACTTAAAAATATGGCTTTTTTTTAATTCTGAGAGGTACTTGCTAATTTTTCGACCCTTTTTGAATTTGTTTTGGAGTTTTATGATTTTTTCTTAATTTTGAAGTCTTCAGCTATTTGTCAGTTGTTATAGTTTTTCAATTTTTATAATTTTTCTACTGTTGGGAGTTTTTTCAAATTTTTGAAACTTAAAAATATGGTTATTTTTTTATTTCTGAGAGGTTTTTGCTAATTCTTCGACCCTTTTTGAATTTTTTTTGGAGTTTTTATGATTTTTTCTTAATTTTGAAGTCTTCAGCTACTTGTACGTTGCTATAGTTTTTCAATTTTTATAATTTTTCTACTGTTGGGAATTTTTTCAAATTTTTGAAACTTAAAAATAGTGGTTTTTTTTTGATTTCTGAGAGGTTTTTGGTAATTTTTCGACCTTTTTTGAATATTTTTTGGAGTTTTTATAATTTTTTCCTAATTTTGAAGTCTTTAGCTACTTGTGAGTTGTTACAGTTTTTCAATTTTTATAATTTTTCTACTGTTGGGAATTTTTTCAAATTTTTGAAACTTAAAAACATAGCTTTTTTTTGATTTCTGAGAGTTTTTTGCTAATTTTCCGACCCTTTTTGAATTTTTTATGGAGTTTTTATGATTGTTTCTTAATTTTGAAGTCTTCAGCTACTTGTCAGTTGTTATAGATTTTCAATTTTTATAATTTATCTACTATTGGGAATTTTTTCCAATTTTTGAAACTTAAAAATATGGCTTTTTTTTATTTCTGAGAGGTTTTTGCTAATTTTTCGAGACTTTTTGAATTTGTTTTATAGTTGTATGATTTTTTCTTAATTTTGAAGTCTTCGGCTACTTGTACGTTGTTATAGTTTTTCAATTTTTATAATTTTTCTACTCTTGGGAATTTTTTCAAATTTTTGAAACTTAAAAACATTGCTTTTTTTTGATTTCTGAGAGTTTTTTGGTAATTTTTCGACCCTTTTTGAATTTTTTTTGGAGTTTTTATGATTGTTTTTTAATTTTGAAGTCTTCAGCTACTTGTAAGTTGTAATAGTTTTTCAATTTTTATTATTTTTCTACTGTTGGGAATTTTTTCAATTTTTTGAAACTTAAAAATATGGTTTTTTTTTGATTTCTGAGAGGTTTTTGCTAATTTTTCGACCTTTTTGAATTTGTTTTGGAGTTTTTATGACTTTTTCTTAATTTTGAGGTCTTCAGCTACTTGATAGTTGTTGTAGTTTTTCAAGTTTTATAATTTTTATACTGTTGGGAATTTTATCAAATTTTTGAAACTTAAATATATGGTTTTTTTTTTTATTTCTGAGAAGTTTTTTGTAATTTTTCGACCCTTTTTTAATTTGTTTTGGAGTTTTTATGATTTTTTCTTAATTTTGGAGTCTTCAGCTACTTGTAAGATGTTATAGTTTTTCAATTTTTATAATTTTTCTACTGTTGGGAATTTTTCAAATTTTTGAAACTTAAAAATATGGCTTTTTTTTTTTGGTTTCTTAAAGGTTTTTGCTAATTTTTCCACCCTTTTTGAATTTGTTTTGGAGTTTTTATGATTGTTTTTTAATTTTGAAGTCTTCAGCTACTTGTAAGTTGTAATAGTTTTTCAATTTTTATTATTTTTCTACTGTTGGGAGTTTTTTCAATTTTTTGAAACTTAAAAATATGGTTTTTTTTTGATTTCTGAGAGGTTTTTGCTAATTTTTCGACCTTTTTGAATTTGTTTTGGAGTTTTTATGACTTTTTCTTAATTTTGAGGTCTTCAGCTGCTTGGAAGTTGTTATAGTTTTTCAATTTTTATAATTTTTCTACTGTTGGGAATTTTTTCAAATTTTTGAAACTTAAAAATATGGCTTTTTTTTTATTTCTGAGAGGTTTTTGGTTATTTTTCGACCCTTTTTGATTTTTTTTTTGAGTTTTTATGATTTGTTCTTAATTTTGAAGTCTTCAGCTACTTGAAAGTTGTTATAGTTTTAAAATTTTTATAATTTTTCTACTGTTGGGAATTTTTTCAAATTTTTGAAACTTAAAAATATGGTTTTTTTTTATTTATGAGAGGTTTTTGCTAGTTTTTCGACCTTTTTTGAATTTTTTTTGGAGTTTTTATGATTTTTCTTAATTTTGAAGTCTTCAGCTACTTGTAAGTTGTTATAGTTTTTCAATTTTTATAATTTTTCTACTGTTGGGAATTTTATCAAATTTTTGAAACTTAAAAACATAGCTTTTTTTTGATTTCAGAGAGTTTTTTGCTAATTTTTCGACCCTTTTTGAATTTTTTTTGGAGTTTTTATGATTGTTTCTTAATTTTGAAGTCTTCAGCTACTTGTAGGTTGTTATAGATTTTCAATTTTTATAATTTGTCTACTATTGGGAATATTTTCAAATTTTTGAAACTTAAAAATATGGCTTTTTTTTTATTTCTGAGAGGTTTTTGCTAATTTTTCGAGACTTTTTGAATTTGTTTTGGAGTTTTATGATTTTTTCTTAATTTTGTAGTCTTCAGCTACTGGTAAGTTGTTATAGTTTTTCAATTTTTATAATTTATCTAATTTTGGGAGTTTTTTCAAATTTTTGAAACTTGAAAATATGGCTTTTTTTTTATTTCTGAGAGGTTTTTGCTAATTTTTCGACCCTTTTTGAATTTGTTTTGGAGTTTTTATGATTTTTTCTTAATTTTGAGGTCTTCAGCTACTTGTACGTTGTTATAGTTTTTCAATTTTTATAATTTTTCTACTCTTGGGAATTTTTTCAAATTTTTGAAACTTAAAAATATGGTTTTTTATTTATTTCTGAGAGGTTTTTGCTAATTTTTCGACACTTTTTGAATTTGTTTAGGAGTTTTTATGACTTTTTCTTAATTTTGAAGTCTTCAGCTACTTGATAGTTGTTGTAGTTTTTCAAGTTTTATAATTTTTCTACTGTTGGGAATTTTATCAAATTTTTGAAACTTAAAAATATGGCTTTTTTTTTTATTTCTGAGAAGTTTTTGCTAATTTTTCGTCCCTTTTTGAATTTGTTTTGGAGTTTTTATGATTTTTTCTTAATTTTGGAGTCTTCAGCTACTTGTAAGTTGTTATAGTTTTTCAATTTTTATAATTTTTCTACTGTTGGGAATTTTTCAAATTTTTGAAACTTAAAAATAAGGCTTTTTTTTTGGTTTCTTAAAGGTTTTTGCTAATTTTTCCACCCTTATTGAATTTGTTTTGGAGTTTTTATGATCTTTTTTTAATTTTGACGTCTTCAGCTACTTGTAAGTTGTTATAATTTTTCAATTTTTATAATTTTTCTACTGTTGGGAATTTTTTCAAATTTTTGAAACTTAAAAATATGTTTTTTTTTTTATTTCTGAGAGGTTCTTGCTAATTTTTCGACCCCTTTTGAATTTGTTTTGGAGTTTTTATGATTTTTCTTAATTTTGCAGTCTTCTGCTTTTTGTCAGTTGTTATAGTTTTTCAATTTTTATAATTTTTCTACTGTTGGGAATTTTTCAAATTTTTGAAACTTAAAAATTAGGCTTTTTTTTTGGTTTCTTAAAGGTTTTTGCTAATTTTTTGACCTTTTTTGAATTTGTTTTGGAGTTTTTATGATCTTTTTTTAATTTTGACGTCTTCAGCTACTTGTAAGTTGTTGTAATTTTTCAATTTTTATAATTTTTCTACTGTTGGGAATTTTTTCAAATTTTTGAAACTTAAAAATATGTTTTTTTTTTTATTTCTGAGAGGTTTTTGGTAATTTTTCGAACCTTTTTGAATTTGTTTTGGAGTTTTTATGATATTTTCTTCATTTTGAGGTCTTCAGCTACTTGTGGCTTGTTATAGTTTTTCAATTTTTATAATTTTTCTACTGTTGGGAATTATTTCAAATTTTTGAAACTTAAAACATTGCTTTTTTTTGATTTCTGAGAGGATTTTGCTAATTTTTCGACCCTTTTTGCATTTGTTTTGGAGTTTTTATGATTTTTCTTAATTTCGAAGTCTTCAGCTACTTGTAAGTTGTTATAGTTTTTCAATTTTTATAATTTTTCTACTGTTGGGAGTATTTTAAAATTTTTGAAACTTAAAAATATGCCTTTTTTTTGATTTCTGATAGTTTTTTGGTAATTTTTCGACCCTTTTTGAATTTGTTTTGGAGTTTTTATAATTGTTCTTAATTTTGAAGTCTTCAGCTACTTGTAAGTTGTTATAGTTTTTCAATTTTTATAATTTTTCTACTGTTGGGAATTTTTTCAAATTTTTGAAACTTAAAAATATGGTTTTTATTTCTGAGAGGTTTTTGCTAATTTTTCGACCCTTTTTGAATTTTTTGTGGAGTTTTTATGATTTTTTCTTAATTTTCAAGTCTTCAGCTACTTGACAGTTGTTATAGTTTTTCAATTTTTATAATTTTTCTACTGTTGGGAATTTTTTCAAATTTTTGAAACTTAAAAATATGGCTTTTTTTTGATTTCTGAGAGTTTTTTGCTAATTTTTCGACCCTTTTTGAATTTGTTTTGGAGTTTTTATCATTTTTCTTAATTTTGAAGTCTTCAGCTACTTGTCAGTTGTTATAGTTTTTCAATTTTTATAATTTTTCTACTGTTGGGAATTTTTTCAAATTTTTGAAACTTAAAAATATGGCTTTTTTTTTATTTCTGAGAGGTTCTTGCTAATTTTTCGACCCTTTTTGAATTTGTTTTGGAGTTTTATGATTTTTTCTTAATTTTGAAGTCTTCAGCTGCTTGGAAGTTGTTATAGTTTTTCAATTTTTATAATTTTTCTACTGTTGGGAATTTTTTCAAATTTTTGAAACTTAAAAATATGGCTTTTTTTCATTTCTGAAAGGTTTTTGGTAAATTTTCGACTCTTTTTGAATTTTTTTTTGAGTTTTTATGATTTTTTCTTAATTTTGAAGTCTTCAGCTACTTGAAAGTTGTTATAGTTTTAAAATTTTTATAATTTTTCTACTGTTGGGTATTTTTTCAAATTTTTGAAACTTAAAAATATGGCTTTTTTTTATTTATGAGAGGTTTTTGGTAATTTTTCGACCCTTTTAGAATTTTTTTTGGAGTTTTTATGATTTTTCTTAATTTTGAAGTCTTCAGCTACTTGAAAGTTGTTATAGTTTTTCAATTTTTATAATTTTTCTACTGTTGGGAATTTTTCAAATTTTTGAAGCTTAAAAACATTGCTTTTTTTTGATTTCTGAGAGTTTTTTGCTAATTTTTCGACCCTTTTTGAATTTTTTTTGGAGTTTTTATGATTGTTTTTTAATTTTGAAGTCTTCAGCTACTTGTAGGTTGTTATAGATTTTCAATTTTTATAATTTATCTACTATTGGGAATTTTTTCAAATTTTTGAAACTTAAAAATATGGCTTTTTTTTTGATTTCTGAGAGGTTTTTGCTAATTTTTCGACCCTTTTTGAATTTGTTTTATAGTTTTATGCTTTTTCTTAATAATGAAGTCTTCAGCTACTTGTAAGTTGTTATAGTTTTTCAATTTTTATAATTTATCTACTGTTGGGAGTTTTTTCCAATTTTTGAAACTTAAAAATATGGCTTTTTTTTATTTCTGAGAGGTTTTTGCTAATTTTTTGAGACTTTTTGAATTTGTTTTATAGTTGTATGATTTTTTCTTAATTTTGAAGTCTTCGGCTACTTGTACGTTGTTATAGTTTTTCAATTTTTATAATTTTTCTACTCTTGGGAATTTTTTCAAATTTTTGAAACTTAAAAATATGGTTTTTTTTTTATTTCTGAGAGGGTTTCGCTAATTTTTCGACCCATTTTGAAATTTTTTTTGGAGTTTTTATGATTTTTTCTTAATTTAGAAGTCTTCACCTACTTGTAAGTTGTAATAATTTTTCAATTTTTATTATTTTTCTACTGTTGGGAATTTTTTCAATTTTTTGAAACTTAAAAATATGGTTTTTTTTTGATTTCTGAGAGGTTTTTGCTAATTTTTCGACCTTTTTGAATTTGTTTAGGAGTTTTTATGACTTTTTCTTAATTTTGAAGTCTTCAGCTACTTGATAGTTGTTGTAGTTTTTCAAGTTTTATAATTTTTATACTGTTGGGAATTTTATCAAATTTTTGAAACTTAAAAATATGGTTTTTTTTTTATTTCTGAGAAGTTTTTGCTAATTTTTCGACCCTTTTTGAATTTTTTTGGAGTTTTTATGATTTTTTCTTAATTTTGGAGTCTTCAGCTACTTGTAAGATGTTATAGTTTTTCAATTTTTATAATTTTTCTACTGTTGGGAATTTTTCAAATTTTTGAAACTTAAAAATAAGGCTTTTTTTTTTTGGTTTCTTAAAGGTTTTTGCTAATTTTTCCACCCTTTTTGAATTTGTTTTGGAGTTTTTATGATCTTTTCTTAATTTTGAGGTCTTCAGCTACTTGTAAGTTGTTATAGTTTTTCAATTTTTATAATTTTTCTACTGTTGGGAATTTTTTCAAATTTTTGAAACTTAAAAATATGTTTTTTTTTTTATTTCTGAGAGGTTCTTGCTAATTTTTCGACCCTTTTTGAATTTGTTTTGGAGTTTTTATGATTTTTCTTAATTTTGCAGTCTTCTGCTACTTGTCAGTTGTTATAGTTTTTCAATTTTTATAATTTTTCTACTGTTGGGAATTTTTTCAAATTTTTGAAACTTAAAAATATGTTTTTTTTTTTTTAATTCTGAGAGGTACTTGCTAATTTTTCGACCCTTTTTGAATTTGTTTTGGAGTTTTTATAATTTTTCTTAATTTTGCAGTCTTCCGCTACTTGTCAGTTGTTATAGTTTTTCAATTTTTATAGTTTTTCTACTGTTGGGAATTTTTTCAAATTTTTGAAACTTAAAAATATGGCTTTTTTTTAATTCTGAGAGGTACTTGCTAATTTTTCGACCCTTTTTGAATTTGTTTTGGAGTTTTATGATTTTTTCTTAATTTTGAAGTCTTCAGCTATTTGTCAGTTGTTATAGTTTTTCAATTTTTATAATTTTTCTACTGTTGGGAGTTTTTTCAAATTTTTGAAACTTAAAAATATGGTTATTTTTTTATTTCTGAGAGGTTTTTGCTAATTCTTCGACCCTTTTTGAATTTTTTTTGGAGTTTTTATGATTTTTTCTTAATTTTGAAGTCTTCAGCTACTTGTACGTTGCTATAGTTTTTCAATTTTTATAATTTTTCTACTGTTGGGAATTTTTTCAAATTTTTGAAACTTAAAAATAGTGGTTTTTTTTTGATTTCTGAGAGGTTTTTGCTAATTTTTCGACCTTTTTTGAATATTTTTTGGAGTTTTTATAATTTTTTCCTAATTTTGAAGTCTTTAGCTACTTGTGAGTTGTTATAGTTTTTCAATTTTTATAATTTTTCTACTGTTGGGAATTTTTTCAAATTTTTGAAACTTAAAAACATAGCTTTTTTTTGATTTCTGAGAGTTTTTTGCTAATTTTCCGACCCTTTTTGAATTTTTTATGGAGTTTTTATGATTGTTTCTTAATTTTGAAGTCTTCAGCTACTTGTCAGTTGTTATAGATTTTCAATTTTTATAATTTATCTACTATTGGGAATTTTTTCCAATTTTTGAAACTTAAAAATATGGCTTTTTTTTATTTCTGAGAGGTTTTTGCTAATTTTTCGAGACTTTTTGAATTTGTTTTATAGTTGTATGATTTTTTCTTAATTTTGAAGTCTTCGGCTACTTGTACGTTGTTATAGTTTTTCAATTTTTATAATTTTTCTACTCTTGGGAATTTTTTCAAATTTTTGAAACTTAAAAACATTGCTTTTTTTTGATTTCTGAGAGTTTTTTGCTAATTTTTCGACCCTTTTTGAATTTTTTTTGGAGTTTTTATGATTGTTTTTTAATTTTGAAGTCTTCAGCTACTTGTAAGTTGTAATAGTTTTTCAATTTTTATTAGTTTTCTACTGTTGGGAATTTTTTCAATTTTTTGAAACTTAAAAATATGGTTTTTTTTTGATTTCTGAGAGGTTTTTGCTAATTTTTCGACCTTTTTGAATTTGTTTTGGAGTTTTTATGACTTTTTCTTAATTTTGAGGTCTTCAGCTACTTGATAGTTGTTGTAGTTTTTCAAGTTTTATAATTTTTATACTGTTGGGAATTTTATCAAATTTTTGAAACTTAAATATATGGTTTTTTTTTTTATTTCTGAGAAGTTTTTTGTAATTTTTCGACCCTTTTTTAATTTGTTTTGGAGTTTTTATGATTTTTTCTTAATTTTGGAGTCTTCAGCTACTTGTAAGATGTTATAGTTTTTCAATTTTTATAATTTTTCTACTGTTGGGAATTTTTCAAATTTTTGAAACTTAAAAATATGGCTTTTTTTTTTTGGTTTCTTAAAGGTTTTTGCTAATTTTTCCACCCTTTTTGAATTTGTTTTGGAGTTTTTATGATCTTTTCTTAATTTTGAGGTCTTCAGCTACTTGTAAGTTGTTATAGTTTTTCAATTTTTATAATTTTTCTACTGTTGGGAATTTTTTCAAATTTTTGAAACTTAAAAATATGGCTTTTTTTTGATTTCTGAGAGTTTTTTGCTAATTTTTCGACCCTTTTTGAATTAGTTTTGGAGTTTTTATGATTTTTCTTAATTTTGCATTCTTCTGCTACTTGTCAGTTGTTATAGTTTTTCAATTTTTATAATTTTTCTACTGTTGGGAATTTTTTCAAATTTTTGAAACTTAAAAATATGGCTTTTTTTTTAATTCTGAGAGGTACTTGCTAATTTTTCGACCCTTTTTGAATTTTTTTTAGAGTTTTATGATTTTTTCTTAATTTTGAAGTCTTCAGCTATTTGTCAGTTGTTATAGTTTTTCAATTTTTATAATTTTTCTACTGTTGGGAATTTTTTCAAATTTTTGAAACTTAAAAATATGGCTTTTTTTTATTTCTGAGAGGTTTTTGGTAATTTTTCGAACCTTTTTGAATTTGTTTTGGAGTTTTTATGATTTTTTCTTAATTTTGAGGTCTTCAGCTACTTGTGGCTTGTTATAGTTTTTCAATTTTTATAATTTTTCTACTGTTGGGAATTATTTCAAATTTTTAAAACTTAAAAACATTGCTTTTTTTTGATTTCAGAGAGGATTTTGCTAATTTTTCGACACTTTTTGAATTTGTTTTGGAGTTTTCATGATTTTTCTTAATTTTGAGGTCTTCAGCTACTTGTGGCTTGTTTTAGTTTTTCAATTTTTATAATTTTTCTACTGTTGGTAATTATTTGAAATTTTTGAAACTTAAAAACATTGCTTTTTTTTTGATTTCTGAGAGGATTTTGCTAATTTTTCGACCCTTTTTGAATTTGTTTTGGAGTTTTTATGATTTTTCTTAATTTTGAAGTCTTCTGCTACTTGTAAGTTGTTATAGTTTTTCAATTTTTATAATTTTTCTACTGTTGGGAGTATTTTAAAATTTTTGAAACTTAAAAATATGGCTTTTTTTTTTGACTTCTGAGAGTTTTTTGGTAATTTTTCGACCCTTTTTGAATTTGTTTTGGAGTTTTTATGATTTTTTCTTAATTTTGAAGTCTTCAGCTACTGGTAAGTTGTTATAGTTTTTCAATTTTTATAATTTTTCTACTGTTGGGAATTTTTTAAAATTTTTTGAAACTTAAAAATATGGCTTTTTTTTTGATTTCTGAGAGCTTTTTGCTAACTTTTCGACCCTTTTCGAATTTTTTTTGGAGTTTTTATGATTTTGTCTTAATTTTGAGGTTTTCAGCTACTTGCTAATTGTTATAGATTTTCAATTTTTATAATTTTTCAACTCTTGGGAATTTTTTCAAATTTTTTAAACATAAAATTATGGCCTTTTTTTTATTTCTGAGAGGTTTTTGCTAATTTTTCGACCCTTTTTGAATTTGTTTTAGAGTTTTTATGATTTTTTCTTAGTTTTGAAGTCTTCAGCTACTTGTCAATTGTTATAGTTTTTCAATTTTTATAATTTTTCTACTGTTGGGAATTTTTTCAAATTTTTGAAACTTAAAAATATGGCTTTTCTTTGATTTCTGAGACGTTTTTGCTAATTTTTCGACACTTTTTGAATTTTTTTTTGGAGTTTTTATGATTTTTTCTTAATTTTACAGTCTTCAACTACTTGTAAGTTGTTATATTTTTACAATTTTTATAATTTTTCTACTGTTGGGAATTTTTTCAAATTTTTGAAACTTAAAAATATGGCTTTTTTTTATTTCTGAGAGGTTTTTGCTAATTTTTCGACCCTTTTTGAATTTGTTTTGGAGTTTTTATGATTTTTCTTAATTTTGAAGTCTTCAGCTACTTGTCAGTTGTTATAGTTTTTCAATTTTTATAATTTTTCTACTGTTGGGAATTTTTTCAAATTTTTGAAACTTAAAAATATGGCTTTTTTTTTATTTCTGAGAGGTTCTTGCTAATTTTTCGACCCTTTTTGAAATTGTTTTGGAGTTTTATGAATTTTTCTTAATTTTGAAGTCTTCAGCTGCTTGGAAGTTGTTATAGTTTTTCAATTTTTATAATTTTTCTACTGTTGGGAATTTTTTCAAATTTTTGAAACTTAAAAATATGGCTTTTTTTTGATTTCTAAGAGGTTTTTGGTAATTTTTCGACCCTTTTTGAATTTTTATTTGAGTTTTTATGATTTTTTCTTAATTTTGAAGTCTTCAGCTACTTGAAAGTTGTTATAGTTTTAAAATTTTTATAATTTTTCTACTGTTGGGTATTTTTTCAAATTTTTGAAACTTAAAAATATGGCTTTTTTTTTATTTATGAGAGGTTTTTGCTAATTTTTCGACCCTTTTTGAATTTTTTTTGGTGTTTTTATGAGTTTTCTTAATTTTGAAGTCTTCAGCTACTTGAAAGCTGTTATAGTTTTTCAATTTTTATAATTTATCTACTATTGGGAATTTTTTCAAATTTTTGAAACTTAAAAATATGGCTTTTTTTTTGATTTCTGAGAGGTTTTTGCTAATTTTTCGACCCTTTTTGAATTTGTTTTGGAGTTTTTATGATTTTTCTTAATTTTGCAGTCTTCTGCTACTTGTCAGTTGTTATAGTTTTTCAATTTTTATAATTTTTCTACTGTTGGGAATTTTTTCAAATTTTTGAAACTTAAAAATATGTTTTTTTTTTTTTAATTCTGAGAGGTTTTTGCTAATTTTTCGACCCTTTTTGAATTTTTTATGGAGTTTTTATGATTGTTTCTTAATTTTTAAGTCTTCAGCTACTTGTCAGTTGTTATAGATTTTCAATTTTTATAATTTATCTACTATTGGGAATTTTTTCAAATTTTTGAAACTTAAAAATATGGCTTTTTTTTTTATTTCTGAGAGGTTTTTGCTAATTTTTCGACCCTTTTTGAATTTGTTTTGGAGTTTTATGATTTTTTCTTAATAATGAAGTCTTCAGCTACTGGTAAGTTGTTATAGTTTTTCAATTTTTATAATTTATCTACTGTTGGGAGTTTTTTCCAATTTTTGAAACTTAAAAATATGGCTTTTTTTTATTTCTGAGAGGTTTTTGCTAATTTTTCGAGACTTTTTGAATTTGTTTTATAGTTTTATGATTTTTTCTTAATTTTGAAGTCTTCGGCTACTTGTACGTTGTTATAGTTTTTCAATTTTTATAATTTTTCTACTCTTGGGAATTTTTTCAAATTTTTGACACTTAAAAATATGTTTTTTTTTTTATTTCTGAGAGGTTTTCGCTAATTTTTCGACCCTTTTTGAATTTTTTTTTGGAGTTTTTATGATTTGTTCTTAATTTTGAAGTCTTCAGCTACTTGTAAGTTGTAATAGTTTTTCAATTTTTATTATTTTTCTACTGTTGGGAATTTTTTCAAATTTTTGAAACTTAAAAATATGGTTTTTTTTTGATTTCTGAGAGGTTTTTGCTAATTTTTCGACCTTTTTGAATTTGTTTTGGAGTTTTTATGACTTTTTCTTAATTTTGAGGTCTTCAGCTACTTGATAGTTGTTGTAGTTTTTCAAGTTTTATAATTTTTATACTGTTGGGAATTTTATCAAATTTTTGAAACTTAAATATATGGTTTTTTTTTTTATTTCTGAGAAGTTTTTGGTAATTTTTCGACCCTTTTTTAATTTTTTTTGGAGTTTTTATGATTTTTTCTTAATTTTGGAGTCTTCAGCTACTTGTAAGATGTTATAGTTTTTCAATTTTTATAATTTTTCTACTGTTGGGAATTTTTCAAATTTTTGAAACTTAAAAATATGGCTTTTTTTTTTTGGTTTCTTAAAGGTTTTTGCTAATTTTTCCACCCTTTTTGAATTTGTTTTGGAGTTTTTATGATCTTTTCTTAATTTTGAGGTCTTCAGCTACTTGTAAGTTGTTATAGTTTTTCAATTTTTATAATTTTTCTACTGTTGGGAATTTTTTCAAATTTTTGAAACTTAAAAATATGGCTTTTTTTTGATTTCTGACAGTTTTCTGCTAATTTTTCGACCCTTTTTGAATTAGTTTTGGAGTTTTTATGATTTTTCTTAATTTTGCATTCTTCTGCTACTTGTCAGTTGTTATAGTTTTTCAATTTTTATAATTTTTCTACTGTTGGGAATTTTTTCAAATTTTTGAAACTTAAAAATATGGCTTTTTTTTTAATTCTGAGAGGTACTTGCTAATTTTTCGACCCTTTTTGAATTTTTTTTAGAGTTTTATGATTTTTTCTTAATTTTGAAGTCTTCAGCTATTTGTCAGTTGTTAAAGTTTTTCAATTTTTATAATTTTTCTACTGTTGGGAATTTTTTCAAATTTTTGAAACTTAAAAATATGGCTTTTTTTTATTTCTGAGAGGTTTTTGGTAATTTTTCCACCCTTTTTGAATTTGTTTTGGAGTTTTTATGATCTTTTCTTAATTTTGAGGTCTTCAGCTACTTGTAAGTTGTTATAGTTTTTCAATTTTTATAATTTTTCTACTGTTGGGAATTTTTTCAAATTTTTGAAACTTAAAAATATGGCTTTTTTTTGATTTCTGACAGTTTTCTGCTAATTTTTCGACCCTTTTTGAATTAGTTTTGGAGTTTTTATGATTTTTCTTAATTTTGCATTCTTCTGCTACTTGTCAGTTGTTATAGTTTTTCAATTTTTATAATTTTTCTACTGTTGGGAATTTTTTCAAATTTTTGAAACTTAAAAATATGGCTTTTTTTTTAATTCTGAGAGGATTTTGCTAATTTTTCGACCCTTTTTGAATTTGTTTTGGAGTTTTTATGATTTTTCTTAATTTTGAAGTCTTCAGCTACTTGTAAGTTGTTATAGTTTTTCAATTTTTATAATTTTTCTACTGTTGGGAATTTTTTAAAATTTTTTGAAACTTAAATATATGGCTTTTTTTTTGATTTCTGAGAGCTTTTTGCTAACTTTTCGACCCTTTTCGAATTTTTTTTGGAGTTTTTATGATTTTGTCTTAATTTTGAGGTTTTCAGCTACTTGCTAATTGTTATAGATTTTCAATTTTTATAATTTTTCAACTCTTGAAAATTTTTTCAAATTTTTTAAACATAAAATTATGGCCTTTTTTTTATTTCTGAGAGGTTTTTGCTAATTTTTCGACCCTTTTTGAATTTGTTTTAGAGTTTTTATGATTTTTTCTTAGTTTTGAAGTCTTCAGCTACTTGTCAATTGTTATAGTTTTTCAATTTTTATAATTTTTCTACTGTTGGGAATTTTTTCAAATTTTTGAAACTTAAAAATATGGCTTTTCTTTGATTTCTGAGACGTTTTTGCTAATTTTTCGACCCTTTTTGAATTTTTTTTGGAGTTTTTATGATTTTTCTTAATTTTGAAGTCTTCAGCTACTTGAAAGTTGTTACAGTTTTTCAATTTTTATAATTTTTCTACTGTTGGGAATTTTTTCAAATTTTTGAAACTTAAAAATATGGTTTTTTTTTTATTTCTGAGAGGTTCTTGCTAATTTTTCGACCCTTTTTGAAATTGTTTTGGAGTTTTATGAATTTTTCTTAATTTTGAAGACTTCAGCTATTTGTCAGTTGTTATAGTTTTTCAATTTTTATAATTTTTCTACTGTTGGGAATTTTTTCAAATTTTTGAAACTTAAAAATATGGCTTTTTTTTGATTTCTAAGTGGTTTTTGGTAATTTTTCGACACTTTTTGAATTTTTATTTGAGTTCTTATGATTTTTTCTTAATTTTGAAGTCTTCAGCTACTTGAAAGTTGTTATAGTTTTTCAATTTTTATAATTTTTCTACTGTTGGGTATTTTTTCAAATTTTTGAAACTTAAAAATATGGCTTTTTTTTATTTATGAGAGGTTTTTGCTAATTTTTCGACCCTTTTTGAATTTTTTTTGGTGTTTTTATGAGTTTTCTTAATTTTGAAGTCTTCAGCTACTTGAAAGCTGTTATAGTTTTTCAATTTTTATAATTTATCTACTATTGGGAATTTTTTCAAATTTTTGAAACTTAAAAATATGGCTTTTTTTTTGATTTCTGAGAGGTTTTTGCTAATTTTTCGACCCTTTTTGAATTTGTTTTGGAGTTTTATGATTTTTTCTTAATTTTGAAGTGTTCAGCTACTTGTAAGTTGTTATAGTTTTTCAATTTTTATAATTTATCTACTGTTGGGAGTTTTTTCCAATTTTTGAAACTTAAAAATATGGCTTTTTTTTATTTCTGAGAAGTTTTTGCTAATTTTTCGACACTTTTTGAATTTGTTTTGGAGTTTTTATGATTTTTTCTTAATTTTGTCTGTCTGTCTGTCTGTCTGTCTGTCTGTCTGTCTGTCTGTCTGTCTGTCTGTCTGTCTGTCTGTCTGTCTGTCTGTCTGTCTGTCTGTCTGTCTGTCTGTCTGTCTGTCTGTCTGTCTGTCTGTCTGTCTGTCTGTCTGTCTGTCTGTCTGTCTGTCTGTCTGTCTGTCTGTCTGTCTGTCTGTCTGTCTGTCTGTCTGTCTGTCTGTCTGTCTGTCTGTCTGTCTGTCTGTCTGTCTGTCTGTCTGTCTGTCTGTCTGTCTGTCTGTCTGTCTGTCTGTCTGTCTGTCTGTCTGTCTGTCTGTCTGTCTGTCTGTCTGTCTGTCTGTCTGTCTGTCTGTCTGTCTGTCTGTCTGTCTGTCTGTCTGTCTGTCTGTCTGTCTGTCTGTCTGTCTGTCTGTCTGTCTGTCTGTCTGTCTGTCTGTCTGTCTGTCTGTCTGTCTGTCTGTCTGTCTGTCTGTCTGTCTGTCTGTCTGTCTGTCTGTCTGTCTGTCTGTCTGTCTGTCTGTCTGTCTGTCTGTCTGTCTGTCTGTCTGTCTGTCTGTCTGTCTGTCTGTCTGTCTGTCTGTCTGTCTGTCTGTCTGTCTGTCTGTCTGTCTGTCTGTCTGTCTGTCTGTCTGTCTGTCTGTCTGTCTGTCTGTCTGTCTGTCTGTCTGTCTGTCTGTCTGTCTGTCTGTCTGTCTGTCTGTCTGTCTGTCTGTCTGTCTGTCTGTCTGTCTGTCTGTCTGTCTGTCTGTCTGTCTGTCTGTCTGTCTGTCTGTCTGTCTGTCTGTCTGTCTGTCTGTCTGTCTGTCTGTCTGTCTGTCTGTCTGTCTGTCTGTCTGTCTGTCTGTCTGTCTGTCTGTCTGTCTGTCTGTCTGTCTGTCTGTCTGTCTGTCTGTCTGTCTGTCTGTCTGTCTGTCTGTCTGTCTGTCTGTCTGTCTGTCTGTCTGTCTGTCTGTCTGTCTGTCTGTCTGTCTGTCTGTCTGTCTGTCTGTCTGTCTGTCTGTCTGTCTGTCTGTCTGTCTGTCTGTCTGTCTGTCTGTCTGTCTGTCTGTCTGTCTGTCTGTCTGTCTGTCTGTCTGTCTGTCTGTCTGTCTGTCTGTCTGTCTGTCTGTCTGTCTGTCTGTCTGTCTGTCTGTCTGTCTGTCTGTCTGTCTGTCTGTCTGTCTGTCTGTCTGTCTGTCTGTCTGTCTGTCTGTCTGTCTGTCTGTCTGTCTGTCTGTCTGTCTGTCTGTCTGTCTGTCTGTCTGTCTGTCTGTCTGTCTGTCTGTCTGTCTGTCTGTCTGTCTGTCTGTCTGTCTGTCTGTCTGTCTGTCTGTCTGTCTGTCTGTCTGTCTGTCTGTCTGTCTGTCTGTCTGTCTGTCTGTCTGTCTGTCTGTCTGTCTGTCTGTCTGTCTGTCTGTCTGTCTGTCTGTCTGTCTGTCTGTCTGTCTGTCTGTCTGTCTGTCTGTTTTTCGACCCTTTTTGAATTTGTTTTGGAGTTTTATGATTTTTTCTTAATTTTGAAGTCTTCAGCTAATTGTCAGTTGTTATAGTTTTTCAATTTTTATAATGTCTGTTCACGTTTACGGGAAAACTAAGCAAGCATATGGAATGAAATTTGGCACACATGTCAAACCTTTTTGCAAGCTGCTAGCATATAAAAATGGGGAAATCGGCTCACGGCTACGACTTCCACTCATACTCTATGTAAACACACCCAAGTCCATTTTGAAAAAAAGTTTCCGCGATTTTGATGAAACTTTATGATTTGGGGAAGATGAGAACAAAATTAAGATCAGGCTAGGTTTTAAGTTTCAAAGGACTCTTAAAGGGGCGTGGCATAGCCCTAAATTTTAAATTTTATAACGTCATAGCTCGTAAGCCGTGCAAGATATTGTGATGAAATTTGGTACACGAATGCAGATCTTATAAATCTATAACTGCGCATAAAGTGGGCGGAATTGTAAAAGTGGGCGTGGCACTTTTTAGCAATTGAAAATTTGGATTTCGTTTATCTCCGAATTCGTACATACGATTTTCATAAAAACTTTAGGGATGATACCACTGAAACTAGTTATCAATACAAGTTTCGTTAATATTCTGGAAAATTTAGTTGAAGGGCGTGGCACAGCCTACAATATTTATAAACGTTATAAAAAGAGAACTAACAACGCAATCTCTATTAAATTTAATGTCGTAGATATACTTGCTAAAAGGTGTCTTTGCAAAACACGTTTAATGCTATAGATAGTGTGCTATGAGAGTAATCTTCGTAAAATTTTGTGTAGAGTTGTCGGTTACTATAAGCTTTGAAATTTAATGAAACTTGACAAGATAGCATCAGTGGGCGTGGCCCCTCCCTCATTAACATAAAGTACTATGTGCTATTTTAAACTAACTATTTGAGCAATTGATCAGAAATTTGATGTAATTGGTTTACTGGGTATTAGGTACAGATGATTCAAAAGCTTTTGAAACAGCAACAGTGGGCGTAGCACCTCCCATACAATTAAAGTGCCTTAAGTGGCATAACTATCGAAATATATGAGCAATCATACTGAAATTTGGTGTAAGAGGTTTGTTTTTGGAAGTCTATTTTTGGATCAAAATCGGACTGGATTGTACCAGTAGGTGTATCACCGCCCTAAATTTTAAGAATGTTTACGGCACATATCACAAACTATACAAGCTAATGTGCTAAAATTTGGTTTTTGCATGTCAATCACTAATATCATTTATTGAAACAAAAGTGGGCGCAATTGGAGAAGTGGGCGTGACATATTTTGTGTTTTTCATTTCTATTCTATTTTTTTCAACATTTCCCATATTATTTCTACATTTTCAACCTTTTGCCTTTTCCCATTCAATTTCATTCGACATTTTCTTTGACTTTTCCATTATTTTTTCAGCATTTTGTCATATTTTTCGACTTATTCAATTTCTTTCAACTTTCTTCAATTGTTTTTATATGTTTTCAGCATTTTCAGTTTTTTCCAACACTTTCAAAACATTTTTGAACCTTTTTACATTATTTTCGACTTATCCAACTTATCCAACCTCTTGAACATTTTTTTAAAAAGTACTTTCAATGCAGTGTAGGGTATGTGAGTCTCGGCCTGGCCGAAGATAACACCTTTACTAGTCTTAAATTAATTTTGATGTGCGATTATATGCAGTTTTGTTATGTGGTGACTGTGTTCACATTCGTTGGTTAATTATTGCTCTAAGTTTAGTATTTAAGTATAGTAAATACATTCAACGACAAAAATGACAGTTATATTGCTCCGTGAGCAACAGCAAAATAGTCTATACTAATATGAAGCCATGTGGCATTCGATTTATTTATTAATATGCTAACTGAAAGAGCAGTCCATGCTATAAGAGCCGCTATATATATTACTTAAACACTGCTGTCAAATAATAATCAAACAAATGTATTATTGTTAGTCTCAATAAAGAAAATACAAAAGGAAAATAAGTGTAAATTAATACATAAGCATTTTAAATAAAAAGGAAAAGAGAACAAAGGTATGAATGGAGTGTGCAAACATAATTGTCTGTACAACCTTTCGTTGAAGGACTACAGGAATGTACAAAAAAGGGATCTCCATTAGGAAGAGATCGATATAGCTTTAAAAACAAACTTTAAGTACATTGTTATTGCTTACAATTCTTTTACATTAATATGTGCAAAAATCTGCATCGGAAAGTTACAAAAAACTAAGTCTCTTCGCAATGTATAAAAAAAAAACGGAACAAGTTTACTTTATCTCCCATTGTCCAACGTTTTTTTTTTCTTTGTGGGGGTATTAGGTAAAATCAAGTAAAAACATGAAAAAAAGTGTCGTTCGGATCTAGTTTCGGAGATAAAGCCATCGGAAGTTTCGGATACAACTTTTGTAAAAATCATTATAAGTTGGGAACCCTTGCATAGATATCAAAAATATAGGTTTCATAAGAAAGATAATCTAATGGACTATAATAATGACTCGCAAATTTTTGAAATTCAACCTAAAATTTAGGAGATATGACGATTTTTCTGAAACTTGACCAATGTTTGTTTCTAAAAATTGTGTTAAAAAGCTAAATTTTTTTTAAGATGTTAAGAAAGCTTGATTTTCTTCCTTTAAGATGATATACCAATTGTATAGTTTTTTTTTCATTTTGCTGATACTTTACATATCTTCATGAATGCAACACAACTTTTGTTTTATTTGTAAAGAGAAACCAAACAAAAGAATCGGCGCAGTATGATGACATATAAATTGATAATTTTTTGAAATGAAAGGCATTGAAAGAAAGAATCGCCGCAGGTGATTTTTAAGTTTTTTGATAAAAATTATCTTATAATAATTGTTGTTGTTGTACCAGCCGTTATTTATTTTTTTATTTTATTGTTTTTGTCCATAAATACATACTTTTAATACAATTTCATTGATTTTTTTTTTGTTTTCCGGTAAAAAAGATGGTTAATAAAAAAAATCTGTACTAGATATACCATTTGAAAGGAAACTTCTTAAAATGTTTAAGCAACAGACAGGTTATTAAAACATTTTTTTTAAAAACTAACGGCATTTAAAAATTGGTTAAAATTATCAAACTATCTTTCTTATTACATCCACATTTTTGATATTCATTGAGAAATTCTCAACTTATAACAATTTTTATAAAAGCATTATCCGAAACTTCCGATGGCATTATCTCTTAAACCAAATCCGAACTACACTTTTGCACGCACTTTTATTCTAAAAATTGAAAACTAAATAAAAAAAAATTGGCTTTATAGGAATTGGCGAATTGGAGCTTGAGTAAACTTAAGTCAAAAAAACAAACGTGCTCGCACATTGCATCCATTATTTTAATAATTTTTATTATTTGCACTAATTTTACGATGCTCGAGCTCATTTTTTATTTTAATTTACCATCACTCACAAAATGAAATTTCACTTTGTCACAATCATAAATATTCCAATACAAAAATTCCCTTCTTGTAAGCACAAAATGGCAGCTGAATTTACCGTCATACGTCGTGTAAGGACGGCAAGCCAAAATTCGATTTAATTTATATGTTTAAAAGAAACAAAACTTTTTATTTTAATTTAAATTTAATGAAAATTCACTCTTAAATTATGCTATTTATATATAAAGTAAATTAATGTTTTTTGTACAGTTCGGTTTAACATTTTTCTTATTCTTGGTTTTTTAATTGTTTTTTTTCTTGCGTTCTTGTTCGCTGCTGTTCGGCTACTGACTCGTTGTAGTCTCTCGTTGTAATGGGTAATTTTTTGTTAGGGTGTACGCAACTCTAACATTCCTTCCTCCGTGAATCGTTCCGGGATTCACCATCGATGGACAGGATGGCCAATTTTGCAGTAGGGCGGCGTAGAAGTCCAGTCGACGTTTTTACTTCAGCAAAACGTGTTTGTCCGTCTTTGGCTCTGAATACTAGTGTCACTCGAGCCTTTTGCCAGCGGCTTCGTGGTTGATTGTGGTCGATAATAATAGCCAGGTCCCCAACTTGTAGTGGTTGAGCCTTTTCATGCCACTTCGGGCGATGTAGTAGTTGTGGCAAGTATTCCGTAATCCACCGCTTCCACAAGCGATCTTTCAAGTTTTGCGCTATGCGCCACTGCTGTCGTAGGCAGACCTTTGCGTCGACAGGATGCGGGGTTTGTGTAGAGTTAACACAACCCAAAAGAAAATGGTTGGGAGTCAGCGGCTCGTCTTCTTCAGATGACAGCGGAATATCGGTCAACGGTCGAGAGTTGAGAGTATTTTCAGCCTCAATTAAAACACTATGAAGGGTTTCTATCCTTGGAGCAACTTCATGCAATGTTTTGCTGAGCAGCAGCTTGATGATTCTTATTAAGCGTTCCCAGCAACCACCTGAGCTGGGGTTGGCAGGACAGTTAAAAATCCACTCGATATTGCGGTGTGTGACTTCGTTTGTTATGGCGTTGATATCTAAAATTCTTTCGGCGTCGTTTTTAAGTGCTTTCTGTGCACCAATAAAGTTGGTGCCATTATCGCTCCGCATTCTTACTGGGGTTCCACGCCTGTTAATAAAATCCGTGGACAGACTTTCTGCCAGTTCCAAATGTGCTGCTCGTGTTGTTAGGCAGGCAAAGATAACCGACCATCTTTTTTCACGTCGCCGACCAACACTAACGTTAAATGGACCGAACAAGTCTACTCCAGTATACGTAAATGGGCGCACATATGGCGTTACTCGATCTGCTGGTATTTGGCCCATTTTAGGTGGAGCGGGCTTCGCTCTTTCTAACTTGCATGTCAAACAAGACCGACGAATATGGTTGAGTAAAGCTTTTGGATGCGGAAAGCTGAACCTTTGAAGCGCTTCATTCAGCGTAACTCCTGAGTTTTGGTGGTGACACTTTTCATGAAAATGACGCATGATGAGCTCAGACACCGTGTGTTTTTGTGGCAGCAGTATAGGCCTTCTTGAGGTAAAAGGCAAGTAAACAGCTTCATCAATACGGCCTTCAACCCTCAAGAGCCCATCTTTGTCCAAGTATGGCGAACGCGCACGTAGCACACTTTTTACTGGAATGAGCTGCGATGACTTTAACGCGGCGATTTCTTCAGAAAAACTTTCTTCCTGGACCATTTTATAGATGTATTCTTCAGCGTTGCTTATTTCAGTCGCTGTTGGCGGACCTCTATCCGTATTGGTAATTTTTGGTAAATTACGCCATATCTTTACGGTGCGTAGAACCCATGCCATTGCTCGTTTGAGCTTTAAAAAAGACGAAAATTTATTAAATTGAATAATTGATTTACTTGCCTGTGGTTTTAAAATTAGGCACGGCTTGACCTCGTCGTCGAGCGGACCACTTGGTGGATGGATTGGTGTAGCTGGCCATTCATCTTCTTTATTTTTAAGGAAACTTGGACCAGTAACCCATGGACTATTGACTTGGAATTTTGGTTTAAATTTAGGTCGTGTTGCGACATCAGGTGAGTTTTCACTCGTTGGAACCCAGCGCCACTGCGACGGCTTCGTTGTGTTAAGGATTTGAGCGATACGATGACCAACAAAAGGCTTGTATTTTCGTTCAGAAGAGTAAATCCAAAATAAAACCGTTTGTGAATCGTTCCAAAATGTAATTTTAGAAATTTTTACATCATGACTTTGAAGAACCATTTCACTGAGACGAGTTCCCAACACGGCGGCTTGAAGTTCTAGATGCGGTATTGAAAGGGATTTTTTCGGTGCGCTACGAGTTTTTCCAATGACGAAGGCGATGTCGATCCCATTATTGTATAAAATGCGAAAATACGCAACAGCGGCGAACGCGACTTCACTTGCGTCGACGAACACGTGTAGATGAATAGCATTGGCGTCAAGCATATATGGCGAATAACAACGTGGTATCTTGAAATCTCTTACGTTGCTGAATGCTTTCCACCAAGCTATCCATTTTTGTTGTATTTCGGCGGGAATCGGTGCATCCCAATCAATCTTGCGTTTCCATGTCTGTTGCATTATAATTTTTGAATATATCTAAAAATCGGCGAGCAAACCATACAGGTCAAAGACTGCCATTACTATGCTAAGCAGCTCTCTCTTTGTTGGCATTCGTGATCCCTCAATGACTTCTTGCGACTCGCGATGAAATTTTGTTTTAAACATAAAGACGTCATCTGCAGTGCTCCAGTACATTCCCAGTACTTTTTCTGTGCTGGCTTGACGTTCCATGTTTAATGCATTGACAGACTCGGCGACATTATTGTTTAACGCAGTCTGGACGGCGACAGAGTTCGAAATGAAATTTCTTAATACAAACCCTCCTTCGGCGTTAATGTGTACAACTTGTTTGCACAAATTTTCAGCATCCTTTTCATTACGAAAACTACAAACAAAATCGTCGACATAATGTTTGTTGACGATTGCTTCGACGGCTTCGGCGTAATGCGACCTATATTCCTCGACGTTCCGATTTTTAATGTATTCCGCACAACAGGGTGAACAAATGGCTCCGAAAATCATTGATGTCATGGCACAGTGTTGTATGGGCTGAGATGCGTCACCGTTCCTCCACAGGAATCTTTGTTCATGTTCATCTTCTTCGCGTATGCGTATTTGCCAAAACATTTCGCGTATGTCTGCGGCGACACCGACAGCGCCCTGTCGAAATTTGAAGAGGATGGTTAGCAGTGGCTTCGCTTGCTCCGGGCCTTTTAGTAGCGATGAATTTAAAGATGTACCTGCTACCGTAGCGGCAGCGTCGAATACGATGCGTAACTTTCCCGGTTTATGTGGATTCTGCACCCCAAAGTGAGGCAAGTACCAAACAGCACGATTGTGATTGGTGACCTCCTCGTCAGCAAGATATCGCGCATAGCCCTTGTCGAAACATTTGTCCATCTCTTCCTTATACTTTTTAGCAAGTTCTGGCTCACGATTTATCTTGCGTTCAATGGTGATCAGGCGGCGTTCAGCCATTTCATAGCTGCTAGGTAGTTCTGGTGGGTACACTTTCCACAGTAAATCAGTTTCGTAGCACTTTCCGATACGCTTTGTAGATTTTTCCATTGTCTGTCTCGCTTTTTTGTTGGCTTCTGATTCTAATTCGATTGGAGTAGCGTTGACTCCAAAATCTGCGTGTGCAGCTCATTTAGCGTTTTCTTTTCACGCACGTGAAGAATTGGAGGACGTGCAGATACAAATTTATTATTCGGGCCGAATGCGACCCAACCCAGTCGCGTTGCAGCAGCTATCGGCATAGAGTTGCCACCTTCGACCGTTGTTGACGAAACACCCAGATGTACACAGTCTAGGCCGAGCAATAGTGACGGCTTCGCGTCAGCATAGTCCTGCAATGATAAATTATTGAAATGTTGAAAATTACCTTTGCAAAAGGATTGCGTTGGCAGGCACAGGTTGCGAATGGTGCGAACCTTTTTAATAATGTACTTATTTCGCTTGTCGCTTCCTTGAATTTCTAAATTGACTCTCGATGAAACTTCAGTCACTTCGTTTTGACCATACCATTGTAGGGTTAATGGTTGCTGCTGACCTTTCAGCCCAAGACGATTGGCGACCTCCTCCTCCAAAAGAGAAACAGCTGAGCCGTCATCGAACATGCCATAAATATTTTCAATGCCATTTGGTCCAAAAATTGTCACGGGCAGGATTCGAAACAGCTGGCTTGAGGTTTCTGTTGTGTTGCAGTTTAGTACAGCTTGAACTTCATTCGTTGTGGCTGTTGACGTCTGTGTTGGCTCATCATGAAGGCTTGAATGGTGGTAACGACGACATCCGTTCCTGTCACAAATCTTTTTCATATGACAGTTGGCAGTGTTGTGCCCCTTACGCAGGCATGAAAAACACACTTGTAGCTCCTTTACCTTGCGCCAACGTGCGCGTACGTTTGACTGCAAATATGTATGACAGTTAGTAATAAAATGGTCTCCAGCACACTGCCCATACTTCGTGTCCTTTTTTGGCACATTTTATTTAACATGAATCACACGGCGTAATGGCTGAGACTGCATATTTCGACCACCAGTGATGACTGTGGTTCGACCATGTGCTATATCTGTTGTTCGGCCTCCAATTACTGCTACTGTTGTTGGCATTAGGCAAACAATTTTGGCTAAATTGTTTAGCCACGATGAAAAGTCGTTTATCATAGGATAAGGTTTAATGCTAGCAGCATGCCTGGCCCAGTCATACTGTTTATTTACAGGTAATTTCATAACCAGTTGTTCTAGCAGTGTAGGATTCGCGAGGTGCTGCTGACAGTTGACTGATGTCAAAAAGGCCACCACGTTACGCACACGAGTTGACAACTCGACGACTTGATCAAACTTAGCTTCACTTATGTTTGGAAATTGTTGAATTTTGTTGAGCTGGACGCGTAAGAGTAGTTCCGGCCGTCCAAAGCGAAATTCTAGCTCCTCCATGGCTAAAGAAATATCTCTAGAATATATCAGCATTGATGCCACTGCCTCCTTTGCTGCCCCCGTCAGGCATTTATGCAAACGCATTAAGTTTTGTATTTCGTTGTATCCAAAGGCTTCCGTTGTCTCTCTAAAATTGGCTGAGAATAATGGCCATTCTTCGGCGTTGCCTGAAAATGTTGGCAAATCGTACAGCTTAGTCGCACCCCTCTCTGGCAGCATAACGCGACGTGCTGCACTCGGCGTTGTAACTGGTGTTGACATTTCAATGCTATTTTGTTGGTCAACCTGGAGTACCCCAAGCGCGGCAGATGCACCGGGCGTACTTGTAGTGACTCTCACCAGTAGGCATAATGTTGGACGTGGGCATACCCTCAGTAGATGCCATGGTGTTTTGCATTTCAGTGCGCAGCCTTCCTATTTCACGTTGGTTTTCGATACTATTGAGGCTTAACTGCTCCACTGAAGACCTGAGCGCATTTAGCGTTGCAAGAAGCTCGGCGTTGGCGTTTTGCTGCTGTGGCGCTCCCTCAGCCATGACGATGGTCTGGTCAAAATCTCCTTCGTCGCTTTCCTCCGACTCATGTGCGCTCGACGCTGGCGCACCTCCCTCCGTTTTACTTAAAAGTGACGTTTTTTACAAAAATTGCCGCACCTATCGCGGCACCAAAAACAATTTTTATTTTAAAAAAATCAAAAATCTCAAAGCGTCCTTTTATTTTCAAAATGGAGTCGAATCCAATTAAAATAAACCGACGCGTGTGTATATGCACGCGCTTTTTCTTCCACACAAAAAATTTAAAAAGAATCTTCGCAAAGTTTCGCGAAAACGATCACGATTTATAGGCAGCAGCGAACAAACGACACAACGCACGCAAATTAACTAACCAATTAAAAAAATGAATGTAAGGACGGCAAGGCAAAATTCGATTTAATTTATATGTTTAAAAGAAATAAAACTTTTTATTTTAATTTAATGAAAATTCACTCTTAAATTATGCTATTTATATATAAAGTATATTAAGGTTTTTTGTACAGTTCGGTTTAATATTATTCTTTTTCATGGTTTTCTAATTGTTTTTTTTCTTGCGTTCTTGTTCGCTGCTGTTCGGCAAAGAATATGAGAAAGAAATGCAACTCTCGGCAGAATTCTAACACTAACGCAAAAAAAAAGTTTGCTTGTGTTGGTACACTTAAAACACACCCCGGTGTGGTAACTATTTTTACTATGGCTTAACCACTTTGGGTATTTTATTCCGAATTTGGAATATATTTTTATTTATTTTTGTAACTTATCAAAATGTTGCTGCATTTTAGGTAAAATCTAACAAATTATTAAATAAAATGAGTTGACAAAATTGAAAACGATACTCCTGTTGTTTTATAAGTGGCAATATAATAATTTTGTTTTTGTTTCCTAAAATCACAGCATATGGCAACGTATTGAGCTGTCAAGTGCGGCATTAGACTTTACCACAAGTTATTTGAATACTACTGGACATCAGCAGTATATATAGTAATTTTTTAAAATATAAGATTTTTACTAATTTGTCTTTTTTTTCTATTTTCAGAAATATCAGTTTCTTAAAACTTTCCTATACTTGTTCTAAACATATAGAACATTAATATATTAATTTCTTTACAGTTGAATCAAGATGCCGAGGAAATGTATGGTGGAATGCGAAGGGGTGAAGAGATTGTTCAGGTTTCCTGACAGGAACAAGCAAAACGAAAGGTACGTGCACTTATTTAATATATTTTATTATAATTATTACTGAAGCTAAGCTAGCGGCAGTCTTGAAACCTACGTTTCCTTATGTGGTTTCCCAATCAAAAAGTGTCGCTCGAATCTAGTTTTGGATACATTTACCTCGAACGACATTGCGGGTATTTTGGCAGGAGCTGTTAATTTATCAACTAATCCTGATTACGCTGGTTCAGTCGAGTGTAAATTTCGCATAACCAGAACAGTTTAGTTTTCTACAGCAAGGTAGAAATAAAATATTAACCAAAAAATTTATGTATTCGGTGTATTTGTGCATTGCAAGTTTTTGGTGAAGACTTGTTTACTGATGCGAGCGAACGTTAGCGTATTATTGGTTGATCATTTTGCCTTCTATGTTGATGTATTTTTCGCTGTTGATGTCGTATTGTTAACGACGTCCTGTCGACGTATTATCATTGAATACAATGCTTTTTAGAAAATCTACATCTCCGAAACTAGATCTGGCGACACTTAAAAAAAATTTTGCGATTTTTTTAGTAGTGTATGACTTTTCAATAAATCATTTGTATATAAATAAATAAAAAGCTAAAAAATTTATTAGCAATACCGAAACTGGAGCATTTTCAATGAATCACTAGGGTTGGGTGGATCTGGTTAGTCATTTTCAGTGTCAATAATTGGCTCGCAATTCCCATTGACAACCACATTTGCAAAAGGAAGTCCCCATACTTTTTGGAAACTAGCAGAGAACATCTGTCATGGCACTACTCTTGAATTCCCCGAACCTCTTCTAATACTCCCAAATAAGTGCTCTAAATTGTCCTGATTAAGGCGTCTCGTTTGTATGTAAGGGAAACCTTTTTGTGACAGGAAATGCCCCAATTGTCGCAAACTTCTAATGTTAATCAGCCACCCATTTATGAAATTAAAACTTTTCGTAATATCAGAACCCTTAATGTCCTTGATCTGAATTGATTCAAGTAGGGTTTTTGCCTTTCGGAGGAAATCTAACTGTTCATCTGATTCGCAGTAGACGCCTTTTAGTGAATTTGTATTTAGAACACCTCTACTATTGAAAATATTAAATAGTCTATCCAAAAATCTTATAAACTCAATGGTCTTTTGCATCGTTGAAGACGTTGTCAGACCTCTTATTATTAACGAGTGCGTACCGCAATACACTGTATCACTAAATACGTGAGATGCCAAACGAACGTGCATCTTATCAAAATTATTCGGTTCTATGTGTTTTTTTGTGAGCTTATAAGCACATCTATATTCCAAAGTGGAATCCGAATTATAAAATTGAACGACATCAGTCCATGCAACAGGAGCGCTGTCGAACATAACCGTATTTTTCGAATTTTGAAAGCAGTTGCGCGTACTTTTAATAAGATGTGGTGAGTCAAAGAAAAACCAGATCTTCTGTCCATTTACAATGAAAAATG
The DNA here is from genome assembly GCA_963680825.1 of Meiosimyza decipiens. Taxonomy (NCBI): domain Eukaryota; kingdom Metazoa; phylum Arthropoda; class Insecta; order Diptera; family Lauxaniidae; genus Meiosimyza; species Meiosimyza decipiens. Next base: position 73,891,563 of record OY804258.1, on the reverse strand, counting down.
GATTTGCCTCTGTCACCCCCACTAATTTGGCAAACTTCACAAAATTCGAACCCTGGTCGCAGACAAAATGGACCACAGTTAACCCAATGCTTTGAAGTTGCTCAATGGCTTCGAAAACATATTTTTTGACTATTTCTCCGCTACATGCACCAGGTACGAAGAAATACGATAAGGCGTGTTTCCAAGGGTCTCCACCCACTCCTTGGACCTGTATTGTTAAAGCACTAGAAGCTAACCTAGAAGTACGGTTTTCGTCACCGTAGTCTTCTAGACCGACAATTTTGTCCCTATACCTATCATAATAACAGTGCACTTTCAAAGCCATTTCGTCGCAGCATAAAGAAACATATTTCTGCTCTGCAGAGAAACCTCGGCTTCGCAACTCCAAAGCTTTGAGGCTACTGTGTGTGTTCCCCGGAGACCTTGGCCAATCTTGAACGAAACTCTGAAGAGTACGTGTTTCCGGCCAACAAAAAGTTTTTTGCAAATAGCGATAAGCCAAGGGCGATAAAAAGTAAACTCCCAATGCCATTGTCTTCTGTATATCGCTATACCTTCGCCCGTTCGGCTTACGACTACTATTTTCAAGAGAATTTTTGACGCAAAGCGCAACTTGATAAGGAAGTTTACTGCAAAATTCTTCAACTGATTGCTCCTCATCTGTTCTTGAGCCAAGGCCAGCTCTTAGCTGTTCATTTTCAAAACGAATTTTTTTTATTTCTACATCGCGGTTTTCCAAATGCAAGCCTTGCTCACGAGCCTTATGTTTTAAATCATTTACTTTATGTTTCAATTCATTAATCTCCTGAAGCATTTTAAGCTTTCTCGGAGTATATTCGTCCAAATTTTGAACTCCCTGAATGTCTCTGCCGATAACAGTCGAACAATTTTGATCCTCAAAATCAGAAGGAATTTTATCTAAACATAAAAGACTGTTATCTGGCAAAGGATTTTCATCAATCAATGGCATAGAATCGTCTAAAACTATTGATCGATTAAAACATGATTCAGAAGAGTATTCTAGTTGCGGAAATAAAGATCTACGCGAGTGAGTAGCATTAACACAGTCTTCAGATGATTTAGCATTACATGTTGAAGTGAGCAAAGGACCTGACACTTCTGGAAAAAAACCTGAGTCCCCAGTATAGGTGAATTATAATTGCAAACGTTTAAGATATTCAAAAATAAATCTGGAACAGCATTGTATTTCAGATTGGTGTTGCTAAACATTTTTTCTGAAAAGTGTCTTTGACAAGCAAACATGTCTCCATGAATGCTGCCATCGATACTCAGAAGACGAATCCATTCATTCCACCTAAACGTTAAAAAAATAAAAACCTTCAGTGTGTCTGCATTAAATGCATAACAAAAAGCTAAGGGAAATCAATAATATGACAACAATAATTACAATGAAAGTTTTAACCCAAATGTAAATGAAAGTAAATATCAATGAATTGATAAAAAAATAAAAATAAGAAACAGTATCTATCTACTCATTCCGCACTTTAACAGAATGGAACCGAAAATGTTTTCAAGAAAAAACTTTCCACCAAATTAAGGAAATAAATCTACAGCTAAAAAAATAGTAATGAAATAGCAAAGCAAAAATATTTGAAGTAATAAATCTTAACCCTAAAAAGCACATATTACAGCCACCAATGTTTTCACAAATATTGTTCAGTTGGTAAAGCCGTTACCTTATTCTATTGAACAAAAAAGTAAAGGTCCATTTTTAGTCCAGCATCTCTGTGTGAAAAATAATGTACCAAAAGTATATGTTGGTAAATACCATTAAAAGATTCATTAAATTATTTCTATAAAATATAAAAATGTTAACGCAACATTATTCGGTTTCTAGGGCCAGTTTCGGTATTGCTAATAAATTTTTTAGCTTTTTATTTATTTATATAAAAATGATTTATTGAAAAGTCATACACTACTAAAAAAATCAAAAAATGTGATTTAAGTGTCGCCAGATCTAGTTTCG